>CM058230.1:23502066-24702066 GCA_030180135.1 Orychophragmus violaceus | reverse complement strand
ATCTCCCACTTGTACTGGAATCATTTATTCCTTTAGTCCCTTTGTCTCTATATCTCGATCTGGCATAAGGCAAGATTCGTGTCATCCTTACTAAGCCAAGATCATGTTCATCGAACTCCGATTTATACTGACAAGACAAACGACTGACAATCACCTCGTTTGAGTGTGGCCCACATTTCTCAGTATCAAATCTTCGATGGGCCCTGAGATATTTATTTCCTGTTATATAGGAGGGACAAATCACATCTTGTTCCATCCCTGTTCCTTCACACACTTCATGATTCGCACAATCAATGCCTTTATAGTCACTTGTTACGGCTGACGTTTGACAAAGTTAAAATGGACCAATTCATATGTAAGAAAACATGATGAACTCAGGTCAAAGGATTATACTCTATAGTCATAATGAAACTCTCATGACACTTATATAACTATCCTGTAGAGTTCTCATTAGCGGGTCATGTCCGATCCTGTGTTCTCCAACACATATCTATGTGATTGACTTTAATACTCTTATTAATGACTCCATGAAACTTAGTCATCAGTCACCTCACATACTAGTCTCACGCAGTTGTTAATGTCGCACTTTAACAACCTCGACCAGGGACCAACATAATTTATGTCATTTATTATCTATAGGGTTTCATGATCAAATCACATACTTGATGACCTATAAAATGTCATAAATTTCTTATGGACTATTATTTAATAATCATAATTAAATAATACTGAAATCAGATTTCATTAACATAATCAAATTATGTTTACATGAACATCATATCATAACTAAAATCAACAACAACAACTCCCACTAAAATTAAGATCACATCTTAAGACATCTAATACCTTTAGCAGTAGTCTGACCCTCATTCGCTCTCGCTCAACGTGTGTCGAAGGACATTGCGTCTTGCTAAGAGTAATGCCAAGAGTCATTGGCATGAAGCCCTTCTTGGAATCATGCATATTGGTCCTGTGCAAGACCTTATCAATATAAGTATCTTGACATAATCCAATTAGCTTGTCCAATCTATCTCTATAGATTCTTATTCCAAGAATGTATACGGCTTCTCCCATATTTTTCATCGAAAAACAACTTTCGAGTCAAGTTTTAACAGAATGAAACAATGGAACTTCATTTCCGAGAAGCAGTATGTTATCAACATACAATACTAGAAATGCAACTGCGCTCCCACTAGTCATCTTGTAAACACACGGTTCCTATTCGTTCCTGATGAAGTCAAACCTTTTGACTGCTTCATCAAAACGAAGATTCCACCTCCGAGATGCTTGCTTCAATCCATAAATGAATCGATGAAGCTTGCATACCTTCCTAGCAGCATTAGGATCAATGAAACCTTCAGATTATGTCATGTACACACCCTTTCCAGAAGTCCATTGAGGAAAACTGTTTTCACATCCATCTGCTAGATCTCATAATCATAATGAGCGGCGGTTGCTAGGAGAATCCGAATGGATTTAAGCATAGTGACTGGGGAATAGGTTTCTTCATAGTCATTACCATGAATTTGCTTGAAACTTTTTGCCATATATCTGAATATTACCATCCACGTCAATTTTCTCCTTGAAAATCCACTTACACTTAATGGCTTTTACACCATCGGGTAAATCAACCAAAGTCCTTACTTGGTTCTGTGACATGGATCCCATTTCGGATTCAGCGGCCCAACATTGCTTCTTCAAAGTCGCAGACTCGTCACTGTCAATGATCAACAGATCATGGCAATTGGTCATGAGAAATTTAAATCTCTCGGGTTCGTGACGAATCCTCTTGGACTTGCGAACTTTAGGCACCACAGGTGTAGGTTCTACAACTCTTTGTAGATACAACTGCTACTCTTCCTCATCAAGTTGAGCAGTCTCCTGTGATTTTCGAATTTCTTCGAGTTGTACTTTACTCCCACTGTTCTTCCTGGAAAAAAAATCTCTCTCAAGAAAAACACAGTTCCGAGCAACAAACATTTTGTTCTCGGACCGGTTGTAAAAATAATATGCCTTGGTCTCCTTAGGATAACCAACGAAGTAGCACTTATTAGATTTGGGTGTGAGCTTATCAGAGATTAAACGTTTTACATAAGCCTCACAACCCCAAATCTTCATGAAAGACAAATTGGGAACATTTCCAGTCTACATCTCATGTAGTGTCTTTGTAACTGATTTTGATGGAACCCTATTTAGTTTAAACGCAGACGTTTCTAGAGCGTATCCCAGAAGGATGATGGAAGATTTGTGTGACTCATCATAGATCGAACCATAACTAATAGGGTCCAATTCTTCCTCTTTGACGCTCCATTCCAAGTGGGCGTTCCAGGAGGAGTGAGTTGTGAAACAATTCCACAACCTCTCAGATGATCACTGAATTCTTGACTTAAGTATTCGCCTCCACGATCTGATCGAAGAGCTTTAATACTTTTGCCAAGTTGTTTATGTACTTCATTCTGGAACTCCTTGAACTTTTCAAAGATTCTGATTTATGTCTCATTAAATAGACATAACCATACCTACTGAAACATCAGTAAAGGTAATGAAGTACTGAAAATTTTCTCTAGCATTCGTGCTCATCGGGCCGCACACATCGGTATGTATAAGGCCCAATAATTCACTGGCCCTTTCATTTTGTTTGTTGAAAGGGGCCTTCGTCATTTTACCCAATAAAAAAGATTCGCATTTCTCACATGATTCATAATCAAGTGAGCCCAAAAGCCCATCACTATGGAGCTTCTGAATCTGTTTCTCATTTATGTGGCCTAAAACGACAATGCCAGAGAAAAGTTTGATTCGTATCATTTGACTTGAATCTCTTGGTACTAATGTTATAGTTAGGCACGTTTTGGTTTAGAACATAAAGTCCATTCTCTAATGGACTGCTACTATAAAATATATCATTGTAATTAAATGAATAACCCTTATTCTTAATTTGAAAACTGATATCCTTCCATATCCAAACAAAGAATAGAAATAATATTTCTGCTTATAGCAGGTACATAGTAGCAGTTCTTAATTTCTAAAAACATGCCATACAGTAAAACAAATGAAATACTCCTACGGCTAATGCAGCAACTCTTGCTCCATTTCCCACGCGTAGATCCACTTGTCATTTCTCCAAAATCCTACTATTGCTTAGGCCCTGCGTATTTGTACAAAAATATGAGCACCCCAGCAGGTATCTAATACCCAATAAGTAGAACCATAAGAAGTAACATTTACTTCTATAACATAAATACCTGAAGAAGAAGTCTTATACGTCTTCTTCAGCTTCTCATAATCTTCCAGGAATTTATTGCAGTTTCTTTTCAAATGCCCATAACCATTACAATAATGGCACTTATCATCTTTAGAAGGACCAGGTTTAACCTTAGGAGCATGGTTAGACACACTTGGATTCACAATCGAGCTCGTCTTGCCATCACCTTTGTTCTTACTAAGTTTCTTAAACTTTTTACCCTTTTGTACCATAAGGACATTTGGGGTGTCCTTCTTGATGTTAGGTTCAGCAGTTTTGAGCATCCCATGCAACTCAGTCAAAGTCTTTGTCAAGTTGTTCATGTTATAGTTCATAACAAACTGATCATAGCTTGACGACAGTGACTGCAAAATGATGTCAGTAGCCAACTCTTGGCTAATCGGACAATCCAGTTTCCCCAGGTTATCAATATAACCCATCATCTTAATGACATGAGGACTAACTGGTCCGTCCTTTGGTAGCTTGCACTCAATTAGAGACTTAACCGTCTCGTATCTCTGAGTTTGTGCCTGCTCCCGAAACTTACTTTTCAGGCCAGTGATCATCTCTATTGGCGACTCCACGTACTCATATTGCTTCTGCAAGTCCGAGTTCATGGTAGCCAACATGAGAAAACACACATCGACCACATCATTAGAATGCTTATCCCAAGCATCCTTCTCTGACTGCCAGGCATTGGTTCGGTACTTCTTGGGGAGAACTTTCTCAAGGACATAGTCCTTCTTCTCATGTTTGAGAATAATTCTCAAGTTCTGATACCATTCAAGAAAGTTGGATCCATTTAACTTGTCCTTCTCAAGGACGGATCGCAGGGAGAAATTGGTGTGATGGTTTGTGCTAGACATAGCTGAAAACAAGAGAGGTTAAGTTATGATGTTCAAGAAATGAGAAATCTTAACTATTAAGAAGACTCGCATTATATTCAAGACAATGTTTCCTCAAATGAATAGAATGATCCAAGACCCATACTTCACTGAAACTTGAGTGAGCTTTGGCTCATCGCCCATATTTCAGCTATCTAGGTAAGCAACAACTTTGCTAGTTATATCCAATATAACTCTTGGTTGTGGATTGACATCTTATGTCTAATCCACCTGATGTCTCTGGGCCCAAAACGATTTTGATAGCCTAGTCAAGTAAACCAATCTCTTAAGTCATGTAATTGTTGACGCCTTGCACTGCAAGCATATCAACGCGATTACCTCCTGCCTTACTCATGTAATTGTGGACACCTTGCACTACAAATCTATCGCACAATGAAACGAGTCTTGACAGTTGACAAGATCGGGAAGACATCACGGATTACTTGATATTTAGTTTGAGGAACGGAACTTGTAATTTAATATACACATCATATATGTATCTTAGAAGGATTAAAATTTATTAAAACAATTAATTTTATTAAGTTTTAATTATTCTAAGAATTGGATTTATTTTGGTTTGGTTCTGTGATTTCAGGTTTAATAACCGAAACCATCGGATCCTGTGTCGACCGACGCGATCCTACCAAAACCAATTTGCGATAATCTATCAATCCAATTGATCCAGTTTTGATAACTGGTCAGTGTCGATCAACACTACATTAGTGTCGGTCAACGCCAACCAAATCAAAAGCAATAAACCGTTCTAAGCGGTTTAACCAATTTTAACCAAGCTCGATAACCGGTCCAATCCAATTGAACTGATTAACCTATTCGCGAGGTCTGTGTCGACCGACACAACTCTTGTGTCGACCGACACAACTCTTGTGTCGATCGTCACAATTAGGGCAAACCTAAATTTTATTCGGGTTTCCATGTTGTGTCGATCGATGCCGGATTGGTGTCGATCGATGCCGGATTGGTGTCGATCGACACTATGCGAAACCACAGATTCGTTTACGAACAAAAAACCCTAAAACGAGAATTCTTTGAACAAAACACAATCTAGCATGCATATATCACATATATCGATTCAAATTCATCTAATTCGAATATCATGCTGTTAGATTCAATAGGATAAAATCCTAAGGCTCTGATACCACTGTTGGAATTTCTAGCAGTTCCTAATCAGAATTAGCAACCCTAAGTATAAATTCCAAGCCTAGGATCTAGGGTTCATGTATATTGAATCATTAGGATCTCGAATTACCTAGAGAATAGCAGCGGAAGATGAACAATTATTCGAGATTGCTTAGTGCCTCAAGTGCTGCGCCTCTACTGGTATCCACATGCACACAAACTGGAACGGACGGGATGCTAGTGCCGTAGAGATCAGATCTCTCAGAGGTTTTTTTAGTTTCTCAAAGGTGGCTGTGAATTAGGTCTAATCTGTGTAAAAGTCGACCATATATCATATATATATTGACTTTTACCACGACCTAATTAACCAAGGATCAAACCGTAGTTAATTAAGTCATAAACAAAAATCGTTATTTTGGTCCGCGATCTGTGTCGATCGTTACACATGTTGTGTCGCTCGACACTGCCTCAGAAACTCGTTATTGAATGCATATCAAATATACATTCACCAGATCATTACACTAATGATCAACCCCATATCTTATATCCAGTTTGCTTAGGTGTGTGACCCTGTAGGATCATATAATACTAGCAACGAGTTCTAAACTTATTGATCATAAGTGGCTTCTAGCAAAGCATTATGATTGCCCAGTATTATATGTCTGTCTCATCTCGACAATACAACTTTCACTTATAGTAAGTACAGTTGATTTCAGGACATTCCCAACATCCCCCACACTTAGCAACTGTCCCAAGTAAACTCCACAATCACATTCAAGCATTGAAATTCACCCTACTGACTTCTTAAGTATTTAAGTGCGGTCTCACCTAAGGATTATCGATCAAAGGGCACATGGACTCTTACTCTGTCAGCTCTAGACCACCATACTATATTTCTCTGGTTCCTTTCTTCTCTTTTCCCTTCCTTAACAACTGATTTTTCCCCACTGGGTATCATTTTATTTTTTCTATCAGTGTTCTTCCCGTTATGGGGTGTACTTTGGACACATTCCATGGATGCACAGGAGGTAATAGTGGTAGCTACCACTCCCGCGACCACTTCGGAGCTACTAGCTCATCCTCATCTTATTATTCTCTTTTTTTTTTTACTTTAGAGAAGGGGAGAAGGGAACCAAATTGGACAGGTTTACAAGCTGTGTCAGAACCAACAGAGGAATCCGACTCAAGGTATTCCAAGCCCTTAGGTGAGAAAATTAAGTCAGTATTAATGGTGAAGTCAGTAAAGGATCCTCTGATACCTGAAGTGATGTGGGTGTTCTCAGTAGGCTGATCCGTGTTGGGGTTTTCTAATAGTCATAGATCATCAGCAACTTCATCCCAATGGTCACTTAAGTTCCTGCAAGTGCTGTTAACTTCTCAAAAATTCATCGTTTCTTACTTAAACCGTTTTGACTCAATAAAACAAAATTTTTGAAAACAGGACTGACTCTAAGAAAACAAAAGTGTGCGTCAGTAGTTACCTCCCCCACACTTGAACTACACTGTCCCCAGTGTGATAAAAGCATGAGCTCGGTGAAAGAATAATAAAATTGAAGAACAATCCAAAAAGTTGCAGAATACTTACCTGTTGCCGCCCTGCGTCGATCGATGCCACAAGGGTGTCGATCGATGCAAGGTGAATATGCTCGCGGTTATTTAAATAACCGGTGTCTGAACCGCAATCGAATCGGCTAACAAGAAATCGCAACTTCATCGACCGATGCACTCAGTGTGTCGATCGATGCAGTGCGATTTTGCCTGTTTCTCTCGGCTTTGAACACACTCAAACAGAAAAATCAAAACACTAAAATCAAAACGAAAAATGAAAAGAAAAACGGACCTACTAGTGGGTTGCCTCCCACTCAGCGCTTGTTTAAAGTCGATAGCTTGACTGTGGTAGGTGGTCAGATGTCAGGTGGTTTCGCCAAAGGCAGAGCGTGCCTTTGCGAAATTCTTCTCATCCATGGTGGCGTATATGCATTGTGTGAATGAAACTGACCGATGAACTTGGGAACAACAGCAAGGTCAGGTGGAATATTTCGTTTCTTGACTCTATTCCCTGCAAAATCAGCATCAAAGTTAGCACGCTTAAGGTCAGAGAATGCATACCTTTGCTTGATCAGATGTGGCTTAGATTTGATGTTTGGAGCTTTCTGCTTAAGAGCAGGTACAGGCTTTGAAGATGTTAAAACAGGCTCAGCAGGAATTGCCATCTTTTCCTCTCCAGGATCAAAAACTAATGTCTCACTCTTCTGTGTCTCCTGTCCATCCTCAATGCTGAATGTTTGACCATCAATCTTTGGCTTACGCAGCATATCCATCTCAAAGTGTAGAGGCTCATCTCCCAGATGGAGATCAATCAGACCATGCTTCACATCAATCTTTGCACCAGCTGTGGCTAAGAAAGGTCTTCCCAGTATTAGAGCATCATCCGGATCACCATCGTACTTAAGCACCACAAAATCTGTCGGAACTAAGTAGTTACCAACTCTCACTGGGACATCCTCAAGAACTCCTTCCGGAATCCTTATTGTCTGATCAGCTAGGACAAGAGAGGTCCTTGTGGATGAAAAATCTGTCATCCCCAGTTTCTCTACCACAAAGTATGGCATGAGATTTCCAGCAGCTCCTAAATCACACAAAGAATGCCTGAAGCTATCCTCAAAGATGGAACAACTTAGCACAAATACACCAGGATCAGGTAGCTTCTTGGGAATCTGAGTCAGCAACACATCACTGATTTGTTTAGGGACCACTATCACCCAATCTTTCAACACTTCGTCCATAGGCAGCATCTTCTCCAAGTATCTATGCACAAGGGTGATATGGTGGATCATCAGGATGTGGATCTTCTTCCAACTTCTCATCCATCACTTCCAGCTGTCTGGCTTCATCAAGTTCTTGTTGAGACATTTCACATACCACAAGAAAAGGTGTAGTGGGTTTGGGAGCCTTCTCTTCAGCAGTACCACGAGAAATAACCAAGTCTGATTCCTCACGATATGCAACGATCGATGCGTTTGGTGCAACGATCGATGCATTTAATTCATCACAATTTCCAGCCGACACTTTTGCTTCAGTCTCGGGTTTCTCAGCCTCTTCCACAAGTTCAGCTGTATGAAACTCAAATTTCTCTCCTTGGTTTGACCCATCATCAATCTGAATTGTCCAAGCTTTGATGTGGGTGTCTATAACATGCTTTCCCTTAACTGAGCTCGAAATTTGGTTCACTTGTGTATCCAACTGCTTCACATGTGTATTCAAGGATACAAACTTCCCATTCAGATCTTTATACACAACATCCAGCTTCCTGTTGAAGTCTACAGCGGTCTTAGTCTGATCCTCTAGCAACTGCTCCATCATTGCTTCCATCTTGCTCTCATAAGCACTAGCAGCAGGAGGTGTCTGATAGGAGGATGATCCATAAGTCCTCTGATAAGAATTACCTTTCTGAATAGGTTTCTGATAACCAGCAGTCTGCCCATATCCAGAAGAGTTTTGGTTGCTTGTGAAAGCACTCTTCTGTCCACCATTAAAGAACGTATTACCTTGCTGATTTCCAAACATGTTCCCTTGAAATCCAGAGTTACTAATGTAGTTCAGATCCTCTTCCTGTTTTTCCAGTAACTGCTCCATCATATTCATCAGCTTATCAGATCGCGTATTTTGAGGAGGAACATGCTGATATGATGAAGACTCATAATCTCTGTTGATTGAATAAGAACCATAGTCTCTGCAGAATGAGTTATTCTGCTGATTTTCCAAGATCCGTTTCATCATTCCCATCATCTTTCGTGATGCGTCGATCGATGCAAAGGACAGCAACAATCGTTTCAGTTCGTGTTTCGCCTTGTGTCGACTGATGCAAGAGTAGCGTCAATCGATTCAGATGCGAAAAGATGTTGATCGACACACATGACCGTGTCGATCGATGCAGGGCGATTATAGGCGTACCTGAAACGCAAGAAAAAGAAAAAAAAAATTAGTAATCAAAAACAAAAACGAAAAACCTAGTCTAAACCCTAAGTTTAAATCTATCGAGTACTCAAAAGAGTCTCCGGCAATGGCGCCAAAAATTTGATAGGGTCAGGTTTTAATCCAATTCTACTGCAAGTGCACAGTTAATGCAGTTATAGTATATAGGGTATCGAAATCCATAGAGACTCCGGTCAACGATCGATTAAGAACAATAAAGATTAAACTAGGAGAAAAGCAATGTGATGTGAAACTAAAAGAAATGCAAGAAAGTAAATCAATAGCAAGATTGGTTTGAAAGCAGTTAACTAAAAGCGCTAAGTCTAGGGTGTTCTCAGAAAATCAGACAAGCAGACAAATCATTCAGTCAGGATCTAATTAAGCTCAGTTCTAGAACTCAAACACGGATATATAATTAACCAACTGTCGTTGTGAGAATTCTCTAAGTCTAAGTGCAGCAATCCAAATGTCTTTGTAATTACTAACAGATTAAACCAGCTTTATAATCAAGTTCGATATGTTCACAATTCAATTAAACCAAATTCCTTTGCGAGTAATTCAATTGCTCAACCTAAATAGTTCAGATTCTAAACCACACTGTCGTGTCAATTTAGCAACCTAAATTCTAGATTCTAAGTGATCAGGTTAGAACTAGCATTAAACACAATTTATATTGAAGAACATTAAAGTTATGAATCCTTAACTGAAATAAACGAATCTAGCAAGTCACGAAATCCTATATGAGAAACCCTAAACCTAACTATGAATCTACTCAGACATAGATGATGTAAACATAATCAATGAATAAATAAATTGCATATAAGAGATTAAAGAAGTAAAGGGGTTCGAAATCTTCTCCAAAAACAGGATGCAGTACAGGTTCAGATCAGCCCCAAAATCTCTCTCTAACTCTCAGCTCAAAGTATGATCGCCTATGTAAAATAAAACTCTAAAACCTAATTATATTAGCCTAATCATGTCTTGGGGCTTCTGTGTAAATATCTGGAACTTCTGGGCATAAGTGCAAATTTATCATTCTTCATTAACTCTCGCCGAGACTGGCCCAACTCGATGTGCATCGATCGATGCTGATGTGCGTCGATCGACACAGATCTCTATTCTGGACAGTAAACTCTATCTCTCGGGTCAAAACACCAAAAATGCTCCAAAAAGCTCCATAATCTCCAATTCCGCTCCAAACGTGCATGTACCTAATAACACCTGTAAAAGACTCTAAAAAGACTCTAAAGCATACTTATATCATGGTCTAAAACCGGTAAAAACCATGATATATCATGGATCCTTACGGTTCAACGGGAAAACGCTTTGAAAGATGACGGTCAGATTAATGACGGAAATCCGAGAAATCTTCTCCGGGAAGCTTCTTCTTTGTGTCTCCAACACGATGGGGCTTCTCCCTGACAGATCTACAGTCGCAGGAGGTCGACGGCTGATGGTTCTCCATTTCCGCAGGGCTTCGCCGAAGGTTTCCTCTCATGCCTCTTTCTCTTGTGCCTCCTCCTTTTATAGAGAAAAGAGGTGGAAACCCTAGGTTTAGCTAATGGGCTTTTGGGCTTTTGGGATTTTCTTTCTTTCTTTTCAAAAATTTAAAACAAGCCGGGCCAGGACCATTACAAATTCTCCCCCCTCCCTTGAAATGAATTCGTCCCGAATTCTGAGGCGAGAGTTCTCCACTGCAACTCTTTACCAACAACACTCCACAACCTTGTTGAACAGAGACTGAACTTGATCACTTGCTCGCTTGAAGAGAACTTATCCTTGGATCCTGAGGACTGCTTCTCCCCCCTTATTTCCAACCACGCTCTGAAGTGTCCTTCTCCTTGGTACCAATCCATTAGCGGCTCCCAGAATGCAACGCAAAACGCCACATGCTACCGCCCATGTCCATTAGGGTCGGTCTCCAATGTTTAGAACAACACTCATCCCTCAAGCGGTTCTAATACCTGAATGAGATGCTCCACTTCAAACCAGTTCTCCTCAACGGTTTCCATTACCCTGCCATAATGCATCATCCAATTCCAAATGGATTCTCTTCGACGGTTTTCCACTACCGTGCACTATGGTGTTGATTGCCGCAGAAGCTGACATCCCTGCTTATCGTTGGTGAACGGTGAGGCTATCCATGTCCATTATGGCTACCTGACGTGTGGGGAACGACCCATCACGCTTCCGCTGTGCACTCTGATTTCCAACCAATTCCTGATCTAGCTTCCAGGTCAAGGTTTCCTGCCTTGTGATCCAGCTGTGGTGTCTTCCAAATACCATCTTTTGGGTTTTCTTCCCCATTTAAATTGGCCCTCCTTTGCTCCCTCTTGTAGCTTCTTGCCGATCCGCCATAGTGTTTTCCTAACACTCTTCCGTTGGAATTCCATTTCCAATAATCCGCTTTGTCCTCTTGTACTTGCAACAATCAAAAGTCCAGTTGACTAGGCAATTCCAAATGCCCCCGCTCCGCCTTCCTAAACGCTTTTGCGATCTCCTTCCACTCTTGAAGAGCTCCATTAGCTGCTCCAGTAATCCACAAAGAACTCTAAGGCATACCGTTTCCTTTTCGGTCCCACCGTTGAATCTCGAGCCCGCCATACCACGAATATCTTCTCCAGCTTCCAGCTTGATCAGACTTCAAACAAGCCGTCCATAACTCATTGAAGTTGATGTCACAAACCTATTCCAAGATTCCTTACTTATAATAGATTTGGACAGTTTCCAAATGTTCTTTGTGCACCAAACACCCCGAACAACTCCTGCTGCTTACTCCAATTCGAACTCCGCCACTTCCTATGGCTTCCTGGCAATTCGGTCTTTCCATCGATCTCTTGCAGTCTGGTCTTTCCATCGACCTCTTTCTCTTGCTCCACAGCTTCTCTGGTTCAACCGATTGCTGCCTCCCAAGCTCCAACTTCTTTTCCTGATGGTGATTTCCTTACACCAGTCTTATTCACATTCTGGTAGTCCATACCAAGTCTGAAACCCTTGTCACCCTTCTTTACTACATGACAAGTGCTCACACGGTGATCGGCTTGATCCCTTCTTCACCAGGCCCCCTCACTGCTTTTTAAACTCATCCATCTCTGCTTGTAGACCACGCCTGCTAGCAACAACAACACATTCTTGCAGCACTCTCTTCTGAAGCTCTTTTCCAACATAAAGGACATCTGAAAGGGTTAGAGAAGAACCTACTAACTAAATAACCTGGAGATTGCAGAGGCTTCGATCCGGGTGGTGCTCTAGAATCTAGCTTTTAGAAATCTCCATTTAGAAAAGCATTGAAAACACTTTGAAAACAACTTTGAAAACGACGTTGAAATCCGAATATAAATACGCTACTCTACCCTACCTAGCCAGGACAACACTGGCTAGGTCTAACCCGGCTCTGATACCAAAATTGTAACACCCGTCCCTCCGGATCCAAGTCAACGACTCTTTGACTCCACGAGTCATAGTCAACAATAGAGAACTGTTGGTACTGGATTTCCCTCTACGAAATCCGGCCCATTAACAGATAAGACAAAAACCCATATTCATGAGCCCATTCCAGAATCAAAGACAAAGAGGAGAGCCGACTCCTTTGTCGGGCCCAAGCGAATAAATACCCTAACAAAGCCCGGACGATGCCGAAGCCGGAGACAATCGAGCTCGAGCTCGGCAGAAGATGACGTGGAGATAGAGAAACCCGGTCTTCGCCAGTTCAACTGATCCACACAAATCTCGGAGATCGTTACGACGGCGAGGCCGAAATATCGGAACAGAAAGATCAGAGTCGAGACTATTTAAAGAAGAAGTGGCGATCCATTCAAGATATTCCAACCCTAGCTAAGAACACTTCGACTAGATAGCTCGATTTCATACTTTGTACTCAATTTTCGATTGTGTTTGTTCTATCTCGACGATCAATCTCAATAAAGTCTTTGATTCATAGGAAACTATACCATTTCTATATCCTAAAGTCCAAATCCACGAATACAAATTCTTAGTGTGAATCCCGGATCTCACATTTGGCGCCGACTGTGGGGACTATCTATAGTTTTTCCTATCTTAAGAATCAGATCCTAGATCCGATAGATCGAGATGAATCCCGACCAAACAGGCTCTCCCAGCGCCACACCAACAGTTGACCTCCCTCAAACGGTCGACAACGTTCCTCAGAACACCACCGGGGTAAGAAACATGGGTCAGACCGTCGGCGTGTTGACGAGCTCTGCCTCGGTCTCTACGACCTCGGCACCAGCCGGCTCCGTCGCTCAAACAATCGCGACAAGCCAGACTCCGACAAATGTTTTGTCAGGAACTAATGATCCGAGCAGAAACTGGGTGTGGATGAGAAACGATTCGATATCCACCCCAGGAGGTGGATCTGGAATAACCAGGCCTAATTCACCACTACCTTCTGCTCCACAGAGACAAGGGCCAAATGATCTTGCCGAGATCCGTTCGATGCTAAGCTTGTTGGTAGATCGAACGAGAAATAACGAGGCAAGCGCAAGGGCCCAAGAGATCGCGAACCGTTCTCTGGCCGCGCAGCTCGACGAACAAGAGCGGCGCCCCCGTCTTGAGGAGCTCGCCAGTCAAAGCCAAGGGGGTAGACCAACGCGAACTCCCATAAGTCCTCCACCGTGTACCCGCTTGGACTTCTCCCATGTAGTAACTCCTCCGGGAGCGTCGGGAAATTTTGGTAATACGTCAAATAGCGGCTTCCGCCCTACAATGACCCCTATCGCGATACCGACCCCATTCAGTTCGAGTTCAATGGTCACAGATCCAACCGGATCAAGAAACCGACCATTACCCGGGCCACCACCTTTCCCGAATAAATCTAATATCCGACCGAGGCAACTAGGAGGCTCTGCCTTCGCCTCGAGCTCGGGACTCCTTAACGGATCAAACACGGTTCAGTTCCGAACACCCCAGATCGACCAGACAAGGTCGGTCCCACCGATCGATCTCCTCGACCCCGTTTTCCGGAAAAAACATCAGGTCAGGCACAAGCCCAGTTCACACCCGCAGAGGGCGATGAACACGATATGCTTAGACAATACATCGAGCAGGCTAAGGCCCAGTTCAACAGTCTGAGATCGAAAGTTCACATGACAACGAGCGCGGCTCCTGACATCGATCGAGTGATCGAAGAAACGCAACAAACACCGTTCACAGATCGGATCGCGTTTGCAAGGATCCGAGAAATCAAGAAAACTAAGTTTCCAGAATTCTCTGGGAAATCAGACCCGAAAGCCCACATCAGGGCATTCCGACTAGCGATGGCAAGGGTGTACCTTACCGATGAGGAGAGAGAGCCGGCCTTCTGCAGGCTCTTCGCGGAAAACCTATCGGGCTCCGCCCTAGAATGGTTTGCCGGACTGGAAGAAGGGTCCATTGACAACTTCACCCAGTTCATGACGGCTTTCCTCAAACAATACTCCGTCTTCATCGAGGAAAAGACTACTGAGGCAGCCCTATTTGGCGTCTCTCAAAAACCTGACGAAACACTTCGCTCGTACATCGACCGATTTAAGGAAATAAAATCCAAAATCGCGAACCCACGAGACGAAGTAGCTATAGAAGCATTAAGACGAGGACTATGGTACTCAACCAGATTCCGCGAGGAAATAACAGTCCGCGAACCTCAAACGCTCGATGACGCCCTCCATCGCGCATCGGCTTTTGCTCGCCTCGAGGACGAAACCACGACCCTCAGAGAAAAGCACCGAAAGAAAAGAACCCGTCGGGCTCGCAGAATTCGAACTCGAAAAAGGATTCCCGTAAATCAGGGAACGTCAACGCGGTCGAGAGCCCGAAGAGCTCGAAGAAATTCGAGTTCGACAAGGAAAAATTCTGTAATTTCCACAATAAAAGAGGACACTCGACCGAAGATTGCTATACTCGAGCTAAAGCCGAGGCTCAAAAGCGAGAGTCCGAAATCAAGCAAGACTCTGAAGTCGAGGAGGAAACTCTGCCCGACAAAAAGGAAAACAAACAGACCAAGGAGTCGAACTCCAAAAAGCCTTCTCAGAACAAACGGGAACGGTCAAAAGAGCCGGAATCCCCCGAAACACTCCCTCAAGGGTCGCGAAAGCGGGTCGAGTTCATCCTCGGCGAGCTCAACCTGAGCGGCACTCCGGGAGGTTCGGCACTATCCCCGCCTCCGGCTCCTGCTAAAAGTTTACGCTCGAGAATCAATCTCCCTCGTCTCTGCGGGGGGGGGGGGGGGGGGGTGTACGGGCTATACCCCCTAAACGAATCGACTTCATCTTCGGTGGCTCCAAGGTTTGCCGCGACTCGGTCAATTCTATCAAAGCTCTTCAAAGAAGAGTCGAGACCGACAGAGGGGGGAAAACCCCAATGTTGGGTCAAGACCACGAAATCATTTTCTACGAAAGCGAGACAAGTAATCTCGACAAACCACATGACGACGCCCTCCTCGTTTGTCTAGTAGTGGGAGATGTCGAACTCTCAAGGATAATGATTGACACGGGAAGTTCGGTAGATGTCCTCTTTTACGACGCGTTCAAAAAGATGGACTTCAACGACTCCGAGATCATGGAAGAAAAGACACCACTAGTAGGTTTCGCTGGCGAAACGACGTACTCGATGGGCTCTGTCTTCGCCCCAGTAACCGATGGAGGAGTTCGAAGAATGAAGGAGTTCATCATAGTAGATCGGCCAGCTCCTTATAACGCGATCCTAGGTCGACCATGGATATACGACATGAAAGCGGTACCATCGACCTACCACCAATGCGTAAAATTCCCAACTCCCAAAGGGATCAAAACCATTTACGGAAGTCAAAAGATTTCCCGCCATTGCTACATGAACGGATACAAGCAGATCGAGAAATCCCCTGCGTAGCAATTACAGAAAGAGGAGGAGCTCGCCACCATGCAGACCAAAAGGTCGAACGACCCAAGTCAAATAGGACCCCCAAAGGACCTCACGACTCAGGTCTGCATAGACGATGCTCATCCCGAAAGACTCGTTGGCATCGGAATCGACCTATCAGAGCCAGTTAAAAACGAACTGGTCTCTTTTCCCAAACAGAACGTCGACTCCTTCGCCTGGTCTTCAACAGACATGAAAGGGATCAACATCGACGTAACCAGCCACGAGCTGAATGTCGATCCAACCTACAAACCGGTAAGACAAAAGCGTCGAAAACTAGGCCCTGAGCGGGCCAAAGCCGTCAATGATGAGGTCGATCGGTTATTAAAAATCGGATCGATCAGAGAGGTCAAGTACCCTGAATGGCTTGCCAATCCCGTAGTGGTTAAGAAAAAGAACGGGAAGTGGAGAGTCTGTGTAGATTTCACGGATCTTAACAAAGCATGTCCAAAGGACAGCTTCCCACTCCCACACATCGACCGACTGGTCGAGGCTACCGGCGGACATCAGCTACTATCTTTTATGGACACATTCTCAGGGTACAATCAAATATTGATGAACCCTGAGGACCAAGAAAAGACGTCGTTCATAACTGATCGAGGCACGTACTGCTACAAAGTCATGCCCTTCGGACTAAAAAACGCAGGAGCAACTTACCAACGCCTCGTCAACAAGATGTTTTCAGGACTCCTAGGCAAAACCATGGAAATCTACATCGACGATATGCTGGTAAAATCGTCCAGGTATGAGGATCACATCCCCCAACTAAAAGAATGTTTTACCATTCTCAATAAATACGGGATGAAACTCAACCCAGCAAAGTGTACCTTCGAGGTTCCCTCAGGAGAATTCCTTGGCTACCTAGTGACCGAAAGAGGGATCAAAGTGAACCCCAAACAGATCGCGACGTTCATAGAGATGAAATCTCCAAGAACAACACGAGAAGTCCAGCGCCTGACTGGCAAAATAGCTGCTCTAAATCGCTTTATCTCAAGGTCGACTGATAAATGTCTACCCTTCTATCACTTGCTCAAAGCAAACAAAAAGTTCCTCTGGGACGAAAAGTGCGAAGAAGCCTTCACTCAGCTCAAAGCTTACTTAAGCGAACCACCCATACTGGCGAAACCAGTAGAAGGAGAACCCCTTTACCTCTACCTAGCTGTCTCGACGGCAGCAGTAAGTGGAGTCCTGGTTCGCGAGGAACAAAATGAGCAACGGCCGGTGTATTACATCAGTAAGACCTTGATCGATGCTGAAACCAGATACCCCGCCATGGAAAAACTCGCCTTGGCGCTAGTGACATCGGCTCGAAAACTCCGACCGTACTTTCAATCGCACTCGATCATAGTAATGACCTCTCAGCCACTGAGAACCATCCTTCACAGTCCAAGCCAGTTGGGTCGATTGGTCAAATGGGCTATCGAACTTAGCGAGTACGACATAGAATACAAAGCTCGAACGTGTCTAAAAGCACAAGTGCTGGCAGATTTCGTAATCGAGCTCCCTCCGACTATAGAACTCGATCCGACCTCGGCCCAAAAATGGAAACTCTACGTCGATGGAGCTTCCTCGAGGCAAGGATCCGGAGTCGGGGTAAAGCTAGTCTCCCCAACGGGCGAAGTACTAGAACAATCGTTCAGACTGGGCTTCGCCGCATCGAATAACGAAGCAGAATACGAAGCGTTAATAGCCGGGCTCAGACTCGCAATAGCCATAGGAGCCCGGGAAGTAAACGCCTTCAGCGATTCCCAACTAGTCACGAGCCAATATCATGGCGACTACGAGGCCAAAGACGAACGGATGGAAGCATACCTACGGGTAGTCCATACATTGGCCGAACAGATCGAATTCTTCGATCTAACACGAATCCCACGAGGGGAAAACACCGCAGCCGATGCACTAGCCGCATTAGCATCGACATCAGATCCTAACCTCAAAAGGATCATACCGGTCGAAGGGATAGAAAAACCAAGCATCGACATAGCCCTCAAAGCTCTGTCCTTGAAAGAGGACGGTCCCGCTGTGAAGGACGATGTCAAGCACAAAGAATGTCCTGGGGGAACCAGTAGCGACATCATCGAGATTGATGATGATCTCGATCCTAGAAACGCCGTATACGTCGCGAACGTTCCCGACGGACCAATTCAAACCGCATCCACTAGTCAGGGACCTGAGCCTAGCAACGACGAAGATAGGAGAACTCCGATCATTCGGTACATCACAAACGGCGAAGTTCCTGATGACAAATGGGAGGCGCGGAAACTTAAAACACAAAGTGCGAGGTACTGTGTCACGCAAGGAGAGCTCTTTAAAATGAGCCTCTCCGGGCCTTATCTCAAATGCCTTGACAAAAAGCAAGCCCTAGCCGTGATTACACAAACACATGACGGATCCTGCGGAAGCCATTCCGGAGGACGAGCATTGGCCGTGCGAATCAAAAGGCAGGGTTACTATTGGCCGACAATGGCCACCGAATGCGAGTCCTTCTCCAACAAATGCGACAAATGCCAAAAGCATGCTCCAATTATCCACCAAGCGTCGGAGAAACTCTCCTCTATCTCATCACCGTACCCATTCATGCGATGGGAAATGGACATTGTGGGACCGCTAGTCGCATCCGGCAAAAAGAAAGCTACGCACCTATTGGTGATGACGGACTACTTCACCAAGTGGATTGAAGCAGAGTCATACCAAAAAATTAAGGACGTTCACGTTAAGGAGTTCGTCTGGCGAAACATCGTTTGCCGACATGGACTACCCCACGAAATCGTCACCGATAACGGATCTCAGTTCATATCAAACACGTTCAAAGAGTTCTGTAGAACTTGGAACATAAAGCTGACTTACTCAACACCGCTCTATCCCCAAGGAAACGGGCTAGCGGAAGCAGCTAACAAAGCGATTATGAACGGTCTCAATAAAAGGCTCAACGAGTGCAAAACAACCTGGAGCGACGAGCTCTCGGCCGTACTATGGGCTTATCGAACTACCCCCCGCAAATTCACCGGCGAGACTCCATTCTTGCTGGCTTATAGGATCGAGGCGGTAGTACCAGCCGAAATCCTCGTGTCAAGCATCCGCAAGGAAGAATGCCCACGACAAGAAGAACTTAACAACAAGATGATAACTGACGAGCTCGACCTCGTTGACGAAAGAAGGAACCTCGCATTAGCTCGACTCAAGAATTACCAACAAGCCGCAGCTCGCTACTATGATTCCCGAATCAAAACTCGAAGGTTTCAAGTAGGAGAGCTCGTCTTACGGAAAGTGTTCGACCATAAAAAGGAAGAACACGCTGGAAAATTAGGAGCAAAGTGGGAAGGTCCTTACCAGGTCACCGACGTTGTGAAGGACGGGGTCTACCGATTCAAATCGGTAGAAACCCAGAAACCTGAACTACGACCTTGGAACATCATCAACCTCAAAAAGTACTTCCACTAAGAGTACATCAACATAATCGAACTACGAAATGGCTTGATCCCCTTAAAAGGGTACGTAGGCAGCTCGATTTCGAGCGCAGCCACCCCCCAAACACAAAGCTCTTACCGAGCTCGATAACTTCAAACGAAGTCCTACTAGCTTATCTTTGTGAAATCAAAATAAGTCTCCCAATCAAACGTCTCTTCCTGTTGCAAAAGTTAGAGCCGTTACGTTGTGCAAAGTGATATGAAATTATCTCTTCCAAAAACTAAAGAGATATGAAATTATCTCTTCAAAATTAAGCGATATGAAATTATCTCTTCTAAAAAACAAACGATATGAAATTATCCTTTTTCGAGCGACCTGAAGTGGCATCTCCCAAAGTCAAAGCGATATGAAATTATCCCTTCCGAGCAACCTGAAATGGCCTCTCCCAAAACAAAAGATATGAAATTATCTCTTCAAAATCAAGCGATATGAAATTATCTCTTCAAAAATCAAGTGATATGAAATTATCTCTCCAAGAAATAAAGTGATATGAAATTATCCCTTCAAACAAAGCGGCCTAAAACGGTCCCTCCAAACCGAACGAACTGAAATGATCGTCCCAAAATAAGCGACCTAAAACGGTCCTCCCGATTCGAACGAACTGAAATGATCGTCCCAAAGAAAGAGATCCAGAACAATCTTTCCAAAAAATACAATTCTTCTAAACCTTATACGGATTAAAAGAATCGGGGGGGGGGCTACCCCACCCCTCAAGCAAAATAACGAGGTCAAGACGGCTATTCAAGCATGCAACCTCTACACACACTCCAAATCGGATCTTTGTAAGTTTACTTCGATTCGTTCTCATACTTAACCACTGCTCTTTTCAATTCAGCTATTAAGCCTGAATCTTACGTCACGAAGTAGTCGCGCCTCAGACTATTCCTGGCAAAGAGCTCGAGCTCGAATGCAATTAACTTAAAAGTTCGCAAAGAACTACCTAAGGCAATTCAAGACAGGTTATCTGCTCGATTCCTCTGGAGAAGTTCGAATCGCCACAACGGCTCGAATTTTATGTTAAGGCATAAAAACAATAAAATCTATGCTAAAGCATGAAAGATTTAAAAAGAGATTCATAAAAAAAAAAAGACATGATGTCCTCGAGTTCGAACAAAAAGCCCCCTTGGGAAACCAAAGTTTGAAAAAGAAATCAAAAGCCCCCTTGGGCAACAAAAGTCTGAAGACAAATTAAAAGCCCTCTAGGGCAGCAACGAACCAAAAAAAAGGGGGACTAGAACTGCTTGGAAGGAGAGGAAGCTTCGTCTTGATCCTCCATCTGATCATCAGTCGCCCTGTCCTCCTCAAGTCAACCCTCGACCTCATCGCTAACTCGCGAGCTAACTCCGGTCGGAAGGTTCGATCCATACTGATCGAGACGAGCGGCCGCCTGGTTTATAGGGCGCGCCAAGATCATGGAATCGTCCGACATCACCGGCAGATTAAGCTTGCTGATACTTAAGTCCGAAACTGCTGCGGCATTCATCTCCTCCGTGGCCAATCTTTTCTTCTCGGCCAAGTCCATCACCTCCTTGGTCAGATCCAGTTCGCCAGAAGCGAACTCGGCGATAAGCGCGATATTGGCCAAAGCCTCCTGAAGCCTCATCTCGGCGCTCACGGCGACTTTCCTTTGGCTCTCCTTCGCCGCGATTCCCTCGAGGATCTTGAGGTATTCACCATTCAGCCCCTTCCTCGCCTCATGGGCCGCCACCTTGACGTCAAACTCTCGGTCGGCGAGAGCCTTGTCCAGATCGCCCTGACATTGCGCAGCCCGCACACTCGCAACCCGACCTGCCTCAATGGCGGTTCGACTCGCCTCCTCCACGACCGAAACCTGAGCCAAGGCACCCTGCAACTGCGCATCCAGGTCACCCATTTTCTCCCGTAACTCCTCCTCTCGAGCCAAGGCCCCCTGAAACTGCGCTTCAGGTCCCTAACCGTCTTCTCAACGGTATCGAGCTCACTCGCCTGCGGTATTTCCCGCAGCTCTCGCTCAGCCCTAGCCGCAAACCTGTTCGCAGCCTCCAAGGCCTACGAGAAAAACGAGAGTTAAGCGTAAAACATACTAAAACGCGAAGGAAGGAAATCATTACCTTCCCTGAAGCCGCCATCATCTCGGTGTAAACTTCACCGAGAGCCATATCCCCGACAGCCGGGAGCTGAACACCTGCAGGCTTAAATGCCTCAGCAGATAGGCCACGCCCTTCGGGTCATCCGCAATCGGACATTCCTTCTGGTGCCTGAAGCGCCAGTTGAAAGACCCGGAGGACCCGGAAGAAGCAGGCCTCGTCTCAACACTCTGGTTCGATCTCCTCGAACTCACCTCCGCGTCAGTTCTTTGACGCTTCGCCACCGGAGGAGGAGGACCGCCCCGGCTCCGACCGTTTGATCCCCTCGAACCATTCGACCGGGAGTTGCGCAAAGCAGGCTCTCCAGACGGGATCTGAACTAGTTCCTGACCGACCGAAAGAGGAGGTAAATTCTCCACCCCCACGTTTGCCTCTCCGGACCTTGCGACCTCAGGGAGAGAAACCTGAACAGGGTTTGGAGGAGGGATCGAAGGAGGAGGGGGAGGCCCCTCGTCCATGGCAAAAAGAAGGGCATGGCTCAAGTCGCCGGCCTTCATTTTCTTCGCCAGATCAACGGGGTCCTTCCCGTTCCGACGACTGCTGGATCTTCGCGACATCTTCCCGAGAAAAGGGGTGCTTGCGGTAGAACTGTCGTCCGAAACAGATCGATCTGCATACTGAACAGACTCGAGTCAGCCCGGCAAACGAAAAGGCATATGGCGCAAAAATCCTTGTACGGACTGGCCAAAATACTTACTCTCTCCAGCCCGCTCGATAATCTGAAGCGGGGCCTGAACGATTCGAGTCGAAGTGGGCCGAGAAGGGAAGCGTGATCCGTCTCGTGAAAGACGAGGTTGGTGTAAAGAAGGTTGCCGGGCCGCAGGACCTAAGGCAGCTCGAATTCGCTGATCCGTAAAGTTAGACCAGCGGATATCTCCTCTCCGGAGGCGAGCTATCAAACTCGATGTATTTGGGTTCAAAGGTAATGACTCAGGAGCCTCTGCAAAGAAACCAAAAAGGTTATTAGCAAACAGCCCGATGTCAATGAAGGACATCGTAGCAACCAGAGAAACTAGTAAACCCTATAAGCTAACCAACGCTAGCCACCCATCTTGTCGGGATAACCGAATAATCGAAATCCTGGACCGAGTGGTGATTGATCCTGAAGTAGAAGTATTTACTCTTCCACACATCCCTCGTCGGGATCTCATCAAGGATCTTCCAATGGCGAGGGGAGAGGTAGTAGGTTCCGAGAAAATGAGCGTTATGTTTTACCGAACAAACCCTCATCAACTCCTCGACCCCAAAGTCGATACCCTCCTCGACGGCTCTGACCCCGAGCCCGATGATATACCGAACGAAATTCGGAGTCATCAGGTGAAAGGCCAGTTGGAGCTGAGCTAAAACCCATGAGATAATGCGAGGGATTGGAAAAAACAATCCACATTTATCGAAATAGGTATAAGAAGCACAGCAATGGCCCTCGACGACAGTCTCTGGGGACATGTCCGGTGATGGGATAAGTATCTCCACCTCCGACGGAATCCTGCACTTCGCCCGCAACTTCCGTATTTGGTCGACAGTCAGACTGGACGGTGGATGAGGACCAACCGGTCCCGCCGCCACAGTAGGACTTGCCCTGGCCGTACTCTTTCGAACCATGATAGTTCGGTATATCGGAAATTTCTTTTGAGAAAAGAAGAAAAACGAAATCTCTAGAGAAGAAATTCTCAGTGCAACGGCAAAAGGAATAAAAGCGAGAGGCAAACATATAAAAAAAAGGGATATAATGAGGGAGAAGAAGTTACCTTGACGATTTGTA
Organism: Orychophragmus violaceus; assembly: GCA_030180135.1. Taxonomy (NCBI): domain Eukaryota; kingdom Viridiplantae; phylum Streptophyta; class Magnoliopsida; order Brassicales; family Brassicaceae; genus Orychophragmus; species Orychophragmus violaceus. The sequence continues at coordinate 24,678,579 of CM058230.1, read as the reverse complement.
GTGCGAGCCATAATGGGAATCATGCTAGGTAACTTCCCCTTTTAAACTATCTCGTGCTCGAGATCCGTGGGATCTTTCGTATCCCACAATCCCAACCGCTCAATTCGAAATTTGTAAATGATTACGAAAAAGATTGAGACAGTTAGGATCCTTCAGTTCCTCGCGATCTCGACCGTCAAAACAAGATCTGCGGACGAGGCGAGAACAATCATTAGGGCTTCCTTAATGCCTAGAGCACGCGCGCACGCCTTCCCGAAAACGTCCACTGCCCATTAACCTCGACTTCTCGAAATCAATGGGCTGGGGGGCTATTGTTGGTACTGGATTTCCCTCTAGGAAATCCGGCCCATTAACAGATAAGACAAAGGCCCGTATTCATGAGCCCGTTCCAGAATCAAAGACAAAGAGGAGAGCCGACTCCTTTGTCGGGCCCAAGCGGATAAACACCCTAACAAATCCCGGACGATGCCGAAGCCGGAGACAATCGAGCTCGAGCTCGGCAGAAGATGACGTGGAGATAGAGCAACCCGGTCTTCGCCAGTTCAACTGATCCACACAAATCTCGGAGATCGTTACGACGGCGAGGCCGAAATATCGGAACAGAAAGATCAGAGTCGAGACTATTTAAAGAAGAAGTGGCGATCCATTCAAGATATTCCAACCCTAGCTAAGAACACTTCGACTAGATAGCTCGATTTCATACTTTGTACTCTCTTTTCGATTGTGTTTGTTCTATCTCGACGATCAATATCAATAAAGTCTTTGATTCATAGGAAACTATACCATTTCTATATCCTAAAGTCCAAATCCACGAATACAAATTCTTAGTGTGAATCCCGGATCTCACAAGAACCAAGCCATAAACCGGAACCGACACTTAAATAATTAAAAAGGTTTTACTTTATTGGAATAGATAATCAAGTCTTACATGAAAACCGAACTAATTGAAATAGCTTAAACATGAAATGAAAGAAAACACATAAGTTTTAAGAAATCGAAAGAACGAAAAAATGAGAAGGAAATCCCATTCCCAAAACATAGCACCCCACACGTCCGTCTACCCCTGCAACGCTTCAGGGTTACCTGCAAAACAAACAACGATAGAGGCCTGAGTAATTGGTTTACACCAATACCCAGTGAGGGCGGATTCTAGGAATACCGCTATCTCTACTTTAAACTAACACAACATCAAACACGAGTCCACGGTTAATAACACCTTGCACCCAACGCCCGAAGGCACAAACAACACAATCAACTACTTTACAGAGAATGCAATAAATAAATAGCCCGGAGCCCGCCATTGGCCCCGGTGCCCAACTCCAACTCCAACTCCAACTCACACTCGGGGAGCTCGCCGAAACGCCCCTTACGACGATTCAAGGGTTGCGTACCAAAACTCGTTATACGCAAGCCGTCACCAAACACCCTTTCGGGAGACCTAGACAGTTCTAACCCTTCAAGTCCTTCAAGCACAATCAATATTTTCAGTTCAAATGATAACCTAAAAGCCAGGTGCCATTTTCAGATTAAGTGATGTCATATGATCTAGGTTCTTATCAATCGCATCAACGCAAGTCAACAACTAGATCTACACTACTTAGGAAAGACAATATTAAATGAAGATTCGGTACTCAACACTGAATTAGAATAGAGAAGAGATCACGATCAGTCTTCACCGTAGCCACAACAACGAACGTATGCCTACTTGGACAAAATTGCTGCTATAACTTCGACGACACGCTTCCCTATGCTCCCAAGACCAAAATCGGTTCTCCTTCAACCGAGATCTATATCTATGAGTCTACAATGTCCCTGCCAAGTTTCGGGTCAAGCGGACTTCATTTGCCCATCCAAAACACAGATCCAATAAACCATCACAGATTCGCAATAACACAGACACGTTTTGGCGAAACAGTCATAACTCTCAAACGATAAATCGGATCGGAGCGATTCTTACCTTTCTGGAAAGAGAAGACTGAGATCTTTCCAATGATATATTTTGCGTTCTGTGAATCTTTACGGTTCAACGGAAAAACGCTTTGAAAATGATGGCCAGATTGATGACGGAAATCCGAGAAATCTTCTCTGGGAAGCTTCTTCTTTGTGTCTCCAACACGATGAGGCGTCTCCCTGACAGATCTACAGTCGCAAGAGGTCGACGGCTGATGGTTTTCCATTTCCGCAGGTTTGCCGAAGGTTTCCTCTCATGCCTCTTTCTCTTGTGCCTCCTCCTTTTATAGAGAAAAGAGGTGGAAACCCTAGGTTTAGCTAATGGGCTTTTGGGCTTTTCTTTCTTTCTTTTCAAAAATTTAAAACAGGCCGGGCCAGGGCCATTACAAATTCTCCCCCCCCCCCCCCTTGAAATGAATTCGTCCCGAATTTTGAGGCGAGAGTTCTCCACTGCAGCTCTTTACCAACAGCACTCCACAACCTTGTTGAACAGAGACTGAACTTGATCACTTGCTCGCTTGAAGAGAACTTATCCTTGGATCCTGAAGACTACTCCTCCCCCCTTATTTCCAACCACGTTCTGAAGTGTCCTTCGCATTGGTACCAATCCATTAGCGGCTCCCAGAATGCAACGCAAAATGCCACATGCTACCGCCCATGTCCACTAGGGTCTGTCTCCAATGTTTAGAACAACACTCATCCCTCAAGCGGTTCTAATACCTGAATGAGATGCTCCACTTCAAACCAGTTCTCCTCAACAGTTTCCATTACCGTGCCATAATGCATCATCCAATTCCAAATGGATTCTCTTCGACGGTTTTTCACTACCGTGCACTATGGTTTTGATTGACGCACAAGCTGACATCCCTGCTTATCCTTGGTGAACGGTGAGGCTATCCATGTCCATTATGGCTACCTGACGTGTGGGGAACGACCCATCACGCTTCCGCTGTGCACTCTGATTTCCAACCAATTCCTGATCTAGCTTCCAGGTCAAAGTTTCCTGCCTTGTGATCCAGCTGTGGTGTCTTCCAAATACCATCCTTTGGGTTTCATTCCCATTTAAATTGGCCCTCCTTTGCTCCCTCTTGTAGCTTTTTGCCGATCCGCCATAGTGTTTTTCTAACACTCTTCCGTTGGAATTCCATTTCCAATAATCCACTTTGTCCTCTTGCACTTGCAACAATCAAAAGTCCAGATGACTAGGCAATTCCAAATGCCCCCGCTCCGCTTTCCTAAACGCTTTTGCGATCTCCTTCCCCTCTTGAAGAGCTCCATTAGCTGCTCCAGTAATCCACAAAGAACTCCAAGGCATACCGTTTCCTTTCCGGTTCCACCATTGGATCTCGAGCCCGCCATACCACGAATATCTTTTCCAGCTTCCAGCTTGATCAGACTTCAAACGAGCCGTCCATAACTCATTGAAGTTGATGTCACAAACCAATTCCAAGATTCACTACTTAGAATAGATTTGGACAGTTTCAAAATGTTCCTTGAGCACCAAACACCACGAACAACTCCTGCTGCTTACTCAAATTCAAACTCCGCCACTTCATATGGCTTCCTGGCAATTCGGTCTTTCCATCGATCTTTTGCAGTCTGGTCTTTCCATCGACCTCTTGCTCTTGCTCCACAGCTTCTCTGGTTCAACCGATTGCTGCCTCCCAAGCTCCAACTTCTTTTCCTGATGGTGATTTCCTTACACCAGTCTTATTCACATTCTGGTAGTCCATACCAAGTCTGAAATCCTTGTCACCCTTCTTTATTACATGACAAGTGCTCACACGGTGATCTGCTTGATCCGATTGATCCCTTCTTCACCAGGACCCCTAACTGCTTTTTAAACTCATCCATCTCTGCTTGTAGACCACGCCTGCTAACAACAACAACACATCCTTGCAGCACTCTCTTCTGAAGATCTTTTCCAACATAAAGGACATCTGAAAGGGTTAGAGAAGAACCTACTAACTAAAGAACCTGAAGATTGCAGAGGCTTCGATCCGGGTGGTGCTCTAGAATCTAGCTTTTAGAAATCCCTATTTAGAAAAGCATTGAAAACAACTTTGAAAACGACGTTGAAATCCGAATATAAATACGCTACTCTACCCTACCTAGCCAGGACAGCACTGGCTAGGTCTAACCCGGCTCTGATACCAAAATTGTAACACCCGTCCCTCCGGATCCAAGTCAACGACTCTTTGACTCCACGAGTCATAGTCCACAATAGAGAACCAAGCCATAAACCGGAACCGGCATTTAAATAATTGAAAAGGTTTTATTTTATTGGAATAGATAATCAAGTCTTACATGAAAACCGAACTAATTGAAATAGCTTAAACGTCAAATGAAAGAAAACGCATAAGTCTTAAGAAATCGAAAGAACGAAAAAATGAGAAGGAAATCCCATTCCCAAAACATAGCACCCCACACGTCCGTCTACCCCTACAACGCTCTAGGGTTACCTACAAAACAAACAACGATGGAGGCCTGAGTAATTGGTTTACACCAATATCCTGTGAGGGCGGATTCTAGGAATACCGCTATCTCTACTTTAAACTAACACAACATCAAACACGAGTCCACGGTTAATAACACCTTGCACCCAACGCCCGAAGGCACAAACAACACAATCAACTACTTTACATAGAGTGCAATAAATAAATAGCCCCGGAGCCCGCCATTGGCCCCGGTGCCCAACTCCAACTCCAACTCACACTCGGGGAGCTCGCCAAAACCCCCCTTACGACGATTCAAGGGTTGCGTACCAAAACTCGTTATACGCAAGCCGTCACCAAACACCTTTTCGGGAGACCTAGACAGTTCTAACCCTTCAAGTCCTTCAAGCATAATCAACATTTTCAGTTCAAATGATAACCTAAAATACAGGTGCCGTTTTCAGATTAAGTGATGTCATATGATCTAGGTTCTTATCAATCGCATCAACGCAAGTCAACAACTAGATCTACACTACTTAGGAAAGACACTATTAAACGAAGATTCGGTACTCAACACTGAATTAGAGTAGAAAAGAGATCACGATCAGTCCTCACCGTAGCCACAACAACGAACGAATGCCTACTTGGACAGAATTGCTGCTATAAATTCGACGACACGCTTCCCTATGCTCCCAAGACCGAAATCGGTTCTCCTTCAACCGAGATCTAGATCTATGAGTCCACAATGTCCCTGCTAAGTTTCGGGTCAAGCGGACTTCATTTGCCCATCCAAAACACAGATCCAATAAACCATCATAGATTCGCAACAACACAGATACGTTTTGGGAAAACGGTCATAACTCTCAAACGGTAAATCTGATTGGAGCGATTTTTACCTTTCTGGAAAGAGGAGACTGAGATCTTTCCAATGATATATTGTGCGTTCTGTGAATCTTTACGGTTCAATAGGAAAACGCTTTGAAAGATGACAGCCAGATTGATGACGGAAATCCGAGAAATCTTCTCCGGGAAGCTTCTTCTTTGTGTCTCCAACACGATGGGGCTTCTCCCTGACAGATCTACGGTCGCAGGAGGTCGACGGCTGATGGTTCTCCATTTCCGCAGGGCTTCGCCGAAGGTTTCCTCTCATGCCTCTTTCTCTTTGTGCCTCTTCCTTTTATAGAGAAAAGAGGTGGAAACCCTAGGTTTAGCTAATGGGCTTTTGGGCTTTTGGGCTTTTTTTCTTTCTTTTCAAAAACTTAAAACGGGCCGGGCTAGGGCATTACAAATTCCCCCTCCCTCCCCCTTCCTTGAAATGAATTCGTCCCGAATTCTGAGGCGAGAGTTCTCCACTGCAACTCTTTACCAACAACACTCCACAACCTTGTTGAACAGAGACTGACAAGCTGACATCCCTGCTTATCCTTGGTGAACGGTGAGGCTATCCATGTCCATTATGGCTACCTGACGTGTGGGGAACGACCCATCACGCTTCCGCTGTGCAGTCTGATTTCCAACCAATTCCTGATCTAGCTTCCAGGTCAAGGTTTCCTGCCTTGTGATCCAGCTGTGGTGTCTTCCAAACACCATCCTTTGGGTTTTCTTCGACATTTAAATTGGCCCTCCTTTGCTCCCTCTTGTAGCTTCTTGCCGATCCGCCATAGTGTTTTCCTAACACTCTTCCGTTGGAATTCCATTTCCAATAATCCGCTTTGTCCTCTTGCACTTGCAACAATCAAAAGTCCAGCTGACTAGGCAATTCCAAATGCCCCCGCTCCGCCTTCCTAAACGCTTTTGCGATCTCCTTCCCCTCTTGAAGAGCTCCATTAGCTGCTCCAGTAATCCACAAAGAACTCCAAGGCATACCATTTCCTTTCCGGTTCCACCGTTGGATCTCGAGCCCGCCATACCACGAATATCTTCTCCAGCTTCCAGCTTGATCAGACTTCAAACGAGCCGTCCATAACTCATTGAAGTTGATGTCACAAACCTATTCCAAGATTCCCTACTTAGAATAGATTTGGACAGTTTCCAAATGTTCCTTGTGCACCAAACACCACGAACAACTCCTGCTGCTTACTCCAATTCGAACTCTGCCACTTCCTATGGCTTCCTGGCAATTCGGCCTTTCCATCGATCTCTTGCAGTCTGGTCTTTCCATCGACCTCTTGCTCTTGCTCCACAGCTTCTCTGGTTTAACCGATTGCTGCCTCCCAAGCTCCAACTTCTTTTCATGATGGTGATTTCCTTACACCAGTCTTATTCACATTCTGGTAGTCCATACCAAGTCTGAAACCCTTGTCACCCTTCTTTACTACATGACAAGTGCTCACACGGTGATCTGCTTGATCCGATTGATCCCTTCTTCACCAGGCCCCCTCACTGCTTTTTAAACTCATCTATCTCTGCTTGTAGACCACGCCTGCTAGAAACAACAACACATCCTTGCAGAACTCTCTTCTGAAGCTCTTTTCCAACATAAAGCACATCTGAAAGGGTTAGAGAAGAACCTACTATCTAAAGAACATGGAGATTGCAGAGGCTTCGATCCGGGTGGTGCTCTAGAATCTAGCTTTTAGAAATCCCCATTTAGAAAAGCATTGAAAACACTTTGAAAACAACTTTGAAATCGACGTTGAAATCTGAATATAAATACGCTACTCTACCCTACCTAGCCAGGACAGCACTGGCTAGGTCTAACCCGGCTCTGATACCAAAATTGTAACACCCGTCCCTCCGAATCCAAGTCAACGACTCTTTGACTCCACGAGTCATAGTCCACAATAGAGAACCAAGCCATAAACCGTAACCGACACTTAAATAATTGAAAAGGTTTTACTTTATTGGAATAGATAATCAAGTCTTACATGAAAACCGAACTAATTGAAATAGCTTAAACGTGAAATGAAAGAAAACACATAGCACCCCACACGTCCGTCTACCCCTGCAACGCTCCAGGATTACCTGCAAAACAAACAACGTTGGAGGCCTGAGTAATTGGTTTACACCAATACCCAGTGAGGGCGGATTCTAGGAATACTATGGTGTTGATTGCCGCACAAGCTGACATCCCTGCTTATCCTTGGTGAATGGTGAGGCTATCCATGTCCATTATGGCTACCTGACGTGTGGGGAACGACCCATCACGCTTCCGCTGTGTACTCTGATTTCCAACCAATTCCTGATCTAGCTTTCAGGTCAAGGTTTCCTGCCTTGTGATCCAGCTGTGGTGTCTTCCAAACACCATCCTTTGGGTTTCCTTCCCCATTTAAATTGGCCCTCCTTTGCTCCCTCTTGTAGTTTCTTGCCAATCCGCCATAGTATTTTCCTAACACTCTTCTGTTGGAATTCCATTTCCAATAATCCGCTTTGTCCTCTTGCACTTGCAACAATCAAAAGTCCAGCTGACTAGGCAATTCCAAATGCCCCCGCTCCGCCTTCCTAAACGCTTTTGCGATCTCCTTCCCCTCTTGAAGAGCTCCATTAGCTGCTCCAGTAATCCACAAAGAACTCCAAGGCATACCATTTCCTTTCCGGTTCCACCGTTGGATCTCGAGCCCGCCATACCACGAATATCTTTTCCAGCTTCCAGCTTGATCAGACTTCAAACGAGCCGTCCATAACTCATTGAAGTTGATGTCACAAACCTATTCCAAGATTCCCTACTTAGAATAGATTTGGACAGTTTCCAAATGTTCCTTGTGCACCAAACACCACGAACAACTCCTGCTGCTTACTCCAATTCGAACTCTGCCACTTCCTATGGCTTCCTGGCAATTCGGCCTTTCCATCGATCTCTTGCAGTCTGGTCTTTCCATCGACCTCTTGCTCTTGCTCCACAGCTTCTCTGGTTTAACCGATTGCTGCCTCCCAAGCTCCAACTTCTTTTCATGATGGTGATTTCCTTACACCAGTCTTATTCACATTCTGGTAGTCCATACCAAGTCTGAAATCCTTGTCACCCTTCTTTACTACATGACAAGTGCTCACACGGTGATCTGCTTGATCCGATTGATCCCTTCTTCACCAGGCCCCCTCACTATTTTTAAACTCATCCATCTCTGCTTGTAGACCACGCCTGCTAGCAACAACAACACATCCTTGCAGCACTCTCTTCTGAAGCTCATTTCCAACATAAAGCACATCTGAAAGGGTTAGAGAAGAACCTACTAACCAAAGAACCTGGAGATTGCAGAGGCTTCGATCCGGGTGGTGCTCTAGAATCTAGATTTTAGAAATCCCCATTTAGATGAAAACACTTTGAAAACAACTTTGAAATCGACGCTGAAATCCGAATATAAATACGCTACTCTACCCGACCTAGCCAGGACAGGACTGGCTAGGTCTAACCCGGCTCTGATACCAAAATAGTAACACCCGTCCCTCCGGATCCAAGTCAACGACTCTTTGACTCCACGAGTCATAGTCCACAATAGAGAACCAAGCCATAAACCGGAACCGACACTTAAATAATTGAAAAGGTTTTACTTTATTGGAATAGAGAATCAAGTCTTACATGAAAACCGAACTAATTGAAATAGCTTAAACGTGAAATGAAAGAAAACGCATAAGTCTTAAGAAATCGAAAGAACGAAAAAGATGAGAAGGAAATCCCATTCCCAAAACATAGCACCCCACACGTCCGTCTACCCCTGCAACGCTCCAGGGTTACCTGCAAAACAAACAACGATGGAGGCATGAGTAATTGGTTTAAACCAATACCCTGTGAGGGCGGATTCTAGGATACCGATATCTCTACTTTAAACTAACACAACATCAAACACGAGTCCATGGTTAATAACACCTTGCACCCAACGCCCGAAGGCACAAACAACACAATCAACTACTTTACAGAGAGTGCAATAAATAAATAGCCCTGGAGCCCGCCATTGGCCCCGAAGCCCAACTCCAACTCCAACTCCAACTCACACTCGGGGAGCTCGCCGAAACCCTCCTTACGACGATTCAAGGGTTGCGTACTAAAACTCGTTATACGCATGCCGTCACCAAACACCTTTTCGGGGGACTTAGACAGTTCTAACCCTCCAAGTCCTTCAAGCACAATCAACATTTTCAGTTCAAATGATAACCTAAAATACAGGTGCCGTTTTCAGATTAAGTGATGTCATATGATCTAGGTTCTTATCAATCGCATCAACGCAAGTCAACAACTAGATCTACACTACTTAGGAAAGAAACTATTAAAAGAAGATTCGGTACTCAACACTGAATTAGAATAGAGAAGAGATCACGATCAGTCCTCACCGTAGCCACAACAACGAACGAATGCCTACTTGGACAAAATTGTTGCTATAACTTCGACGACATGCTTCCCTATGCTCCCAAGACCGAAATCGGTTCTCCTTCAACCGATATCTAGAACTATGAGTCCACAATGTCCCTGCCAAGTTTCGGGTCAAGCGGACTTCATTTGCCATCCAAAACACAAATCCAAAAAACCATCACAGATTCGCAACAACACAGACACGTATTGAGAAAACGGTCATAACTCTCAAACGGTAAATCTGATCGGAGCGATTCTTACCTTTATGGAAAGAGGAGACTGAGATCTTTCCAATGCTATATTTTGCGTTCTGTGGATCTTTACGGTTCAATAGGAAAACGCTTTGAAAAATGACGTCCAGATTGATGACGGAAATCCGAGAAATCTTCTCCAGGAAGCTTCTTCTTTGTGTCTCCAACACGATGGGGCTTCTCCCTGACAGATCTACAGTCGCAGGAGGTCGACGACTGATGGTTCTCCATTTCCGCAGGTTTGCCGAAGGTTTCCTCTCATGCCTCTTTCTCTTGTGCCTCTTCCTTTTATAGAGGAAAAAAAGGTGGAAACCCTAGGTTTAGCTAATGGGCTTTTGGGCTTTTCTTTATTTCTTTTCAAAAATTTAAATTGGGCCGTGCCAGGGCATTACAAATCCCCCCCCCCCCCCTTGAAATGAATTCGTCCTGAATTCTGAGGCGAGAGTTCTCCACTGCAACTCTTTACCAACAGCACTCCACAACCTTGTTGAACAGAGACTGAACTTGATCACTTTCTCGCTTGAAGAGAATTTATCCTTGGATCCTGAAGACTGCTTCTCCCCCCTTATTTCCAACCACGCTCTGAAGTGTCCTTCTCCTTGGTACCAATCCATTAGCGGCTCCCAGAATGCAACGCAAAATGCCACATGCTACCGCCCATGTCCATTAAGGTCGGTCTCCAATGTTTAGAACAACACTCATCCCTCAAGCGGTTCTAATACCTGAATGAGATGCTCCACTTCAAACCAGTTGTCCTCAATGGTTTCCATTACTGTGCCATAATGCATCATCCAATTCCAAATGGATTCTCTTCGACGGTTTTCCACTACCGTGCACTATGGTGTTGATTGCCGCACAAGCTGACATCCCTGCTTATCCTTGGTGAACGGTGAGGCTATCCATGTCCATTATGGCTACCTGACGTGTGGGGAACGACCCATCATGCTTCCGCTGTGCACTCTGATTTCCAACCAATTCCTGATCTAGCTTCCAGGTCAAGGTGCATGCCTTGTGATCCAACTGTGGTGTCTTCCAAACACCATCCTTTGGGTTTCCTTCCCCATTTAAATTGGCCCTCCTTTGCTCCCTCTTGTAGCTTCTTGCCGATCCATCATAGTGTTTTCCTAACACTCTTCCGTTGGAATACCATTTCAATAATCCTCTTTGTCCTCTTGCACTTGCAACAATCAAAAGTCCAGCTGACTAGGAAATTCCAAATGCCCCCGCTCCGCCTTCCTAAACGCTTTTGCGATCTCCTTCCCCTCTTGAAGAGCTCCATTAGCTGCTCCAGTAATCCACAAAGAACTCCAAGGCATACCGTTTCCTTTCCGGTTCCACCGTTGGATCTCAAGCCCGCCATACCACGAATATCTTCACCAGCTTCCAGCTTGATCAGACTTCAAACGAGCCGTCCATAACTCATTGAAGTTGATGTCACAAACCTATTCCAAGATTCCCTACTTAGAATAGATTTGGACAGTTTCCAAATGTTCCTGAGGATGAGTTAGTAACTCCGAAGTGGTCTCTGGGAGTGGTAGCTCTAACTATCATATCCTGTGCATTCATGGAATGTGTCCAAAGTACACCCCTTAATGGGAAGAGCACTGATAAAAAAAAAATGATACCCAATGGGGAAAAATCAGAATGCTAAGGAAGGGAAAAGAGAAGAAAGGGACTAGAGAAAGATAGTATGGTGGTCTAGAACTGATAAGGTAAGAGTCCATGTGCCTTTGATCGATACTCCTTAGGTGAGACCGCACTTAAATACTTGCAGAAGTCAGTAGGGTGAATTTAAATGCGTGAATGTGATTGTGGAGTTTACTTAGGACAGTTGCTAAGTGTGGGGGAAGTATATGTTGGTCTTGATGTCTTGTGATTGATTCTTTCAGTGGATTACTAAGGGGAATCTGAGTGTTGTTACTTCTACGATGAAAAGAGTTTCTGAAGAGTTTTCAAACCTCTTGACTACATTTTAGTTCTTTGTTTTGCTTGAGGACAAGCAAAGGCTAAGTGTGGGGGAGTTGATATACCATGGATTTTAGGGCTTTTAACCATGGTATATGTCTTATTTATCGAGTCTATTACTATGTTTTAGAGTCATTTCAGGTATTTAACAGGTCTAAGTACTTTTGGAGCTGAATTGAATATTTTGGAGCATTTTGGAGTGTTTGGCCGAGAGACAGAGTTCACTGTCCAGATTTGAGGATTGCGTCGATCGTTGCACACCTGCATCGATCGATGCATAGCGCGAATGGGCCAAACTCGGCGGATTAATGAAGAATGCTGATATTGCAGAAAAACCCAGATATTTACACAGAAGCCCAAAACGTGTTTTAGACTATATATTAGGGTTTTTAGCCACTTGTTTAGGCTAGGCTTTTCTTAAGTCTTATTTTATTTCAGAGAGAGTTAGGGGCTGATCCTGTTCTCGAAAGAGAGAGGATTTTGAACCCCAGATCTTTACTTTGTTTTATGATATTTGGTTTTCTATTCAAGATGTTTTCTGTTTCGATGAACATGTCTGAGTAGATTACATGTTAAGTTTAGGGATTCTCATTAGGGATTTCATGGAATTATAGTTTAATCAATCTGTAGGGATTCATATCTGCTAGTTCTTCGCCTAGGATTGCTCTTAATGCTTAATCTGAAGTAGCTATCCAGATTTATGATGTTAGGTTGATTGATGCAACGACAGTTGGTTAATTAGCTAGAAAGAACCTAGATGAGCAATTAAATTACTCGCAAAGAGATTTGGTTTAGTTTAATTGAGAACATATAAAACTTGGAATTAAAGCTGGTTTAATCTGTTAGTAATTGCAAAGAGATTTGGATTGCTGCACTTAGACTTAGAGAATTCTCGCAACGAGAGTTGGTTAATTCTATATATGTGTTTTGAGTTCTAGAACAGGTTCTGATTAGATCCCGATTGATTGATTGCTTGTGTTCCTGATTTCCTGAGAACTTCCTAGACTTAACACTTCGCTTCCTTGCTCACAAACTCGCTTGATTTACTTTCTGCTGTCTAATTTACTGCTTTCTCATTACATTGCTTTCACCTAGTTCAAACTTGATTGTTCTTAATCTATCATTGACCGGAGTCCCTGTGGATTCGATACCCTAAGTACTACATCTACATCACTGTGCACTTGCAGTTAGTATAGGGATTAAAACTAGACCCTATCAAGTTTTTGGCGCCGTTGCCGGGGACTCTTTTGAGTCTCCGATAGATTTGAACTTAGGGTTTAGACTAGGTTTTTCGTTTTTTGTTTTTATCACTAATTTTTTTTTTCTGTTTCTTGCGTTTCAGGTACGCCTGTAATCGCCCTGCAACGATCGACACGGTCCTGTGTGTCGATCGTTGCATTCTAGAGCTTGCATCGATCGACGCTACTATGCATCGATCGACACATTGCGAAAGAATGATGGGAATGATGGAACAGATGTTGGAAAATCAGCAGAATAACTCGTTCTGCAGAAGCTATGGTTCCTATTCATTCACCAGAGATTATGAATCTCCATCATATCAACCTGTTCCTCCTCACAACACACAGTCTAATAAGCTGATGAGCATGATGGAGAAGTTGTTGGAGAAGCAGGAAGAAGATTTGAACTACATCAATAGCTCTGGATTCCAAGGAAACAGGTTCGGTAATTAGCAAGGTAATTCTTATCAGAGAACCTATGGATCGTCCTCGTATCAGACACCTCCTACTGCTAATGCTTATAAGAGCAAGATGGAATCTATGATGGAGCAGTTACTAGAGGATCAGACCAAGATTGTTGTAGACTTCGACAGGAAGTTGGATGCTATGCATAAAAATCTGAATGGAAAGTTTGAATCTCTGAGCACACAAGTGAAGAAGCTGGATGTCCAAATCCAACAGACATCTCAAGCAATACAAAGGCATAATGAAGCTAGGAAAGCTGAACAGTAAAAATCCATTAAAGTTGTGACCTTAAAAGATGAGATTGAGTTGCTAGGTGAAGAAGATAGCATAATCTCGGATTTTCTGGATGAATATTGTCTGTCTGAGACATGCATCGATCGACACCCCCTTAGTGTCGGTCGACACGCCGTTCTGACGGCAATTTCGAGTTCTTACGACGAACATAATCGCCTTGTGTCGATCGACACACCTACTGCATCGATCGACACAGATCGCAGACGAGACCAGAAGCCTGCAACAGTCCCAGAACGAGTCTACAAGCCCATTGTGCCATATCCTAAGGTTCCTAAACCCTCTAAACAAGAGATAGAAGTGGCTAACTGCATGAAAGTGATGGATAAGAAGATGAATGAAACTCCACCAGCTGAAGCTTCGCGAGTTCATGCAAAGAAGATGATCTCCACTGATGGTGATCTGAAAGAAGAAGTTCAGATTGGTGGAACTACAGCATCTGATAGTGGAGAGAAGAAGATGGCGGTTCCTCTTGAACCTGCTCTAACATCTTCAGTACCTGCAACTACTCATAAGCAGAAAGCTCCAGACATCAAATCTACACCAAAGATAAGATATAAATCACCTAAGCTTAAACCTCCTGGCCGCATTGTTTTGAATGCAGGAAAACGCAGTGTCCCACCCAAGCTTCGCTCCCGCCCTGTTTCTATTCCTTCGTTCCTTGGAAAACCTCATGATCTGAAAGCCTATACACCTCCTTGGATGAAGAGATATTCACAGAGACACTCAAAGTCTCTGTTGAGACCGCCCTGAATCTGATCTCTTCCAATAGTCAAGCTACTGACTTTAAACAAGCGCTGAGTGGGAGGCAACCCACTGTTAGGTTCGTTTTATTTTCATTTTTTTCGTTTTGATTTTGGTGTTTTGATTTTTCTGTTTAAGTGTGTTCAGAAGCGTGAGAAACAAACAGAATCGCATTGCAACGATCGACACACCTAGTGCATCGGTCGATGCAGTCGCGATTTACGGTTTACCGAATCAATTGCGGTTTAGACATCGGTTATTCACATAACCGCGAGCATATTCGCCTTGCATCGATCGACACACATTGTGGCATCGATCGACACAGGGCGACGACAGGTAAGTGTTCTGCAACTTTTCGGATTGTTTCAATTTGATTATTTATTCTCACCGACCCTAAGCTTGACACTACTGGGGACAGTGTGTTTTAAGTGTGGGGGAGGAGCTACTGACGCACGCTTTTGTTTTCTTAGAGTCAGTCCGTTTTTCAAAATTCGTTTTATCGAGTCAAAATAGTTTAAGTAAGAAACGATGAATTTTTGAGAAGATTAACAGCACTTGCAGGAACTTAAGTGACCATCGGGATGAAGTTGTAGGATCTATCTATGACTATTAGAAAACCCAAACACTGATCAACCTACTGAGGACACCCACATCACTTCAGGTATCAGAGGATCCTTTTACTGACTTCACCTTAATACTGACTTAGATTTCTCACCTAAGGGCTTGGAATACTTTGTGTCGGATTCCCTTGTTAGTTCTGACACAGCCTGTAAACCTGTCCTATTTAGTTTCCTTCTCCCCTTCCATAAAATAAATAAATAAAAAAAGATAAAAAACTGAGGATGAGTTAGTAACTCCGAAGTGGTCTCTGGGAGTGGTAGCTATAACTATCATATCCTGTGCATCCATGGAATGTGTCCAAAGTACACCCCTTAATGGAAAGAGCACTAATAAAAAAAAAAATGATACCCAATGGGGAAAATCAGAATGCTAAGGAAGGGAAAAGAGAAGAAAGGGACTAGAGAAAGATAGTATGGTGGTCTAGAACTGATAAGGTAAGAGTCCATGTGCCTTTGATCGATACTCCTTAAATGAGACCGCACTTAAATACTTGCAGAAGTCAGTAGGGTGAATTTAAATGCGTGAATGTGATTGTGGAGTTTACTTAGGACAGTTGCTAAGTGTGGGGGAAGTATATGTTGGTCTTGATGTCTTGTGATTGATTCTTTCAGTGGATTACTAAGGGGAATCTGAGTGTTGTTACTTCTATGATGAAAAGAGTTTCTGAAGAGTTTTCAAACCTCTTGACTACATTTTAGTTCTTTGTTTTGCTTGAGGACAAGCAAAGGCTAAGTGTGGGGGAGTTGATATACCATGGATTTTAGGGCTTTTAACCATGGTATATGTCTTATTTATCGAGTCTATTACTATGTTTTAGAGTCATTTCAGGTATTTAACAGGTCTAAGTACTTTTGGAGCTGAATTGAAGATTTTGGAGCATTTTGGAGTGTTTGGCCGAGAGACAGAGTTCACTGTCCAGATTTGAGGATTGCGTCGATCGTTGCACACGTGCATCGATCGATGCATAGCGCGAATGGGCCAAACTCGGCGGATTAATGAAGAATGCTGATATTGCAGAAAAGCCCAGATATTTACACAGAAGCCCAAAACGTGTTTTAGACTATATATTAGGTTTTTAGCCACTTGTTTAGGCTAGGCTTTTCTTAAGTCTTGTTTTATTTCAGAGAAAGTTAGGGGCTGATCCTGTTCTCGAAAGAGAGAGGATTTTGAACCCCAGATCTTTACTTTGTTTTATGATATTTGGTTTTCTATTCAAGATGTTTTCTGTTTCGATGAACATGTCTGAGTAGATTACCTGTTAAGTTTAGGGATTCTCATTAGGGATTTCATGGAATTATAGTTTAATCAATCTGTAGAGATTCATATCTGCTAGTTCTTCGCCTAGGATTTCTCTTAATGCTTAATCTGAAGTAGCTATCCAGATTTATGATGTTAGGTTGATTGATGCAACGACAGTTGGTTAATTAGCTAGAAAGAACCTAGATGAGCAATTAAATTACTCGCAAAGAGATTTGGTTTAGTTTAATTGTGAACATATCAAACATGGAATTAAAGCTGGTTTAATTTGTTAGTAATTGTAAAGAGATTTGGATTGCTGCACTTAGACTTAGAGAATTCTCGCAACGAGAGTTGGTTAATTCTATATCTGTGTTTTGAGTTCTAGAACAGTTTCTGATTAGATCCCGATTGATTGATTGCTTGTGTTCCTGATTTCCTGAGAACTTCCTAGACTTAACACTTCGCTTCCTTGCTCACAAACTCGCTTGATTTACTTTCTGCTGTCTGATTTACTGCTTTCTCATTACATTGCTTTTACCTAGTTCAAACTTGATTGTTCTTAATCTATCGTTGACCGGAGTCCCTGTGGATTCGATACCCTAAGTACTACATCTACATCACTGTGCACTTGCAGTTAGTATAGGGATTAAAACTAGACCCTATCAACCAAACACCACAAACAACTCCTGCTGCTTAATCCAATTCGAACTCTGCCACTTCCTATGGCTTCCTGGCAATTCGGCCTTTCCATCGATCTCTTGCAGTCTGGTCTTTCCATCGACCTCTTGCTCTTGCTCCACAGCTTCTCTGGTTCAACCGATTGCTGCCTCCCAAGCTCCAACTTCTTTTCCTGATGGTGATTTCCTTACACCAGTCTTATTCACATTCTGGTAGTCCATACCAAGTCTGAAACCCTTGTTACCCTTCTTTACTACATGACAAGTGCTCACACGGTGATCTGCTTGATCCGATTGATCCCTTTTTCACCAGGCCCCCTCACTGCTTTTTAAATTCATCCATCTCAGCTTGTAGACCACGCCTGCTAGGTGCAACAACAAATCCTTGCAGCACTCTCTTCTAAAGCTCTTTTCCAATATAAATAACATCTGAAAGGGTTAGAGAAGAACCTACTAACTAAAGAATCTGGAGATTGCAGAGGCTTAGTTCCGGGTGGTGCTCTAGAATCTAGCTTTTAGAAATCCCCATTTAGAAAAGCATTGAAAACACTTTGAAAACAACTTTGAAATCGACGTTGAAATCCGAATATAAATACGCTACTCTACCCTACCTAGCCAGGACAGCACTGGCTAGGTCTAACCCGGCTCTGATACCAAAATTGTAACACCCGTCCCTCCGGATCCAAGTCAACAACTCTTTGACTCCACGAGTCATAGTCCACAATAGAGAACCAAGCCATAAACCGGAACCGACACTTAAATAATTGAAAAGGTTTTACTTTATTGGAATAGATAATCAAGTCTTACATGAAAACCGAACTAGTTGAAATAGCTTAAACGTGAAATGAAAGAAAACGCATAAGTCTTAAGAAATCGAAAGAACGAAAAAGATGAGAAGGAAAACCCATTCCCAAAACATAGCACCCCACACGTCCGTCTACCCCTGCAACGCTCCAGGGTTACCTGCAAAACAAACAACGATGGAGGCCTGAGTAATTGGTTTACACCAATATCCAGTGAGGGCGGATTCTAGGAATACCGCTATCTCTACTTTAAACTAACACAACATCAAACACGAGTCCACAGTTAATAACACCTTGCACCCAACGCCCGAAGGCACAAACAACACAATCAACTACTTTACAGAGAGTGCAATAAATAAATAGCCCCGGAGTCCGCCATTGGCCCCGGTGCCCAACTCCAACTCCGACTCCAACTCACACTCGGGGATCTCGCCAAAACCCCCCTTACGACGATTCAAGGGTTGCGTACCAAAACTCGTTATACGCAAGCCGTCACCAAACACCCTTTCGGGAGACCTAGACAGTTCTAACCCTTCAAGTCCTTCAAGCACAATCAACATTTTCAGTTCAAATGATAACCTAAAAGCTAGGTGCCGTTTTCAGATTAAGTGATGTCCTATGATCTAGGTTCTTATCAATCGCATCAACGCAAGTCAACAACTAGATCTACACTACTTAGGAAAAACACTATTAAACAAAGATTCGGTACTCAACACTGAATTAGAATAGAGAAGAGATCACGATCAGTCCTCACCGTAGCCACAACAACGAACGAATGCCTACTTAGACAGAATTGCTGCTATAACTTCGACGACATGTTTCCCTATGCTACCAAGACCGAAATCGGTTCTCCTTCAACCGAAATCTAGATCTATGAGTCCACAATGTCCCTGCCAAGTTTCGGATCAAGCGGACTTCATTTGCCTATCCAAAACACAGATCCAATAAACCATCACAGATTCGCAACAACACAGATACGTTTTGGGAAAACGGTCATAACTCTCAAACGGTAAATCTGATCGGAGCGATTCTTACCTTTCTGGAAAGAGGAGACTGATATCTTTCCAATGATATATTTTTCATTCTGTGTATCCTTACGGTTCAACGGAAAAACGCTTTGAAAGATGACGGCCAGATTGATGACGGAAGTTCGAGAAATCTTCTCCGGGAAGCTTCTTCTTTGTGTCTCCAACACGATGGGGCTTCTCCCTGACAGATCTACATTCGCAGGAGGTCGATGGCTGATGGTTCTTCATTTCCGCAGGGCTTCGCCGAGGGTTTCCTCCCATGCCTCTTTCTCTTGTGCCTCCTTTTATAGAGAAAAAGGTGGAAACCGTAGGTTTAGCTAATGGGCTTTTGGGCTTTTCTTTCTTTCTTTTCAAAAATTTAAAATGGGCCGGGTCAGGGCCATTACAAATTCTCCCCCCTTTGAAATGAATTCGTCCCGAATTCTGAGGCGAGAAATCTCCACTGCAACTCTATACCAACAGCACTCCACAACCTTGTTGAACAGAGACTGAACTTGATCACTTGCTCGCTTGAAGAGAACTTATCCTTGGATCCTGAAGACTGCTTCTCCCCCCTTATTTCCAACCACGCTCTGAAGTGTCCTTCTCCTTGGTACCAATCCATTAGCGGCTCCCAGAATGCAACGCAAAACGCCACATGCTACCGCCCATGTCCATTAGGGTCGGTCTCCAATGTTTAGAACAACACTCATCCCTCAAGCGGTTCTAATACCTGAATGAGATGCTCCACTTCAAACCAGTTCTCCTCAACGGTTTCCATTACCGTGCCATAATGCATCATCCAATTCCAAATAGATTCTCTTCGACGGTTTTCCACTACCGTGCACTATGGTGTTGATTGCCGCACAAGCTGACATCCCTGCTTTTCCTTGGTGAACGGTGAGGCTATCCATGTCCATTATGGCTACCTGACGTGTGGGGAACGACCCATCACGCTTCCGCTGTGCACTCTAATTTTCCAACCAATTCCTGATCTAGCTTCCAGGTCAAGGTTTCCTGCCTTGTGATCCAGATGTGGTGTCTTCCAAACACCATCCTTTGGGTTTCCTTCCCCATTTAAATTGGTCCTCCTTTGCTCCCTCTTGTAGCTTCTTGCCGATCCGCCATAGTGTTTTCCTAACACTCTTCCGTTGGAATTCCATTTCCAATAATCCGCTTTGTCCTCTTGCACTTGCAACAATCAAAAGTCCAGCTAACTAGGTAATTCCAAATGCCCCCGCTCCGCCTTCCTAAACGCTTTTGCGATCTCCTTCCCCTCTTGAAGAGCTCTATTAGCTGCTCCAGTAATCCACAAAGAACTCCAAGGCATACCGTTTCCTTTCCGGTTCCACTGTTGGATCTCGAGCCCGCCATACCACGAATATCTTCTCCAGCTTCCAGCTTGATCAGACTTCAAACGAGCCGTCCATAACTCATTGAAGTTGATGTCACAAACCTATTCCAAGATTCTCTACTTAGAATAGATTTGGACAGTTTCCAAATATTCCTTGTGCACCAAACACCACGAACAACTCCTGCTGCTTACTCCAATTCGAACTTCGCCACTTCCTATGGCTTCATGGCAATTCGGTCTTTCCATCGATCTCTTGCAGTCTGGTCTTTCCATCGACCTCTTGCTCTTGCTCCACAGCTTCTCTGGTTCAACCGATTGCTGCCTCCCAAGCTCCAACTTCTTTTCCTGATGGTGATTTCCTTACACCAGTCTTATTCACATTTTGGTAGTCCATACCAAGTCTGAAATCCTTGTCACCCTTCTTTACTACATGACAAGTGCTCACACGGTGATCTGCTTGATCCGATTGATCCCTTCTTCACCAGGCCCCCTCACTGCTTTTTAAACTCATCCATCTCTGCTTGTAGCGCCTGCTAGCAACAACAACACATCCTTGCAGCACTCTCTTCTGAAGCTCTTTTCCAATATAAAGCACATCTGAAAGGGTTAGAGAAGAACCTACTAACTAAGGAACCTGGAGATTGCAGAGGCTTCGATCCGGGTGGTGTTCTAGAATCTAGCTTTTAGAAATCCCCATTTAGAAAAGCATTGAAAACACTTTGAAAACAACTTTGAAATCGACGTTGAAATCCGAATATAAATACGCTACTGATATGCCATGGATTTTGGGGTTTTTAACCATGGTATATGTGTCATTTATCGAGTCTTTTACTATGTTTTAGAGTCTTTTCAGGTATTTATTAGGTACAAGCACATTTGGAGCATATTTGGTGATTACGGCACTTTCTGGAGCTAATTAGAGTATTTGGCCGAGAGGTAGACTTCACTGTCGATATTTCAGAGACGCAACGATCGACACACTAGTGGCATCGATCGTTGCACCAGCGAGATGGGCCAAACGACGGTTTAATGAAAAATGACGAAATTGCAGTTCTGCCCAGAAGTTCCTGATATTTACAAAGAAGCCCCAAAACGTGTTTTAGGTTATAAATAGAGTTTTTAAGCCATTGTTTTAGGCTACGCTTTTACAAGCTTTTCTTACGTTAAGTTTTACTCAAAGAGAGTTGAGGGGCTGATCTTGTTCTCGAAAGAGACTTGATTTTGAACCCCAGTTCTATTTGATTATATGATATTTGGTTTTCTACTTATGATATTTTCTGTCTCGATGAATATGTCTGAGTAGTTTACCTGTTAGGTTGAAGGATTCTCATTAGGGATTTCAGAGAATTATAGCTTAATTAATTTGTAGAGATTTATATCTGCTAGTTCTTTATCTAAGTTGTTCTTAATGCTTAATCTGAAGTAGCTAATCAGAATTATGATGTTAGGTTGATTAATGCAGCGGAAGTTGGTTAATTTAACTAGAAAGAACCTAGATAAGCAATTAAACTGTTCGCAAACGGAAGTTTGGTTTAGGTTAATTGTGAACATATCAAACTTGGAATTAAGGCTGGTTTAATCTGTTAGTTCTCGCAAACGAAAGTTTGGTTTGCTGCACTTAGACTTAGAGAATTATCGCAAAGGAATTTGGTTAATTCTATATCCGTGTTTGAGTTCTAGAACAGTTATTGATTAGATCTAGATAGATTGATTGCTTGCGTTCCTGATTTCCTGAGAACTCCTGAAACCTAACGCTTCGCCTTCTTGCTTACAAACTCACTTGATTTGCTTTTCTATTTCGTTTACTGTTTCACACCTGCTTCGCTTAATTAAATCTGAACTACTAATAATCTATTGTGTGACTGAGAGTCCTTGTGGGATTCGATACCTTATATACTACGATTGCATTAACTGTGCACTTGCAGTAGAATAGGGATAAAACTATACACCTATCAAGTTTTTGGCGCCGTTGCCGGGGACTCTTTGAGTTCACCAATAGATCTAGTACTAGGATTTAGACTAAGCATTCTTTTTAATTTTCTTGTTTACTCACGTTTTTGATTTTTGGGATTGCAGGGATTTGCACTGCATCGATCGTTGCCTTCTAGCATCGATCGACACAAGGAGAGAACAGCAATACTGAGATCTGAGACATTCAATAGGTTCCGCTCTATGGAACCTGTGATTTTGATTCGCGGTGAAAACGGCGTTCTACGAGACCAAGAGGGTCACATATGCAACGCAAAAGGTCAGAAACTAGATGGGGAAGGAAACCCCATCTTGCCAGATTACCATGTATTGGTTGGGCAAGTAGCCGAGATGAGAAATAAGATAGATGACATCCACAACGTCCTACTGAGGGAGAGACAGTTCCGAGCTGATGCAGAAACTGAAGGATTTGCAGAGGTAAAATATATGGCTGGAGCTGATTTTTATGGACATACATTTGGACATCAGCAGAGACAAGGTTCTAGGCATGCTCAAGAATCAAGAGATTATGATTATACATCCTGCCTAGCATCTCCTGTACCTGCACAGAGGAGCAGATTAGAGATCATGATGGAGCAATCCATTGCGGAACAACAACAAACCACAGCGTCTTTCAGCTCGAAGCTTGAGAGCTTGTACACTAATCTGAATGAGAAATTTGAGTCCTTGAACACTCATATGAAGTTGCTAGATACACAGATGGATCAGATTTCAAGTCCTACCACAAGGAAGGATACTCAGGAAGCCCATGTCGTTAATACTCCTAATCAGATTGACCACAGGATGGATCATGGACCATATTTAGCAGTTAAGGCTATGGAATTTGTGGAAAACAGAGAGGAGTCTGATATTGAATACCCTGAGTTTGAGAGCTGCGACGGACCTGACTCAACAGAGATTGACATGGATCTTTTGGCTTGGATAGTTCAGACTGATATTGGACCAAGTCAAGAGGAGAAATTTGAGTTTGAGATTGCTGAATTAGACCAGGAAGCTGATGGACCCGAGACTGTAGTTGAAACTCGAGCTGAGACAACCGCGTCGATCGTTGCACCACATGCACCGATCGTTGCACCCCGTAAAGAACCAGTTTCACTTATACCTCGTGGAGTTGCTAAGGAAAGAATCTACAAACCTCCAATACCATTTCCAAAAGCTCTTGTAAGGTCTAAAGATGTTGTTCAACACACAGTAGTGGTTGACAAGAAGATGGTGATTCCACAGGAGTCTACTCTAACATCTTCGAAGCTTAAAGCTACCCATAAGCAGAAGGCTCCGAACATCAAATCTCTGCCAAAGGTAAAGCATAAATCCTCTAAGTTTAAACCTCCTGACTCGACTGTTTTGAATGCGGGAAAACGTTTTAAGCCACCCAAGTGTCGATCCCACCCTACATTCCTTCCTACGTTCCTTGGACGACATCATGCTGCTACTGCTTACACACCACCATGGATGATAAGGCATTCACAGAGACACTCAAAATCTCTGTTGAAACCTCCATGAGTCTGACCTCTTTCCAAAGGTCAAGCTAATGACTTAAAACAAGCGCTGAGTGGGAGTCAACCCACTGTTAGGTTTAATTATTTTTCCTTTTCATTTTTTGATGTTTTTCTTAGGATTTCACGTTTTTATTTGTTTTTGCTAGTTTTTAGATACAGAACACAAAGTCTGGAGATGTGTGACGATCGTTGCCCACATGTGCAACGGTCGTTGCAATTGGTTTAAATCGAAAATTAAGGTATGTCGCGCTAAACCGGAATCAATCTGGTTCAACCTTGCATCGATCGTTGCTTCTACGCAACGATCGTTGCACCCACGACCAATGTAAGTTACCTTAAACCCTTCTTCTCCTTTTTCTTCTCCATTTCTCGCCGCCGATAACACCGAGAGCCTCCACCTAAAATCACCATTTCTCCATCAATTTCTTTGATTCAAAGCACTATTTCACTTATTTTTGCACCCCCAATCTATTTCTCCTACTCATTTCTCACGAAATCAAGGTAATGTACTTTTATTTGATGATTTTCGGATTTCACTTTTAGGGTTTTGAATTTGGGAATTTTGGATCAAAATTGATGAATGCATGTTAAAATGATTATGCTTTAGGTTGTTTAGTGATGGATTGTTGTCGATTTTGCGATTGATTTCACGATTTTGGAACGATTTTGTTGACTGTTGATTGCGGCCAGAATCGCCTTGCACCGATCGTTGCACTTATGCAACGGCCGTTGCTCGACGATTCTGGGGAAATGTTCGAGTATGCGAGATCGCCTTGCAACGATCGCTGCCTTAGTGCAACGGTCGTTGCTCGACGATTTCACAGAGAGTCTGCCGTGACTAATTTGCTTAATTTTCTGTTTTGCAGATGGCAACTCAGGATCACCGCAAGCGCAGAGCAACAGCCGCAAGCGCCTCACGGCAGTACATTCCGCCACCAGAGTGGCTACACAGGGATTCTGATCCTCCAGAGCCATATCAGTTGGTTCATGCGACCATTGGGCCACCATGGCCAAGAGCAGATAAGGCTCGGATTCAGACTAATCGCAACTGGGGCAAGGGTATCAAGAGGATGCTCACTACGACTGATTTCACAGAGAGACCGCTACACGAGTACTGGGACGAGTATGACACACTGCTGTATAACGGTTGGTGTGGCATGGAGATAGCGCCAACCAAGTTTGCGGACTACTCGACTTGTCATGGTCTCGGCATAGACAGGCAAGTTATGGAGCTGTGCAGAAGCATTGGTCTGGGGACAATGCCGATGCAGCCTTACGATCTATACCCAGAGCTGGTGAGACAGTTGCTTGCCACATGCAGGGTTGTATACCCGAACCCGGAGAGCAGGAATGCTCAAGGAGGCACTTTTACTTTCATGTGCCTTGGCGCCAGGTATCGAGTGCCCCTTCTCGATATCTGTAAGATCTATGGGTTTAGCACCGAGCAGCCACGCACAGATTTGTCCCTTCCATGGGAACCAGCAGAGGCTGCGCAGTTTTGGCAGTACATTGGTGGTGGACGGTATCACTCACGGACTACACCGGTGATTCAGGTCAGGCATCCGGCCCTCAGGTATGTCTTGCGTATCTTGGGACGCACTCTATTGTGCAAACATGAGGCCAACAAGATGCGCAAGAACGAGTTGGAGATTCTATTCAGAGGACTGAGGGAGCAATTCAGGAGTACCGATGTGAGAGACCCAGCTAGAAAAGTCAACCTGGGAGCTTTGTTTGCCCATCATCTTTGCGAGCTGCAGAAGAAGCCTTATGAAGGCGTGCGCAAGGAGACAGTAGGGAGTCTTCTTACTCCTATTTTCAGACACTGCAGGATCCCTATGGAGGATACAGAGTGCATCACTGAGAGAGAGTTCCTGGATCTCAGTCACTTGCAGAGTGCTACGTGGCTGAAGGAGGGGCGAGTGTGGGTTTACTTCGACCCTGAGGATATACAGTATGGTATTGATCTTCCCGCTGCTAGGTTGACTCAGATTGATACCATTGATGCTTTGAGTTTCCGCCCTCCTGCCAGAGCTCGACGCGCAGTGCCAACTATGGCTCATCCACTGGGAGAGCCTTCTACGAGAGCTTCATCTTCCTCTACACCTGCGCCTGCTGCTGATATGGGTCCTTATCCTGAGATGACAGTGCCCTACGGTAGTATGTCTGAGGCTGAGTGGAGAGAGCGTAGCGATGGGATATGGAAGACCATCTGGGAGTGGATGCGAGGCTGCACTTGCAGGAGACAGCCACAGGTTCACCAGCCCGTCCCAGGACCTTCTCGACGCAGACGACGATCCCCGACTCCTACCTCTTCGAGTGGTACTGATCGCATAGCTGAGGCAGCCGATGACGATGAGATGTATGGTGGGATAGATGATGAGAGCGAGTGAGATTGATCTCCGTTTTCAGACTTTCGGTTCTGTACTTTTTATCCTTTTCTTATTTATCTTTGCACTTTTTCCTTTTGATTCTTAGGATGCTTTTGTTTTTGGATGTTATGTTTGATATGCTACGCTATTTGCTTCGATTTTACTCTGTTTTCAGTGTTTTCAGCTTGCAGGATTCGAAATTTGATAGATTCCAACGGACTGACCTGCTAACTTGCTGACTAATCTGATATACGCATTGCAACGATCGTTGCTGCTATGGGCAACGATCGACACTCTACGAAAATCGCCAAGTAACGGTCGATGCACTATGTGCAACGATCGGTGCTTGAGCGACAGAGGTAAAATACGACAGAACTCAAAAATCCATTAACAATTTTTAGTTATTTTTACCGATCCTTCGCTTGACACTACTGGGGACAGTGTGTTTTAAGTGTGGGGGAGGAGCTACTGACGCACGCTTTTGTTTTCTTAGAGTCAGTCCAGTTTTTCAAAAAAAAAAAAAAAAAAAAAAAATTTGTTTTATTGAGTCAAAACCAGTTTAAGTAGGAAACAATGAATTTTGGAGAAGTTAACAAAATCTTGCATGAACTTAAGTAACCATTGGGATGAAGTTGCAGATCAATCTCTGACTATTAGAAAAGCCCATCACGGATCAACCTACTGGGAACACCCATATCACTTCAGGTATCAGAGGATCCTTTACTGACTTCACCTTAATACTGACTTAGACTTCTCACCTAAGGGCTTGGTATACTTTGTGTCGGATTCCCTTGTTAGTTCTGACACAGCCTGTAAACCTATCCTATTTAGTTCCCTTCTCCCCTTCTATAAAGTTAAAAAAAAAAATAATAATAAACTGAGGATGAGTTAGTAACTCCGAAGTGGTCACAGGAGTGGTAGAGACCCCTATTATCTCCTGTGCGATCCATGGAATGTGTCCAAAGTACACCCCATAACGGGAAGAACACTGATAAAAAAAAAAAAAATGATACCCAATGTGGGAAAAATCAGTTGTTAAGGAAGGGAAAGAGAAGAAAGGGACTAGAGAAAGATAGTATGGTGGTCTAGAGCTGATAAGGTAAGAATCCATGTGCCCTTTGATCGATACTCCTTAGGTGAGACCGCACTTAAATACTTGCAGAAGTCAGTAGGGAGAATTTGAATGCTTGAATGTGATTGTGGAGTTTACTTAGGACAGTTGCTAAGTGTGGGGGAAGTATATGTTGGTCTTGATATCCTGTGATTGATTCTTTCAGTGGTTTACTAAGGGGAATCTAAGTGTTGTTGCTTCTATGACGAAAAGAGTTTCTGAAAGTTTTCAAACCTCTTGGCTACATTTAGTTCTTTGTTTTGCTTGAGGACAAGCAAGAGCTAAGTGTGGGGGAGTTGATATGCCATGGATTTTAGGGTTTTTAACCATGGTATATGTGTCATTTATCGAGTCTTTTACTATGTTTTAGAGTCTTTTCAGGTGTTTATTAGGTACAAGCACATTTGGAGCATATTTGGTGATTACGGCACTTTCTGGAGCTAATTAGAGTATTTGGCCGAGAGGTAGACTTCACTGTCGATATTTCAGAGACGCAACGATCGACACACTAGTGGCATCGATCGTTGCACCAGCGAGATGGGCAAAACGACGGTTTAATGAAAAATGACGAAATTGCAGTTCTGCCCAGAAGTTCCTGATATTTACAAAGAAGCTCCAAAACGTGTTTTAGGTTATAAATAGAGTTTCTAAGCCATTGTTTTAGGCTACGCTTTTACAAGCTTTTCTTACGTTAAGTTTTACTCAGAGAGAGTTGAGGGGCTGATACTGTTCTCGAAAGATACTTGATTTTGAACCCCAGTTCTATTTGATTATATGATATTTGGTTTTCTACTTATGATATTTTCTGTCTCGATGAATATGTCTGAGTAGTTTACCTGTTAGGTTGAAGGATTCTCATTAGGGATTTCAGAGAATTATAGCTTAATTAATTTGTAGAGATTTATATCTGCTAGTTCTTTATCTAAGTTGTTCTTAATGCTTAATCTGAAGTAGCTAATCAGAATTATGATGTTAGGTTGATTAATGCAGCGGAAGTTGGTTAATTTAACTAGAAAGAACCTAGATAAGCAATTAAACTGTTCGCAAACGGAAGTTTGGTTTAGGTTAATTGTGAACATATCAAACTTGGAATTAAGGCTGGTTTAATCTGTTAGTTCTCGCAAACGAAAGTTTGGTTTGCTGCACTTAGACCTAGAGAATTATCGCAAAGGAATTTGGTTAATTCTATATCCGTGTTTGAGTTCTAGAACAGTTATTGATTAGATCTAGATAGATTGATTGTTTGCGTTCCTGATTTCCTGAGAACTCCTGAAACCTAACGCTTCGCCTTCTTGCTTACAAACTCACTTGATTTGCTTTTCTATTTCGTTTACTGTTTTCACACCTGCTTCGCTTAGTTAAATCTGAACTACTAATAATCTATTGTGTGACTGAGAGTCCTTGTGGGATTCGATACCTTATATACTACGATTGCATTAACTGTGCACTTGCAGTAGAATAGGGATAAAATTATACACCTATAAGCTACTCTACCCTACCTAGCCAGGACAGCACTGGCTAGGTCTAACCCGGCTCTGATACCAAAATTGTAAGACCCGTCCCTCCGGATCCAAGTCAACGACTCTTTGACTCCACGAGTTATAGTCCACAATAGAGAACCATGCCATAAACCGGAACCGGTACTTAAATAATTGAAAAAGTTTTACTTTATTGGAATAGAGAATCAAGTGTTACATGAAAACCGAACTAATTGAAATAGCTTAAACGTGAAATGAAAGAAAACGCATGAGTCTTAAGAAATCGAAAGAACGAAAAAGATGAGAAGGAAATCCCATTCCCAAAACATAGCACCCCACACGTCCGTCTACCCCTGCAACGCTCCAGGGTTACCTGCAAAACAAACAACGATGGAGGCATGAGTAATTGGTTTACACCAATACCCCGTGAGGGCGGATTCTTGGATACCGATATCTCTACTTTAAACTAACACAACATCAAACACGAGTCCATGGTTAATAACACTTTTCACCCAACGCCCGAAGGCACAAACAACACAATCAACTACTTTACAGAGAGTGCAATAAATAAATAGCCCTGGAGCCCGCCATTGGCCCCGGTGCCCAACTCACACTCGGGGAGCTCGCCGAAACCCCCCTTAGGACGATTCAAGAGTTGCGTACCAAAATTCGTTATACGCAAGCCGTCACCAAACACCCTTTCGGGAGACCTAGACAGTTCTAACCCTTCAAGTCCTTCAAGCACAATCAAAATTTTCAGATTAAGTGATAACCTAAAAGCCAGGTGCCGTTTTCAGATTAAGTGATGTCCTATGATCTAGGTTCTTATCAATCGCATCAACGCAAGTCAACAACTAGATCTACACTACTTAGGAAAGACACTATTAAACGAAGATTCGGTACTCAACACTGAATTAGAATAGAGAAGAGATCACGATCAGTCCTCACCGTAGCCACAACAACGAACGAATGCCTACTTAGACAGAATTGCTGCTATAACTTCGACGATACGCTTCCCTATGCTCCCAAGACCGAAATCGGTTCTCCTTCAACCAAAATCTAGATCTATGAGTCCACAATGTCCCTGCCAAGTTTCGGATCAAGCGGACTTCATTTGCCCATCCAAATCACAGATCCAATAAACCATCACAGATTCGCAACAACACAGACACGTTTTGGTAAAACGGTCATAACTCTCAAACGGTAAATCTGATCGGAGCGATTCTTACCTTTCTGGAAAGTGGAGACTTATATCTTTCCAATGATATATTGTGCGTTCTGTGTATTGATATATCATGGTTTTTACCCACTTTATACCATGATATAGTTGTGTTTTTAGAGTCTTTTGTATTAGTTTAGAGTCTTTTACAGGTTAAATCAGGTTTGGAGCTAATTGGAGATATATGGAGCATTTTGGGCATTTTGGGACGTTTTGGCCGAGAGCTTTATTCACTGTTCGATTATTTGATGTTGCATCGATCGACACGCATTGTGCATCGGTCGATGCAGTCGCGAGATGGGCCGTACGCGTCGGCGTAACAAGTATTGAAGATTTGCAAAGAAGCCCAAGATACTTTCAGTATTTACACAGAAGCCCCAGCCGGGATTATGCCTATATATACTAGTTTTTGGTGTTTAATTTAGATACGTTTTGATACTTAGAGCTAAGAGATTTTTAGAGCTTTTGGGGCTGATCTATTTTCCTTGTATTGATTTATTTTGGAGAAGATTTCGAACCCCTTTGATATTTTAATTTCTTATATGCAATCTATTTATTCTATGATTATGTTTTCATCAATCATGTCTGAGTAGATCCATAGTTGAGTTTAGGGTTTCTCATTAGGGTTTGATGACTTGCTAGACTTGTTTAATTCAGTTAGGATTCATATGATTAGAATGTTCTTCAAACTAAATTGTGCTTAAAGCTAGTTCTAACCTGATCAATTAGAATCTAGATCCTAGGTTACTAAATACGTCACGAGAGTGGGGTTTAGGAATCTGAACTATTTAGGTTGAGCAATTGAATTATTCGCAAAGAGATTTGGTTTAGTTTAATTGTGAACATATCGAACTTGAACTTAATGCTAGTTTAATTTGTTAGTAATTGCAAAGAGATTTGGATTACTGCACTTAGACTTAGAGAGTTTTCGCAAAGAGATTTGGTTAATTCTATTTCCGTGATTTGAGTTCTAGAACTGAGTTTAATTTGATCCTGACTGATTAACTTGTCTGCTTGTCTGATTTCCTGAGAATACCCTAGGCTTGACGCTTTTAGTTTATTGCTTACAAACCGATTTCCTGCTACTGTTTACTTTCTTGCACCGCAATTTATTACAATCACTACTTGCTTATTTCTAGTATTAATTCCTACGGTTTGATTCTCTTGAGACCAAGTGTCCCTGTGGATTCGATAACCCTATATACTACATTGACTATACTGTGCACTTGCAGTTTAGAATAGGGATTAAAACTTCGACCTATCAAGTTTTTGGCGCCGTTGCCGGGGACTCTTTGAGTCTTCGATAGGACCGAACTTAGGGTTTTACTAGAAATTTTTCGTTTTTGTTTTTGTTTTTCGTTTTTGTTTTATTTTGATTTTACTGATTCTTTTCTCTGATTCTTTCTGTCGCAGGTACCGAAATCGCCTTGCGTCGACCGTTGCACATCTAGCGTCGATCGACACTAAGCGATTCTGAGATTGAACCGATCGTTGCACTAATAGCATCGATCGTTGCTGGACGATTACAGACAGTTTATGCCAACGCAGAACACTAGAAGTAATCCGAACTCGAGCTTGGTTAATCTCAATCTAGAGGAACTTGGACGTCTAGAAAGGACAATCAGAAGAGAAAAGAGAGAGAGAATGGTACGAGAACGCTTGATCTTGATACCAGATGCTGAAGGAACCCTGAGGGATCCAGAGAACAATCCTTACAATGCTGCTGGGCATAGGATTGATGCTGAGGGACAAGTGATCCCTGATGAAGCTGAGCTACTGGGCCAGATGGTTGCCCGTGAAAGGACATTAGCTGATTACAACAGACCTGACGAGTTTCATGCGAACCGAGCAGCTTTAGTGCTTCCTGCCTTTGAGAGGAACGACTTTGAGGTAAAGACTATCTACTACCAACTGATGAGGCAGATTGCTTTTCATGGTCTTCAATCAGAGCAGCCTATGGATCACATAGATAAGTTTGAGGACATAGTTACTGGTATGAAATACGATGGAGTTTGCCAGGACTATCTGTTCCTTAAGCTATTTCCGCACAGTCTTGCTGGAGACGCTAGTGCATGGCTGAGACAACTGGCACCTGGTCAGTATACTACTTGGGCAGCCTTAAAGAGTGAGTTCCTGCGTCATTTCTATGACAATGCGCGTTCAGACCAATCTAGACAGGACATACTTACTTTCTCCCAAGGAGTTGTGGAGCCTTTAAAGACTGCTTGGATGAGATTTAAGCAGTATCAGCGTGACTGTCCGCACCATGGATTCACTGAAGTTCAGCTGATTGGTATCTTCTTCAGAGGAATAGATCTTCCGTATCAGCAGGCGCTGGATAACTCTAGTGATGCCAACTTCAACACCAGGACTCCTACACAAGCTAAGCAGTTGATCGAGAATTTGATTAGCAGCAATAGTTGCAAGACTATGGATTATAGGAGGAAGAAATCTGGTGGAAGTATTGATAACTCAGAGATGGCTGAATTGAGGTCCAGAATGGATAAAATCTGCACTCTTCTAGGAGAGAAGAAAGCTGTCCACTTTGCTCAAGAAGTAGAAGTAATTCAGACTGAGGAGGACACTCAGGAAGAGGATGTGAATTACATCGGAGGATCTGGTTTCCAAGGAAACAGATTTGGATATCAATCTGGGAACAGATTTTCCGGTGGAGGACAGAAAACTGCCTACACGGGCAATCAGAACTCTTCAGGCTATGGACAGAACAGCAACTTTCAGAAGCCTTATGGACAGAATGCTCAAAGGACCTACGGGTCTTCATCTTATCAAACACCTACTACACCTACTGCTTTCGAGACTAAGATGGAGACAATGATGGAACAGTTGCTGGAGAGCCAAATCAAGACTTCTGTGGACTGCAACAAGAAGATTGATGCTATGTATGGAGATCTCAATGGGAAGATTGAGTCTATGAACACTCACATGAAGCAACTGGACACTCAGGTTAATCAGATTTCAGGTACTATGAAAGGAAAAGGGCCTGCAGATACTCATATTAAAGCCTGGTCTGTACTCGTTAATGATGGATCTCATCTGGGTGAGAAGTTTGAGCTAAGCACAGCTGAGTTGGTTGATGAAGCAGAATTTTCGGATTTGAGTGAAAAACTCACGGGTGGAATCCGCGACGATCGCATTGCAACGATCGACACACACCTTGTGTCGGTCGATGCAGGACGTGAACAGACAGTGTTGCCAGACGATTATGAGACTGATGCAGAACTGGCCCGCCTATTCCCTGATGTGTCTGAAATCACTCAGGAGGAGATTTATGCACAAGCCATTAGGCAATATCCCAAGGTATCTGAGGTAATTAAACAGGAGATTGAGGAGCTGAAGAAACTGGAGGAGAGTGGTGAAGACTTGGAAGAAATTCCACCGCCTGATGATCCACCTTATCATCCCTGTGTGCAGAGGTATTTGAATAAGATGCTACCATTGGATGATGACCTGAAAGAATGGGTGATTGTAGTTCCCCAACACATTAGTGAAGTGCTACTGAACAAGATCCCAAAGAAGTTACCTGACCCTGGAGTCTTTATACTTGATTGCTCCATCTTCGAGAATAGCTTTAGACGCTCTCTTTGTGATTTAGGAGCTGCTGGAAGTATGATGCCTTATTCTGTGGCAGAGAAGCTGGGGGTGCTGAATTTTTCTCCTACTAGAACCCGTCTTATCCTAGCTGATCAGTCTATACGAGTTCCAGAAGGAGTTTTAGAAGACATACCAGTGAGAGTTGGAAACTACTTGGTTCCAACAGACTTCCTTGTGCTGAAATATGATTGCGATCCGGATGAAGCACTGCTACTTGGAAGACCATTCTTGGCTACAGCAGGAGCTGTGATTGATGTCAGACAAAGTCTAATAGACCTCCACCTGGGAGATGAGACGCTGCGATATGACATGGAGAAGCTGCGGAAACCACTGATAGACGGGCAGACCTTCACGATCCTGGAAGCAGAAGATGAGCAGCCAGATGGGCCTGTGATACTAGATCCTGGAGCACAATCTACACCTGTTTTTCTTGGACTGAAGCATTCAGCAACAGCCTACACTCCACCATGGATGAGGAGACTTGAACAGAGACAGAAAAAGTCTCTGTCAGGATCTCTAAGTGCCTGAAAGATCTTGTGCGTCCGGTCAAGCTAATGACCTTAAACAAGCGCTGAGTGGGAGGCAACCCACTGATAGGTTTAGTTGTTTTCTTTCTTATTTTTGGTGTTTTTCTTAGGCTTTCACGTTTTTGTTTTTGTTTTGCTAAGTTACAGGATGCAGAATTCGAACCTGGAGATGTGTGACGATCGATGCATATCTGCACCGGTCGTTGCAAGGAGATTTGACGAAGAAGGGAAATCGCATTGTGACGATCGTTGCTCCTGCGCAACGGTCGTTGCTCGATGGTTCAATTGCAAAAATTAAGGTTTGTGCTAAACCGGAAATCGAATTCGATTTACCAAGCATCGATCGTTGCCCCTAAAGCAACGATCGTTGCAACCCACGACCGAGGTAAGTGCCTTAAACCCTTTTCTCTTCTCTTCTCCTCCTCATTTGCTCGCCGTCCGTACAACCGAGAGCTAAACACCTAAATCTCTAAATTCTTCATCAATTTCTGTGATTTCAAGCTTGAATCTTGTTGTTTTAACCCCCTCTAGTTGATTCTATTACCCATTTACAGAGAATCGAAGGTATGACTTCTCATTTTCGCCATTTTTAGAATGGATTTTAGGGTTTATGGAATTTGGGATTTTAGGCTCGAAATTTATGGTGCTATGCTAAGATGAACGTGATTTAGGTTGTTTAGCAAGGTACTCTTGATGATTTGAGGCAATGTGGCTTGATTTGAACCGATTTTGATGATTTGTTTGCGGCAAAATCGCCTTGCAACGGTCGTTGCTCTTGAGCAACGGTCGTTGCTTTGCGATTTTGGGAAATGTTCGACGAGGTGAAATCGCCTTGCAACGATCGATGCCTTAGATGCAACGGTCGATGCTACGCGATTTCACAGAGAGTTGCCGAGACTTATTTGTGTTTCAATTTTGTTTGTTTTGCAGATGGCAACTAATCGACAACCCCGCAAGAAACGAGCCACAGCTTCTACAGCTTCAAGGCAATACATTCCACCACCTGCTTGGTTTAGCAGAGAGTCAGAGCCACCCGCACCATACCAGAGATATGGACCACCAGTTACTTTACCCTGGCCCAGAGCAGACAAAACGCAAATGCCGACAACCATAGAATGGCCAGAGGATTCTAAGAAGTTCTTCAAGTCTGATGAGTTCACAGAGCGTCCATTGCTCAACAGTTGGGACGAGTATGACTCGCTTCTCTACAATGGTTGGTGTGGGATGATCTTCAAGCCGACCAAGTTCGCTGACTACTCCACCTGCAAGACTCTAGGGATTGATGAGCAGGTACTCGCTGTATGCAGAGGCATTGGTCTAGGGACAATGCCGATGCGACCTTATGATCTCTACCCGGAGCTGGCCAGACAGTTATTGGCCTCCTGCAGAGTGGTCTACTCGGATCCTGACAACCGGAGTGCTACAGTGGGATCATTTACATTCATGAGCTGGGGAGTCAGGTATAGGATCCCTCTACTTGATCTTTGCAGGATCTACGGATTCCGTACTGAGCCGAGACGCATAGCCATGTCACTTGAGTGGGATCGGGATGAGGCCATACAGTTCTGGAGGACTATTGGCAGTGGTCAATACAACTCTAGGACCACACCAGTTGTGCAGATGAGACATCCGGTGCTGCGATATGTCTCGCGTATCTTGTGCTGGAGCTTGCTTTGCAAGTTTGAGGCAAACAAGATGCGCAAATATGAGATGGAGCTGTTGTTCATGGGCCTGAGAGATCAGTTCAGGAGTTCTGGAGTGAGAGATCCTACTTCGGGTCTCAACTTGGGAGCTATTTTTGCTCAGCATTTGGTTGATCTACAGACGAAGCCTTTCGATGGAGCTGGTACTGAGACGGTTGGGAGTTTGCTTACTCCCATTTTTGAGTATTGCGGGATACCTCTTCATGGCACGGAGTGTGTTACAGCCCGGGAGCTCCTAGATCTCAGCCATTTGCAGAGCGCCACTTGGCTCAAGGAGGGGAAGATTTGGATTTACACTGACCCGACTACGGGGAGGACTGGTATAGAGCTTCCTGCTGCCGGATGGACACAGATTGACACATTAGAGGCTCTGAGATTTCAGCCTCCTGAGTCTGCGCAGCGTGGGATTCCTTCTATGGCTCATCCGCTGGGAGAGCCTTCCTCTCGAGCTTCGACTTCCACTGCCCCTGCGCCTGCCCCTGCCCCGATCGACGATGTGGGTCCATTTCCAGAGCCTGCGATGGCCTACGGTGACTATTCTGATGCAGAGTGGAGAGAGAGATCAGATGGTCTGTTCCGAGTTTTCTGGAACTTCATGCGTACTTGCAGCTGCAAGAGGCCACCACAGATCCATCAGCCCGTACCTGATACGCGTCGTCGACAGCGATCTCCAGAGGACACCGGTGCTGATCCTTATGCCGGTATAGATGATGAGAGCGAGTGAGCATAGTCTCCATTATCAGTTTATCGGTTCTGTATTTCTGACTTTTTATCTTTTCTTGCACTTTTGTTTTTATTTTTCTTAGGATTTATTATGTTTGATGGTTGTGCATGACTTGATACATTTGTTGTTTCAGTTTTACTCTGTTTCTAGTGTTTTCAGCTTGCAGGGATCGAAATTGACAAAAACCGCCGAATTAACCTGCTAACTCGCTGACTGTTCGTGAAAATCGCATTGCGTCGATCGACACACGTTTGTGTCGATCGTTACAACAGAAATCGCATAGCAACGGTCGGTGCACCTAGTGCAACGATCGATGCCTGACTGCGACAGAGGTAAAACCCGAGAGAACTAACCATTCAACTATTTTAATTTTTCTTTTCTTTAACCAATCCCTTGCTTGACACTACTGGGGACAGTGTGTCTTAAGTGTGGGGGAGGTTCTACTAATTAGTTTCTTTTGTTTTCTTAGAGTCAGTTAAATTTTTCAAAATTTGTTTTTCGAGTCAAAATTGGTTTAAGTAGGAAACAATGATTTTTGGAGGAGATTAGCAGCATTTGCAGGAACTTAAGTGACCATTGGGATGAAGCTGCAGATCTATCTATGACTATTAGAAAACCCCATCACAGATCAGCCTACTAAGGACACCCATATCACTTCAGGTATCAGAGGATCCTTTACTGACTTCACCTTAATACTGACTTTAATTTTTCTCACCTAAGGGCTTGGTATACTTTATGTCGGACTCCCTTGTTGGTTCTGACACAGCCTGTAAACCTGTCCTATTTAGTCCCCTTCTCCCCTTCTGTAAAAGTAAAAAAAAAAAAAAAAAAACTGCGGATGAGTTAGTAACTCCGAAGTGGTCGTGGGAATAGTAGCAAACACTATTATCTCTCATGTGATCCATGGAATGTGTCCAAAGTACACCCCATAACGGGAAGAACACTGATAAAAAAAATAAAACGATACCCAGTGGGGAAAAATCAGTTGTTAAAGAAGGGAAAGAGAAGAAAGGGACTAGAGAAAGATAGTATGGTGGTCTAGAGCTGACTAGGTAAGAATCCATGTGCCTTTAGATCGATACTCCTTAGGTGAGACCGCACTTAAATACTTGCAGAAGTCAGTAGGGTGAATTTGAATGCTTGAATGTGATTGTGGCGTTTACTTAGGACAGTTGCTAAGTGTGGGGGAAGTACATGTTGGTCTTGATGTCTGTAGATTGATTCTTTCATGTGGATTACTAAGGGGAATCTGAATGCTGCTGCTTCTATGACAAAATGAGTTTCTGAAGAGTTTTCAAACCTCTTCACTGCATTTTAGTTCTCTGTTTTGCTTGAGGGCAAGCAAAGGCTAAGTGTGGGGGAGTTGATATATCATGGTTTTTACCCACTTTATACCATGATATAGTTGTGTTTTTAGAGTCTTTTGTATTAGTTTAGAGTCTTTTACAGGTTAAATCAGGTTTGGAGCTAATTGGAGATATATGGAGCATTTTGGGCATTTTGGGACGTTTTGGCCGAGAGCTTTATTCACTGTTCGATTATTTGATGTTGCATCGATCGACACGCATTGTGCATCGGTCGATGCAGTCGCGAGATGGGCCGTACGCGTCGGCGTAACAAGTATTGAAGATTTGCAAAGAAGCCCAAGATACTTTCAGTATTTACACAGAAGCCCCAGCCGGGATTATGCCTATATATACTAGTTTTTGGTGTTTAATTTAGATACGTTTTGATACTTAGAGCTAAGAGATTTTTAGAGCTTTTGGGGCTGATCTATTTTCCTTGTATTGATTTATTTTGGAGAAGATTTCGAACCCCTTTGATATTTTAATTTCTTATATGCAATCTATTTATTCTATGATTATGTTTTCATCAATCATGTCTGAGTAGATCCATAGTTGAGTTTAGGGTTTCTCATTAGGGTTTGATGACTTGCTAGACTTGTTTAATTCAGTTAGGATTCATATTATTAGAATGTTCTTCAAACTAAATTGTGCTTAAAGCTAGTTCTAACCTGATCAATTAGAATCTAGATCCTAGGTTACTAAATACGTCACGAGAGTGGGGTTTAGGAATCTGAACTATTTAGGTTGAGCAATTGAATTATTCGCAAAGAGATTTGGTTTAGTTTAATTGTGAACATATCGAACTTGAACTTAATGCTAGTTTAATTTGTTAGTAATTGCAAAGAGATTTGGATTACTGCACTTAGACTTAGAGAGTTTTCGCAAAGAGATTTGGTTAATTCTATTTCCGTGATTTGAGTTCTAGAACTGAGTTTAATTTGATCCTGACTGATTAACTTGTCTGCTTGTCTGATTTCCTGAGAATACCCTAGGCTTGACGCTTTTAGTTTATTGCTTACAAACCGATTTCCTGCTACTGTTTACTTTCTTGCACCGCAATTTATTACATTCACTACTTGCTTATTTCTAGTATTAATTCCTACGGTTTGATTCTCTTGAGACCAAGTGTCCCTGTGGATTCGATAACCCTATATACTACATTGACTATACTGTGCACTTGCAGTTTAGAATAGGGATTAAAACTTCGACCTATCATGTATCCTTACGGTTCAACGGGAAAACGCTTTGAAAGATGACGGCCAGATTGCTGATGGAAATCCGAGAAATCTTCTCCGGGAAGCTTCTTCTTTGTGTCTCCAACACGATGGGGCTTCTCCCTGACAGATCTACAGTCGCAGGAGGTCGACGGCTGATGGTTCTCCATTTCCGCAGGGCTTCGCCGAGGATTTCCTCTCATGCCTCTTTCTCTTGTGCTTCCTCCTTTTATAGAGAAAAAGGTGGAAACCGTAGGTTTAGCTAATGGGCTTTTGGGCTTTTGGGCTTTTCTTTCTTTCTTCTCAAAAATTTAAAACGGGCCGGGCCAGGGCCATTACAAATTCTCCCCCCTTTGAAATAAATTCGTTCCGAATTCTGAGGCGAGAGTTCTCCACTGCAACTTTTTACCAACAACACTCCACAACCTTGTTGAACAGAGACTGAACTTGATCACTTGCTCGCTTGAAGAGAACTTATCCTTGGATCCTGAAGACTGCTTCTCCCCCTTTATTTCCAACTACGCTCTGAAGTGTCCTTCTCTTTGGTACCAATCCATTAGCAGCTCCCAGAATGCAACGCAAAACGCCACATGCTACCGCCCATGTCCATTAGGGTGGGTCTCCAATGTTTAGAACAACACTCATCCCTCAAGCGGTTCTAATACCTGAATGAGATGCTCCACTTCAAACTAGTTCTCCTCAACGGTTTCCATTACCGTGCAATAATGCATCATCCAATTCCAAATGGATTCTCTTCGACGGTTTTCCACTACCGTGCACTATGGTGTTGATTGCTGCACAAGCTGACATCCCTTCTTTTCCTTGGTGAACGGTGAGGCTATCCATGTCCATTATGGCTACCTGACGTGTGGGGAACGACCCATCGCGCTTCCGCTATGCACTCTGATTTCCAACCAATTCCTGATTTAGCTTCCAGGTCAAGGTTTCCTACCTTGTGATCCAGATGTGGTGTCTTCCAAACACCATCCTTTGGGTTTCCTTCCCCATTTAAATTGGTCCTCCTTTGCTCCCTCTTGTAGCTTCTTGCTGATCCGCCATAGTGTTTTCCTAACACTCTTCCGTTGGAATTCCATTTCCAATAATCCGCTTTGTCCTCTTGCACTTGCAACAATCAAAAGTCCAGCTAACTAGGTAATTCCAAATGCCCCCGCTCCGCCTTCCTAAACGCTTTTGCGATCTCCTTCCCCTCTTGAAGAGCTCCATTAGCTGCTCCAGTAATCCACAAAGATCTCCAAGGCATACCGTTTCCTTTCCGGTTCCACCGTTGGATCTCGAGCCCGCCATACCACGAATATCTTCTCCAGCTTCCAGCTTGATCAGACTTCAAACGAGCCGTCCATAACTCATTGAAGTTGATGTCACAAACCTATTCCAAGATTCTATACTTAGAATAGATTTGGACAGTTTCCAAATGTTCCTTGTGCACCAAACACCACGAACAACTCCTGCTGCTTACTCCAATTCGAACTTCGCCACTTCATATGGCTTCATGGCAATTCGGTCTTTCCATCGATCTCTTGCAGTCTGGTCTTTCTATCGACCTCTTGCTCTTGCTCCACAGCTTCTCTGGTTCAACCGATTGCTGCCTCCCAAGCTCCAACTTCTTTTCCTGATGGTGATTTCCTTACACCAGTCTTATTCACATTCTGGTAGTCCATACCAAGTCTGAAATCCTTGTCACCCTTCTTTACTACATGACAAGTGCTCACACGGTGATCTGCTTGATCCGATTGATCCCTTCTTCACCAGGCCCCCTCACTTCTTTTTAAACTCATCCATCTCTGCTTGTAGACCACGCCTGCTAGCAACAACAACACATCCTTGCAGCACTCTCTTCTGAAGCTCTTTTCCAATATAAAGCACATCTGAAAGGGTTAGAGAAGAACCTACTAACTAAAGAACCTGGAGATTGCAGAGGCTTCGATCCGGGTGGTGTTCTAGAATCTAGCTTTTAGAAATCCCCATTTAGAAAAGCATTGAAAACACTTTGAAAAAAACTTTGAAAACGACGTTGAAATCCGAATATAAATACGCTACTCTACCCTACCTAGCCAGGACAGCATTGGCTAGGTCTAACCCGGCTCTGATACCAAAATTGTAACACCCGTCCCTCCGGATCCAAGTCAACGACTCTTTGACTCCACGAGTCATAGTCCACAATAGAGAACCAAGCCATAAACCGGAACCGACACTTAAATAATTGAAAAGGTTTTACTTTATTGGAATAGAGAATCAAGTCTTACATGAAAACCGAACTAATTGAAATAGCTTAAACGTGAAATGAAAGAAAACGCATAAGTCCTAAGAAATCAAAAGAACGAAAAAGATGAGAAGGAAATCCCATTCCCAAAACATAGCACCCCACATGTCCGTTTACCCCTGCAACGCTCCAGGGTTACCTGCAAAACAAACAACGATGGAGGCATGAGTAATTGGTTTACACCAATACCCCGTGAGGGCGGATTCTTGGAATACCGATATCTCTACTTTAAACGAACACAACATCAAACACGAGTCCATGGTTAATAACACCTTGCACCCAACGCCCAAAGGCACAAACAACACAATCAACTACTTTACAGAGAGTGCAATAAATAAATAGCCCCGGAGCCCGCCATTGGCCCCGGTGCCCAACTCCAACTCCAACTCCAACTCACACTCGGGGAGCTCGCCGAAACCCCCCTTACGACGATTCAAGGGTTGCGTACCAAAACTCGTTATACGAAAGCCGTCACTAAACACCTTTTCGGGGGACTTAGACAGTTCTAACCCTCCAAGTCCTTCAAGCACAATCAACATTTTCAGTTCAAATGATAACCTAAAAGCTAGGTGCCGTTTTCAGATTAAGTGATGTCCTATGATCTAGGTTCTTATCAATCGCATCAACGCAAGTCAACAACTAGATCTACACTACTTAGGAAAGACACTATTAAACGAAGATTCGGTACTCAACACTGAATTAGAATAGAGAAGAGATCACGATCAGTCCTCACCGTAGCCACAACAACGAATGAATGCCTACTTGGACAGAAATGCTGCTATAACTTCGACGACACGCTTCCCTATGCTCCCAAGACCGAAATCGGTTCTCCTTCAACCGAGATCTATATCTATGAGTCCACAATGTCCCTGCCAAGTTTCGGGTCAAGCGGACTTCAGTTGCTCATCCAAAACACAGATCCAATAAACCATCACAGATTCGCAACAACACAGACACGTTTTGGGAAAACGGTCATAACTCTCAAACGTAAATCTGATCGGAGCGATTCTTACCTTTCTGGAAAGAGGAGACTGAGATCTTTCCAATGATATATTGTGCGTTCTGTGGATCCTTACGGTTCAACGGGAAAACGCTTTGAAAATTGACGGCCAGATTGATGAAGGAAATCCGAAAAATCTTCTCCGGGAAGCTTCTTCTTTGTGTCTCCAACACGATGAGGCTTCTCCCTGATAGATCTACAGTCGCAGGAGGTTGACGGCTGATGGTTCTTCATTTCTGCAGGGCTTCGCCGAAGGCTTCCTCTCATGCCTCTTTCTCTTGTGCCTCCTCCTTTTATAGAGAAAAGAGGTGGAAACTCTAGGTTTAGCTAATGGGCTTTTGGACTTTTGGAATTTTCTTTCTTTCTTTTCAAAAATTTAAAACGGGCCGGGCCAGGACTATTACATAAGAGGTCTATCTCAATCTCCAAGCTGTAACACCAGTGGAAACAAACATAGACCCGAGATGATAAAAGAGATGAAAACTATAACCATTATGCATTCAACGAAGCAACACAACCAGCTGGAGTACAAAGTTAAAAAACCAGACCTCGAAGCTCTAAGAAGGGAACCCTCTTGGAAAGAACCACAACTCTTACAC
This sequence comes from Orychophragmus violaceus, assembly GCA_030180135.1. Lineage (NCBI taxonomy): Eukaryota > Viridiplantae > Streptophyta > Magnoliopsida > Brassicales > Brassicaceae > Orychophragmus > Orychophragmus violaceus. The sequence continues at coordinate 24,635,584 of CM058230.1, read as the reverse complement.
ACGGACACCAAAAACCTAACTTTAACCATCAACAAACTAAAATTGTCTCCTCACTGAAAAACGAGCCCACTGCATTGAGAAACAACCAAACACCACAACAAATTAATATTTGCAAACTTCGTAAAAGCTACATGATCATTTTTTAAAGGGAAATTTATTTATCTAGTATAAAATAATAGAACAATTACTAGCTTAGTACTAATCTTTTGACCTTTTTTTCCTCTATTTTATTGCCTAAACTACCCTCATAACCATTTGGAAGGAAAAAAAAAATTTACCGAATTGCCATTAATTCTTTTTTCCATGTCTGGAAAAAAAATCATTTATTTACGAAATTGCCACCTTCCCTACGAATTTAAATCCGCAGCCATGTGTTGCAGATTTTTGTGATTGCGGATTTATTTGAAAATTTACAAATTTTTGGTTGCAGATTTTAATTTATGTGTGGCAGATTTTTTTCTTTGTTGCGGATAAAATATTACTCCGTAACAAAGAGTAAAGTTGTTTTTTTATTACTAAGGTAGTATGTAGTGTTGCAGATTTATTTATTTTGTTACAGATTTTTTAATTTTCTACGGATTTTATTTGCGTTTTTCCGGCTAGTGTTGAAGATTTTTTAATGAGTTTGCAGTTTTTTCAAGACTTTGCGGATTTAAACTACATATTTTATTTTCAGTGTTACTGTTTTTTTTCATTTGTTGCAGATTTAAGAAACTCCGTTACAAAGACCAAAGGGTCAAAAAAATTATTAAACCAGTGTTATAGTGTTACAGATTTTATTCCTTTGTTACAGATTTATAATAATTTTTACAGATTTTGCAAACTTACTGACGTGGCGTGACATATTCTGAATTTTTTTTTTTAGGATTTATTAGTTGTTTCCTTATTTACTGTTTAACACTAATTTTAAATTTAAAATAAACTTAAGAAGAAATATTATTGTTTAGAAAATAATTTCTGAAACTTTTATTTTATTTTAATGTTTAGAGAATGATTTCTGAATTTTTAAATTTAAATTTTAATGTTTAAAAATTATTTTAAAATTTTTAAAACATAATATCTTTAGAAAATAAGAAGGTTTATAGTTTTACAAATATATTGGAAAATTTTCTATTCTAAAATCCCAAAATTATATAATAATAAATTTTTTTAAGTAAGTATTTTATATTAATAATAAATTAATGAAAATACTCAAATCAGTCTATAAGTTTCTTATTAATTTTCCTAAAATTTATAAAATACTATTTTATTGTTTTATGGCAATTTTCGAAAAAAATCATTTAAGGCAATTATATAAGTCGACTATTACAAAAAAGGAATTTAATTGTATTCAAAAAACGGAAATATTCCGTGTTACCATATAAGAAAGCAATAATTAATATTAATTATTGCTTTAAATGATTTCTGAAATTTTAGATTTAAATTTTAATATTTAGCAAATGATTTATGAAACTTTTAAAATATAACATCTTTAGAAATAAGTAGTTTTATAGTTTAAAAAAACAATTTGGAAAATTTTCAATTTAAAATCCCAAAAATTTATAAACTAATAATTTTGTAAATGTTTTTAATTAATAATAAATTTATAAAAATAACGAAATAAGTCTTTAAGTTTGTTATATATTTTTTAAATTTAGAAAATATTTTTTTATTAATTTTATGGAAATTTTCGAAAATATTGCTTAAAAGAAATTAAATAATATGATTATTTCAAAATTGGAAATTTTAATTCTATTAAAAAACGGAAATATTCTTCAATATCATTAATCCTTTTTTACCTTCCATTTTTTTACCTTCCATTTTTTAAATATTAAATTATTATTTCCTTTTTTAAAAAAAAATCGGTTTTTATTTTTTTGGACATTTTCGGTTTTTATTTTGATATAAATATAATTTTAAAGATTTTTTAAGGTAAATGTATTATAAATGGTAAGTGTTTAGAAATGGGTATTTATGTCATTTTCCACATCTTAAACACTAAGTTAGTAAACTTAGGGTTATGGATACTAAATAAATAATTACTCTAAAGATTCATACTATTTAGAGTAAATTTCACTTTTTTAAATATATAAAATGTTTTAGAAGAGGCTAAATTTTCAAAAGAAAAAAAACATTTTAACTGAGACATTTTTCATAAAATTTTGATTATCTTAAAATTAAATCAATAATCTTACTTTTGTTTTCGTTCTGCACCACTTTCCTCGCGACTTAGTTAAGATTAGGCATGGGACTTCGGTTCTTCGATTCGGTTACTCGGCTTTTCAGTTTTTTTTTTTTTTTTTTAAACAGCAGATCGGTTTTTTCTTCGGTTCGGTTTGGTTCGGTTCATTAAAACTTCGGTTCGATAATTACGGTTTGATTTTATATTCCAAGGCACATATATATACATATCAAACACACAAACACAAACTGACAAAAATATATATATATTGGAAGATTGAAACTTTTATGAAAATCAAAATCGATCGACAGCTACAAGTCTACAATAATGAATAATAGGCCAGGGACTTCGGTTCTTCGGTTCGGTTATTCGGTTTTTGTTTTTAAAAAACTGTCAATCGATTTTTTTCTTCGGTTATGTTCGGTACGGTTCGATAATTTCGTTTCGGTTTTATATCCCAGGGCTAGTTAAGATCATGATATGAGTTTTCTATTGTTTTTTTTTTGTCAACTGCTTAGATTAAGAAAATATGTACATCAAGAGTTAGGAAGCATTCATTTACATCACGTAATCCATGACACAACAAGGGACTGTTCACGTAATCTGGCTTCTATAGCCAATGCATCGGCCAGAAGGGTGGATCTACGATGAAGGTACTGGAAGCTATAAGATGGGAGAGCTAGATGCCGAATATCGTGGACAATACCAAAGAGCTCGAGAGGAGGTGCTTTGGAGGACTGAAGCGACTTGAAAAGAATTTCAGAATCCCCACAGAACGTAACAGAAGTGTACTGAAGTTGCTTAAGAGTGAGCATTGCCTCACGCAAAGCTATGGCCTCAGCCTCAACAACTGAAGAAGTTGGAGCAATGGAGCATGAGCCTTTCAGAATAAAACGGCCACTAGTAGAGTGTAGTGTCCAGCCAATGCCTGCCGAGTGCATAGAGTCCAACCAGGAAGCATCCGTACATCAGTACAAAGCAGTGGGACCATGTAGAACATCTGAAAAGGAAGGCAAACTAGCAGCGTGTTCCTGAGGGCATTGCAGAGAAGAAGGGCAGGAAGTTACATTAGCTTCATGACACCTTCGGAAATCAACAATGGCCTATTAATATATACCATCGTTTATGAGAGTAAAGAAGGTCATTGCGAGCCTTCCATAAGCGCCAGCCAATAAATGGGAAGAGCTGATCAGCATGAATGGAGGAGCAAGACAAAGCTATGAGAGCTTCTACACAAGTAGTTGTATCCCAATCTGGATTGAAACGCCCTGCTGAAGGAGACATCGAGGACAATTCCCAGATTTCATTAGCAACGCGACAATGGAATAAGAGATGGGCTGTTGTTTCACTAGTTTCCCCACAGAGAAGACAAATAGGGTCCAATGAACATCGACAGCCAATCATTGATCACTCTCCACCAGAAATGTTTGAGTTTGGGAGGGATATTGAGCCTCCAGATAGCACGACTGAGCTTAACTCTGAGCGTTGTTGAAGTATCTGGAAGCAGATTGGCTTTAATGAGCTGATGGTAACCTGATTTAACAGTGTATTCACCAGTTGGTGTAAACAACCAAGCAGGCGTATCAGGGACAGCTGAGAGAGAGGGTCTAATTCGCTTTATTAATGAAAGGTCCTGAGCATCGAATATAGAAGTAAGGGTAGCTTCATCCCATGAAGGAGAATGAGGATTGAGCAAGGCAGATACCAACATGTTAGGATCAAGGGAACAAGGGAACAGACGATCTGGGCGAGGAGGATTATCCAACCATGGGTCTTGCCAGACACGAGTTTTATGGCCTGTACCAATCTTCCAAATGAGCCCTTGCTTAAGTAATTATGTACCGTGATAGATGCTCCTCCACGCATGGCTCGGACGAGAGCCTAGGCTTGATTGTAGAATGGTGGAGTTGCCAAAATATTTGGCTTTGAGAACTTGAGCAAGCAAAGAGCTGGGGTTACTGATAATGCGCCAACTTTTCTTAGCCAGAAGGGCAATATTAAAAAGAGAAAGATCTCTGAAATCCAATCCTCCATATTGTTTTGGTCTGGTCATTGTAGCCCACAAGACCCAATGTATCTTCGAACGGTTTGAGGTGTCTCCCCACCAGAAGCGACGCATAAGACCAGAAATAAGAGCCGTAATACGTTTAGGCATTAGAAAGCACGACATACAGTATGTAGGGAGAGCAGAGACCACTGATTTGAACAAAACCTCTTTACCCGCAGGAGACAATAGGAGAGAAGACCAACTTTCAAGCTTATGTTGAACACATTGGGCCAAATATGAGAAAGCATCAACTTTGTTCCTACCAACTGATTCAGGCAGCCCCAGATATTTGCCGAAGCCGCCAATCTTAGTAATGCCCGTGTGATACGCCGTATCCAAAAATATGGTCAACGGGCTGATGAAAAGTCAACAGGGGCAAAATTGTAATTTTGCCAAACCCAGGGGCAAAATGGTAATTTTGCCAAAGTTCGAGACGGAGGACGTGACGGGCCAAATGTTCTCTTTTTCAACCATAAAGAACATTTACAAGATCAGATTTCGAAGAAACGGAGCAGAAACACATTTTTCGGAGTATCGGTCGGGAAACCGACTAAACCGAGGAAACTTCGGAAAATCATAACGGGAGCTAGGAAACTCCATATGGGATGATTCAAATTGCTAAATTCATCTAAAAGCGAGGAGAATCCGTTTATTGAAGTTTGGAGATTTATGGGAATCGTTTGGTTTTTACTAAAACAATTATCGGGAAATCGAGCAAAAGTGATTAATGGGATTAAGGGAAAGATTAAGGGATTAAGAAGTGGATTACCTGGCTAAGATGCACACCAGAATGACAAGTGTTTACTCCCTGGAGGCGCCACCTATCCCTTGTGCATGCTTGCATGAAAAGGGATTCATGCACCAAAAGAGTACAATGTATCAAATCAACTTTTGGGAAGGAATCTCTCTCTCTCTACTCTCTCTCCCTCTGCCGAGCTCCTCTCTCTCTTATATTCATCAGAATCATCTCCCTTTCTCCAGAGATTCATCAGGATTCATCAAAACCTCTTGCATCTTCAAAGATCCTCATCAAAGAGCTATGGTGTTCTTCATGCCTTCTTCCACAAGAAAGTGCATAACTTTCTCATCTTGAACCCAAATCCTCTGCTTCAAAGTCCAGTAGCTTCATCTCATCCTCCTCTTCAACCTCCAGCCAGCCGCCATCGCCGCCGTCGCCGGATCTCACCGAAATCCGGCCAAGAAGCAACCGCGGCTAGGGTTGTAGGGTTACTCTCTCTCTCTTCAGCATATTTCTGTGATTCAAGGCCATGGGTGGTTAGATCTTGTCAAGAGAAGCAGATTGGTGGGTAGAAGAGCTTCTGATTCACCGGAGAAAGCCACCTCCGCCGCGGTCAACGCCGGAGCCGCCGCGGTCAACGCCGGAAGGGTCGCCGGAAAACCTCCTTTCGCCGTCAAATCTTCAAGCGGTTCTTCATGGGTGGATATGTGATCCATTGGAGTTGGTTTGGTCTTGATTCAGTGGAAGAATCGGTTTAGTCAAACCGGTTAAGTCTCGGTCAACGCCGGTTAACGGTTTGACCTAGACCGGTTTAACTAAACCGGTTGATTTGGAGTTGGTTCGGTTCAATTGGTGGTTCAGCGGGTCTAAGGGGTTAACCGGAGTGGTCAACGGTCAACCGGAGTCAAAGTCAACGGCCGGTCAACGCCGTGGTCAACGCTGGTCAACGCGTTGACTCCGGCCGGTTCTTGAGTTGCGGTTCATCTACGGGTGTTTGGGAAGCCTCGGGGTTCGTGTTCGGGTATTTGAAGAGGTTCGGGGTTAGTTCGGGTTTCGGGAGATCGTATCCGCATCCGGTTTGCCATTCCGCTTAATCACTGTGAGTCGGCTCAAACACCGTAGATGCATATAGAACATTAAATGGAAAACCGTAGAGACAGGAATGCATACCCGTTTATGATGAATTGAATTGTGAATTGATTGGTTGAATTAACGTTAAACCGGCTAGGGTTAAAGAAGCATGTTAGACTTAAAACGGATTAAACCTGTTAAGTGCCGTTAGGATGATAGTATCGTTGCGTGATGCATTCATATAGTCGTTGCATGAATAGGACCGTATATGCATATATATGTAAGTAAAGGACGGTAATAAATGAATCTATATACGGGAATTAAAACGAGTTAAAATACGGAAGTTAAACCTGAACAACGTATAGAATATGGAATGGTATCGGGGTTCCCGAGGTTAATTGAATTAAGTAATGAAAGATGAGACGTCGGGAGTTTAGTAAGCTTCTAGCTCTAAACCGACGGATCAGGGAGTTAATAAAAGATGATTAGGATTGGTTAAGAAAAGAGAAGTGTTGTGATGGGTGAATCGTCTACGGGTTGGCAAGCTGCTAACCCAAGGTAGCTGGCGTAAATTGGTTAAAAGATGTTAGCAACCCTAATAGGCCTGTTGTGTGTTGTTTGTGTGTTGATTGCGTGATTGTATTTGTTGTGTGGTTGTGGTTGACCTTTTGTGCAGACCTTTAGATTGTTTCGGTGTTGGGCCGAGCAATCCGTGTAGATACTTAATCTGGTCATGGGACCGGTTAAGTCGTAACCGCTGACTCGGTACGGTGTTGAGTCAGGGGGCAGTGTGGTGTGCGTGAGTAGACTTGCGGGAAGCGGTGTTGATTTGATAGTTGTTGCGATTGAGATTGCTTGTTAGAGTCCAAGCGAGTCTGCGTGTTTACATTTCTGCACTAGGACTCTAGGGTGCGTTAGATCCCGCAAGTCTAGGTGATTGATTACGTTCTGGTACTTCCGACCCGATTGGATCCTCGGGTAGTTACCTAACCGGGTCTTGGTGATTCTGGTTATGGTGTTAACCTACTGGGTGACGCCGGTAGGTGTGTGGTCCGGAGAATACGGGGTCATGTCCTAGGGCCGGACTGCATGGAAACTTGGGTTATCTAGGGGTAGCCTGAGTCTCCGCGTATCGATGGACAGAGAACGGTGTCCTAGTCGTTGGATTTGTGTGGACGGCTGGGAGTCATGGGTTAGTTGCCATATCGGTAACAGTGGAAACCCGTGGAAGTTACCAAGATCGTAGGGGCCCAGCGTGTGGTTTTGGTGTAGTTGATAGTGCGCGGTAGGTAGATCGAGTCTCAATCGGGAACATGTGCCGCAGTGCTCCCGATTTCCTCTAATCGCCTTCTTGTTCTTTTGGCAATTGATTGTGTGTGGGCTCGACACGACGTGGTAGTGCGTGATCGGCTATTTGATCTGATTGATTGTTATTTTGGGTTTTGGGCGGGAATCTATAGAAGATAGATAGATTAGAAGCCTTAGTGGGGAGTCGATTCACTGGGTGATCTTAGATCGCTCATTAGACTCATTTTGTGTTTTCAGGTTAAGCAGCGACGGTGATATATCATGGTTTTTACCGGTTTTATGCCATGATATAGTTGTGTTTTAGTGTTCTTTTGTGTTCTTTTAGAGTCTTTTACAGGTATAATCAGGTTTGGAGCGGAATTGGAGATATTGGAGCATTTTGGGGATTTTTGGAGTGCTTGGCCGAGAGATTGAGCTCACTGTCCGATTTGAGATCATGCATCGATCGACACACCTTTGGTGTCGATCGACACACTAGCGAGATGGGCCGATTACGGCGGCTAATTGAAGAATGAAGATTTTGCACTTTGGCCCAGAAGTTTCCAGTATTTACAAAGAAGCCCCAGCCGAGATTATGCCTATATAATTAGGATTTTGGTGTTTATTTTAGATACGCTTTCATACTTAGAGCTAAGAGATTTTTAGAGCTTTTGGGGCTGATCTATTCCTGTACTTCATCTATTTTGGAGAAGATTTCGAACCCCTTTATCTATTTAATTTCTTATATGCAATCTATTAGTTCTATGATTTCTGTTTCATTAATCATGTCTGAGTAGATTCATAGTTAGGTTTAGGGTTTCTCATTAAGGATTTGATGACTTGCTAGACTTGTTTAATTCAGTTAAGGATTCACATGAATAGAATGTTCTTCGATCTAAATTGTGCTTAATGCTAGTTCTAACCTGATCAATTAGAATCTAGATCTTAGGTTGCTAAATACAACACGAGAGTGTGGTTTAGAATCTGAACTATTTAGGTTGAGCAATTAAATTATTCGCAAAGAGATTTGGCTTAGTTTAATTGTGAACATATCGAACTTGAAATTAATGCTGGTTTAATCTGTTAGTAATTGCAAAGAGATTTGGATTGCTGCACTTAGACTTAGAGAATTCTCGCAAAGAGATTTGGTTAATTCTATATCCGTGATTTGAGTTCTAGAACTGTGCTTAATTAGATCCTGACTGATTGATTTGTCTGCTTGTCTGATTTCCTGAGAACGCCCTAGACTTAGCGCCTTTAATTAACTGCTTTCACCACCAATAATCTGCTACTTGTTTACTTTCTTACTTTGCTATTTAGTTTAATACAAATTGCTTTCTTCTTAGTTTGAATTCCTACGGTTCTTTATCTATCGAGACCAGAGTCTCTGTGGATTCGATACCCTATATACTACAATCACTTAACTGTGCACTTGCAGTAGAATAGGATTAAAACTAGACCCTATCAAGTTTTTGGCGCCGTTGCCGGGGACTCTTAGAGTCTTCGATAGGATCGAACTTAGGGTTTTTACTAGGATTTTTTATTTTTGTTTCGTTTTGTTTTTATTTTATTTTAAGTTACTGATTTCTCTATGTTTTCTCTCTGTCGCAGGTACCGATTTCGCTTTGCGTCGATCGTTGCACTTGTGTGTCGATCGTCACTAGGCGATTCTGAGATTGAATCGATCGTTGCACTGATAGCATCGATCGTTGCTTGACGATTACAGACAGTTTATGCAGACGCGTGAAACTCGAAGTAATCAGAACCTGAACCTCGTTAATCTTGGACTTGAAGAACTTGGACGTCTAGAGAGGACTAACAGAAGAGAAAGAAGAGCAAGGATGGTGGTACAGAAGCTAATCATTATGCCTGATGCTCAAGGTACCCTGAGGGACCGAGATAACAATCCGTACAATGCTGCTGGGCAACGGGTTGATGCTGAAGGGAATGTAATCCCTGATCCTCCTGAGCAACCGCAACAGGAGCAGAACCAAGGCCAAAGACAGGCCCAAGGTAGAGAGATGGTTGTCCATGAGAGAACTTTAGCTGACTACAACAGACCGGATGAGTTTCATGCAAACCGGTCAGCTCTTGTGATGCCTGGTTTTGAGAGGAATGATTTTGAGATCAAAACCATCTACTACTCGCTGATGAGACAGAATGCCTTCCATGGTCATCCCACGGAGCAGCCTATGGATCACATTGATCAGTTTGAGGACCTAATCAATGGCATGAAGTATGATGGAGTCTGCCAGGATTATCTGTTCCTTAAGCTCTTTCCATACAGTCTCGCTGGAGACGCTGCTGCATGGCTGAAGCAACTGCCATCTGGGCAGTTTACTACTTGGGCAGCCTTGAAGAGTGAGTTCCTACGTCACTTCTATGATGATGCGCGTTCCGATCAGTCCAGACAGGACATTCTGACATTTACCCAAGGTCCTACTGAGCCTCTTAAGACTCCTTGGATGAGATTCAGGAAGTACCAGCGTGACTGCCCACACCATGGATTCACTGAGGTCACATTGCTAGGTATCTTCTTCAGAGGCATAGATCTGCCATATCAGTCTGCGCTGGATAACTCCAGTAATGCAAACTTCAACACCAGGACTCCTGCACAAGCTAAGCAGTTGATTGAGAACTTAGTGAGCAGCAACAGTTGCAAGACTATGGATGAGAGGAGGAAGAAATCTGGTAGAAGTGTAGAGAATTTAGAGATGGCTGAATTTAGATCTAAGCTGGACACAATTTGCAATCTCCTGGCTGGTAAGAAGGCTGTCCACTTTGCCCAAGATGTTGAGGTAATTCAGACTGAGGAGGACACTCAGGAAGAAGATGTGAATTACATTGGAGGATCTGGCTTCCAAGGTAACAGATTTGGTAATCAGCAGGGAAACAAATTCTTCAATGGAGGACAGAAGAGTGCCTTTACAGGCAATCAGAACTCCTTTGGACAGATAAGTAGTTTTCAGAAGCCTTTTGGACAAGGTACTCAGAGAACCTATGGATCTTCATCTTATCAGACTCCTCCTGCAGCCACTGCTCATGAGAGTAAGATGGAGACAATGATAGAACAGCTGCTGGAGAGTCAGACCAAGATCTATGTGGACTGCAATAAGAAGTTGGATGCTGTCTATGAGGATCTCAATGGAAAGATTGAGTCTCTGAACACTCATATGAAGCAGTTGGATACTCAGGTGAATCAGATTTCAAGTTCTATGAAGGGAAAAGGAGTAGCAGACACCCATATTAAGGCATGGTCTGTGTACATTGATGATGGATCTCACCTAGGTGAAGGATTTGAGTTAAGCACAGCTGAGTTGGTAGAAGAGGTTGAATTTTCGGATTTTGGAGAAAATCTCTCGGGTGAAAACTGTGAAAACAGTGTTGCATCGATCGACACACCCCTAGTGTCGGTCGATGCAGGTCGTGAACAGACAGACTCGCCGGATGTTGATAGCATTGATGCAGATTTGGAGCTTGGTCGCTTGTTCCCTGGAGTGTCTGAGATTACTCAGGAGGAGATTTATGCACAATTAATTAAACAATATCCCTCAGTATCAGAAGTGATTAAGCAGGAGATTGAAGAACTTAAGCAGCTAGAGGAGATTGGTGAAGAGTTGGAAGAAATTCCATCATCTGATGATCCACCTTATCACCCATGTGTGCAGAGGTATTTGAACAAGATGTTGCCTTTGGATGAAGAGCTGAAAGATTGGGTGATTATAGTCCCTCAACAGATAAGTGATGTGCTGTTAACCAAGGTTCCAAAGAAGCTGCCTGATCCTGGAATTTTTGTGCTAAGTTGTTCTATCTTTGAGGATAGTTTTAGGCGCTCTCTTTGTGATCTGGGAGCTGCTGGAAGTCTTATGCCATATTCTGTGGTAGAGAAGCTGGGTATGCTGGATTTTACTCCTACTAGGACCTCTCTTGTCCTAGCTGATCAGTCTATACGAGTTCCAGAAGGACTCCTTGAGGACATCCCGGTGAGAGTTGGAAACTACTTAGTTCCAACAGACTTCCTAGTGCTGAAATATGACAGTGATCCTGATGATGCATTGATACTTGGGAGACCATTCTTGGCTACAGCGGGAGCAGTGATAGATGTTAGACACAGTCTGATAGACCTCCACGTGGGAGATGAGCCGCTGCATTTTGAGATGGACAAGCTGCGCAAGCCACTGATAGATGAGCAGACCTTCACCATTATGGATGGAGATGATGAGCAGTCAAGTCACACTACGGTTTTGGATCCTGGAGAGCAGTTTACTCCTTCTTTTCTTGGACATAATCATTCTGATACAGCTTATTCGCCACCATGGATGAGGAGGCTTGCACAGAGACAATCAAAGTCTCTGTCAGGATCTCCAGCAAACTGATCTTGTTAGTCCGGTCAAGCTAATGACCTTAAACAAGCGCTGAGTGGGAGGCAACCCACTTTTAGGTTTAGCTATTTTTCTTTCTTATTTTCGGTGTTTTTCTTAGGATTTCACGTTTTCGTTTTTGTTTTTGCTAAGTTCAGATACAGAACTCGAGTCTGGAGATGTGTGACGACCGATGCACTTGTGCACCGGTCGTTGCAAGGAGATTACGACGAGGAGAGGTGATCGCATTGTGACGATCGTTGCGGACCTGTGCAACAGTCGTTGCGATTGGTTCAATTGCAAAAATTAAGGTATGCGCGCTAAACCGGAATCGATCTGATTCAACCAGCATCGATCGTTGCCATTAAGCAACAGTCGTTGCACCCACGACCGAGGTAAGTGGCCTTAAACCCTTCTCTTCTCTTTTCTTCTCCATTTCTATCCGTACGCCACCGAAACAGTCATACTCGCCTAAATCTCTCATTTCTTCATCATTTTCTTCGATTCCAAGTGCTACTCTCTTGTTTTTACACTCTAAATCTATTCTTCTAGCCCATATATCACGAATCCAAGGTAATTTGCCTCTATTTTATAATTTTCGGATTCAACTATTAGGGTTTTAGAAATTAGGAATTTTGGACTGAAATTGATGAATGCGTGTTTAAATGAACATGATTTAGGTTGTTTAGTGATGGATTATTGTTGATTTTGTGGTTGCTTGAACGTATTTAGAACGATTCTAGAGATTGTTGTTGACGGCCAAAATCGCCTTGCAACGGTCGTTGCATTTGTGCAACGGTCGTCGCTTTGCGATTTTGGGGAAATGTTCGATAAAACGAAATCGCCTCGCAACGATCGATGCCTCAGGTGCAACGGTCGATGCTTCGCGATTTCACAGAGAGTTTTGCCGAGACTTATTTTGTTTGAATTTTCTTTCTTGCAGATGGCATCTCGCAGACAACCCCGCAAGCGCCGAGCAACAGCATCCACAGCCACACGACAGTACATTCCACCACCATAGTGGTTTCATAGAGACTCTCAGCCACCTGAGCCATATGTGAGAGTTGGTCCAGCAGTAGCACTGCCTTGGCCCCGAGCAGACGCGACAGAGATTCCGACAGCCAGACAGTGGCCAGAGAACATTCCTGAGTTCCTCAAGTCTGCCGATTTTACAGAGAGACCACTGCTTAACCAGTGGGATGAATATGACTCGCTGCTATACAGTGGTTGGTGTGGGATGACCATCAAACTAACCAAGTTTGCAGACTATTCTACCTGCAAGAGTCTGGGGATCGATGAGCAGGTACTTGCAGTGTGCAAGGGCATTGGTCTAGGGACAATGCCTATGCATCCTTATGATCTATATCCAGAGCTGGTCAGACAGTTGCTCGCCACTTGCAGGGTGGTTTATCCGTCTCCAGACAGCAGGAGCGCTACAGGAGGTGTCTTTACCTTCATGAGTTGGGGAGTCAGGTATCGGATTCCTTTACTTGATATCTGCAGGATCTACGGTTTCAGCACTGAGCCGAGGCGCATTGGCATGCCACTTGAGTGGGATCCAGAGGAGGCTCGATCATTTTGGGAGTGTATTGGCAGTGGTCGATACAACTCGAGGACTACACCGGTGGTGCAGTTGAGACATCCTGTGCTGAGATATGTCTCGCGTATCTTGTGTTGGAGCTTGTTGTGCAAGTATGAGGCCAACAATATGCGCAAGTATGAGATGGAGATGTTGTTTATCGGGCTGCGAGATCAGTTTGAGGGTTCTGGCGTGAGAGATCCTACTAAGGGTCTCAACTTGGGAGCTGTTTTCACTCAGCATTTATGTGACCTGCAGTTGAAGCCATTTGATGGTGTAGACACTGAGACAGTGGGGAACCTGCTTACTCCCATCTTTATTCACTGCGGGATTCCTTTAGAGGGCACAGAGTGTGACACAGCCAAGGAGTTCCTTGATTTCAGCCACTTGCAGAGTTCTACCTGGCTCAAGGAGGGGCGCATTTGGGTTTACCGCGATCCGATCTCGGGGAAGTGTGGATTGGAGCTTCATGCTCCTGCATTGACACAGATTGATACACTGGAGGGCCTGAGATTTCAGCCTCCTGAGACCGCACAGCGTGGAGTCCCTTCTATGGCTCATCCGCTGGGAGAGCCTTCCACACGAGCTTCATCTTCCTCTGCCCCTGCGCCTGCTGCTGCTCCTGCTGCTGACATCGGCCCTTATCCTGAGATTACAGTGCCCTATGGTGATATGTCTGTTGCAGAGTGGAGAGAGAGAGAGGATGGGATTCTACGGGGCATTTGGAACTTCATGCGCACCTGCACTTGCAGGAGACAGCCACAGATCCATCAGCCCGTCCCTGCTACTCGACGCAGACAGCGTTCTCCTGAGGACTCCGGTGGTACTGATCCATATGCTGGGATAGATGATGATAGCGAGTGAGCGTAGCCTCCATCTCTAGACATTCGGTTCTGTACTCTGATTTTCTTTTTCTTTTTCTTTTTCTTTCGCACTTTTTCTTTTGATTTTTAGGATGCTACTATGTTTGGATGGTTGTGTTTGATTAGATACATTTGTTGCCTTGATTTTACTCTGTTTTTAGTGTTTTCAGCTTGCAGGAACGAAAACTTGGTTTTACCAACGGACTAACCTGCTAACTTGCTGACTGATCTGATATACGCAGTGCGTCGATCGACACACTATTTTGTCGATCGTCACAACACGATCGAAATCGCACTGCAGCGATCGTTGCGGTCCTGAGCAACGATCGATCACACACGAAAAATCGCCTAGCAACGGTCGATGCACCTAGTGCAACGATCGATGCCTGAGCGACAGAGGTAAAACCCGACAGAACTTAACCATTCCTTAAACAAATTTTTCTTTTCTTTTTGCCAATCCTTCGCTTGACACTACTGGGGACAGTGTGTCTTAAGTGTGGGGGAGGTTCTACTAACTTCTTTCTTTTTGTTTTCTTAGAGTCAGTTAAATTTTTCAAAATTTGTTTTATCGAGTCAAAACTTTTAAGTAGGAAACAATAATTTTTTGAGAAGATTAGCAGCACTTGCAGGAACTTAAGTAACCATTGGGATGAAACTGCAGATTATCTCTGACTATTAGAAAACCCAGACATGGATCAACCTACTGAGGACACCCACATCACTTCAAGTATCAGAGGATCCTTTTACTGACTTCACCTTAATACTGACTTAGATTTCTCACCTAAGGGCTTGGTATACTTTGTGTCGGATTCCCTTGTTAGTTCTGACACAACCTGTAAACCTGTCGTATTTAGTTCCCTTCTCCCCTTCCATTAAAAAAAAAAAAAAAGATAATAAACTGAGGATGAGTTAGTAACTCCGAAGTGGTCATGGGAATGGTAGCTAAAACTCTCATATCTTGTGCATCCATGGAATGTGTCCAAGGTACACCCCTTAACGGGAAGAGCCCTGATAAAAAATAATAATAAAATGATACCCAAAGGGGAAAAATCAGAATGCTAAGGAAGGGAAAAGAGAAGAAAGGGACTAGAGAAAGATATTATGGTGGTCTAGAGCTGATAAGGTAAGAGTCCATGTGCCTTTGATCGATACTCCTTAGGTGAGACCACACTTAAATACTTGCAGAAGTCAGTAGGGTGAATTTGAATGCGTGAATGTGATTGTGGAGTTTACTTAGGACAGTTGCTAAGTGTGGGGGAAGTATATGTTGATCTTGATGTCTGCAGGTTGATTCTTTCATGTGGTTTACTAAGGGGAATCTGAGTGTTGCTGCTTCTAAGATGAAAAGAGTTTCTGAAGAGTTTTCAAACCTCTTCACTACATTCTAGTTCTCTGTCTTGCTTGAGGGCAAGCAAAGGCTAAGTGTGGGGGAGTTGATATATCATGGTTTTTACCGGTTTTATGCCATGATATAGTTGTGTTTTAGTGTTCTTTTGTGTTCTTTTAAAGTCTTTTACAGGTATAATCAGGTTTGGAGCGGAATTGGAGATATTGGAGCATTTTGGGGATTTTTGGAGTGCTTGGCCGAGAGATTGAGCTCACTGTCCGATTTGAGATCATGCATCGATCGACACACCTTTGGTGTCGATCGACACACTAGCGAGATGGGCCGATTACGGCGGTTAATTGAAGAATGAAGATTTTGTACTTTGGCCCAGAAGTTTCCAGCATTTACAAAGAAGCCCCAGCCGAGATTATGCCTATATAATTAGGATTTTGGTGTTTATTTTAGATACGCTTTCATACTTAGAGCTAAGAGATTTTTAGAGCTTTTGGGGCTGATCTATTCATGTACTTCATCTATTTTGGAGAAGATTTCGAACCCCCTTATCTATTTAATTTCTTATATGCAATCTATTAATTCTATGATTTTTGTTTCATTAATCATGTCTGAGTAGATTCATAGTTAGGTTTAGGGTTTCTCATTAAGGATTTGATGACTTTCTAGACTTGTTTAATTCAGTTAAGGATTCACATGAATAGAATGTTCTTCGATCTAAATTGTGCTTAATGCTAGTTCTAACCTGATCAATTAGAAACTAGATCTTAGGTTGCTAAATACGACACGAGAGTGTGGTTTAGAATCTGAACTATTTAGGTTGAGCAATTAAATTATTCGCAAAGAGATTTGGCTTAGTTTAATTGTGAACATATCGAACTTGAAATTAATGCTGGTTTAATCTGTTAGTAATTGCAAAGAGATTTGGATTGCTGCACTTAGACTTAGAGAATTCTCGCAAAGAGATTTGGTTAATTCTATATCCGTGATTTGAGTTCTAGAACTGTGCTTAATTAGATCCTGACTGATTGATTTGTCTGCTTGTCTGATTTCCTGAGAACGCCCTAGACTTAGCGCCTTTAATTAACTGCTTTCACCACCAATAATCTGCTACTTGTTTACTTTCTTGCTTTGTTATTTAGTTTAATACAAATTGCTTTCTTCTTAGTTTGAATTCCTACGGTTCTTTATCTATCGAGACCAGAGTCTCTGTGGATTCGATACCCTATATACTACAATCACTTAACTGTGCACTTGCAGTAGAATAGGATTAAAACTAGACCCTATCAGACGGACGCGGGAGGTCCTCGGTGTAGCTTCGGGATGGCTTGGGGCGGGGTTTTTGATTCGATGGTTTTGGGGTTTTCTCTCGGTTCGGCTTGACGCCACTTTTGTATTGCTTTGCGTGTTGACTGTTTATTGATGAAAAATGATTTGTAAAGTGACGATTAAACGTTGTGTTGAACGTTTGATTTACTCAGAAATGAATATGCTTTCCTGATATTGTGAGGATAGCGGAGTCAAGGATGGATTAGTGCGAGCCTTTGTCTCAAACTGATCTGTCTTTGGCTTCGTCCTGGGACGAACTTTTCCTGTTCGACTTGCTCGGGTTTGATCGGTCATGTTCTTGTTTGATTGTTGGCCGGTCAGCTCGACGGTCAGCGGAGAATGGGAAAGGGGCGTTACAGAAAGGTGGTATCAGAGCATGGTTCTGCATGGGTTTCAAAGTTATTCATCTATGGGTGTTTTCCGTGGTTTTATCGAGTCAAAATTGTGTCTTACCCAAGCATCCACTAGGAAACCGAGCCGCGTCTGTAAAATCCGGGGTTGGGATGGGGTAGGAAATTTGTATTATGTGAACTAATGTTTAGTTGTGTTTTTGATTGCAGTCAGCAGCAGGGCGTCCCTGGACGGATTGTGTGTGGGTGTGTGTGCATTGGGTGTGAGAGATTGCAGCGAGCAGTGTGGGTGAGCGACGGATGACACGGGCAGAGTATCAGGCTTTGGTAGACCAGCATCAGGCAGGTCTGAGGATAGCACAGCAGGGACAGTCGCAGGGTTCTCGGGTATCAGATCGACCGCCAGTAGTTCCCCGAGTGCATCAGGGAGCGAGAGCATCCGCTGTGGATTGGAGGCCATTACCAGATCCATTACCGCCTTCTCTACAGGACGATGCAGGTACCGCAGACCAGACCGCAGGAGTGATGGGATATTTGGGATTCACAGACTATAGGCTGCCGCCATTGCCATCACAGTTGGAGGCGCCTATGGTACCAACAGTGATACAGCCGCCGATGTATGAGGCACATGATGTGCCATTACCCTTCAGCTTACATGAGTCGGACTTCATTCCACTTGGTGGAGGGGACTTTCAGTTGGATCCGTTACACCCAGTTTTCGACATGGACATGGAGCCGTTGGATCCGGAGCAGCATGCGCAGTGGGCGCAGCAAATGGACGAGCAGATGGCAATACTAGAGGACGTCTTGGAGCAGCATGTTGGGCCGCATTATCAGCCGGGATCGCCGCAGAAGTTAGGAGCTCCATCACCCAGTTCCACCGAGCCACACTCAGCGATGGAGTCAGCCACAAGAGTTGAGCCGATGTCGACGGCAGGGTCGGACTCGCAGTTTGAGTCAGTTACATCACCAGAGGCACCGCCGACCGAGCCGGTTGCACCACCGGAGATTCCACTAGCCGACACGCCAGATTCAGTGCCGCCTATGCCAGTTTACCGGACGTGTAGCACCTACGGAGTTCAGGGCTTTCATTTGTATTGGTGTACGCGACCAGTTGATCCGCGCTACCGTGAGACATATCAGCCAGTGCCGAGCCCGTATTATTGCCAGGTGTGTGGTGTAGACGGCCATCTTGCACCTATTTGTCCGATTGCGGGGCCCGGACCTCGTATGTCAGACGCAGAGCCGCATCGTGCCCTGTTACCTGAGGAGTATCGACCTGGACCGAGTCGTCGAGACGGTGGGCTTATTCGACAGTCAGTTATTCAGCAGCCAGCCGCGTAGTCACCCATAGCGCAGCCACCATTGGAGCAGCCACCGAGACTATCGAGGAGTTGCAGGAGGTGCGGAGACGAGGGACACAGAGCATCTGCTTGTTCCCGTCGATCCAGTTCTTGTCGGTCCCGCTCAGCGCCAGTTGTCTGTCAGATTTGTGGAGGGCAGGGACATCGAGCAGCCGAGTGTTTTTAGGAGCCTTCTTCGGGGTATGTTTCTTCCTGTCAGCTATGTGGGGCGACGGATCATCAGGCAGCAGCTTGTTATCGTGGGCCACGCCCAGCGCCCGTACCGGTTTGTCAGATTTGTGGTCGCAAAGGTCATGTAGCGCAGTTGTGTCCGATGGCAGAGCCGCAGCAGGTTGGACCGCCGACTAGAGATGCGCACCCACCACACCCTCCCGGCGCGCCTGCCAGTGGTTATCGTCGCGAGCCGCGATGCCGGTTGTGTATGGCATTCCGGTCGTGTTGGGGCTGTTAGGGTTAAAATAGTTAGGCCAGGTAAGTTGGGCACTAACTATGTTGTTGTTTTGTGTATCTAGATCGGCGATTCTCGCATGTTGTTTCAGACATCTCCGGGTTATGACGGTGCAGTTTGGGGGTTAGGGTATGGATGACGGACGTCTCGTGGTTGTATTTCTGTTTTACTTATGTATTTAAAAACCTTGAAACATGTGTGTGTTGTTGTTCTTATGTATGTATGTGATGCATAATTGTTCTACTTATCATTATGGCTTACGTAGTAATTGTTTGCATGCGTTTGATGGTTTTGGATGCAAATGAATTACCACGTGAAGTCTGATGATGCGCGGAACTGACGACCGTTCATCATAACCTAAACCCAGACTGACGACATATC
This sequence comes from Orychophragmus violaceus, assembly GCA_030180135.1. Classification (NCBI taxonomy): domain Eukaryota; kingdom Viridiplantae; phylum Streptophyta; class Magnoliopsida; order Brassicales; family Brassicaceae; genus Orychophragmus; species Orychophragmus violaceus. The sequence continues at coordinate 24,616,265 of CM058230.1, read as the reverse complement.
CGGAGCGATCTAGTGATTGCTTGGCTGTGTGTGGTAATTGTTTACTTTTATGTGATTGCTTGCGTGTTTTATTAGATGTTTGAGTGGTGCATTGGTTAATTAGGGTTGTGTTCCGGTTGTGGTATAGCACTGTGAAGTGCTAGTTTATGACATGCTTAGCGTGTGCGAAGTGTGGAGGGTGGTGGTAAGATAATCGGTTGAGTAGTTTTAAATTTTATTGCGATCATTGGTTGTTAGAATGAAAAGCATTAGAACCTTTTCGTTTAAGGTGTTGAGCTAACTCGAGTATGGTTGTATTCGACTGTCGATTCACGAGAGAGCGGAATTATAGAATATCGTTACTTAATCATGGGTAACCGTTGGGTACATGATTAACTAACTATATCTCTATGAGGAAGTGATATCGAGGGATGGATTGGTTTGAATTCACCGCTCCAGTGAAAGTTGTGGTGTTGAATGTAGGATGGAATGGCCGATGCGATACGAAAGCGAGACCGAACCCGAACCCGAAAGCGAGATAGAATGGCAAGACGTCGTGAAACAAGGAGACCAGACCGTGAAGCAGTCAGTGTGGATGGTCAGCGGGAAAGTGTCAGTACAGAGCAGCGGAAAAAGCGAAGCGGTTGGGATGATGAGTTAGCGAAAAGATTTGAAGGAATGTCAGCGACAGTGTGAAGATCATAATGAAGCGAGTGGTGTAAAGTGAAGGAAGTTTTAGGACCGTCGGAATCAGAGTAGGGTTATCAGTAAGAATGGAGTTAGGGATGTAAGGACGTCAGGTTTGGAAAGCGGATTCTTGAAGATTGTCTCGGGGAGACAAACCAGTAGTGTGAAAAACGTGGACGTCGAAGCAAAGTGGGGAAGTCAGAAGTGAGAATCAGTGGAAGGTTAGATGGAAGATTCGGAAAAAAACGTGGGAAGGCAAGAAGTCAGGGTTATGCAGCAGTGTTCGGGTAAGAAAGCGTTGGAATGGAGTAGCGGAGCAACTTGCAGAGTTTGGGAACCGATTCAAAGTCTGGTAGTGACGGAGAATTCGGGGACCGAATTCCTGTAAGTGGGGAAGAATGTGATACCCCGTATCCAAAAATATGGTCAACGGGCAGAAGAAAAGTCAACAGGGACAAAATTGTAATTTTGCCAAACCCAGGGGCAAAATGGTAATTTTGCCAAAGTTCGAGACGGAGGACGTGACGGGCCAAATGTTCTCTTTTTCAACCATAAAGAACATTTACAAGATCATATTTCAAAGAAACGGAGCAGAAACACATTTTTCTGAGTATCGGTCGGGAAACCGACTAAACCGAGGAAACTTCGGAAAATCATAACGGGAGCTAGGAAACTCCAAATGGGATGATTCAAATTGCTAAATTCATATAAAAGCGAGGAAAATCAGTTTATTGAAGTTTGGAAATTTATGGGAATCGTTTGGTATTTACTAAAATAATTATCGGGAAATCGAGCAAACCGAGCAAAAGTGATTAAGAGGATTAAGGGGAAGATTAAGGGATTAAGAAATGGATTACCTGGCTCAGATGCACACCAGAATGACAAGTGTTTACTCCCTGGAGGCGCCACCTATCCCTTGTGCATGCTTGCATGAAAAGGGATTCATGCACCAAAAGAGTACAATGTATCAAATCAACTTTTGGGAAGAAATCTCTCTCTCTCTCTCTCTCTACTCTCTCTCCCTCTGCCGAGCTCCTCTCTCTCTCTCAGATTCATCAGAATCATCTCCCTTTCTCCAGAGATTCATCAGGATTCATCAAAACCTCTTGCATCTTCAAAGATCCTCATCAAAGAGCTATGGTGTTCTTCATGCCTTCTTCCACAAGAAAGTGCATAACTTTCTCATCTTGAACCCAAATCCTCTGCTTCAAAGTCCAGTAGCTTCATCTCATCCTCCTCTTCAACCTCCAGCCAGCCGCCGTCGCCGCCATCACCGGATCTCGCCGGAATCCGGCCAAGAAGCAACCGCGGCTAGGGTTGTAGGGTTACTCTCTCTTCAGCATATTTCTGTGATTCAAGGCCATGGGTGGTTAGATCTTGTCAAGAGAAGCAGATTGGTGGGTAGAAGAGCTTCTGATTCACCGGAGAAAGCCACCTCCACCGCGGATAACGTCGGAGCCGCCGCGGTCAACGCCGTAAGGGTCGCCGGAAAACCTCCTTTCGCCGTCAAATCTTCAAGCGGTTCTTCATGGGTGAATATGTGATGCATTAGAGTTGGTTTGGTCTTGATTCAGTGAAAGAATCGGTTTAGTCAAACCGGTTAAGTCTCGGTCAACGCCGGTCAACGGTTTGACCTAGACCGGTTTAACTAAACCGGTTGATTTGGAGTTGGTTCGGTTCAATTGGTGGTTCAGCGGGTCAAAGGGGTTAACCGGAGTGGTCAACGGTCAACCGGAGTCAAAGTCAACGGCCGGTCAACGCCGGTCAACGGCCGGTCAACGCCATGGTCAACGCCGGTCAACGCGTTGACTCCGGCCGGTTCTTGAGTTGCGGTTCATCTACGGGTGTTCGGGAAGCCTCGGGGTTCGTGTTCGGGTATTTGGAGAGGTTCGGGATTAGTTCGGGTTTCGGGAGATCGTATCCGCATCCGGTCCGCCATTCCGCTTAATCACTGTGAGTCGGCTCAAACACCGTAGATGCATATAGAACGTTAAATGGAAAACCGTAGAGACAGGAATGCATACCCGCTTATGATGAATTGAATTGTGAATTGATTGGTTGAATTAACGTTAAACCGGCTAGGGTAAAAGAAGCATGTTAGACTTAAAACGGATTAAACCTGTTGAGTGCCGTTAGGATGATAGTATCGTTGCGTGATGCATTCATATAGTCGTTGCATGAATAGGACCGTATATGCATATATATGTAAGTAAAGGACGGTAATAAATGAATCTATATACGGGAATTAAAACGAGTTAAAATACGGAAGTTAAACCTGAACAAATGTATAGAATATGGAATGGTATCGGGGTTCCCGAGGTTAATTGAATTAAGTAATGAAAGATGAGACGTCGGAGAGTTTAGTAAGCTTTTAGCTCTAAACCGACGGATCGGGGAGTTAATAAAAGATGATTAGGATTGGTTAAGAAAAGAGAAGTGTTGTGATGGATGAACCGTTTACGGGTTGGCAAGCTGCTAACCCAAGGTAGCGGGCGTAAATTGGTTAAAATATGTTAGCAACCCTAATAGGCCTGTTGTGTGTTGTTTGTGTGTTGATTGCGTGGTTGTATTTGTTGTGTGGTTGTGGTTGACCTTTTGTGCAGGCCTTTAGATTGTCTCGGTGTTGGGCCGAGCAATCCGTGTAGATACTTAATCTGGTCATGGGACAGGTTAAGTCGTAACCGCTGACTCGGTACGGTGCTGAGTCAGGGGGCGGTGTGGTGTGCGTGAGTAGACTTGCGGGAAGCGGTGTTGATTTGATAGTTGTTGCGTGTCTGCGTGTTTACATTTCTGCACTAGGACTCTAGGGTGCGTTAGATCCCGCAAGTCTAGGTGATTGATTACGTTCTGGTACTTCCGACCCGATTGGATCCTCGGGTAGTTACCTAACCGGGTCGTGGTGATTCTGGTTATGGTGTTAACCTACTGGGTGACGCCGGTAGGTGTGTGGTCCGGAGAATACGGGGTCATGTCCTAGGGCCGGACTGCATGGAAACTTGGGTTATCTAGGGGTAGCCTGAGTCGCCGCGTATCGATGGACAGAGAACGGTGTCCTAGTCGTTGGATTTGTGTGGACGGCTGGGAGTCATGGGTTAGTTGCCATATCGGTAACAGTGGAAACCCGTGGAAGTTACCAAGATCGTAGGGGCCCAGCGTGTGGTTTTGGTGTAGTTGATAGTGCGCGGTAGGTAGATCGAGTCTCAATCGGGAACATGTGCCGCAGTGCTCCCGATTTCCTCTAATCGCCTTCTTGTTCTTTTGGCAATTGATTGTGTGTGGGCTCGACACGACGTGGTAGTGCGTGATCGGCTATTTGATCTGATTGATTGTTATTTTGGGTTTCGGGCGGGAATCTATAGAAGATAGATAGATTAGAAGCCTTAGTGGGGAGCCGATTCACTGGGTGATCTTAGATCGCTCATTAGACTCCTTTTGTGTTTTCATGTTAAGCAGCGACGGACGCGGGAGGTCCCCGGTGTAGCTTCGGGATGGCTTGGGGCGGGTTTTTGATTCGATGGTTTTGGGGTTTTCTCTCGGTTCGGCTTGACGCCACTTTTGTATTGCTTTGCGTGTTGACTGTTTATTGATTAAAAATAATTTGTAAAGTGACGATTAAACGTTGTGCTGAACGTTTGATTTACTCAGAAATGAATATGCTTTCCTGATATTGTGTTTAGTCCGAACCGACACAACTCGCTGAAATAGTGCAAGGTGATCAACTTGTACTATGGAAGTGAGGATAGCGGAGTCAAGGATGGATTAGTGCGAGCCTTTGTCTCAAACTGATATGTCTCTGGCTTCGTCCTGGGAAGAACTTTTCCTGTTTGACTTGCTCGGGTTCGATCGGTCATGTTCTTGTTTGATTGTTGGCCGGTCAGCTCGACGGTCAGCGGAGAATGGGAAAGGGGCATTACAGCCCGTGAGACTCATGATACTCTGTTGGAGAGAAGGCTCCACGTTTTTTTCCAAACAAAAGAACCGACTTCTGAAAGTTGATGCATTGTCCGGAGATTGTGGAATATTGATTCAGTAAAGCAAGGAGGAGTTGGCATTGCTGAAGAGATGCCTGACAGAAAAGTAAAGAGTCATCTGCAAAGAACAGATGGGTAAGAGAGGGTCCATTGCGATTGGCTTTAAATCTTGTCAGTTGTTTTGTGGACATCGCAGCTGTAAGTAGAGAAAATAGACCTTCAGCACAAAGAAAATAAAGATAGGGTGACAAGGGATCACCTTGTCGGATCCCTCGCTGAGGAGTCAAAACCGGGCCATGAGAGCCGTTAAGAAGTACTGAATATGAGACCGAGGTGATACATGTCATGACCCAACGGCGCCATTGCGGTGCAAACCCAAGTTTGGTAAGCACAACTTCTAAATAAGGCCATTCAACCTTGTCAAAGGCTTTGGATACATCCAACTTAAGAGCCATAAACGGGCGCTTGATACTCTTGGTACGGAGAGAATGAAGCATCTCATGGCCAATGATCATGTTGTCTGTAATTAGTCGGCCGGGAATAAAGGCAAATTGATAATCAGAAATGATGTGCGAAAGACATGGCTTTAACTGTTCCGCCAAAACTTTGGAAAGCAACTTGTAGGCGAAGTTTTAGAGACTGATAGGACGGAAGTCCTTAACCTGTGTAGGGGAGGCGATCTTTGGGATAAGACAGATCAAAGTATGATTAAGCGCTGGATCAAGATAACTCGTATCGAAAAACAGTTGTAAGAACTAAATTACTCATGCCTTGATGGAGTTCCAATGAGACTTGTAAAAGCCTGCAGTAAAGCCATCTTCTCATGGTGTTTTATCCTCGTTAAGTTGGAGTAATGCTGCATAAACCTCATCTTCCGAAAGGGGCCTGGTAAGGTCAGAATTCATCTCATCTGTGACGCGGGGTTGGAGAGTTGAGTAACAGTTGTAAGATCAATACTTGGAGATGAATAAAAGAGCGTGGTGAAATACTGAGAAAAAATCCCTTGCAATTCACTCTCTGAACTCCTAAGACATCCCTGCTCATCTTCAAGAAAGACAATTCTATTGAGAGTACGGCGTTGACGAGTAAGACAATGAAAATATCGTGTGTTCTTATCCCCAGCTTTAAGCCACAAAAGACGACTTTTCAACCTCCAGTACTCTTCTTCTAGTCTGTATTCAGTACTTAGACGGACATGAAGGTCAGCAATGTGAGAAAAGTCTGGAGATGGAGAATCGTAAGCCAGTTGGAGAGCAGCATGAAGTTGTGAAATTTTACGATGAGAATTGCATTCATGTTGGCTGCGCCAGCGAGAAAGACTTTGTCTATAGCGAGAAAAGGCTTCACGAAACGAGAGGACCACGTATGTTCAATGAGTTGGTGAACTTCTTGTAGGTGGCGCCAACGGTTTTCATATCGAAATTTCCTAACACGCTTCCATTGGTGACCATCCGTGTGGAGGAGAAGAGGACGGTGATCCGAGCCTATCCAGTTAAGAAGCTGAACCCGAGCCCCAGGATAGGCATCTTTCCAAACTGCATTAGCCAGTATACGATCAAGCTTAGAACGAACCGGACCATACCTTCGATTGCCCATCCAAGTGTAGAGACCCCCAAAAGTTGGTAGGTGTTGTAAACCAGCAACGTTAAGCATCCGACGAAAGTGAGAGAAAGTCCATTCAGGGTGAGTAATACCACCAAGTTGCTATTCATTGTCGTACAGATCATTAAGATCACCCAAGAAAAGATGCGGTTGTTGTGAATTGGAATCATGTTGAAAATGATCAGTCAAACGAGTCCATTGTCTATGTCTTCAGGTGCGTCGTGGATTGCCATAAATGTATGAAAGAGTTAAAGAAGAGATGACGTCTTCTACTAATATTTCAGTATGATAAAGTGTGGGAGTTGAAACAAAATTACACTTTACCGAGTCCTTCCAAAAATTTCCTAACCCTCCACTTAAACCAACCGGAGATACAACAAAATTGTTGGGGAAGTGAAGGTCTTCACCAAGTTTGGATACAAAAGCATCGCTGTTTTTCGTTTCTACGAGGAACAGGACATCAACGCTATGTTTACAGATGATATCCTTGAGATATGGAATAGTCAAGGTGTTCCTCAGCCCTCGGCAATTCCAGTGCAGTAGTTTCATGGGGACGGTGGTGGCTTCTTGGGCGCCACCATGCCCTTATCAGGATCAGGACCAGAACCATCAATTTTCTGGCGAGTAGAAGAGCTCTCATCAGCCAGTAGAGAATCAGAGGCTTTACGCTTGAGACCGCGGACTTGGACGGCAGCTGAGGTGAAGCCAACTTCCAGGATAGCTTTCGGATGCAGAGGAGGAAGCAAAGGGGAAAGAGGCGGATCAAAGGACATAGGGGCATCCATAGATCCTGCAAGTAGCAGATGGCCTGAGGCGCTAGATAAATGCACATCAGAGCCCATATTATCTCTCATTAGACCTGCAGCCATAGCCTCAACAGAATCATCAGCCACAGGAGCTACTAGAGAGTGAACCTTTGAGGGGTGACGATTCAGAACTTGAAGTGGGTCAACCGGAGCTGGGACAAGAGGTGGGCTCGGAGGAGCTGGCTGATAAGTGCAATTGCCTTCCTCATGAGTGAGATTTCCACAGGTAGTACAAAAACGGCGAAGGCGATCATAGGTGAAACAAACTAGAATAGGCTCGAGATGATCATCGAAGAGGACGTATCGGGCGAAAATTAAGCGCTGATAAGCATTAAGAGTAACCCGAATCCAGACCTCTCCAGGGAGATTCCGAGCTGGTTGCTGAATAAAGATTTCATCGACGTGACCAAGGGCAGAGCCAACCTCCCGAATTGCTTGATCTTCGCGTAAATCATTAGGGATATGGTGGATTTGAACCCAGAAAGTTAGGGTTTGGAGATAATCCGGGTAGAGGCGACGGGTCCAACGTTCAACCACCACCATCCAATCACGATAGACCAGGGACCATTGTCAAGGACGGTGAAGATGATGTTCTTGGCGGAAAAAATTGGACTGTGTCGTTGTCGTTGATTCGACTTGTGATACGGCCATCCAGTCGCCAAGCACGGGGCATCAGAGAGCGGATTCCGGCTGGATTTTGATGTTGAGGATTAAGGTCTTGGACCACCAGACTAAACCGGTGCTGCTCGTCCCGGCGCTGCTGCACGTCGGCAGAGATGGACAAGGGAGCACGATCGGAGCCCAGCTCAAGACGTTGAAGAGTAAGCCATAAGTCGTTAGCCATGGTGAAGAGCCAGATGAAAACAGTGAAGCGTGATAGATCAGAAGAGATGATGATCGGAAGGGGAAAGGAGATAAAAAATCACCGAGAAACGACGGTAAAGCAGGACATCGGAAATCACCTTAGAATCGCCACGTAGAGAAAAACGTGGCGAAAAACCCTTTCCTTGGAATTTGAGTTTTCTATTGTACTCCTACCATTTTACAAGTTACACTTTTCTCCTAGCCATAACTAGGCCACGTGTCCCACCCACGGACCCGCGTAGCTCATTTCTTCGCCACTCTCTCTCTCTCCAGCCTTCTTCTAGATCTCAGCGGCGACGGATCCAAATCGGCGAGTTAGAGTAAACAAACCCATGAAATTACTAAATCCAATTTGAGCTTGAAATCCTGTGAATTGCTGTTCAAATGGATCTCTGCGAAATTGCTCTTCATCTCTTTCAATGTATGGTTTAGGGCATGTGAGGCGTAAAATAATCTGAGATGGCTTCAGTCCGGCGAACTCTCTCGCCGGTGTATCACGATCGTCCATACGAGAATGGAGGCGCACCATTCTCGCCCTCGTCTATATCATCCCCCTCTCAGAAGTGTAGCAATAAACATAATTCCTCGCAATTTCTCTCATACCTCACGAAAGCGACGACTGATCCTAAAAGCTCTCGCAGAGGTCCATGGCGGCGACCGTTTTACCAATTTCTCGCTTTCTTTATTATCGGATTTCTATTAGGTATGACATCGTACGGGCAAATAGAAGATGCGAACGGTACCGATCGATTCACCTTCGAGATCAAACCGCCGAACGTTGAAGAACGATTGATAAACGGGAGACGGGAAGAGGTAGGCGTAGATGGAGTACGTTTTGTGGCGGAAACCAAGATTGAGAAGGAGATGATGTTGAAGGATGATTTCACTTCTGTGCCGAGGAAGCTCATAATTGTGGTCACACCGACGTACAATCGAGCGATGCAAGCGTATTACTTGAACAGGGTTGCTCAAACGCTGAGGCTAGTGGAGCCGCCTGTACTGTGGATAGTGGTGGAGGGCAATGCGGCATCTTTTGAGACCTCAGAGATTCTGAGAAAGACGGGAGTAATGTACAGACACTTGGTTTGCAAGAGGAACATGACGAGTATCAAGGACAGAGGTGTTCATCAGAGAAACACTGCGTTGGAACATATCGAGTTGCACAAGCTTGATGGAATTGTCTACTTTGCTGATGATGACAATATCCACTCGCTTGAGCTGTTTGAAAGCTTAAGACAAATCAGGTGAGTCAAAAAGAGTGGATCTTTACCTTTGCTCGTGGTAATGGATTTAATGTATGATCACTTCTTCCTGGTAATTTGTGAGAAATAGAGTTAGTAGATCGTTGATTTGATTTCTTTTGAGAGACGGTGCTTCAAAGTTGTTAGTATAGCAGAACTCTGTTGTCTTCACTTCTTTTATTGGCATCTTTTGTACCTTGTTACGACTTACGTGCAGCCTTAGTGATCCTAGTATTCTTGGTGCTGTGATTCGACACCCAATATAAACATTTCTGTAGCATGCGCCTGTTACCCTGATGTTGAAACTGATGCGTATATGAAGTTTTCTGCACAAAATCTGGATTTTTTTTGGCCGCCTGCCTCTATTCTTACTCTCTCTCTCTGCTTTGATGCTTGCTCTTCCATGTGCTCAGTCTTGTTCGTTTGAGAAAATATTTCATTTCTTGTTATTCGAATCGGTTTTATTGAACTTCTCTGTGTACCTGATCTCGGTTTCTGAGCATTTCCATTCATTTTTAACTTAGTGTAGGTGCTGACGGCTTGATATTCAAAAGCTGTCATTATAATTTGTTATGCTTATCTATTTTATTTGTGTAGGCGATTTGGAACTTGGCCTGTTGCGATGCTCGCGCCAAGCAAAAACAAGGCCATTCTTGAGGGTCCAGTATGCAATGGAAGTCAAGTAATTGGATGGCACACTAATGAAAAGAGTAAAAGACTACGAAGGTTCCATGTTGATATGTCCGGGTTTGCTTTCAACAGCACTATACTATGGGACCCTAAAAGGTGGCGACGTTCATTTCTACATCCAATCCGCCAACTAGACACAGTGAAGGAAGGTTTCCAAGTATGAGTTTTCCCTTTATCTGTGGATTTCTCTGGTGCGCAGTGAACCATCTTTGTAATCTTCGTATACATGACATGGTGTGTTTCCAAGCAGGAGACAACATTTATAGAGCAGGTGGTGGCAGATGAAAGCGAGATGGAAGGTGTTCCACCAGCTTGCTCAAGGATACTGAACTGGCATCTTCACTTGGATGCCCGGGATGTCCCTTATCCTCAAGGGTGGGTGATCCAGAAGAATCTCGAAGCTCTCATAACTGTGAAATAGTTCCAAAATACAGCAGAACGTGAAGTTCAATACCATGAAAATTTGGTATGTTTTGTATTTGGTGTTTTAGTATGAACAAAGTAACGAGTCGTTCACAATCATTGCATAACTGTCCATATGTTGTCTAAACGTTTACAACTTTACAAGTATTTTCAGTTGTAAAATACTGTTCATTATCTCATGGCAGTCTCGAATTCTGATGGACTCATACGGCATACCCATCTCGAATCCATGTATACCCGAAGGCTAATTGATATATAGTCTCTTTTAATATACCCTAAACTTATCGAACATTTTTATATTCTCTTTATAGGAAACAACGTTGGTTGGATTGTGCATCCATTACATGTGAACGCATTCTCACGGTCTGGGGAGGGAAGTTTAATCTATATTATTAAAACAGAAAAATAAATAAGAAATTATCTATAATTTTTTTCATTTACAATGTGCCACTAATTTTTGTTTGTTAATTTTATTGCTAAATAACTTCGAAATGCTATTTAAAAAAAATTGTCCATTGTTATTTAATTTTGGAAATAAAATCTTACAAATAAATCTTTTTAAACTAAATGCCAAATTATTTTTAAAAATATTTATAATAAAAATATTTTGATTAACCATAATATATTTATTTTCAGAAATTGATTAATTTAAAATTAACTAATGATATTAGTAAATAATATTTATATTTAGAAAGTATTTAGTCTATAAATATTTTGTAGAAATAAAATACTAACTAACAAGATCAAAATAGAAATCTATTTAAGATTTCAATTAACAGTATTAAATTTCATAAAATTTTAATTACTTAATATTTAAAATATTAATATCATAAATGGTTACATATTAATAAATCAAAATATATTTTTACGTACATATTTTATATTAATTAAATAAATAATTATTATATTTTCAAAATAAATAAAAAAAAATTCCACATTAAAGTAAACCATTTATCTTATTAATAATAGATACTATATTTATATAGTTATCTCTATATTAATATAATTAATGCAATATATTTTTAAAAATATCTTAAATATTTATTTATTAATATAATATTTATTTTATATTATTGAAAAAATCTAATTAAAACACATGTAAAATAATTTTACGAGTGTTTAAAAATATTTGTAGATTTCCCGAATAACCTGTATATTTAGACGAGAGATGTGCGTATATAGTATATTTCTTTTACGGACTATGCGAGACGGATTTTTTTTTAACACTAATTTCATTTCATAAGAACTCCAAAGGAGACACAACGTTTGAGTGATTACAAACCTCTAACTAAGAGAGGACAATCAAAAATAAAAATGCTAGAGAAGATACCAGTACGCACCATTACAAAACAAAGAAATGGACATAATGGTGGCTTGCTAAACCACATCCAAAATGAAAGGAATATCACAACCCACATCCACGTACTAGTGGCTTGCTAAACCACACCAGTATGCACCATCTTCAGTAGTAGATTAAACAGCATTCCTATTTGGAGATAAACACACAAGCTCATGACTCTCCCAAATCTTTAAAGGATTGCAGAGGAAAGGAAGTAGTTGCTTTGTGCAGCAAAATACCGTTGATAGACGAAACCGAACTGAAACCTGACTCATGTCAGGACCACGAACTAGAAAGAGCAGAAGAATCAGAGGCCACTTGGCCCACAAGCACATATATAACAAAACCCAAACTATTGGGCCGTAACTTGGAAGAATCAAAATGCAGTTAGATCCGCACTGTTGCTCTCAAGAGAGTCGGAAGCTCCAATAGGAAGCAAATCCACCACAACAAGAGACCCACCAAACCACCGACTGAAGAACTAAAGCAGAAGACAGACAAAGAATCCGGGCAAGCCCAAAGACACCACAATCTCAAAACTTTTAACATTCCCAAAGAGGTAAGAGATCAAAACCTAGATGTAAGGATCATTAATCCGAAAGTTATAAGCAGGAAGAACCATAAACATCATCAGCTAAATCGAAGCCAAAAACAGACAAGCCAATAAACCAGATCTACGAACCAAACCAACCCAAACCGGAGAGATGGATGGAGATTGGCAGAACGGGAACCACAAAGACACCTCCCAGGCGCCGGAGCACAAACGCCGAAGTAGAAACTCGACTCCATCGCACAACATATACGATCTGCCGCCATGAGCTTCCAAAGACGCAAAGCCTCCAGACGATGGACAGATCATAAGCCAACCACCAGAACCCGCCACCATTAAAAACCAGAGCCACCCCTAGAAGCCGAAATCGCCGGAAACAGAAGGGAAACGAAAGAGGAGCCCAACACTGGCGCTGAGGGAGCCCCCGCGCGCTGGCCGGAGAAGAAACTGGGTAAACGAATCGGCGGTGGGTTGAGGGTCGAGAGGGTGAGAGAGAGAGAATTAGGGTTTCACATTCTTCACTAACTAACATTGCAAGACGGATTTTCTTGATCAAAAATAATTCGTATCAGGTAGGTCAAACATGGCGGGTTTGACCCACTTTCCTGCTATTATATTAGTAATATCTGAAATTTTAATATAAAATTCATATTTTCGATTTTTGTTGTTAAATGTAACTAATATTATAATTTTTATAGATTTACTAATCAAACAATTAAAATTAAAATTTTAAATGTATATATTTATAATTTATAAATTCAACATAATAGATAAAATAATAGTTTACATTCACCAATAGGTTCGGGTATCTCAATGAACCAAATATATTATTTATTTTCAGGTTTTACGGGTATAATTTTAGTATTTTAGATATTTTTAGTTTTTAAATTTTCAAATATATTTTCTATATTTTAGTTATATTACAATTTATACATATTTTCAAGGGTTTTCAGATATTTTTTAGGCTTCCGAGTGTTTTTGGATTTCAACTATTTTTTAGGTGTTCGGGTAATACTTGAGCCTGAGCCGACTCAATATTTTTGGTATTTACAGGTTCTTAATATTAAGACCGAACTAACATAGATCCAGATGGAGCTTATACGAGAATCCGACCGGAACTCTTAACGATTTTTATATAACCCATCACTAGGACATTTGCATAGACTTATGAGAATGTGAACATACAAATATAAATTTTGAAAAACAAAAACCTAAAAATAAATGTTTTACTAAAAATTATTTTTGTTAAAATAAAAATTATCCCTCGGTGATGTGCGATCCGAATCTAGTCTATACTATTAAAACTGAAGTATAAATCAGAAAATATAAATAGTTTTACAATTATTTACATTCAGTGACACTGATTTTTTTGTGTTAGATGCAAATTAGTTAAAGACAAAAGTGTATTAAAAAAATTTAATCAATTCATGTAATGCAGTCTAACAAACAATACACAAGCATTCACTTCATTATTTCAGATTTTTTATAATATTTTCCAAAAATCATAACCAGAACATATTGTATTTAAACATTAAATTGATATAAAATATTATTTATACCATGGAATATGCTAATTTAAATAACCACTTTCCAAACAACATAATCTTTTAACTAAAATGTCAATAAAATAAATGAGCAAATCTTAACTAAATATAAAATAATAAATATATTTAATACTCACTTTCGAAAAACTCATCTAATCCACAATATTTTTTTATAAAAATATTTCAATCTTATCAAACTACACTATTTCAAAATTTTATATTTTTCAGGTAAATGTAACTTAATGTATTTAACAATCTAAACATGAATATAATTTGTAATCGAATATGTTAACAAACAATATTAAATGACATGGAAATGAGCTTATGGAAACAATATTCAATATCCATGAATGTTCTCAACTGTTTCACAGAGATTTTTTAAATTGAATGTAAATCAGTATCAATTATTTTTATACTAACTTTAAGAACGTAAAACACTCAACCTTTATCAAACTCTCTATAAATATAATGAGATTGTAATGCTCCCGTTCAGTCACTAGGTTTTGACGCAAAAAAATGAATTTGATGCGGAGGAGAGAGAATCAAGAAACTAACATAGTTAAACAAGACTCACCGGTTACACATCCGTAGGACCAGAAGTTTCTCCCATTTCTCTATGTTCTTACGTTTAGATTCATGATGATTTCGCACTGTGGTTTTTGTGATCAGAAGAGACACCAGCTCCCTATGCTTGTGAAGCAAGAGAATTCCTCAGACGGCAGCTTATTGGAAAACATGTATTGTGTTAGACTATATGTAGCTGGTTTATCTTGGAGGGAAATAGAAAAGCTTAACAAAATAACGATTACATTGCTTGTCAATGTGCAGACAAGATTGCTGAAACACATATTCTTGAACATGCAGAGAGATCTGTTATAAATCATAAATATTGATATATGTACCTCTACACGTGTTCTTTCTTATAATTGAAATCAAATAGTTTACAAGTTTCAATCTTTATTTGTGTTTTATTTTCACAAGGTATGAATTCTTTTTGTATCATCAAATCCTTATGGAATTAGCAAAGTGTCGAAAACCTCTTTGGTGGTATAAAGTATTGATCATGAGATAAATATTGATTCTGAACTTCATGTGTTGCCGACGGTGTCGGCGACATAGACGCTAAAGAAGATTCTGAACTTCATGTGTTGCCGAAGGTGTCGGCGACATAGACGCTAAAGAAGATTCTGAACTTCATGTGTTGCCGAAGGTGTCGGCGACATGGTTTCTGTTTGTTGCCCTAGTTGTATAGCATATATATACTCTTGTAAACACTTATGATATTTTAACTTTGGGATTTTATTCTTCCCTAAAGCTTAATCTCTCTTGTTCTTGCTCTCTCAAAACTCTTCTAATCTTACATTCTCACTTAATTATTCTTTCATACTCTGAAATTCTAACATGGTATCAGAGCTTTGATCTTGATTCTAATATACTCTTTTGATTATCTCTTGTCTCTCTTTCAAAATTCTCCAAAACTTTCAAATTTCTCACCATTTCTTAAAACGCCCACCAAGTGTTCGACGAAATTCCCAAAGCTATTAAGCTCCTAAACTTAATTTCTTTCCGCAAATCCTTCATCTTTTTACCTTTCAAAATCTCTGTTCTTGAAAGATTTGTTCCTTCAAATCTGTTCGATTTTTTTTTTCCCTCTCTTTGAGTTGTTTTTGTGCCTGATATTCCCTCCTAAGGTATAACTAAGTTTAACCATGGAGAACTCAGAGCATATATTCATTCCAGTGACCCTAAAGGGGGTAAATTACTTGTTATGGGCAAGAATGGTGAAATCTGCCCTTGGTGGATGTGGGTTATGGAAGTATGTCAGTGATGAAGCTCCAACCCAGCTGGTCCAAGATGTGGAGAAGTGGATTCGAGAAGACCAGAAGGTTCTGTTCATTCTCCAAACTTCACTTGAAGCTTCAATATTGGAGGCTTATTCATATTGTGAAACTGCAAGAGAGTTGTGGACTACTCTTCAGAAGGTATTTGGAAATATTTCAAATCTCAGTAGGCTATTAACGGTCTCAGCCATAAAGAGTTATCATGTGCGGTTCATTGAGGAACAAGGAAATGCTTTGGTGTCTTCTCAACATGATGTTCTGAGGAAGTCAGATATATATGCCCTCATTGATGCCTTGAAAGCATCTAAAGATTCTGGTAATGTGTCTGGTAAACCTCATCACATGATTAGTGACTCAAACCTGATCACTAATGTTGAACCGGCTTTAGGGAATGTAGTGATAGCAAATGGAGATAGAATACCAGTAAAAGGTGTAGGGAATCTTCGGTTGTTTGACAAGAAATCAAAAGCCTTCTATATGCCTAGCTTTACATCGAACTTGCTATCTGTGAAAAAGGCAACCACCGATTTAAACTGCAATGTCATATTCAGTCCTGATGATGTTCAATTTCAGGATATTGAGACTAGCAAGGTACTTGGGAAAGGAGTAAGTAAAGATGGCCTTTATGTTCTAGATAGCATTAAGCCGTCGTCTGATCTCTGTTCTGAGGCTTCTAACTCATTCCTCGCTACTGCTGATAATGTTATTTGGCATGCTAGACTTGGACACCCTCATTCAAGAGCTTTAAGTTTGTTATTGCCTAAAGTCTCATTTGCAAATGATGATTGTGAAGCTTGCATCCTTGGAAAACATTGCAAGTCTGTGTTTCCTAAGTCTTCAACCATTTATGAGAAGTGCTTTGATCTTGTTCATTCTGATGTATGGACTGCTCCTTGCGTGTCTAGAGATAGTCATAAGTACTTTGTGACCTTTATTGATGAGAAATACAAGTATACTTGGTTAACCTTGATCCAAACCAAGGATAGGGTGTTGGAAGCATTCACCAACTTTCAGAACTATGTGACAAACAATTTCAATGCCAAGATCAAGATCTTCAGATCAGACAACGGTGGAGAATATACTAGCCACGCCTTCAAACATCATCTAGCCAAGCATGGAATCATTCATCAAACCAGTTGTCCTTACACTCCCCAACAAAATGGAGTTGCTGAAAGGAAGAATAGACACTTAATGGAGGTAGCAAGGTCTATGATGTTCTACACAAATGTTCCAAAAAGGTTTTGGGGAGATGCTGTTATGACAGCTTGCTATCTGATCAACAGAACACCTACCAAAGTTCTGCATGATCAATCACCATTTCAGGTATTAAACAAAACCAAACCCTCAATTAATCACTTACGGGTGTTTGGGTGTATGTGTTTTGTTTTGGTACCAGGAGAACAAAGGGACAAGCTCGATGCAAAAAAGCACAAAGGCAATGTTCATTGGTTACTCTACAACTCAGAAAGGCTACAAGTGTTATGTACCTGAAACCAGGAAGGTCTTGGTATCCAGGGATGTTAAGTTTGTGGAATCAAAAGGCTATTATGTTGAGAAGAGTTGGGATAGTCTGAAGGATCTATCCAATAATCCATCTGATCGTGCCACAAACTTGAGGATCATTTTGGAAAACCTTGGAATCAGTCAACCAACCTGTGATTTGATCAGTCAACCAAGGCAGAAACAGCAAGATCAGAAGGCAAACACTCCGGAGGAACCTTTAGTTGTTGCTGATGATACCCACCTTGATCATGAGGGGGACAATGAAGAATCACAATCTCAACAAGATAATTCTGCCATTCATGATCAAGGAGGAGAAGTGGAAAAAGAATTGGAGTCTGATCATGAGGAAAGAGAGGCTGATCAACCAGTTCAAATGGAGTCTGATCATGAGGAAAGAGAGGCTGATCAACCGGTTGAAACCTTTAGGAGAAGTACGAGGGTTAAGAAGGACCCATCTGAATGGAGAAAGAAGGATTTCATCTACTATAACAGTCAGGCTGTTGCACATCCAATCCAAGCAACATGCACTCTTGCTTACTTTCCAACAGAACATAAAGTCTTCATGGGAGTTCTTGATGCTGATTGGGTCCCTAAGACATATGAAGAGGCTAAAGACATCAAGGTGTGGATGGATGCTGTGATTGATGAGAAAAAGGCTATGGATAGGAATCACACTTGGAATGTGGAGTCATTACCAAAGGGAAAGAAAGCTGTTAGCTCCAAGTGGGTATTCACAATCAAGTATAAGAGCAATGGGGATATAGAGAGGTATAAGGCAAGGCTGGTTGCGAGAGGATTCACTCAAACTTATGGAGAAGACTACACTGATACCTTTGCACCAGTAGCTAAGCTTCACACTGTGAGAGTCACTCTCTCTTTGGCTACCAACCTTTCATGGGATCTATGGCAGATGGATGTCAAAAATGCTTTCTTACAAGGAGAACTTGAAGAAGAAGTGTACATGACACCACCACCAGGTCTTGAACATCTTTGCAAACCAGGTGAAGCTCTGAGGCTGAGAAGAGCGATATATGGTCTGAAGCAGTCACCAAGAGCTTGGTATCACAAGCTAAGCCACACTCTTATGGATCATGGGTTCAGGAAATCTCAATCTGACCATACCTTGTTCACTCTTCAAAGCTCTTTAGGCGTGGTTGTGGTACTGATATATGTGGATGATCTTATCATTACTGGAAGTGATAAAGAAGGAATTAAATCCACCAAAGCCTTCCTCAAGAGTTCATTTGACATCAAGGATCTTGGTGAGTTGAAATACTTCTTGGGAATTGAAGTTTGCAGATTTCAGGATGGGCTGTTTCTATCTCAAAGAAAGTATGTGAAGGACTTGTTGACAGAAACAAGAATGCAAGATAGCAAGATAGCTAAGACTCCTCTTGAAGATGGCTACCAAGTCAAAAGAAAGGGGGAGAAATCGGATAATGATAAGTTCAGGGATGTGTCTTTATACAGAAGAATGGTTGGGAAGCTCATCTACCTTACTCTCACTAGACCAGATCTTTGCTTTGCTGTGAATCAAGTAAGCCAACACATGCAAACACCTACTGTCTACCATTGGAGCATGATAGAAAGGATCCTCAGATATCTCAAGGGCTCCCAAGGACAAGGCATTTGGATGGGTAAGAATGATAACACTGAGATTGTTGGATATTGTGATGCAGACTGGGCTGGTGATAAAAATGATAGGAAATCTACTACCGGTTATTGCACTTTCATTGGAGGAAATTTGGTAACTTGGAAGACAAAGAAGCAGAAGGTTGTCTCATGTTCGAGTGCTGAAGCCGAGTATAGAGCAATGAGGAAGCTCACAAGCGAGTTGACATGGCTGAAGGCTCTCCTTAAGGACTTTGGCATTGAGCAATCAAGTCCCATTACCTTCCACTGTGACAATCAGGCTGCAATCCATATAGCCTCAAATTCTGTGTTTCATGAAAGGACTAAACACATAGAAATTGATTGTCACAAGGTCAGGGAGAAGATTGAAGATGGAACTGTCCTACCCTGCTATACAAGAAGTAAAGATCAATTAGCAGATATCTTCACCAAGGCTGCAAGTCTCAAGGTTTGTGATCACATCTTTCCCAAACTAGGACTTGTATCCATCCATGATTAGAACTCTCCTGATTCATGTGCAGCATACTCTTTTTCCCTTGATGTGGTTTTGTCCCACGTGGTTTTTCACATCAAGGTTTTTAATGAGGTGTTGCCATGATCATTCCAAGCTTAGCCTTTTAGGGTGATTCCAAAGTCTAAGCTTGAGGGGGAGTATTGATCATGAGATAAATATTGATTCTGAACTTCATGTGTTGCCGACGGTGTCGGCGACATAGACGCTAAAGAAGATTCTGAACTTCATGTGTTGCCGAAGGTGTCGGCGACATAGACGCTAAAGAAGATTCTGAACTTCATGTGTTGCCGAAGGTGTCGGCGACATGGTTTCTGTTTGTTGCCCTAGTTGTATAGCATATATATACTCTTGTAAACACTTATGATATTTTAACTTTGGGATTTTATTCTTCCCTAAAGCTTAATCTCTCTTGTTCTTGCTCTCTCAAAACTCTTCTAATCTTACATTCTCACTTAATTATTCTTTCATACTCTGAAATTCTAACATAAAGAAGTTTGAAACTTTTTTCATTCTATCTCAGACAAAAACCCTTCTGATCCTCAAGCTGCTAAAAACTTTTGGATGAGATGATAAGGTGTTTTTGTTCACATTGCTACTGTTTCTTGGGTTTTGGTTTGTTGTTTATTAGAACCTTACAAAAATATTAATACACAAAGTGCTCATGTTGTTCAGGGATGCAATGGTTGATCCTGCAGTTGTATTTGGTATGCTTTTTGGAAGCGAAGTTTTTGAAAAATGTGTTGGGCAGCCTTGCTTATTTTGGCATCAATCAAAGCTGATTTAGAATCATATGAGCCTGGAATCAGAAAGTAAATGCTGCAAAACATGACCAAAGTACATTGTTTTCCCTTTCTTTTATTAAGGTCTCGATGATGTTTACTTTTCCTTCATGTAATATGTACGGGATAAACTAAATGCTATCGTTTTGATGTGTGTGTGGCAAGAGCCGGCGAAGTCTGATGAGATTGAGCGAGCCGGTAGAGTAGCTGTGGTTAAGGAATCAAACGATGGGGATATTGAAAATGTGGGTAAGATCGAACAATGGAGATGAATATGAAGATAATGATGGAAGTGATGATGGTCTTGGAATTCTTTTAAAAATGATATGCAACAATATAACAAAATAATTAGCTTGTCGTCGTAATAGAAGATAAATTAGTAATTTTTTTATTGAGATGGGAAATATTTTGTTATTTTTTTGCTAAACATCAAAATTTTCTCTCTCCCTTCCATTATTAAGAAGAGAAATATAACAAGTAATTATTGAAACAAAACTACTTTTTTATCTGATTTTATGTTCAAATTAGTTCAAAAGAGGTGATATATTTCTATTTTATGATGGTGATGATGATCATGACAAATTAGTTTTATAAGTTTTCTATTCACAAAAATAATTATACAAAAAGAGAAAACTGAGAACAAATATACGATAAATAACGGACTTTGTCTAAATGAGTCTTAGATATAAAAAGTCTAAACGAGTCTAAATTATGTAGTGTACAAAACAATATTTTAGCATAATTTATGATTCTCAATTGTAATATTTGGTTATACAATGAATTTATAACCAAAACCAAAATATTTTGATTTTTGTAGCATACAAAATTAAAATTAAAATAGAATATTTTATATAAAAAATCTTTTGATTTTCATATTTTCTTATTTTGATATTAAATATATAAAATTATAATTATCTGTATTTTTCTTAAAATGATAAACATTAAAATTTTAAACAAACCTACACAGCTTTGGTATGTGTTATTTCTAAAGGGTTTAAATGGGTGGGTCCAAATGGGTCTTAAATATAAACGAATTTATACGAATCCAAATTATGATGTGTATAAAATAATATTTTTAGCATATTTTATGATTCTCGATAGCAATATTTTTATTTATGATAGATTCATAACCAAAACCAAAATACAAAGATTTTTATCAGAAAAAAACAAAAAAAAAACGAAAAATACTCTATATTTTTCATATTTTTTATTTTTGATATGAAATTTTAAATATACAAATTTAAATTTTTATATTTTGTACTAAATTTTAAAAATTTAAATTTATAAATTGACCTAAACGGATTTAAATAAGTACAGGTTACTGACAAATTTAAACAGATGAATCTAAATAAGTCTTAAATATAAACAGGTCTATATGAATCAGATATATCCCTTTTAAAATCTCTGTGTTAACCCAAATAAAATTTTATAAAGCAAAATACAAAGAATAAATCATTTACTAAATATTTTGCGTGAATAAAATTGTGTTAAAGTATTTGATGGCCAATCAGAGTAAATGTATAGAGAAATATACAAAGTTAAATTTTTTTGTATTTTGTATTAGTTAAAAAAAATTAAGTGATCCTAAACAGATTAAATATTTATATGTTATTTCTAACATATTTAAATGGACAGATCTAGATGAGACTTAAATATAAACAATCTAAACGAGTCCAAATTATGATAAATAATATTTTTAGCATAATTTATGATTCTCAGTTAAAATAATTGGATATAAATTAGATTCATAACCAAAACCAAATACTGCAATTTGTACCATATAAGATCAAAAAAAAAATTAGAATTAAAAATTGAAAACTAATCTTATGTATTTTCATACTCGAATATAAGATATTAAATTTAAAGTATAAAATTTATTTTTTGTATTGAAAATAAAAATTAAAATTTATAAAATGACCTAAACGGATTTAAATAGGTATATTACTTTGATGGGTTTAAATGGGCAAGTCTAAATGGATCTTAAATATAAATGAGTGTATATGGGTCGAGACCGTCTCTTTTAGCATCTCTATATAAACTCAAATAAAATTTTAAAAAGCAAATCCTTAAAAATAAATGTTTTCCTAAATATTTTTTATAAGAAGAAATTTTGTCTTAAATAGTTAAGAAGTATTTGATTCAATCGGAGTAGAAATGTATAGAGAAATATAAAAAAATATTTTTTGTATTGTTTATTAAAATTTTAAAATTTATAATTTAGAAACAGACATAAACAAATTTAAACAAACATATTTAAATAATTTTTTAAGGAAAAAATTATCTTAAATAGCTGATAAATATTGGATTCAATCGAAGTAAAAATATATAGAAAATGTACAAAGTTAACTTTTTATGTATATTGTATTAATATTTAAAATAAAATAAATCAAACATAAACAGATTTAAGTAGGTATGTATTACATATACATGTTTAAAATGACGAATATAAATGAATCTTAAATATAAACAAGTGTAAATGGATGGGTCTATCCATTTTAATAGTTGTAATCCCCCCCCCCCCCAAAAAAAAGAAATTATGAAGAAAAACCTATAAAATAAATGATTCACTAAATAATTTTTGCAAGAAGAAAATATATCTTGAATAGATGAGAAGTATTGGATTCAATCAGGCCTAATCGGATTTAAACAGCATAAGTTACTTTTGGCGGATTTAAACAGACAAATTTAAATGAGTCTTAAAATATAAACGGGTCTAAACGGATCATTTTCCTATTTTAACATCTTTGTGTAAACTCAAATAAAAATTTAAAAGTCAAATCCAATAACTGAAAATAGTACTATAAAACCAATATATCGATCTCAAATAAAATAAAAAACCAAAAAATAGACCAGAACAAACAAAAAATATCAAACTAATATCTGGTGTTTAGAGCGAATCAAAATCTAGTATTATTATACACACAAAAAGGGCAACAAATACGAAAATATGAATGAACCACTCAGGCTGGGCTATCATTACTAGTCTTGCTGCTAATCTCAAACACAGCCACATATATAGTTAGTAGCCAGATGTACGTGTGGTAGTGGTAGCCAGGCTTCAGCCGTTGACACAATGATTTAAGTCTATGTTCTTTGTCTCCTCCTAACACTTGGAATTTTTCGAATATTCTACTAGAGAGAGCTACCTACTCGAACAACACAATCTCTAGGAAAATTGACCCATAAGGTAGTAGGATTGTCCCCAAATGTGAGTGAGTGTTGCATCCAGCCATGAATGTTAAAAAAGGTTCAGAATAAACGGGCCTAAACGGATCTGTTTTAAAAAATGAGTCCGTTTAAATCCGTTTACTAAATAAGTTTAAATGGGTTAGCCCGTTTACTAAATGAATTTTCATATTTTTAAACGGGTAGTCCGTTTAGGTCCGTTTAACTTTTTTCAAATTTTATTTTTTAACTTTTGTTTTTACGGTTAAATTTTTTTTTTTTAAATTTCATTTTTTCAGAAAAAAAAATTAACGGGTCTAAATGGGTTACCCGTTAATTTAACAGACCTAAACGGACAGGTCTTAACGGGTGCGAATTTAAACGGGCATAAACGGGTACGGATCTAAACAAGCCGGGCCCGCCAATTTAAACATCCCTACATCCCGCTCAGTGTTCTAAAATACGGCGTATACAGCCGTATATACGGCGTTTATACACTATACAGTGAAGGACTGTACTGTTTTTAGCTATACGGTGAGATAATACGTTTTAAATGATACAATTAATTATACGGCATATATACAGCTTATACGACTGTATATACAGCTTATTCGACCGTATATACGGCACTTATACGTTTTTATCAACGCACTTATACAGTTTATATATATATATATATTATATTTTTTTAATTACAATTTCATTTATTATAATATTATTTGAATGAACTTTATAATTTAGTAGTATTAATTGGAGAATTATGAAATTTCCACAACTTTAGTTTAAAAAATATAAAATCTTATTATAGTTTAAATACCTTCCTTTATCTATAATTTACTTTATGTTTACTATTCATATTTTAATAATTTTAATTTATAAAATCATAAACTATATTAGTTATAAATTCATATTTTATTTAATAAATCAATATAAAATTATATATGACATATATATATATATATTTTTTTAAAGAAAATATTCACCGTATATACCCCGCATAAACGTCCGTATATACATCTATACGGTATACGGTGGCCAACCGTCCGACTAGCGTATAGCGTATTTTAGAACACTGATCCCGCTAAAGAAAATCTGGATGGTTTTTTTTTTTTTTTGCTGGTTGGAGTTATGACATTTCTGCTCATGAGGAACGCCTTCCTTGAAGTTGATATACTAGATGTTTTGGGGATATCAGATATTTTTCAAATCGACACCCTTACGAAGACTTGTGATGGGCTCACACCCACCTCAAATGCATGTCTACTCAATGGCTAAAATTTTAGATGGCCTTTTAAATCTCTCTTCCTATTTATAGCAAACAATGCTGACGCGATTGTACATCCATTACAAGTGGCCCCCTTCTCACGGCCACGGTGAAAACTATGAATGACCACACACGCTGGCCTACCATACTGGTCTTGCTACTAATCGCAAACACAGCCGCACATGTAGTTACTAGTCAGATATACCACGTGTGGTAGCCATTCTCGCGCCATTAAGTCTTTGTGCTCTGTCTCCTCCAAACACTTCAACTTTGTCGATATTCTTCTAAAGTGGGTCACGTTAAGGCTGTCCCATGAATAGAAGAAGTTGCATCTGAAAGGTGCGATTGTAAGCGCGAATCTTGCCCATTTTCAAGCCCAAGAACCGAAAGAGCTGAACTGGTAAAACATGCAACAAAATTCAGTATCTGACATATGTTGTTTTGACTTTATAAAAGACTGGATAATGAAGTGTTTGTTTGACTTTCGAGGACGTACTTTGGTAGAGAAGCTCTGATAGTTGGCTGATTCGCATAAGCAGTAAGAGAAGGTCTTAGATCAGGAAACTTCTTGATGATACTTTCAAGTTGAGGAATTGGTAACTGCAAAACAGTACCAAAGAGTCGATCAGAATTGCTGTAAATATACTGAACTCATATATTCTTCTATCACGTTTCTTGTACCTCCAACAAGACAGGGAAAGAATGTGGCTGTGTCTGAGACACACATTTCAAGAAGCCAGGCCATAATTTTGGCAGTCTCCATATCTACATCCAAATGACACGGCAAGACATAGCCACATTAGACGGAAAATAAATCTCAAAGCTGATCCTTTTCTATTATCTTAAAATTACTCACCTGCCTACTCACCAACTTGGAAAGGATTTCCATGACAAAGTCAACCTGGACAAAAAAAAATCAGAAATTTGTTTATTCTGACCAAAACAATCCAGACTTTGACCTATAATTAAAAATCATAGACTTTAGAGAAACGATTTTGTTGTACTTTCCTAGTTAAACTCATGACTGCCTTGTCTGTAGATTTTTTTTTCATGCCAAACAAACTTGTTAGCTACATGTTAGTCCTTTTGGATAGTAACCAAAGAATTTCAGATAATCTTGTGCGTAATACGTATTCTTGCTATATCCTGATTTAAGAATTACTTAGGATTTACAATTCCTTATTCCCTTTTCCTAAAGTGCACTTCTAAGTTTTATTATAAATGAGGTTGAGTCAGGTATGTGAGACTCATCCAAGCTAGAGAGAGCTTTGGAGGTTTGTAGGGTTGGGCGAGGGAAAGAATGCAGTTCTCTAGGTGGTTTGAAATTCAATATCTGTAACTTTGATTCAGTTTTAAGAAAGAGCTTTTGGGTTTTACGTCACTTTACTCTAAACAGTACGACACTTACTAGTGTTGGAAAAGCATCTATTGCCTGAATTACTGTTCTCATGAAGAGTAAAGGCAGAGGTGTTCGATCAACCTGAAACCAAAAGGCATCACATATGTAAATATCTAAACATCTAGTTCTATTCTATGATACGTTCGCTTTTCACATACCATCTGACCGAGGGCCTTTGCTAAGACTTGCTGCGTGAAAACAGTGCGTTGTTCAAAGCAAGCTGAACATGCATCTGTTATCTGAAAACAAAACAGAGCCAAATGAGTCTAGCTAGCATACTTGCAAAATTTCATAAAAGGGTCCATTGTCAAACAGATTAATTAGGTCTATAGCAAGCCTGACAATCTAATTAGTCAGTTGCTATTTGCCACTAGTTTTGTAGCCTCCTATAGCATCATCGACCTTCACATACACAGCTTGCATGGAAATAGCAGGAAATAAAAAGGGTATTTAATATAGTCATCGAGGGGATGCTTTACGCTACCATCATTCTTTGGATGTTAAGAATTAGGACAAGACTAATTCAGCTAAGAAGAAGGCTGATTGAATTCTCCTATAATTATCTATTAGATGTACAAACCTAAAACTAATGGATACATCAATAGTATCCCCAACTCTCCTGACCAACCTCTTTTCAAATAATTTCTGGTAGAACTCACCTCTGTTAAATCTACTAAAACGATAGGGATCGTAACAAAAGCATTTGAATAGCAACAGGTACACAGCAGTGTGGATCTAGCACTAGAATTGATTTCAACAAGGTCCTTTAAGAGTACTTTCAAACAAGATGGAAGTTCAGGAATACCTTTTTCAGTGTTGGCCCATCCTTCTCAGGAACAACATCGTGGATGGCAATCAGTACCTCGGCAGGTGTTAGGGCAGGGCCGGTGTGAGCAGAACCCTATCACACATATAACAAAAAGGATCTGACAAGTTGTTAGAGCGGAAAGTATATATTCCATTAGAAAGCACTACTTTTTAGACATAATTGACCACCATAATAATTTAAAAAGAAACTAAAAGCAACAAAGCAATAAACAAATTATATACAACATTGTTCTAACATAACAATTCAAAAGGATGGACCACGAGAATATAAACCTGTAATATGTGAGCAAGTGCAAGTTGGAACTTATCAGGTGGAAGATTTAGAAGGGAAGGAAAAATAGGCAAAACCTGTTACATTGAAAAAGAATGTCTGTCATAAAAAGTAAGGAATTGCTACCAGCGATGAGCAAATTCAAACATCATTTTTGCATCCACCAATAAAGGACCACACAATTTTCAGAATTCTTCCATTGGTTACTACTTACTACTAGTCCTTATTTATTTCCACATTTTCAGATAGGCAAAATTACAGGGTTTAAAAGACAACAAATTACAAGCCTCTTCATCTCAAATAGAAGAAAGCAAAGAATCCAAGAAAAGACTGTAGAAAATAACCTCATCCTTAGTGAGTGAAGAAAGCAATGGAATAAGAATTGAAACATCCTGCAGAAAACAAGTTTTTTTTGTAAGGCTTTGCAATCTTGATCTTCATAAATATATACACACAAGAAATAAATACGAGAGAGCTATTCATAACAAATCAAACCTTAAGCTTCGTTTCATATAGATTCTTTACAGTAGCAATCAATTCCAACGAAGGTGGCATTTCTTGTGTCAATATTTGCAACACCTTGACATAAAAAAAAAAAACAACGAGCAAGATTCAAAATTAGAAAATACTTTTGAGGTCAACGTAGATTTACTACATGGAAACACAGAAGCCACTTACCAATGTCAATAAATTTTCACTTCCCTTAGGAGGATCAGATATTATATGGAGCAGGTCCGTATAAGATGAACCTAATTCTCGTATCAAAATAGGTATATGTCGATGAAAAGCCTGAACCATTTCAAAAAGTTACCAAAATAAATCAGTTTGATGTTTGCGAATATCTATTACTCCCACTACAAGTCGGGGAATTTTATGTACCATGACACACGTGATGCTTATAAGTTGCGTAAGCATTTATTAGGGAGGGAGACTAACTCACCTGGATTACCGTTTTTGGAGCTCTCCCGTAAACTTCAAAGACAAGTCGAAGAAGACTAGGTTTCTGGAAAATTAACAGCATTTATCAGAAAAATGGGACTATTAAGAAAAGAGAAATTTTGAGTATTATGAGCAAACCTTTTTACATAAAGCGAAGAACAGAGAAACTAGTCTCTGAGCTTCAGAAAATGATACAACAGAAACATCACGAGAAGTTTGTAGATCCTGCTGAGAGTGAATGTCCGAGCTTCCAGACAATGGAGAGTCACTTGTTGAAGTTATCTGATTTTTAGCCTGAAAATAAGTGTCAGGAAATCAACCAACTAAAAGTGAAGGTTTATAAAGTGAAGCATGTCCATTGCATCGACTAGGCAATCCTCACAAGGGAAAATTTAGAGGCTTTCGAGAACAGGCACAAAAAGCAACTGGCATATAATAAGTTCTATAGTTGTAATAAGCCTTTATAAATATAATAATTCAAATAGAACTAAGCAAAACGCACTCAAAAGAACTGTTAATTCTTTTGGAGGTTTACTGCCTTTCCAAGAATGATACTAACTCAACTACCAGATTAGACTGTATGCTATTACCTCAGTTTTTATTCCTTCAGCAATAAATCCAGTTTGTGAGAGATCTGTCTCAGAGTTCACAGCGGTCAGTAACATATCTGTTGCAAATCGCTCAACATGCTCTGATATGTATGTAAGGTGATATAGCTTGTTGGTGATCTGTGCATGCATTTTAGGGAGAAAAAATTAGAATCAATGTACCAGCAGTATATAAGAGCCATATTTGTTATCTGGGACTATTTTCCTTACAAGTCGGATGGCTTTTGCGCGGATGTCTTCTTCAGAATGAACAGAACACTGCCATAACCGGATTAAAACATGCGTGAGGAACATGGAAAAATCAGACCATGAATTTAAGTATGAAGATAAAAAGAAAGCTTCAAGCACAACATTCTTTAAATGTAGAAACTCATACATTCATTTCTGGAACTTAGAGATCAGAACACAATGCTTATGTAATTGCAATTTTCTCATAATTATCGCAGTATCAAAGTTTCAGAACTTCATAATGTAATCCGTATACAGGGTAGATAAATAGAGCTGGAAAATCCTCATTGTTGTAAACAGCTTAACTTGACCAAATTCTAGCAGCAGAACTAATATGCTGCAACTGTTTTATGGGACTAGTCAACAGACGGCTTCAATTAGGAATATTATAGGCAATATGTAGAGATTCAAATTCTGAGGAAGGAACTATCTAGCCAGTTTAAAACTTACATTATCTGAGACTATAATATAATTCCAATATGACAAGGCTTGTAAGAAACAAAAATAATAAAGTTTGGCTACCGAGTCTTACATTCAATGCTATAGCTAAGCATGCTTTTCGCTCATTTGGACGCACTAGAATTAAGCTCCAAACAGCACCAAGCCCTTGGGTAACACGCTCACTAACGCAGGTTTCTTTTCCAATTGGGTCATGACGAGTGGAGCAGAGTTCATCCAGTAGCTTTATGGCAGAATCAGGTAGATGTGGAGCTTCTCCAAAAAGTCTGCTGAAAGACTTGTCGGAAGCAGGAAGAGCATCCAGAAATGATCTTGCCTACAGAAAGTATCTTAATAAGCGAGATTCAGAAACAAGAAATTGAAAAAGTTGAATAAATGCTCACCACTGCTATGAGAAAATTTTCATAAACAGCAGCATAGGAAGATGATTCAGCTGTGTCAAGATTCGCCATTGAATGCAGATGGTACAGAACATGTAAAACAAGTTCATGGCCCTAGAAACAAAAAAGCAAAGAGATTAGGGGTTCGTCTAGACAGACTCTCGGTTACTGGGAGCTGGAGAGGAAAATTTTTATATGCAGACACATAAAACTCGCACAATAACAGTGTTGGGCACTCTTAAGATGCACAATACAATATAATATCGAATATGGAAAAGAGATTCAAAATCGAAACCCAAATGATAGAATGACGACTGAGTTTGATGAACACTGCAGTCAAATACTAGTAAGACGTACCTTGAATTCGCGATGATCCACACTAATATGCTCTCTTAGTATGGTTGCAACATCACTGCCAGCATCCATCTGGAAATAGTATCATAAATAATATTTATGCTAGAGTTGACTGCAAAACCACAAGTGACAAGTATCAAAGAGGCACTCACCTTGGCAATCAATCGGGAAATCAATGCCATGTGAATCTTGTTACAATCAAACCCACATACATGTCTATTTGATCCAATTATCCTTTCTAAAGCTAACTTTCCAACAATTTTGCTTTGCTCTGTGGTAAGTTCAACATATGATGGAACAGGTGACAACATATCTGGGACTGATTCTGAAGGTGGATGTTGATCAAAATCTGGGATAGACACCAAATCCAAATCACACTTTGTTTCGGAACCTGGAAACTTTCTTTCTCTGATGGCTTCATCATCCCTGCAAGGAGATAGTGGAACACACTCGCTGGGAACAGTCGACAAGTCTTCTCTGCCATCAGGCTGATCAATTATTCTGATTACTGAACTTCCCACCACCTTGTTTTGGCTATGCTCTACTGTTGTTGGATGTACTGAACCACTAGCCTCTGCCGTAACAGCAGGAAGCGAAAGTGGCTTGCTCGGTAAGGTTGAGATGCCTATTTGAACTGGGACTGGTTCTTTACCCTCACCTACAGGCAGTGATGTTGGTCCCACAGAATTTAAACGTCTTGGATCCATGCGACGGGGATCCTGCATAGCTATGTGTAAGTTATCTTGATATAAAAAAAAACATTTAAAAGATGACAAACTAACATTCAAAATAGAATCAAGTAGCCAATGGAAGTTTGTACCCTTCTTGGGTCGCGTCTAGGGTCGGCAACCGTGCTATTCAAGCTAGGCACATCGGAATATGATGACCCCGCAGGAAGGGTTGGATCAAAAGGAAGTTGTGGTTGAGTCGGAGAACGCATATAATTTATAGAAGAAGATACCACAAGATCTGTTGGAGTAGCTAGTGAAGTTGTCAATGTAGGAGGGCTACTAGGCAAGTGTTTCATGCTTGTTATTACAATATCAGCCAGCATATCTGGATGAAGCTTAGAAATGAGAATTTCAAGTGATGCAGCTCCTCTGCCTCCTTCAGCAAGTAAAGCACCAATCATTGAAACCATTTGTCCCACTGGAGTCAACTCACTGTCACAAGGATGGTTACCAGAGGATCTGCCATTGATAGAGACAGGTCCACGTGGAGAATCACTTATTTGAACTTGCGGAGTCAAATGCATGTTAGTATTATGGCGTAAACGCTTCCGAGCAGCCTCTCCATTAACTGTATCATCTTCACTCTGGGGCATTATTCGTTTCTTTGACAAATCCCAAGAATTTTGATGATTAATCGCCTGGTTATTCTGAAAAGTAAGTTCATCATGAGACGTTACTGGTCACAGTGATCAAAGCTGATGTAGAGGTAAAGAAGCGTAGGATGGAAAGAAAGAACAAAAATTATTACCTTGCCTGACCAATTCTCACGTGCAGCACGCTCATTATTTCTGACCAATTTATCGACTTGACGGAGAACTTGATCAGCAACATCTGCAGCATTCATTGCTCGAAACGCTCTAAGAAGCTTGTCTCTTGACTACAAATTCAAAAAACAAAAAAAAAAACTATCTCAGTAACGAAACAAATATCAGCAGAAAAACAGAAATTGATACATTTGATATATGATCTGATCAAGCAAACACTTCTTTCAACTCTATTCTACCTATTACGAGGCTCACTGCATGGAATGACACTGAATAACATGTCTTGGAAACCTTTTCTTAAAGGAATGAATGCCACATCTAGCGGAAAAAGGGCGTGGCCCATTCCTAGAGTACACCAACGAGATAACAACATAAAGGTTGTTAATTTGACCAGAAAGCCTGGAAAATTAATCACTGTCTTTCACATGAGGGAGCCTGACTCCATGAAATATGACTGAACATTCCCAAAAAAGGGTTTCCAGCTTTTATATGCAAGATCGCTATGGCTACAAACACTGCTAAAGCAACTAGCTGGCTTGCTCATGCAACCTATTATTCCCATCTGAACAGAGATGGCCTATATAAACCTCTAACGAACGGATCAATAAAAATCAAGATCAATAACTTGAGCACTGGATTTCAGTAGAGAGTAAAATGAGAATTAGATGACAAAAACAACCAGCCCACAGCAATACTTTCATTAGCATAAAGATACTTAGAATTGATGTTTAATGATGATGTCAAGTGTTCTTCAGAAGAAAAAAGAAAAAGAAACAAAAACAGGCAAGAGTTGAGGACTAATAGATAAATCAGATCTAGATATACTTCAGAGAGAAATAAAACAATAAAGTATGAACGCTCTACCTCTAACATAGGTGAGGAAGTGCATCTAAGAAATCCCAGTAAGGCAGTTCTAATGGAATACTTAACACTTGCAGCATGGCACCCCTTGACTGTCTCAAGATTTGGGTGAAAATCCAGCAGAACAGAAAGGACAGTGTTGTAGTGGACATGCCTCTTCTTTGCTACCACCCCAATACTGTGAAAGATACACTACTGTCAGATAAGGGACCAGTGCTTACATATGAAATATTCAAAATTGCAAATGGTTCAGTTTTGCTTCTACAAGCATATCCTAATGGATCACAGCACATCTCAGCAAACAAAAGAAACATGTTCTTCCTATCCAAGCAGCTGCCTTTAATATATGCAGCATTATTATCTAACGTAAAAGATACTTTATATAAATTTATTGAGCAACCATTCCTGTGAAAAGCTTTCCTCATGATTCTGCAGCATACAACACCAATAGTAAGCTCCTTAACCGAATAAAACTTTGCTGAGACAAACTTTTTACATATCCCATTATCAAGTTTGAGCAGTCAGAAGTTCTATCCTAGAAACATATAAACATAACCAAATTACATTAAGATGTTCTATTCCACATTTTCCTAAAGACAAACTCCGTCAATAAAAGGTCAAGTAAAACCGAATGAAAAAGCAAAACCATCTATATTGACAATGTCTTTCCTCTCAGGTTAAACATTGATCTTTCTTCGAACATAAATGATCCCAGTAAAAGGTAATATCAGTTCAAACAAAAACAACCATCCGCTAGGTAATTACTAGTTTTTGAAAGATTTCGTCAAAAATGACAAGTTAGTTTGCTTAGCAGATAATTTCTCAAACAGATAAAGGTACCTTGATAGTTCAAAGCGACTAGAGATATGCAACCTACTGGACATAACAACCATGAGATAACTTCTACAGTTTAACGTCCATCTTAAGAGCAGATACGACATAAAATCAAAGCAGCAAAATATACTCAACTCATCATCATCCATATCAAATATCCAACAAAATATATGGAGAAGAAACATTCATCATAGCAGACGGCAAAACCACAATGCAAGTAAATGTAGAATTCAGTATAAAGAAATCTCCGATTTGCAATATATACTGTGTAAACCATAATATTGTAGTGTATACATTTTTAATATCCCAACATAACAGTCATAAGTACATTATATACATCCGGTTCACATAATCAAATAAACTTTCCTCAACCATGTTTCTGCGGTACTTGGAAACAGCATTTCTAACTACTAGGGCTGACCATTCTATTCGTTGTTTGACGTCCTTATCACTTGTATATTGGAGCTTCATAGTATACAAAAATGAGGGCGCCATATACCCAGGACTGTTCATAGCGGTAACTGATGCAGCTTCAACCGAGCCATTTCCTCCCCGGACTATGATTCAGTTAGCTGCAACTATATCATATGGGT
Source organism: Orychophragmus violaceus (assembly GCA_030180135.1). Lineage (NCBI taxonomy): Eukaryota > Viridiplantae > Streptophyta > Magnoliopsida > Brassicales > Brassicaceae > Orychophragmus > Orychophragmus violaceus. Next base: position 24,582,622 of record CM058230.1, on the reverse strand, counting down.
CGAACCGTGCTACAAGCTGTCTGCATGCTTTATGTCTCTCAGCCAAAAGTTTAGTAGACACATAAAATGGAAAGCAGCAATTCATTCCCCCTGATGTTATTTGTCTTACAAAGCCTATGATTATGGAAGTACTTAAAAGTGACAGATCATATGCTTATTGTTGTATCTCACAAACTTGAGGCGCACATAAAGCTTATGCAAAAGAATACTATTAATATCACCCCATCGTTCAAACCCATATAAAACATATCAGTGCAGCAAGATTACTATTAATATCACCAACATGCATGTGAGAATGAGTGTTTCACATTACAATATTACATACTACACAATATAAATGAAGGAAAAAAACAGAACAACAAACATAACAATATGTAACTAAAATTTATGAGCACCAAAGCAACTATGTCAACTTACTTGCAAGATCAATGAAATCAATCACAAATTCACAATATATAAGGGTAAAGAAAAAATAATGGGCAATCATTTGAATCTAGCTAGCAGGTTACCAGGCAAAACTAAAATCATGAAGTTTATAAAGAAAAGTGAATACACAAGAAAAGTGGGATGCATCCAGAAACATACCAACTAACAACAGTTATCGTCACTGCACCCGGTAAACGACCAGCTGACTGTATGAGATCTAGTAAGATACCAAATGTCCTATTTGCTTCAGACATGAGCGTTGCTGAATTTAGAATGGGGTGACCGCCAGCAAGCCAGGAAATGTTAAACATTTGTCTACTTCCTGTAGTTGAATAGGAAAAGTTGACATGCCAGAAACAAAATGAACGAATCATGTATTGAGCTAATCCAGATTCATACTGCATGATTAGAACGCAATACCTTCGTTGGAAATTTTCTCAGGATCAGATGCATCAGGTGTAAAAAGCAAAATAAATGTCTCTATAAACTTTAGTGCCGAAACTTTCACCCCTACACAACCAGGCTATCATGAACGAAACAGACATTCAAGTTAGAAAACCTTAAATTGACAGAGAAGTAGAACAAACACTCAACCAAAGACCATTACTCACAGGAGGAGTAGATAGAAAAAAGAGAGGCTAGTCACAGCCAGCATACCTCCAATGCAATAGAAATGACAGCATCTTTGAAGTTAACCATCCATGTCCATTGTTCCCCAACCCAACGATCAACTTTACCATGACGATGAAACTGTATCATGAAGAATAACACATATCAGTGAGAGAAAAAGGGAATTTCAATGCTTAAAATCATGTCCACTGCTGTGGTGCATATACAGGAACACCCACAAAGATCTCAAAGATCTACTAACATATAAAAACTAACTAATAAACACCTATTCAGAATAAAAGTAAGGGAAAGGGATAAGAAATCCAACAAAAACTTCAACAGAATATTATGAAGTTGCACTGGTTTATTGTCTTCGCTATATCATATTACCCTAAAGCTATGTGGCAATCCTTAAATTCCCAAATAAGTAGTATCAACATAAAACTAACTGAAGCTTTGAAACTGAAAACAAGAGGACTGATTCCATGGGTCTTATTCAATCTCAAAGGCAACTACAGGTATGTAAAATACTTTAATTGATAACAAATGTATTATTCTGCGAAGAGCTCAAGAAAGAGTTTCAAATAATATATGCGAATGACAACATATCCAACTTGAGAAACAGTACGGACCTGCATTGCCATCTCCTCCAAGATGCTGCAATAAAAAGTTGTGCCAACAGAAATAGCTTTCTTTGCAACAATCGGATCATCATCCCTTGCTAAGACTAGTAAGACAGTCACTAGAACATAAGAATGATCCAGCATCCTCAAACCAACCTCTTCTATGATCCTGTCACCCAAGAGAAAATCGATCAGCCAGTCTCTTACCTTGTCAGACAAACTAATGGCCATAAATAGCTGTAGAAGTATATTGGTGTACCCCTAAAATAAAGTAGACTAAGCTCCTAACTAATTTCGGGGAACCAAAAAGTATGCCTTAGCACTAGAACAGATATGGAAGATTATTCTAGATTGGGGGAATCCCAAAAATACCGAAGAACCCTAACACGCCACAAAATAAAAAGAATCTACTGCGAGTTCGTGCATAACAAGAAGAAACAGCAGCCAGGGAGAAAGAAGAGAGTAAAACCAGATAGAAGGCGTAGAATTGCTAGAGGACTCACTCGATAAGGGATTTGCGAACTAGAATTTCACGCGACAAGTGGAGTTCTGCGAGATAGGGGAAAATCTCAGCAGAAAGAAACGGGTCCAACGAGAGCAATATCTCCTTCACCTGTCTGAGAGACGAGAGCTTCACTGCCAAATCGCCGTGGTTGTTTGCAGCGGCGAGGAGAGAGAGCGCCTGCGCCCTGGCTGTCGGGCCAGCCGCATCCATTAATGAATTAGAGATTCGGCTGGCGGAATTGCCGGAGGGGGAATATTGAGCCTGTCTTCTAGGGTTTTTCAAGGTTGAAGAAGAAGTATCTCGGCGACACAGAAGCTGCAATTAGGCATAGGCGCGCACACATACAAAACGTTTGCTGCAACACAGAAAAACCGGGATGGCTTCAATTAATTCCAAAACAATTCTAGGTGCGCAAATCGAGAAAAACACACTGTCGTTTTACGTCTCGGGAGTTGCAATGGGCGCCGTTCGTGTTACGTAACCAAGCTCGTTCAAACAGTTAAATTTTTTGTCAACAAAACTATTAACAGGCTTTGATCACAATGGACAAAATTAACAGCGGACTAAAACACTTTATTTTTAAACCGGACTAAATCCGTTGTAAATCAATTTTTTTAATTTAAATAGTTCGCACTTGATCCTCAGCAAATTTTTTATTTTTGTCAGTACAAATATATACTAAAAATTGTGACTAGTAAAAAACTGTCATGACCTCTAAACTAATCTACTCTAGTTGGAGTTACCAACCTTAGCACATCTTAGCTCACATTTGAATCAGCTCTACACTGCATAAAATTAACATTTTTAATGCAAACACACGCTTTTATTGATTAAATGGTTCTTATCACATGCACTGAAGTTAATAGATTTTTTTTTAAAAATTAATTATATATTTATAATAAAATAGAAATTACATCCCGACCAAACCAGTCGGGCACCGGAACAGACCAAAGACGTGACAACCGCCGGATAAAAGCGGCCGATATCAGCACAACCGAGACGATATTCCTACTAAAGCAAGAAAACAAACAAAAGATCTGTAGAATGGGGTGGGAAGTAGACACCAGGGTAAACGAACCCCGATCTCCGGCGGACCGAGCCACCGCTCGCCTCCTCGGCTAGGACAGAGTCCGGAACCGGTTTCCCGAGCCACCGACTTCGCCGTTGAGGGAGAGTCGACTCCCGAAGTGTCTCGCGGCCACGTAGATCAACCACCAAGAAGCAGTCGACCCCACCTACATCCTCCGCCGTCTCTGCCGCAGTTTCGCCGCTCTCACGATAGCCCAAAGCCAGCACTCCTAAAACCTCAATCCGCTCGAAATCAGCCTCCGCAACAAACGAGAGAAGCCCTTCCGGAGAACCGCCATCTCCGTTCGATCCTTCGCCGTCGCTTTGACCTCCGCCGAAAAAGACACGAAACCCACCGACCGACAGACAAAACACGCATCTCGAACCTCCGAGGTGAAAGATACCGTGAAGACGACGAGGACTCTCCGCCGTCCTCTTGCGGAGCCCACCTCAACCCCTCCACGCCGTCGACCTCGGAGCCATGGAGCTTCCGCAGCGCCTTTGTCTTCGGGATTCCCGCCACCGTATCTCGGAGAGGAAAAGGGGTACATCCTCAGTCGCCACCTTCGGATTGAAACCGTCGATGAAGCTCAGAACAAAGGTAGACAAATCGGAGGCCTTCCCGAACGGCGACGAGATCCGCCGCCTCCGAGAAGACCTCAGGAAACGAGAAAAAGATAAGAAGCCCTAGAGAGAAAAAAGAGGGGTCGCGTGCGGCTCAGACGCTTTTTTTCCTTTCCTCGCACTGAAGTTAATAGATAAGGCCCGATATCTCGGTATGCAAGTGGTTACAAACGAAACAAAAGGTTTTATTGTGGATTTTACGTGCAAAGAAACCCATTTTGACATTGCCATCCGGAATTCCTTTCTCAAAACTAACATAAAATTTGATGATAGTATTATGTATTTCCGTTTAACAAAAAGAATGTACTAGTAACACTACAAGAAACTGGTCGTATAGCCGCGGATTTTTTCGCGACTATCGGCCAAATTTCGTAGCTAATTCGGCCGTAACCACGACTAGCCGCAACCAAAATCCGCGTCTATGGGCTCGTGGATACAACCTTTTCGTGGCTATCCGCAGATACGTAGCCACGACGTAGCCGCGACGATTTTCATAGCTATTAGCTACGAAAAGCAAGAAGGCCAACCGTAGCTAATATAGCCACGAATGGTTGCGAATAATGTTGTAGCTATATCTACGGATTTTCCACGATTTTTTTCGTGGCCTTAGCTACGAATTTCCACGGAATTAGTCGTGGTTATATAATTAAAAAAAACAAAAAAAATTATACAAATAATAAAATTTAATTAAAATAATCAATTATACAATTTTTATTAAGAATCATATTAAAATAGACAATAAAATAATTAAATAAAACATAAAAATGAATTATGTTTTATCTTCATCTTCTTCCGGCGGAGCTTTCTTCATCTGTGCTCACCGCCGCCGACTCTCACCATGAATCCACCGCAGCCCCACGACCGTCGATCTGGTTCGTATTCTTCCGCGTTGATTCTTCACCAAGACCGTCGATGTGGACCAGCTGCTGCACCGTCACGTCCTACGCAGACCACCGTCGCTGCGTTCTTCGTCTTCGTCACCACCAGCTGCTGCACCGTAACCGTTGTTAGATCTGAGACGAGAGGCTGTGACGGAAGTGAAAGGCGTTCCGGTTTGGTTTGTGTTCTTCCCAGGCAACAGAGCTTCGTCGAGAGAGCTCCGGTCTGGTTCGTCTGCGACAGAGATTCGTCGAGAGAACTTCAGACTGTCTCCTCGTCTTCGTCCGGCGGCTTCATCTTCGATCTGGTTCGTCTGCTTCATCCTCGCCTCCTCCGCCGTCGGGGCTCTGCTTCTCGCCGATCTGCTTTTGCTGCAGATGAAGCTGTGCTTCGTTCATCATCAAGATCTGATAAAAAAAATGAAGAGGAAGATGTACGTTGTTTGTTGTGCGGCGGATGTGGGGTAAGTGGGATAAAGAGATATGTTAAGGAGTGTTATTTTAATTTATGACCATTAGATTTAGGATTCATCTAAGGGTTGGTATTAAAAGAAACCAAATCCTTGCCTTTTGCAAACAACCAATAGAAATTTAGCTATTTATAAAATCATTTTACAAAATCATTCTATAAGACTATAACTAATAGAAATAAATTTTAAGTTTAATGTAAAATTTAAGATTAAAGTTTATGATGTATTAACTTTTCAAAGAAATTATCAAACTAATTAATATATAAGTAACATGATTTGAGTTTATAAATATAATGTTTACAATTTAGGGTATAGGGTTTTATGTATTTGTTTTGTTTTGTTTATAATTTTGGATAAGTATATACAATAAGAATTAGATTTCAATCGAATGTTTAGAGTTTGGAATTATATTTTATAATTAAAGATTTGAAGTTTAGAATTTAATTATGGTTTAGGGTTTAAAAGTTTATATGTGTTGAATATTAGTTTTGAATATGTTATAGTATTTAAAAGGTTATTAATAGAATTTTGGTTATACTTTAGAGTTTTGGGGTTTAAGGTTTAGGGTTTAGAGTTTTATGGTTTATTTAGAATTAGGGTTTAGGTTTTATATATTTACATGTTATTATAGTTCATGATTAAGAATTAGGTTTAGGGTATGATTATGGTTTATTGTATAGGTTTAAAAGATTTGTGTTTAAGGGTTTAGGGTTTGTGTTTAGGGGTTAGGGTTTAGGCTTTGGGGGTTAGGGTTAAGGGTTTGTGTTTAGGGGTTAGGGTTTAGGGTTTGGGGTTTAGGGTGTATGGTTTAGAGTTTAGGGGTTAGGATTTGTGGTTTAGGGTTTGTGTTTAGGGGTTAGGGTTTAGGCTTTGGGGGTTAGGGTTTAGTGTTTGTGTTTAGGGGTTAGGGTTTAGGCTTTGGGGGGTTAGGGTTAAGGGTTTGTGTTTAGGGGTTAGGGTTTGGGGTTTAGGGTGTATGGTTTAGAGTTTAGGGTACGGTTTAGGGTTTGTGTTTAGGGGTTAGGGTTTAGGCTTTGGGGGTTAGGGTTTAGTGTTTGTGTTTAGGGGTTAGGGTTTAGGTTTAGGGTTTTTACACTAAAGCTTATATTTTTAACTCTAAACCCTGCACCCTAACCACCCAAAGCCTAAACCCTTATCCCTAAACACAACCCTAAACCCTAAATCCTAAACCCTAACCCCCAAATCCTAAACTCTAAACCCTAAAACTTAAACCCTAAACCTCAAAGCCTAAATCCTAAACACTAAATATAAACCCTAAACACTAAATACAAATACCCAAAGCCTATAGTTTAGAGTTTGTGGTTTCCACGACTAGCATATTTCAGGTCGTAGCTAGATAGCTACGACAACGTTCGTGGCTCTTCGCGGATAACTATAGCTATGAAACATTCGCGACTATCCGTCGCTAAGTAGCTACGAATTACTACGTTCGTTTGCCGTGGCTACATAGCTACGAATAGCTGTCACATAGCCACGGCGATAGCCACGACTTATTTCGTAGCTAGTCGCGGCTTAGAAAACGTAGCTACGTAAATTTGCGGCTAAGCCGTGGCTATGAGACAGATTTCTTGTAGTGTAATATCCTCAAAATAAAGCAAGTCCAAGATAAGATAGACTAAATGTTGAATATGAAACCATCTAAACTGGATTCGTTCAGTCCGTGCTAAAGTGAGAACAACGAAGTGAATTTAGATGGTAATGCAGTGTCTTGTGAGTTGTGAGGACCCTTAAGATCAATGGCCACCTCTTGAAGTCGTTCGGTCCAACACCATTGGTTGCAATAGTGATATATCATGGTTTTTACCCAGTTTAGACCATGATATAGTTGTGTTTTTAGTGTCTTTTGTATTCGTTTAGAGTCTTTTACAGGTTTAATCAAGTTTGGAGCTAATTGGAGATATTTGGAGCATTTTGGGACTTTTGGGACGTTTTGGCCGAGAGCTTAAGTCACTGTCCGATTTATTGATCATGCATCGACCGACACACCTTGTGCATCGGTCGACACACTAGCGAGATGGGCCGTACACGTCGGTTTAATGAAGATATGAAGATTTGCAAAGAAGCCCAAGATAGTTCCAGTATTTACACAGAAGCCCCATCCGAGATTATACCTATATATACTAGTTTTTGGTGTTTATTTTACCTACGCTTTGATACTAATAGCTAAGAGATTTCTAGAGCTTTTGGGGCTGATCTATTTCCTGTATTCACTTATTTTGGAGAAGATTTCGAACCCCTTTATCTATTTAATTTCTTATATGCAATCTATTATTTCTTTGATTATGTTTTCATTAATCATGTCTGAGTAGATCCATAGTTGAGTTTAGGGTTTCTCACATAGGATTTCATGACTTGCTAGACTTGTTCAATTTCAGTTAAGGATTCAAACTATATCTGTTCTTCAATTTAATTGTGCTTAAAGCTAGTTCTAACCTGATCAATTAGAATCTAGATCTTAGGTTGCTAAATACGTTACGGAAGTGGGGTTTAGGAATCTGAACTAATTAAATTGGGCAATTAAACTTTGCGCAAACGGAAGTTTGGTTTAGGATAATTGTGAACATATCAAACTTGGGATTAATGCTAGTTTAATCTGTTAGTTCTCGCAAACGAAAGTTTGGTTTGCTGCACTTAGACTTAGAGAATTATCGCAAAGGAATTTGGTTAATTCTACATCTGTGTTTTGAGTTCTAGAACTGTGCTTAATTAGATCCTTGCTGAATGAACTGTCTGCTTGTCTGATTTCCTGAGAATATCCTAGGCTTGACGCTTTTAGTTTATTGCTTCACAACCGTTAATCTCTGCTACTGTTTACTTTCTTGCTTCGCAATTTATTTACTTCACCATCTGCTTATTTCTAGTATTAATCTCTACGTTTCTGTTACTATTGAGACCAAGTGTCCCTGTGGATTCGATAGCCCTATATACTACTTTGACATTGCTGTTCACTTGCAGTTTAGAATAGGGTAAAACTTTGAACCTATCAAGTTTTTGGCGCCGTTGCCGGGGACTCTTAGAGTCTTCGATAGGACCGAACTTAGGGTTTTTACTAGAAATTTTTCTTTTTGTTTTTGTTCTTTTTCGTTTTTATTTTTTTGATTTTGCTAACTTTTTCTCTGATTTCTCTCTGTCGCAGGTACAAATTTCGCCTTGCGTCGATCGTTGCATCCCTTGCGTCGATCGTCACTAGGCGATTCTGAGATTGAATCGATCGTTGCACTGATAGCATCGATCGTTGCTGGACGATTACGGACAGTTTATGCCAACGCAGAAAACTCGAAGTAATCCGAACTCGAGCTTGCTTAATCTCGGACTAGAGGAACTTGGACGTCTAGAGAGGACTATCAGAAGAGAAAAGAGAGAGAGAATGGTTCGAGAACGTCTGATCTTGATACCAGATGCTGAAGGTACCCTGAGGGACCAAGATAACAACCCATACAATGCTGCTGGGCATCGGGTTGATGCTGAAGGGAATGTCATCCCTGATCCTCCTGAGCAACAGCAACAGGAGCTGAACCGAAACCAGGGTCAAGGATAGGCCCAAGGTAGAGAGATGGTGGTTCATGAGAGGACACTAGCTGATTACAACAGACCTGATGAGTTTCATGCAAACCGAGCAGCTCTAGTGCTTCCTGCTTTTGAGAGGAATGATTTTGAGGTAAAGACCATCTACTACCAGCTGATGAGACAGATTGCTTTTCATGGTCTTCAAGCAGAGCAGCCTATGGATCACATTGACAAGTTTGAAGACATAGTCACTGGCATGAAGTATGAAGGAGTATGCCCGGACTATCTGTTCCTTAAGCTATTTCCGCACAGTCTTGCTGGAGACGCTAGTGCATGGCTGAGACAACTGGCACCTGGTCAGTATACTACTTGGGCAACCTTAAAGAGTGAGTTCTTGCGTCACTTTTATGATGATGTGCGCTCGGATCAGTCCAGACAGGACATACTCACCTTTTCCCAAGGAGTTGTGGAGCCCTTGAAGACTGCCTGGATGAGATTTAAGCAGTATCAGCGTGACTGTCCACACCATGGATTCACAGAAGTACAGCTGATTGGTATTTTCTTCAGAGGCATAGATCTCCCTTATCAGACTGCGCTGGATAATTCCAGTAATGCTAATTTCAACACCAGGACTCCTACACAAGCTAAGCAGTTGATTGAGAACCTGATTGGCAGCAACAGTTGCAAGACAATGGATGAAAGGAGGAAGAAATCTGGTGGAACTGTAGAGAATTCTGATATAGCTAATATAAGATCCAGATTGGACACAGTCTACAATCTCCTGACTAGTAAGAAAACTGTCCACTTTGCCCAAGATGTAGAGGTGATTCAGGCTGAGGAGGAAACTCAGGAAGAAGATGTGAATTTCATAGGAGGTTCTGGTTTCCAAGGTAATAGATTTGGTAATCAACAGGGGAACATATTCTCCAATGGTGGACAGACTGGTGGTTTTCAGAAGACCTATGGACAAGGTACTCAGAGAACCTATGGATCTACATCCTATCAGACTCCTCCTGCACCTACAGCCCATGAGAGCAAAATGGAGGCTATGATGGAACAACTAATTGAGAGTCAGACCAAGATTTCTGTGGACTGCAACAAGAAGTTGGACGCTGTCTATGAAGACCTCAATGGGAAATTTGAGTCTCTGAGCACTCACATGAAGCAGTTGGACACTCAGGTGAACCAGATGTCCAGCTCACTGAAGGGAAAAGGAGTGGCAGACACTCATGTTAAGGCATGGTCTGTGTACATTAATGATGGATCTCACCTAGGTGAAAGATTTGAGCTAAGTACAGCTGAGTTGGTGACAGAACAGGAATTTTCGGATATTTGTGAAAAACTCTCGGGTGAAATCTGCTGCAGTGCGTCGATCGATGCAACATCTGTGCCGATCGATACACCCGTCGGGATGGCAACGATCGACACACCCTTAGTGTCGGTCGTTGCAGGGCGTGAATGGACAGAACCGTCGGATGATAATGGCATAGATGCTGACTTGGAGCTTGATCGCCTATTCAATGGAGCCTCTGAGATTTCTCAACAGGAGATCTACGAACAGGTTTTTAGACAACACTCCTCAGTGTCTGAAGTGATTAGGCAAGAGATTGAAGAGCTGGAGAAATTAGAAGGGATTGGTGAAGAATTGGAAGAAATTCCAACTTCTGATGATCCACCTTATCATCCATGTGTGCAAAGGTACCTGAACAAGATGTTGCCCTTGGATGATGATCTGAAAGACTGGGTGATAATAGTCTCTCAGCATATTAGTGATGTTCTGCTAACTAAGGTCCCGAAGAAGCTATCTGATCCTGGAGTCTTTGTGCTGGATTGTTCTATCTTTGAGGATAGTTTTAGACGTTCTCTGTGTGATTTAGGAGCTGCTGGAAGTTTGATGCCTTACTCTGTGGCAGAGAAGCTGGGTATGCTGGATTTTACTCCTACTAGGACTTCTCTTGTCCTAGCTGATCAGTCCATACGAGTTCCTGAAGGACTCCTTATGGACATTCCGGTGAGAGTTGGAAACTACTTAGTTCCAACGGACTTCCTTGTGCTGAAATATGATTGTGATCCGGATGAAGCATTATTGCTTGGGAGACCCTTTTTGGCTACAGCAGGAGCGTTGATTGATGTTAGGAACAGCCTGATAGACCTCCATCTGGGAGATGAACCACTGCACTATGAGATGGATAAGCTGCGAAAACCACTGATAGATGGGCAGACATTCACCATAAGGGACGCAGATTTTGAGCAGCCTGATCATACCATGGTTATAGATCCTGGAGCACATTTCACTCCATCTTTTCTTGGCCATGAGCATTCCGCAACAGCCTACTCACCACCTTGGATGAGGAGACTTGAACAGAGACAGAAAAAGTCTCTGTCAAGACCTCCTGGTGCTTGAAAATTTCCATCCGTCCGGTCAAGCTCTTGACCTTAAACAAGCGCTGGGTGGGAGGCAACCCACCATTAGGTACTGGTGTTTTTCTACTTAATTTTTGGTGTTTTTGTTAGGATTTTACGTTTGTTTTTGTTTCTGGTGAGTTTATGTTTGCAGGTCTCGGTTAAATCGCAGTGCAACGATCGACGCACTTCTGTGTCGATCGTCACAACACGAAAGGAATCGCATTGCAGCGATCATTGCGGTCCTGAGCAACGATCGACTATACACGAAAATCGCCAAGTAACGGTCGATGCACTCAGTGCAACGATCGATGCTCAGCGACAGAGGTAACCCGACATACATAATTTCACCTTTTCAATTTTTATTTTCTTTTTACCGATCCTTCGCTGGACACTACTGGGGACAGTGTGTCTTAAGTGTGGGGGAGGTGCTACTGACTTTTGTTTTCTGTTTTCTTAAGAGTCAGTCCGTTTTTCAAAAAAAAAAAATTTTTATTGAGTCAAAATTGTTTAAGTAAGAAACTATGATTTTCTGAGAAGATTTACAAGACTTGCAGGAACTTAAGTAACCATTGGGATGAAGTTGCAGGATATATCTCTGACTATTAGAAAACCCCATCACAGATCAACCTACTGGGAACACCCACATCACTTCAGGTATCAAAGGATCTTTTACTGACTTCAACCTTAATACTGACTTAGATTTCTCACCTAAGGGCTTGGTATACTTTGTGTCGGATTCCCTTGTTAGTTCTGACACAGCCTGTAAACCTGTCCTATTTAGTTCCCTTCTCCCCTTCTGTAAAGTAAAAAAAAAAAAGTATAATAAACTGAGGATGAGTTAGTAACTCCGAAGTGGTCATGGGAATAGTAGCAAACACTATTATCTCTCATGTGATCCATGGAATGTGTCCAAAGTACACCCCATAACGGGAAGAACACTGATAAAAAAAATAAAATGATACCCAGTGGGGAAAAATCAGTTGTTAAAGAAGGGAAAGAGAAGAAAGGGACTAGAGAAAGATAGTATGGTGGTCTAGAGCTGATAAGGTAAGAATCCATGTGCCCTTTGATCGATACTCCTTAGGTGAGACCGCACTTAAATACTTGCAGAAGTCAGTAGGGAGAATTTGAATGCTTGAATGTGATTGTGGAGTTTACCTAGGACAGTTGCTAAGTGTGGGGGAAGTACATTGTGGTCTTGATATCCTGTGATTGATTTTTGCAGTGGTTTACTAAGGGGAATCTGAGTATTGTAGCTTCTAGGATGAAATGAGTTTCTGAAGAGTTTTCAAACCTCTTCACCATGTTTTAGTTCTATGTTTTGCTTGAGGGCAAGCAAAGGCTAAGTGTGGGGGAGTTGATATATCATGGTTTTTACCCAGTTTAGACCATGATATAGTTGTGTTTTTAGTGTCTTTTGTATTCGTTTAGAGTCTTTTACAGGTTTAATCAAGTTTGGAGCTAATTGGAGATATTTGGAGCATTTTGGGACTTTTGGGACGTTTTGGCCGAGAGCTTAAGTCACTGTCCGATTTATTGATCATGCATCGACCGACACACCTTGTGCATCGGTCGACACACTAGCGAGATGGGCCGTACACGTCGGTTTAATGAAGATATGAAGATTTGCAAAGAAGCCCAAGATAGTTCCAGTATTTACACAGAAGCCCCATCCGAGATTATACCTATATATACTAGTTTTTGGTGTTTACTTTACCTATGCTTTGATACTAATAGCTAAGAGATTTCTAGAGCTTTTGGGGCTGATCTATTTCCTGTATTCACTTATTTTGGAGAAGATTTCGAACCCCTTTATCTATTTAATTTCTTATATGCAATCTATTATTTCTTTGATTATGTTTTCATTAATCATGTCTGAGTAGATCCATAGTTGAGTTTAGGGTTTCTCACATAGGATTTCATGACTTGCTAGACTTGTTCAATTTCAGTTAAGGATTCAAACTATATATGTTCTTCAATTTAATTGTGCTTAAAGCTAGTTCTAACCTGATCAATTAGAATCTAGATCTTAGGTTGCTAAATACGTCACGGAAGTGGGGTTTAGGAATCTGAACTAATTAAATTGGGCAATTAAACTTTGCGCAAACGGAAGTTTGGTTTAGGATAATTGTGAACATATCAAACTTGGGATTAATGCTAGTTTAATCTGTTAGTTCTCGCAAACGAAAGTTTGGTTTGCTGCACTTAGACTTAGAGAATTATCGCAAAGGAATTTGGTTAATTCTACATCTGTGTTTTGAGTTCTAGAACTGTGCTTAATTAGATCCTTGCTGAATGAACTGTCTGCTTGTCTGATTTCCTGAGAATATCCTAGGCTTGACGCTTTTAGTTTATTGCTTCACAACCGTTAATCTCTGCTACTGTTTACTTTCTTGCTTCGCAATTTATTTACTTCACCATCTGCTTATTTCTAGTATTAATCTCTACGTTTCTGTTTCTATTGAGACCAAGTGTCCCTGTGGATTCGATAGCCCTATATACTACTTTGACATTGCTGTTCACTTGCAGTTTAGAATAGGGTAAAACTTTGAACCTATCAAATAGCACCATATTAAGAGCCAACATTCCCGCATACAAAAACAAGAGGACGTCTCCATACCATAGCCATCGGAATTCCCGTGAGTTAAGCGCAACGCAAATCATGCATCACATTTTTAATACAGTCCTTACAAAAAATGACTTAGAAAAAGACTTAGGAGAACTATCAATTACAATAGAATTTACCATTCCTTTTTTTATATAAAGAATTTACCATTCATGGTCTAGTGGTCTTCTAAATCTGTTGTATATATATAGTGTCAAAGAAAGAAAAAAGGTCCGACTAGTTCCTTATTGCCTTTCCGTTGTCCAAGCTAAAAATCGCCCTTGTCGGGCGTCTAGGCGCCGTGGAATCGCTAGATCGGCCTGTACCGCCGCGATTTTGTATTCATAGGTGAAAAGATCGGTCAAAACGAAAAAACTTGTTAAAAAAATATTTTTGGTTAGAGTTTCATAGATTAATGACTAATTTGTGTTGTTTTAGTTATAATACATGACAAAATCATGTAAAATGATGAAAAACGAATAAAAAACTGCTGATAAACGGAAAAAAAAAAACGAGAAAGAACACGTACAGTCGTCGGCGGCTACTAGGGTTCTGTGGAAGAAGATGACTCCATTGGAAAATTACGATTTACCTTTCTAATTTAAGTTAAAAAAAAACTTAATTATACGCGTGCAGAGAGGTTCGAACATGGGTTAGGACCAGTTATATGGGCACATATACCACTAGAAAAACTCGATCGTAATTGTTTATCTTGTTTTCACTCTTATTTATATATATACTTATGAAAACACTTACAATTTCTCCTACCGCGCAGGCCCCCGATTAATCTCCGCTTAAATCGCTTAGGCGCTAGACCCTAGTTCACCGCTCGACTAATGCCTAGTGAATTTTAAAACAATGATCACAACTATTTGCAGCTTCGTTTCCTAAAGATGCTCTTACATAGTCAGGACCCCTGTGAATATATTTGAAGAGGTATTTGATAGCTCAGGTTTGGCAACACCATTCAACGTTGATATGAGCTCGATAACGTTTGGATAGAGTCATATTATAAGGTATCACATATGAATTGTCAAAATTAAACACTCTTTTGTTACAAACGTCATATTGTCCTTTATACGTCTATAAATAGGAAACCCCCTACATTAACATGAGTTGTGTCACTAAAAGGTTTTGGAAAGAAATTTGTAATATAATAGTTCAACCGTTGAAACACTCTTACTAACCTGAAACCGTCTTCACCGTATGGAAATAGCAAATGATGTTGCAGTGAAAAATATGCAGTATGCAATTCACTTATTCTCTTTAATTTGTTTGATTTACTTTTGAGTAATAATATCGCGATGTTCCATGTCCATTTGAAAATCTCCCGGTATTAATACAGCCACCTTGTTTTTCGTTGGTAGATTATGAGTCCTACCATCTCTATCTCCTACCATCTATATCTCTTCTGCTTGGAATTCTAAGTTTTATGAGTCCTACCATATCTATCTCCTACCATCTAAAAGCATTCACGTGAGGATTATGTTTATACATTTCCTGATCATCCACTATTTTTGGTCTAATTTTTTCAACTGACCCAGTCCTCCTGAAATTTAAACATCAACTATACATAAAACATAATAAAAAATATACATGTAAAAATAAATGAATATGTTACATGTAAGCCTTTATTTGATTATTGGTCTCATTATGGCAATTGCGAATATAAAGTTGCAAAAAAAGCTGAATCTTGATCAGGATCTGATAACATATCTCCTATGTTATGGTAGTTTTCACCTTGTAGCTGAAACATATAAGGTCCTTTCCCATTGTTCAATTCGTAGTTCACTTTCCCGCAAGCGACGTGAATGAAAACATTATATCGTAAGTGATATACTCATGTTTCAATTCATTTAGGCTATTGTTTAGATCATGTTTTGCTTCTTTTTAGTTTCCTTTAGCTTCATTTCTTTGCTCATTGGTGTGTTTAGAGTATAGGATCATCTAGAGCTAGGTTTAGGCATTATAGGCTTGCATATGGAGTGTTACCAATCCGTTGACCTTAACCCTTAGACCTTATCTTTATCATTGATTGTTAAGAATTCACTTTGTTTACTTGCTTTTTATTTGCTTCTATTTGAATTGTCTTTATTAGGATTGTTTGAACCAAATTTGATTAAGTGATTTGACTCTAGAGGTTTGGTGTATTCATATTGGCTATATTCGTCCCAAAAAAGGTTCAATACCTCAAAGCTACACGATAAGCTTGAGGAATTGATACCTCACAAGTATTGTAAAATCCTTGTTATCAATTTGGCGCCGTTGCCGGTTTTGGGAAGTTGGATAGAGCAATTCGATTTCTAATCCTATTTAGTTCAAATCTTTGTTACTAACTTTGCTTCTTCCTCTCTCTTTGATGTTAGGTGTATGAACTTACGCAGCCGTGGAACAACAAACTTAGTTGCAAGAGTTGATGACATCAAGGCTGTAACGCCCCTTTCCCATTCTCCGCTGACCGTCGAGCTGACCGGTCAACAATCAAACAAGAACATGACCGATAGAGCCCGAGCAGTCGAATGAGAAAAGTTTGTCACAGGACGAAGCCAAAGATAGTTCGGTTTGAGACAAAGGCTCGCACCAATCCGTCCTTGAACTCGCTATCCTCATATCCATAGTACAAGCAGTACTACTTGCACTACTTCAACGAGTTGTGTCGGTTCGGACTTTAAACCTCATATCAGGGAAACAATATCATTTTTAAGTAATCAAACGTCGAATACAACGTTTAACGGGTTTTACAAACAATCATCAATATAAACTCAAAATCAATCAAATATAATCACAAAATGGCGCAGCTGCCGAACCGAAAATAAAAACACTCAAAACACCGAATGAAAACCCGTCACAAGCCATCCCGAAACCACACCGAGGACCTCCCGCGTCCGTCGCTGCTAAACCGAAAAACACAAAAAGAGTCTAATGAGCGATCTAAGATCACCCAGTGAATCGGCTCCCCACTAACGACTTCTAGGCTATCTAAAACTATAGATTCCCGCCCCAAAACCCAAAATAACAATCAACAGGAATAATTGGTCGATCACGCACTACCGAGTCGTGATAAACCCACAACACACAATCAAATCCAAAATAAAGAGAATTAAGGGAAATCAAAGGCACTGCGGCACATGTCCTCGATTGGACTCGATCTATCTACGAACTCGGTAACTTCCACAGATTTACATCGTCACCTATATGGTAACTAACCCACGACTCCTAAACGTGTACACAAGGTCCCACGAGTAGGACACCGTTCTCCGTCCATCGATACGCGGTGACTCGGACTACCCCTAGATAGTCAGAGTTTCCATGTGATTCGGCCCTAGGACATGACCCCGTAATCTCCGAATCACACACCTACCGGCGTCACCCGATAGGTTAACAACCTAACCAGAATCACCATGACCTGTTTAAGTAAAACCCGAGGATCCAATCGGTCGGAAGTACCGGAACGTAAAATAAAACCTAGGCTTGCGGAATCTAACGCACCCTAGAGTCCTAGTGCAGAAATGTAAACACGCAGACTCGCTGGGACTCTAGCACAGATCACGCAATCAACAATAAATAATAATTTCCCAACCCATTACGCAAGCCACTACACTACCACCGCTCTGACTAGGTAAGATACCTAGTCAGCACCCGCTAACTTACCCGGTCCCGTGACCGAAGTAAGTATGCGCAATGACTGCTCGGCCCAACACCGAGCAGTCTAATAAACCTGCACAGAAACTCACAACAACAACAACACCGAATCACACAATCACAATCAATCACACACAATCACCACAAGCAGTCCTATTAGGGTTTCTAAGTCTTTTACTTTATTCTCGTCCGCTACCTTGGGTTAGCGGATTGCTAACCCGTAGACGGCTCACGACACACATCACTTCTTTATTATCCCATCCTAATATCTTTTAATAACATTCTCGATCTGTCGGTTTAAAGTTAGTAAACTTACTAACTCCCCGACATATCATTATTAACTCATTGATTTATTACCCAATTCCCGCTAATTAACCTAAAACCTGATCCCGTTATAATACTCTATACGTTTGTTTAGGTTAAATTCATATTTTAAGGTCGTCTTAATTTCTCGTATATAGTTCATTAATACTTGTTATTTATACTTATATATGTGCATATACGATCCGGCGTTGACTGGCGGCGGAGGAGAGTTGACCGCGGCGGAGATGGCTTTTCCGGCGACTTCCGACGGCGAACCACCTATCAATCTGCTCAGAATCACCAGATCTACTCATTTACAACCTCAAAACAACTAAAACTGATGAAGAAAAGGAAGAATCCCACAAACCCTAAAGAAGCGGTTGCTCCTTGGCCGGATTCCCGCAAACTTCGGCGGTTACAACGGCGGCGGCTGGCTGGAAAAGATAGAGGAGGTTAAGATGAAGCTATAGGGATTTGTAGATCAAGATTTGGGTTTAGGATGCAAGAGTTATGGGATTTCTTGTGGAAGAAGAACATGATGAATGTTCTTGAGTTTGGGATGAAGATTCAAAGCTTTGGGATGAGTTTCTGGGTTTGATGATGAGTCTGGAGAGAGGGAGTGTCAAGAGAGAGCTTGAGAGAGGTTAGAGAGAGTGGTTTGGTAGATACAATGAATTAGACAAGATGTTTGCTTGCATGGGAGAAGGATTCATTGAATTCTCCCATGCATGCATGCAAGAGGAGAGAAGTGGCGACCTGGGGAGGAGACAAGTGTCCTTCTGGGCATTTTTGGTTGCCAAATCACCACTTAAACCAACATTAACCAACCAATAATCCCACTTCTTCCATTGCTCGGTTTGACGGTTTTTCGGGTTTAATATTTTAGAAAGTCTCTGGATAATCCCATAAATCCCCAAACCTCCATAATTAGATTCTCCATGCTATTTGATGAATTTAGCATTTTGAATTACTCCGTTCGGGATTACGTAGCTCTTGTTATGGATTTTTGAAGTTTTTTCGGTTTTGTCGGTTTCCATTCCCGACAAGCCGAAAAACTCGTTTCCGCTCCGATTCCTTCAATTCTGGTCTTCTAAACATTCTTTATGTTAAAACATAAGAATATTTGGCTCGTCTCGGCTTCCGTCTCGAACTTTGGTAAAATTACCATTTTACCCCTGACTTTGGTAAAATGACAATTTTACCCCCGGTTGACTTTCTGCTGCCCGTTGACCGTATTTTTGATACAGGGTATCACATTCTTCCCCACTTACAGGAATTCGGTCCCCGAATTCTCCGTCACTAACATACTTCAAATCGGTTCCGAACTCTGCAAGTTGTTTCATTGTTGGAATTGTGTCCAGTAATCTCGGTACTGTCTCTAGAAAGTAAGAGTATGTCAATGATCAGACATAAGTCATATAATACTGGGGGTCATGATGGCTTGCTAGAGTCCGCTCATGATCTATAAGTCTTGGACTTATTGCCTTTATTATATGATCCCATATGGGTCACACGCCTAAGCCAACAGGAAAATGTGTAGGAACGGTTTAGCAGAAGTACGGTAAAAGTGCTAGGCATTTACTGTACTTAGAGAGAATAAAAGGGTTTGGCCACTCTGTGTCGATCGATACACAAGGAGTGTCGATCGACACAGTGCGCGAACGTTTTCGAGTTATTTGGTATTTGGGCCAAACGGCCCAAACGGAATTGGACAAGTTTTATAAGTAAAACTCGAGTCTTTTTCTTGACCAACCCTAACTAGCCGCGCCTCTCTCTCTCTCCTGCGACTTCTCCTAGTGGCCTAGCAGCCTTCTTCCTGCTCGGTGTGCGTGTGTGAACCTCTGGAGGAGTTATCTCTCGGTGGCTCTCTGATCTCATACATACCGTCCCTTTCCGCTGCAAATCAGGTATAAGGTGAGATCATCTATTGTTTCTATTCAAGAGAACCTAGATCCGCATGTTTAGGATGATCTGAATCTGGAATTGAATCAGGATTTATCTAAACATTCCTTCAGTGGTATCAGAGCTATTGGTTCTGGTTTTTCTTGTTTAGATTCATGTTTAGGATTGTTTTTCTTGTTTAAAAGTGTTTTGAATCAACTACTGATAAGAGAAAACATTTAAGTAACAAGAATTGAAATCTAAACACATGAAAAATCGCATGATCAAACTATATTGATTTGGTATGCGATCTGATCCGAGAGAATGAGAATCGGCTGCGATTGCATGTATCGATCGATACGATCGCATGGATCGGTCGATACAATTCGAAGATCGCATGGATCGATCGATACGATCGCATGGATCGGTCGATACAGTCTATCGGCTAACCCTGTTAACGCGTGAAAGCATCGATCGATGCAGGATCGATGCAGGTTCGATATTGGTGCATCGACCGATGCGGTTGGTGCACATCGATCGACACGGTTAGGGTTTTGGCTCGGTTCCGTGCATGCGTGAGAGCATCGATCGATACAGGATCGATGCACGATCGATGCAGGATCGATGCTGAGAGCATCGACCGATGCGGTTGATGGATCGATCGACACGGTTGGTTCATCGATCGACATGGTTGGTTTAAGGCTCGGTTTAATTTTTGATTAAAATTAATTCGTCCTGGTTTAATAAACAGATTTAATAATTTTATTAAGTCTGGTTAAACCGGGACAAGAAATCCAATGTCGAAAGAATTATTGGATTTAGTGCCTAAACCAGGATTTTATAATTTGATTTGGTTGGACCAAATGAATTGAGAAAATCCGGTTTAGTAAATAACCGGTTGACAATTGTGGTCATCGTAGTAATTAAAATTTGGATAGACCAATTTTAATGAACCAGACCGGTTATGTCATTTAATTGGACAATTGTGTCATGTCTTGGACATGGACCAATTCTTGGGCCTCGGGCCAAGAAGTTAAAACAATTGGGCCAATTATTTGAGTCTTTCTTCAGATTAATTTAAAATTTATTTTATAAAGAATATAAATCGATTTTAAATTAAAGTTTCCGATATTTTGAAATTAGAAAGTTTCTTAATTTATAGAAGTTTCTAGATTTGCATGATTCGGATTTTAAAGAAATTTCTAAAGTTAGAAAGTTTCCGTTTTTAGAAAGTTTCCAATTTTAGAAAGTTTCCAAAAATAGTAGGTTTCCAAAAAAAATGGAAAGTTTCCCGAAATAGTAATCTTCTATTTTGGGAATGAATTTTTAAATAAACCTACGAACCTCAAATAATATCAAGCGTTGGATGTCTTGTCCATTCTATGTCAGCTGTCGAAGCCCATTCAATTGTATTCATGGCCTTACAGTGTGAGGGTGTCTGCTTTTGCGTGGATAAGACGGTTTGTGATTCATAAATGTCATTGGGAGTCCCAGACATTAATGATTACATGACTGTATAGTCTGGTTTTCTTGACTGGGCCATCGGGAGTCCCGGGCCTTGAGACATCAGAGTGAATTGGGCCTCGGGCCCAGATTCACAACCAAGAGTTATATCACGGATATAATTAGCCGATATAGGGCTTACCGATATAAGCTAAGGTTTGGTGACGGCCAGTGGCCCACTTTAATCTTAGTTATATGTGGATCTTGGAATCATTATATTCTATTGAGGGTAACTTATGTTATTGAATATAATGCGTGATTAATCATATTAAATTTAATACGAGATTAATCATATTGAACATATTAACTAAAATCCTTTTATCTTAATTTTCAGTTATGACTAGCACAAACAATCAAAACACTTTCTCGATCCGGTCTGTCCTTAAGATGGACAAGCTGAACGGATCAAATTTCTTGACTTGGTCGCGGAACCTGAGGCTAGTCCTCAGACATGAGAGAAAGGACTATGTCCTTGAGAGAGCTCTCCCCGTGAGGATCGGGTCCAATGCTTCTAATGCAGTATATAATGCTTGGAATAAGCATTATACTGATGCGGTAGATGTGCGTGGTCTGATATTGGCTACCATGGACTCAGACTTGCAGAAGCAATATGAGAACATGGAGTCGCCAATAGAGAAGATCAGCAGCCTGAAATTGAAATTTCAGGAGCAGATAAGAGTGGAGAGATACCGGTTGGTTAAGTCTCTCACTAGCTGCAAGCTACCAAATGATAATCCAGTGAGTCCTCATGTCAGTAAAATGATGGGTTACATTGATAACCTGGGGAAACTGGATTATCCAGTTAGCCAAGAATTGGCAACTGAGATCATTCTGCAGTCACTGCCGTCAAGCTATGATAAGTTCAGAAGGAACTATATCAAGAAAGGCTTAACGAAGACGCTGACTGAACTGCATAATATGCTCAAGACAGTTGAGCCAAACGTGAAGAGTACCCTGTACAATCTCATGAATGAGAAGGGTAGGTTTACTAAACCTAATGCTGACAAGGGTGAAGACAAAGTTGTCCAGATTTTGAATCATGGCAAGCGTGTGTCTTCTGAGCCCGAGTCAGATACCTCTTGCGTTGGTAAGTGCTGCTACTGTAAGGAGACAGGGCATTGGAAGAGAAATTGCATTAAATTCATGGATGATGATGAGGAATTGAAGTTGATGTATGAGACTACTTCCTCAGGTATTCATGTTATTACTTCAAGTTCTACCTTAAAGATATTGAATACTGGTTGTGGCACTGATATTTGTGATAATATGCAGAGCCTAAGCAACAGTAGAACGTCCTTAAAGGTATTGGATACTGGTTGTGGCACTGATATTTGTGATAATATGCAGAGCCTAAGCAACAGTAGAACGTTGAAGGAAGGGCAAGTGAAACTACATGTCTGGAAGGAGCTTGGGATGCTGCCTCAGCCGTAGGGTTTTCACTTATAGATCCCTTTTAGGCTTGGTTTTGTATTAAGTAATTGCTACAATGTACCTGCTTTAAGCAGAATTGTCTTTCATTTTCTTGTAAGAATTTGAATGTTTTTCATTTTGATAAAAGACAAGTTTTGTTCTTTTGATCTTAATGAAATATTAATTGTAGCACCCTATTCATGGAATGGGTTTTATATCTTAAACCAAAGAGTGCCTAAATGTAACATAAATACCGAATTGGTTTAAATCTAATGAATTAAACCTGATTTTTCTTGGCATAAAAGTCTTGGTCACATAGAGTAAGTCGGATTCAGAAATCCCATAGTTATGGACTGTTGGGCTCATTTGATAAGATATCTTATGAGACTTGAATTCTGTTTACTGGACCAAAAGGAAAAGGGCCTATCTTAGCCGAGCTAGAGAAAGGCCCAAAGGCTTATTGGACCTGGAACATACTGATGTATGTGGCCCAATGAGCAGTAATGCCAGAGAAAATTTCCTGTACTTCATTGTCTCTACTGATTACTTCAGTGAGTGTGACTGTGTTCATTTGATGAGACACAAGTCGGAATTCTTTGACATGGTCGAAAGAGTTCCAGAATGAAGTATAGGATCTGAGTGACAAAAGTATTAAGACTCTGGATTAAATCACGAGTGAGAATACTTAAGTCATTGATTGTGTGATCATCTTAATGAGTGTGAAATCGTTTCACAGCTCATTTCTCCTGAAAACCTGAAGGTGTTTCTGTGAGAAAGAATCAGATCTTATTAGAAATGATTAAAGATGAATCACACGAATCTTCCATGATATTTTAAGAATAACGCTCTAGAAATATCTAAGTTTACGCTAAAATAGTTCCACCAATATCAGTTGAAAGACACCACGTAAATGTGGATTGGAATCGATCCAAAATTTGTCTTTACTGAGTATTTGTAGTTATGCTACTTCGCTGGTTGTTCTAGAGAAACTAAGGCTTGTTACTTTTACGTCCAATTTGTTTTCTAAGAAGGGAAGTTATTTTCCAAGAAGAACAGTGGGAGTAAAAGTATAACTCGAAGTTTTCTTAGGGAAACCAAGGCTCGGTACTTTTACGACCATTCTGTTTTCTAAGAAAGGAAGTTACTTTCCAAGAAGAACAGTGGGAGTAAAAAGTACTTTTACGACCATTCTATTTTCTAAGAAGGGAAGTTACTTTCCAAGAAGAACAGTGGGAGTAAAAGTACAACTCGAAGAAATTCGAGAAAAACAGGAGGTTGCTTAACCTATTGAGGGAGAGCAGCGGAAGGATTTACAGATTTCTGTAGAATCTACACCTGTGGAGCCTGAAGTTCGCAGATATGAATGAATCAGTTACTAATCCGAGAGTGATTTCTCGTCATTAGTTGAACCTGATTCATTCATAGAAAGTTCGCATGATCTGATGATCATTGAAAGCGACGAATCTGCGAAATTCAAAGAAGCGAAAGTGAGCCCGGACTCCGAAAAATTACATTTTATGTAAGTTAGCTTCATCGATCCATTCATGGATGGAAGCAAACATATCGGAGTTGGAATCTTCGTTCTGTTGAAGTAGTCAAGGTTTTGACTTGAACAGGAACGAAGCGGAACTGTGTGTTTACTAATAGATTGGTGGGAGCGATATTACATTTCTCAAAGTGTATGTCGATGACATACTGATTCTCGGATATAACGTCCCAATGCTGTAGTCGGTAAAGGACTAGCTTGGGAGTTGGTTTAATGATTGATATGGGTAAAGCCACGTAGTTCTTGGATTTTGGATCTAAAGATAGAGATCCAAAAGAGCTGGTAGGACAACGTCAGGATTCTTAAATTGACAAAGTCCTACACGTTTTGAGCAATCCAAGAAGGGTTTTATGCCAATGTCACATGGCATTAAGTTAAGCAAGATACAGTATCCTACGATAACTGCTGAGCTTAAATGCATGGATAGGATTCCATATGCTTCGGTAATTGGATCTATCATGTATGCCATGAAACGTACTTGTTTGATGTTGCTTTAATGTTAAGCAAGACAAGTAAAGACCAGTCAAATCCAGCAAAGAATCACTGGATTGCCGTAAAGAATGTCCTAAAGTATTTGAGGAATACTAAGGATAAATTCTTGAGTTACGGAGAAAGTGAGGTGCTACAAGTCGGTAGAGTCTGAAAGGCAAGTTTCCAATAGACAAAGGTGATTTCCGATCACAGTCCGGTTATATCTTGTGTCTATCTGGCGGTGCAAGGCACTGTTGCTGACTCCATGACTTAAGCTGAACATTTCGCAGCTTGGGAAGTCGCGAAAGAGGTTGTTTGGAAAGAAGAGTTCGTCACTGAACTTGATGTGATTTACAGCATAGATGAGACTAGCTGCACATCAGAGGTCCAAACACCTTGAGGATAGGTATAACCTATTCCGTGAGATAAATGACAGAGATGTTAAGTAGATCAGCAAGTTTTAACGAATGAGAACGTTGCTAATCTATTAACGAAGCCACTCCTTAGGCCTAAGCACGAGTCGCGGACTGTTGCTGTAGGATAAGTGAAATTAAGATGTAGTCTTAATTTCAGTGGGAGTTATTAAAGGGCTTTATTTAGTTATTGGATATGTTCTTGAAATAACATTTAAGATGTTTAATGAAATTATTATTTCAAGATTATTTTAACTGTGATGAAATAATCGTTCCAAAGTGATATAAACCATTTTATAGGTCATCGAAGTAAATGACTTGATCTTGAGTTATCAAAGTCATTTAGCTTGATCATGAGACCCTATATTTGATAAATGACTTATATCATTATGTCCCTAGTCGAAGGTTGTTGAAATTGGAACACCAACAACCGTGTGAGACTGGATTGGTACGTGACTTATGACAAAGTCTCAGTGTGTCATAGATGCGCGGCATCAAAGTCAGTACATAGGTGTATGTTGGGAACATACGACCGGACTAGACCCGCTTATAAGAACTCTTCAGGATATTTATATCTGTGTCATAAGAGATTCTTACTACGACTATAGAGTATAGTCCTTAGACCTGAGTTCGCATGCATGTGACTGCACATGGACTGATGCACTTTGATCATTGTCTAACGCTATCGTTCTGCGATAGTTATAAGGACCTTGTTTGGGTACATTATGAAATGAGTAGTTTACAGTGATGGAACAAGACGGAATTTGTCCCTCCAATATAAATGGAGTGAATATCTCTAGGCCAATCGGAGATTTGAATACTGGAAAATGCATGGCCATGCTCAAACGGACTGTCCCGAGTCGTTTGGATTGTCAGTATCGAATCAGAGTCCGATGAACAAGATTAGGCTTTATAAGGATGACACCAATCTTGCCTTATGACTAATCGAGATATTGTGACAAAAGGATTATGAATACAGAGATTCCAGTACAAGTGGGAGATTGTTGGAATTGTGTCCAGTAATCTCGGTACTGTCTCTAGAAAGTAAGAGTATGTCAATGATCAGACATAAGTCATATAATACTGGGGTTCATGATGGCTTGCTAGAGTCCGCTCATGATCTATAAGTCTTGGACTTATTGCCTTTATTATATGATCCCATATGGGTCACACGCCTAAGCCAACAGGAAAATGTGTAGGAACGGTTTAGCAGAAGTACGGTAAAAGTGCTAGGCATTTACTGTACTTAGAGAGAATAAAAGGGTTTGGCCACTCTGTGTCGATCGATACACAAGGAGTGTCGATCGACACAGTGCGCGAACGTTTTCGAGTTATTTGGTATTTGGGCCAAACGGCCCAAACGGAATTGGACAAGTTTTATAAGTAAAACTCGAGTCTTTTTCTTGACCAACCCTAACTAGCCGCGCCTCTCTCTCTCTCTTGCGACTTCTCCTAGTGGCCTAGCAGCCTTCTTCCTGCTCGGTGTGCGTGTGTGAACCTCTGGAGGAGTTATCTCTCGGTGGCTCTCTGATCTCATACATACCGTCCCTTTCCGCTGCAAATCAGGTATAAGGTGAGATCATCTATTGTTTCTATTCAAGAGAACCTAGATCCGCATGTTTAGGATGATCTGAATCTGGAATTGAATCAGGATTTATCTAAACATTCCTTCATTCATCACTTCATTTCGACGCTTCTATACACAATTACTGCGGCATAATACTAGCTTCAACACCACCCAAATCTGCTTCATTCTTATCCGACACTTGGCTTCCCCACTTCGCTTTAACCTCCACTTCCTGTCGATTGTGACTTTCCTTCTTGTTGGGACACTCTTCAAAAAAATCTGATCATCTGCTCCCGTCTGACTGGTTTCAACAACTCCACTGATCCTCCTTTCCCAAATCTTTTTGCTAACTCATCATACTTCTCGGCTCTTTCTGACGGTCGCTTGGTAAGCTGATTCGTTTCCCACTGACAATACCTACTACTGCTTTACGGTTCGGGTTCGGGTTCGGTCTCGGATTCACATCGCATTTCCGCTCTATCCCCTATATCACTTCCCCATAAAAATATGGTTACTTAATCACGTACCCGACGGTTACCCGTGATTAAGTAACAATACCTTATAAGTCCGTTCTCTCGTGAGTTGACGGTTGAACTCAATCGTTCGTAAGTCAGCTCTAAAACTTGAAATAAAACCAAAATAAATTTAATTCTTACCTTTCTAACAAAACCGAAGGAAAGCTATCAATCACTTTGTGGCTATTGAGCAGCCGGTTATGGATCATCAGGATCAACAGCAGGGTCAACATGGCCACCAAGAGTAACAAAATCATCAGGGCAATGATGGACAGAATAATAATATTCCGGTTCATCCAGAGAGGCCAGCTCGAGCCATTGGTGATGGAGATGCACCGGATACAAACGCAAACTGGCAAGGGATCATTCCACCGCCGGTAAACAACAACAACTTCGAGATCCGGGCTATCTTGATCAACATGGTGCAAAATAATCAGTTTCACGGGCTTGCATCTGAGGATCCTTTGCAGCACTTGGATACATTTGACAAGATTTGTGCTACCACAAGGCTTAATGGTGTGACTGACGATGGTTTGAAGATGTGTCTCTTCTTTTTCTCTTTGGCAGATAGAGCTAAGGAATGGAAAAGCAATATCCCTCCGGGATCCATTATCACTTGGGGAGAGCTTAAGAAAGCTTTCTTGAAGAAGTTCTTCTCAGCTACTAGGACTGCCCGCTTTCGCAATGAGCTATCTGGCTTTTTGCAACGCAACAATGAGAGTTTTGCTGAAGCTTGGGAGAGGTTAAATAGGCTTACTAATCAGTGTCCCCACCACGGTTTCACTAAGGAAACACTTCTAAGTAACCTCTATAGAGGAATGCTTCATAAAATGAGGGCGATGCTTGATTCTTCTAGTAATGGACACTTCCTAGGCAAGGGAGTTGATGAGGCTATGGAGTTAATTGAAAACCTTGCAACAAGCGATGAAAACTACAATGAGGATTACGAGCGGACTAATAGAGGATCATCTTCTACGGATGAGAAGTACGAGAAGGAAATCAAGTCCTTAAATGAGAAGATAGACAAGATGATCTCCTCAAGCCAAAAGCAAATCAGCTTTGTGGGCAACTATGATGATACACAGCTTTTCCTCTATAGCGTAGAAGAAGATATGACACAAGAGGAGATTAACTTCATTGCGGGGCAAGGTGATTTCAACAAAGGCTTCAACCCCAACTATAGAAACCACCCAAACTTTTCATACAGAAACCCCAATGTAGCCAACCCTCAAGACCAAGTCTATCCCCAAGCTCCACCTCAAGGACAAGCTCAATAACAAAAGCTTTTTGTCCCTTACACTAACCAACAAGGGTTTGGCAATAAGCCTTAGTTTCAAGGTCAACAAGGATTTGTTCCCAAGCAACAATACCCACCCGGTTTTGGGCAACAACAGCCACAAGCTTCTTCTTCCTCGGGTTTGGATAATGAGTTAAAGAGTATGATGCAGCAACTTCTTCAAGGACAAGCCTCAGGAGCTATGGAAGTACAGGATCTCAAGAGTTAGCTTCAGAACTTGACTTCAAGGGTCACAAACATGGAAAACAAGAATGCCTCTACATCCCAAACTCAAGGTACTTTACCCGGAAAATCTGAGCAAAACCCGAAGGAATACATCAACGCTATCACATTGAGAAGTGGTAAGGAGCTGTAACAACGTCAAGTACCCAAACCTAGGGTGATTCCTTCACTCAATGAGGACATTCAAGTTCAAGAAGGGGAGGAGAATTCTGAAAATTCTGCTCTTAACAAAGGAAGTGATAGTGAGATTGCTAAGAGGAAAGGAAAGGCTGTAGTTGAAGAAGTAGTGAAGGATACACTCAAGAAGAAGGATGGTGTGTTTGTGCCACCTCCTTATGAGCCTAAGCTACCCTTTCCGGGCAGATTCAAGAAGCAACTTCTAGAGAAGTACAAAGCTCTCTTTGAAAAGCAAATGAAGAATGTTGAGTTAACCATGCCTTTGATTGATGCCTTCTTGCTAGTTCCTCAATATAGAAAGTTTCTCAAGGATGCAATCAAAGAAAGAACCAAGGAAGTGAAAGGTATGATTATGTTGTCTCATGAGTGTAGTGCATTCATCCAAAGGAGTATTGTACCAAGGAAGCTTGAAGATCTGGGCAGTTTTACTCTTCCATGTGCTATCGGTCCTTTTCGATTTGAGGGTTGTTTATGTGATTTTGGAGCAAGCGCAAGTTTGATGCCTTTCTCATTAGCTAAAAGGCTAGGTTTCTCCACCTACAAGGCTTGTAGGATCTCCTTGGTACTAGCAGATAGATCAGTGAGGTACCCAGTTGGTCTCCTAGACGATCTTCCGGTGAAAGTAGGAGGATTTGAAGTCTCGACAGATTTTATTGTATTGGAGATGGATGAAGAACCAAAGGATCCTCTAATTCTTGGGAGGCCATTTCTTGCCACAGCTGGTGCAATAATAGATGTCAAGAGAGGGAAGATAGACCTCAACCTTGGTAAAGACATAGTGCTCAACTTTGACATCAACAGCGTGATGAAGAAGCCAACCATACAAGGGCAGATGTTCTATATTGAGACTATGGAGGAGCTAGCTGATGAACTCCTTGGGTAGTTAAACATGGATGATCCGTTGGAAGTGGCTTTGATAAAGGAATGTGGGGAGCATGGATACCTTCAAGAGGAAAGTTGGGCCTATATGAGGGCGCTTGATTCGCACAAGCCTTTGCTAGGAGAGGTTAAATTCATTGAGCTAGGATCAGATGCTGCAGGTAAAGAGCAAGAGGTATTTGCTATGGGTATAGAGGATGATGGCGCCAAGGAAGTTGAGCTGTGCAAGGAGCAGCTTGTAGCTGATGATTGGAGCGAGCTCAAAGCACCAAAGGTTGAGTTAAAGCCCCTTCCGCGGGGGCTCCGGTATGCATTTCTTGGCCCTAACTCTACTTCTCATGTCATTGTGAATGAGTTGCTGAGTGATGATGAATTGATTGCTTTAACCACTGAATTGAAAAAGTTTAGAAAAGCAATAGGATACTCACTTGATGATATTAAAGGATTGTCACCTAGCTTATGCACTCATAGGATCCACCTTGAAAATGAATCCATGTCTTCTATTGAGCATCAAAGAAGGTTAAATCCCAATCTTAAGGAAGTAGTTAAAAAGGAGATTCTTAAATTGCTTGATGCAGGGATAATCTACCCTATCTCGTACAGCACTCGGGTTTCTCCCGTGCACTGTGTTCCGAAGAAAGGAGGGATTACGGTTGTTATAAATGATAACAATGAATTGATTCCCACTAGAACTATCACCGGGCATAGGATGTGTATAGACTACCGAAAACTTAATGCTGCATCTAGGAAAGATCACTTCCCATTACCGTTCATTGATCAAATGCTTGGCGTCTTGCTAACCATCCTTTCTACTGTTTTCTCGATGGGTACAACGGGTTTTTCCAAATCCCGATACACCCCAACGATCAGGAAAAGACGACTTTTACTTGTCCTTATGGCACCTTTGCTTATCGAAGGATGCCATTTGGACTATGTAATGCTCCCGCAACTTTTCAGCGGTGCATGATGTCGATCTTCTCCGATCTTATTGAGGACATTGTGGAAGTCTTCATGGACGATTTTTCGGTATATGACTCTTCTTTCTCTTCTTGTCTTTTGAACTTGTGCAGTGTCTTAAAGAGATGTGAAGAGACAAACCTCGTACTCAATTGGGAAAAATGCCACTTCATGGTGAAGGAAGGGATTGTACTTGGGCACAAGATTTGAGGGATTATTGGTGTTTCCAAGGTTTAATTCTCGTTACAACCTAACACAAATCCTTAAACAGATCTAGGTTCTTGTCAAATGAATCATAAACCAAACCTGATCACTACCTTTCAGATTGCAGCGGATTATGGATGGCAGTGATGAGATCAGCTAGAACAGATGGCTACACCTATTCCTCCTCGAGTATCCACACTCTTACAAGCACGGGACGGCTGCTAGACCAAAGAGTTGGAAGAATCAGAGAGAGAGATGAAGAGAGAGAGAGAGGTCACGCCAAGAAGAAAAAATCGCAGGGAGCTTAGTTTCCTTTAGGGCTTTCTGATTCTCTTATATCTCATTAATGGGCCCAAGTCATTAGACTAATGGCTCATTAATCTTTTGGGCCCAAAACACAAAACCAAACAAAAGCATGTATTTGTCTGGCCCAAAACTCTGATTCAATACAGTAAATGCTATTGCATCTTACCGTATTAATTCCATTTAACTTTCCCGTTAGCTATGGTGTGTGACCCTTTGGGATCATACAATACTGGTAATAAGTCCTAAACTTATAGATCAAGAGCGGACTCTAGCAAGTCATCATGATCACCCAGTATTTATGACTTATGTCTGATCTCGACACTTATCATACTTTCTAGAGATAGTACGGTAGATTTCAGGACATTCCCAACAATCTCCCACTTGTACTGGAATCCTACAAAGGACATTCCCAACAATCTTCCGATTGTACTGGAATCCTACATTCCCTAATCCTTTTGTCTCAATATCTCGATCTGGCATAAGGCAAGATGCGTGTCATCCTTATATAGCCAGACCATGTTTATCGGACCAGATTTGATACTGACAATGCAAACGACTTGGGCAAGTCCGTTTGGGAATGGCCATTCTCTTACCAGCTATCAAATCTCCGATTGGCCTAGAGATATTACCTCCGTTAAACGGCAGAGACAAATCCCGTCTTGTTCCATCACTATGAACTACACAATTCATAATACACCCAACCAAGGTCCGTATAGCTCCCAGTTACGAAACAGCGTTAGACAATGATCAAAGCGCATTACTCCATGTGCAGCCACATGCATGCGAACTCAGGTCTAAGGACTATACTCTATAGTCGTATATGAGAACTTCTTATGACACAGATATTAATATCTTGCAGAGTTCTCATCAGCGGGCCATGTCCGGTCATATGCTCCCCTACATATACCCATGTGTCGACTTTGATGCCGCGCATCTATGACCCCTCGAAACCTGGTCATAAGTCTCAACACAATCTAGTCTCAACAGGTTGTTGTTGTTCCAATTTCAACAACCTTCGACTATGGTCACTATAATTTATGTCACTTTGTTAAATATGGGGTTTCAGGATCAAGTCTACTCATGTACTTCGATGGCCCATATATAATGACATGAATCATTTTGGAACGATTATTTATATCACAGTTAAAATAATCCAGAAATCATTAGATTTCATAAACATAAAATATTATGTTTACATGAACCTTTCAAAATAACTAAGTAAAGCCCTTTACTAACTCCCACTGAAATTAAGACTACATCTTAATTTCACTCATCCTACAGCTACAGTCCGCGACTCGTGCTTAGGCATAAGGAGTGGCTTCGTTAATAGATTAGCAACGTTCTCATTCGATGAAACTTGCTTATCTACTTAACACCTCTGTCATTTATCTCACGGAATAGGTTATACCTATCCTCAAGGTGTTTTTGGACCTTTGATGTGCAGCTAGCTTCATCTATGCTGTGAATCACATCAAGTTCAATGATGAACTCTTCTATCCAAACATCCTCTTTCGCCGCTTCTCAGGCTGCGAAATGTTCAGCTTAAGTCATGGAGTCAGCAACAGTGCCTTGCACCGCCAGTTAGACACAAGATATAGCCGGACTGTGACCAGGAATTATCTTTGTCTATTGGAAACTTGCCTTTCAGACTCTATCGACTTGTAGCACCTCACTTTCTCCGTAAATCAAGAACTTATCCTTAGTATTTCTCAAATGCTTTAGGATATTCTATACGGCAATCCAGTGATTCTTTGCTGGATTTGACTGGTCTTTACTTGTCTTGCTTAACATTAAAGCAACATCAAAACTAGTACGTGTCATGGCATACATGATATATCCAATTGCCGTCGCATATGGAATCCTATCCATGCATTCAAGCTCAGCAGTTATCGTAGGACACTGTATCTTGCTTAACGTAATGCCATGTGACATTGGCATAAAACCCTTCTTGGATTGCTGATTACGTGTAGGACTTTGTCAATTTAAGAATCCTGACTTTGTCCTACCAGCTCTTTTGGATCTATATCTTTAGATCCAAAATCCAAGAACTACGTAGCTTTACCCATGTCAATCATAAAACCAACTCCCAAGCCAGTCCTTTACCGACTGCAGCATTGGAACGTTATTTTCGAGAATCAGTATGTCATCGACATACACTATGAGAAATGCAATATTGCTCCCACTTATCTTTTAGTAAACGCACAGTTCCACTTCGTTCCTGTTCAAGTCAAAACCTTGACTACTTTAACAGAACGAAGATTCCAACTCCGATATGTTTGCTTCCATCCATGAATGGATCGACGAAGCCAACTTACACAAAATGTAATTTTTCGGAGTCCGGGCTCACTTTCGCTTCTTTGAATTTTGCAGATTCGTCGCTTTCAATGATCGTCAGATCATGCGAACTTTTAATGATCATCAGGTTCAACTAATGACGAGAAATCACTCTCGGATTAGTAACTGATTCATTCAGATCTGCGAACTTCAGGCTTTACAGGTGTAGATTCTACAGAAATCTGTAAATCCATCCGCTGCTCTCCCTCAACAGGTTGAGCAGCCTCCTGTAATTCTCGAATTTCTTCGAGTTATACTTTTACTCCCACTGTTCTTCTTGGAAAGTAACTTCCCTTCTTAGAAAACAGAATGGACGTAAAAGTAACAAGCCTTGTTTCCCTAGGACAACCAGCGAAGTAGCACAACTACAAATACTCAGTAAAGACGAATTTGGATCGATTCCAATCCACATTTACGTGGTGTCTTTCAACTGATATTGGTGGAACTATTTCAGCGTAAACTTAGATATTTCTAGAGCGTTATTCTTAAAAAATATCATGGAAGATTCGTGTGACTCATCTTTAATCATTTCTAATAAGATCTGATTCTTTCTCACAGAAATACCTCAAGGTTTTCAGGAGAATTGAGCTGTGATACGACTTCACACTCATTCAGATGATCACACAATCAATGACTTAAGTATTCTCACTCGTGATCTAATCCAGAGTCTTAATACTTCTGTCATTCAGATTCTATACTTCATTCTGGAACTCTTTCGACCATGTCAAAGAATTCCGACTTGTGTCTCATCAAATGAACACAGTCACACTCACTGAAGTAATCAGTAGAGACAATGAAGTACAGGAAATTTTCTCTGGCATTACTGCTCATCGGACCACATACATGAGTATGTTCAATCTCCGATAAGCCTTTGGGCCTTTCTCTAGCTCGGCTAAGATGGGCCCTTTGTCTTTTGGTCTAGTAAGCAGAATTCAAGTCTCATAAGATATCCATTCAAATGAGCCCAAAAGTCCATAACTATGGGGTTTCTGAATCTGACTTACTCTATGTGACCAAAACATTTATGCCAAGAAAAATCAGGTTTAACTCATCAGATTTAAACCAATTGCGGTATTTATGTTACATTTAGGCACTCTTTGGTTTAAGACATAAAACCCATTCCTTGAATAGGGTGCTACAATTAATATTTCATTAAGATCAAAAGAACAAACTAGTCTTTTATCAAAATGAAAAACATTCAAATTCTTACAAGAAAATGAAAGACAACTCTGCTTAAAGCAGGTACATTGTAGCAATTACTTAATAAAACCAAGCCTCAAAGGCATCTACAAGTGAAAACCCTACGGCTGAGGCAGCATCCCAAGCTCCTTCCAAACACGCAGTTCCACTTGCCCTTCCTTCAACGTTCTACTGTTGCTCAGGCTCTGCATATTATAACAAATATCAGTGCCACAACCAGTATCCAATACCTATAAGGTATAACTTGAAGTAATAACATGAATACCTGAGGAAGTAGTTTCATACATCAACTTCAACTCCTCATAATCTTCCATGAATTTAATGCAATCTCTCTTCCAATGCCCAGTCTCTTTACAGTAGCAGCACTTACCAACGTAAGAGGTATCTGACTCGGGCTCAGAAGACACACGCTTGCCATGATTCAAAATCTGGACAACTTTGTCTTCACCCTTGTCAGCATTAGGTTTAGTAAACCTACCCTTCTCCTTCATGAGATTGTACAGGGTACTCTTCACGTTTGGCTCAACTGTTTTGAGCATGTCATGCAGTTCAGTCAACGTCTTCGTTAAGCCTTTCTTGATATAGTCCTTTACGAACTTATCATAGCTTGACGGCAGTGACTGCAGAATGATATCAGTTGCCAATTCTTGGCTAACTGGATAATCCAGTTTCCTCAGGTTATCAATGTAACCCATCATTTTACTGATATGAGGACTTAGGGCATCTCCAACCCACCTCTATAATTGCCTCTAAACTCTATTTTAGAGGCAAATCTACTCCAACCCACCTCTATAATTGCCTCTAAAATAGAGATTGCTATATTTTCCTCTATATATAGAGGAACTCTATTTTTTCCTCTAAAATAGAGTTATACTTTTTTATTTGCATAACAGTCCTTTATATTTTAAATGTTTTATAGCTATAACTAAAACAAATAAAAGATATTATTTATTCTTTTATTTTAAAGTTAAACTTTTTTATTTGCATAATAATCCTTTAAATTTGTAAAAAAATATATTTATAACTAAAAATTTATTATAATTTATTTCTAAAATTTTATATAGATGTATCTATTGTAAAATATTTAATTATATGATAAATAGAGGTTGGATTTTAAAAGTTTCATTATAGTTATCCATTTTAAAATTATATATTATTATTATTTAAAAAGTGATATTATATAAAGAGTTTGTAAAATATAATTATGAAAATAACATTTATTCATTTCATAATAATTATTTTTGATACAACAAAAACTAACAACTTAATATTTTCCTAAATTGCTTCCGGATCCACCAAGATCATTAAAGTACTGTCCAAACGAAGTACATGGAGGAGGAACTTGTCGACTTTGTTGTTCATGACTTCGCTTTTGTAAAATCCGTGCTTGTTCAGCTTGAAAGTATCCACGAACATTTGGATCTTGTATAGAATTCAAGTCACAAAATAAAATTTTGTTTTCTTCCTTCAACTCCTTCAGCTCATTTCTCACTTCGAAATGCTTTAATTGATCATTTATGGGAAAAATACACTAATGGTGATGGTTAAATAAATGCACTATGTTTTTATTTTTATATTATGCAATGTACTTTTTATTTAATAAATTATTTAATATAAATGTTATAATTTATAAAGATTTTGTAAGAAACATAGATTTTTGATACAAAAAAGAAAAATGGTTTAATTTGTAATTTTTGTAAAGATAAAGCGTGAATAGTAAAACTAAAAAGAATATTTGAAGGAATATTCTTTTTTAGAGATAAAAATAGAGGAATACATTGGAGTAAAACTCACCTCTATTTTAGAGTTTCTCTATTTTAGAGATAGAGATAGAGGAATACATTGGAGATGGTCTTACTGGATGATCAATTGGTAGCTTGCAGCTAGTGAGAGATTTAACCAACTGGTATCTCTCCACTCTTACCTGCTCCTGAAATTTCAATTTCAGGTTGCTGATCATCTCTATTGGCGACTCCATGTTCTCATATTGCTTCCGCAAATCTGAGTCCATGGTAGCCAATATCAGACCACGCACATCTACCGCATCATTATAATGCTTATTCCAAGCATTATATACTGCATGACTGGCTTTGGATCCGATCCTCTCGGGGAGAGCTTTCTCAAGGACATAGTCCTTTCTCTCATGCCTGAGAACTAGTCTCAGGTTCCGCGACCAAGTCAAGAAATTTGATCCGTTCAGTTTGTCCATCTCAAGGACATACCGGATCGAGAAAGTGTTTTGATTGTTTGTGCTCGTCATAGCTGAAATTTAGAGATAAATAGAGTTTTAGTTATTTAGTTCATAAAAGAGTAATCTTAATAACTTATAAGAAAACTCGCATTGCATTCAAAATTTCTTTGTTTAACCTCATAAGAATGCAATGATTCCGAGACCCATGTTCAGCTAAATCCAAAGTGGGCCACTGGCCGTCACCCGGAATTAGCTTTACTTGGTAAGCATACACACAGCTAGTTATAACCAATAACTCTCGGTTGTGAATTGGGCCCAAGGCCCAATACACCAGATGTCTCAAGGCCCGGGACTCCCGATGGCCCAGTCAAGGAAACCAATCTCTTACAGCCAAATAATCACTAAAATCTGGGACTCCCAATGAAATTAGTGACTATATACTACTTTACTTACGCGAAAACAGACACCTCACACTGTAAGCCATATCTGTAATCAAATAAGCGTTAAGTAGCTGACAAGATTGGAAAGACATCCAAGCTTGATATTGTTTTTGAGGATTTTAAGTTTTATTTCCAAAAATAGAAGATTACTATTTTGGGAAACTTTCTTATTTTAGAAACTTTCTAAATTTAGTAACTTACTAAAAATAGAAATTTCTAATTTAAATATTTCATTAAATATTTTGGGTTGGGTCACAAATTATAGGCCCAATTCTTTGGCCCAAGACCATAGAATTCCAGCTGGCCCAATAATTTGACATAACCGATCTGGTTTATTAATTCTGGTCCAAGACCAAATTAACTATCAAAACCATCGGTTATTTACTAAACCAGACCAGCTCTAAATTATTTGGTCCAACCAAATCAAACTTAGACCAGCCTTCGGTTTAGGTTAAAATTCAATTTTATGAATTTAAATCCGGTTTAACCAGAAATTAAATAATACCATGTATTAAATTATTTCCAGCAAACCGCGATTTGGGTTAACCGCTTGAACCACCAATTAAATTGGATCGATTCAGTTAAATCCAAAACCGGGAAGAAACACCTAGTGTTTTAGCCAATTTGATTTAACTTGCGGTTTAAGGCTTTAAACACACAATTAACCGCCAATTAAATGGACCGGTTTAATTGGTGTGGTTTTGGGCAACGAACCGCGAAGCTCGGTTTAACCGATTGACTATTCGCGGGACGTAAAATTTTAATGGGCCAAACAATCGGATCCTAGATCCAATTCGGCCCATTAACGCAATTGTGGGCCCATAATGCACCCAAGGCCCAATGATCCAACGGCGCATATTGCGCATGCTCACGATCGCAATCGATCATTGCATTTGATCATCCTCGGCTTTAGCATCACGACCCACTATTACGGTTGATCAACGCATTTGACCAACTTGCCTCACGATCGATCCAACTCGATCTCGGCCAAGGTCATGCGATCAACACACGATCGCCTTATGCATCGCACATGGCATTCGGTTAGGGCTTATTAAATCGATTGAACTGTCGGTTTAATTATTGAATGGAGCCGCAAATAACTTGTTCAATAATTGAATGAAGAACATTCGATAGCAACCAAATAGCAACGAATCAACATTAGGGTTTAATATATTCGGCCAATAACAAGCGATATAGTTCAATACATGCGACGTTTTAACAAGGCCAAAACTCTAACTTTCATCATTCAATTATCAATAACTTGCCGAGACCAAAATTCAAGGTTTACATTAATCAATTTTCATCCAAAATCAATTAATCAATTTTCATATGATCCAATTTCACAAGAAACCTAAAACCTGTCTCTGATACCACTGAGGGATTATTGGTGTTTCCAAGGTTTAATTCTCGTTACAACCTAACACAAATCCTTAAACAGATCTAGGTTCTTGTCAAATGAATCATAAACCAAACCTGATCACTACCTTTCAGATTGCAGCGGATTATGGATGGCAGTGATGAGATCAGCTAGAACAGATGGCTACACCTATTCCTCCTCGAGTATCCACACTCTTACAAGCACGGGACGGCTGCTAGACCAAAGAGTTGGAAGAATCAGAGAGAGAGATGAAGAGAGAGAGAGAGGTCACGCCAAGAAGAAAAAATCGCAGGGAGCTTAGTTTCCTTTAGGGCTTTCTGATTCTCTTATATCTCATTAATGGGCCCAAGTCATTAGACTAATGGCTCATTAATCTTTTGGGCCCAAAACACAAAACCAAACAAAAGCCTGTATTTGTCTGGCCCAAAACTCTGATTCAATACAGTAAATGCTATTGCATCTTACCGTATTAATTCCATTTAACTTTCCCGTTAGCTATGGTGTGTGACCCTTTGGGATCATACAATACTGGTAATAAGTCCTAAACTTATAGATCAAGAGCGGACTCTAGCAAGTCATCATGATCACCCAGTATTTATGACTTATGTCTGATCTCGACACTTATCATACTTTCTAGAGATAGTACGGTAGATTTCAGGACATTCCCAACAAGATTTTCTAGAGTGGCATTGAGGTAGACAAGGCTAAGATAGAAGTGATGATGAGTCTTCAGACCGAACTCAGTGAAAGGGATCCGAAGCTTCTTGGGTCATGCCGGGTTCTACAGACGATCAAGGACTTCTCTAAGATCGCTAGATCCCTCACACGTCTACTGTGTAAGGAAACCGACTTTGTGTTTGATGAGGAGTGTTTGAATGCGTTTCACCGGATTAAGGAAGATTTGATTAGTGCTCCGATTGTCCAAGCTCCTGACTGGCAATTATCTTTCGAGATTATGTGCGATGCGAGTGACTACGCAGTAGGAGCAGTTCTTGGGAAGCGAAAGGACAAGAAACTTCATGTCATCTACTACGTGAGTATGATGCTTGATGATGCCCAAGTGAGGTATGCAACAACCGAGAAGGAGCTTCTAGCTGTGGTGTTTGCCTTTGAGAAGTTCAGATCATACTTGGTTGGATCCAAGGTTGTGGTGTACACGGATCATGCTGCGTTGAGATATCTACTTGCCAAGAAAGATGCCAAGCCAAGGCTTCTAAGATGGATCTTTCTGCTACAAGAGTTTGATTTGGAAATCAAGGATAAGAAAGGTATTGAGAATGGAGTGGCGGATCACTTGTCGAGGTTGAGAATTGAAGATGATGTTCCTCTAGATGACTTTCTTCCGGAGGAACAACTCATGGCTGTCAAAGCAGTTAAGGAAGCTCATGATACAAGTAGGAAGCTGAAGGAAATTGGTTCCATTGAGGACAAGGAGCCGTGGTATGCGGATATAGTGAACTACTTGGCAGCCAGAAAAGAACCACCAAGTCTTGATAGCTACCAAAAGAAGAAGTTCTTTAGAGATGTCAATCGGTACTATTGGGACGAGCCTTACCTCTACATTTTGTGTAAGGATCAACTCTATAGAAGGTGCATAGCTGATGAAGAAGTAGGAGGTAATCTTCTACATTATCATGGGTCAGTTTATGGTGGTCACTTTGCTACCTTCAAGACGGTTCAAAAAGCTCTACAAGCCGGGTTTTGGTGGCCTACAATGTTTAAAGATGCCCAAGAGTTCATCACTAAGTGTGATCCTTGTCAAAGAAAGGGAAACATCAGTAGAAGGAATGAGATGCATCAAAACCCCATTCTTGAAGTTGAAGTGTTTGATGTGTGGGGGATTGACTTCATGGGACATTTCCCATCCTCTTATGGGAATATCTACATCCTTGTGGCTGTGGATTACATGTCTAAATGGGTAGAAGCTGTGGCGAGTCCAACGAACGATGCTAAGGTGGTGATCAAGCTACTCAAGAGCATCATCTTCCCAAGGTTTGGAATCCCAAGGATTGTGATTAGTGATGGAGGCTCCCACTTCATCAACAAACTCTTTGAGAGTCTTTTGAAGAAGTATGGAGTAAAGCATAAGATTGCAACGTCATATCATCCTCAAACAAGCGGGCAAGTTGAAGTGTCCAATAGGCAAATAAAGACTATCTTGGAGAAGACTGTTGGGGCTTCAAGGAAAAATTGGTCCAAGAAGCTTGATGACGCACTGTGGGCGTATAAGACTGCTTTCAAGACTCCGTTGGGCACTACACCGTTCACCATGCTGTATGGGAAGTCATGTCATTTGCCGGTTGAGGT
Organism: Orychophragmus violaceus; assembly: GCA_030180135.1. Lineage (NCBI taxonomy): Eukaryota > Viridiplantae > Streptophyta > Magnoliopsida > Brassicales > Brassicaceae > Orychophragmus > Orychophragmus violaceus. Next base: position 24,541,737 of record CM058230.1, on the reverse strand, counting down.
GGAATACAAAGCTTTGTGGGCTGTTAAGTTGTTAAACTTCGATATAAAGACTGCGACGGAGAAGAGATTAATTCAGCTGAATGAACTTGACGAGATAAGGCTTGAGGCTTTTGAGAGCTCAAAGATCTATAAGGAGAGGACCAAGCTTTTTCAGAATAAGCTGATCCAGAAGAAGGAGTTTAAAGAAGGAGATCTTGTGTTGCTCTTTAACTCCCGGTTGAAACTCTTTCCCGGGAAGCTCAAGTCTAGGTGGTCGGGACCGTTTAGATTGAAGGAGGTGAGACCATATGGAGCGGTAGTACTTTGGGGAAAATCTGATGAAGAGTTCACAGTCAATGGCCAAAGACTAAAGCATTACTCCGTTTCAGAAGCTATAGAGGAAGGGAATTCGATTCCACTCTCTAGCCCTCCCTCAGCTTAAAATCTCGGTTTGCAAAAGTCGAGCTTAACGACTTTAAACAAAAGCGCACTTGGGAGACATTCCCATGTTTATCCCTGTACATATGATCTTTTGCTTGTTATTTTTGATGTTTTGCTTTGAGTTTTATCAAGTTTTGTCATTAGGTGAGGTTATGGACTCATTGGTGTTAAGTAAAGGCCATGGGAATGAAGGAAAAATAAATAGGGAGTCAGTATCGGTCTCCGTATCGGTTGGCCAGGCCGATACGGAGTTTCGGGGGAAAATCCGAGAATGCATATCGGTCTCCGTATCGGTTGGCCAGGCCGATACGGATCTTCGAGAAATGTCTGAGAGAAAAATCGCAGACGATATCAGCCATAGTATCGGCTGGCCAGGCCGATACGGTGCTTCGCAATTTAATCAGAGAGTTGATATCGGTCGGTAAATCGGTTGGCCAAGCTGATACGCCCTAACTGCCCAGGTAAGTTTCTCGACCCAAACCGATTTCAAACCAGAATTTAACCGGATTTTGACCCAAAATCGATTTAATGAACCGATTTGGACCAGCTGGGTCCCATTTTCTCTCTTGTTTTCTCCACCCTCACGCCTCTTACTCTCTCTTGAGCGATTTGGACAAAGTTTCTTCAAGAAAATCTTTCAAAAACTTCAAACTCTCTCATCTCACTCAATTCTCAACGGATTCCATTGATTTCAAGTGCTAAATTCGTTTTTTTTTGAAATCTCTCTCAGCCACCTTCACTCTCTCCTACTCCTTCTCATCAAACACACAAGGTAACATCTCCTCTCTTCAAATTTTGTGGGTAAATTGGTAAATTTTGGGAATGTTTAGAGCTCAAAATTGTTGGTTGTTGCTTGTTGTGTAGGCTTAGAAACCCTTGATAAGTTGCTCCTAGATGAAAACCCAACTCAATTTCGCCCTAGAATCAATTGAATTGATGTTTTAGGGATTAGGGTTCTTGAGGATTTTTGGATTCCGAAAATTTTGGGGGAAAGTCAAATTGATTGTTTCTAATGATGCGTTGGGTTGTTAAAAGCTTAAGTTTGTGAGACTACTTGATTTCATTGAGTTTTGTTTCACAAAATTTTTCAAAATGAATGATTGAAGCTTTTTGTGATGAGATTGTGAGTTTGCTTATGAATGTGATTGAATCCTTGGTGACTTATGCACTAGATGATCTTGAATTGAGAATTGTTGAGTTGTTTTATCGAGCTTGCTCGGTTGAAAACAGAATTTATGCAAATGCTAAGCTCTCAAATCTCTTGATCATTGAATTACATTGGTGAATAGCTATTGTTGATCTTTGAGATGTTTGCATGTGATTTTTAAAGCTCCTATTGATTGTGTTGCTGGATTGTGTTATGTGCTCACTCTTTCTTTGAGTTGTTTTTTGTAGGACAATGACTAAAACATCCATCAACTGCGATCAAAGGCCAAGGCACCGAGACAAGATGAGGGAGCTTCCTCGAAAGGAAAGGGTGTCGCTGTTGAGGAAGAAGCACCAGCGGTTAAGGTGAAGTATGTTCAGAAGTCGCAAAAGAACTATTCTCCTTCTGAGTGCATGGCCAAGCTGGAAAAGATACCATTCTGGTCAACCCGGTATCCTCATATCTCGACTCTAGAAGCCCTTGGACTGTTGGAAGACTACAATCAGATTGTAGAAAACGTGGGGCTTAAGCACTTCTTCAGCGTCTCCAGTGACGGATATCAGAGCTCGGCTTGCCCTCGCAACCGTGAAAGAAACACACAACTTAAGAAAGGCAGCCTTGAGAGGGGAAGAGAGTCTTCGGTTTGAGGAAATAAGTTCAGTCTTCAGTTTTGTGGAGGATGGTGCAAAACTGGGTTCCTCCATCCCTATCTAAAAAGATGATCTCCGGGATTTGTGGTTCATGATAGCTGAAGGGGCGTATAAGGTAGGGTTCATGAAGTCCGCAAGGATCAGACACCCAGCTATCCGGTATGTGCATAAGGCACTTGCTCACACCCTGTTTGCAAGGAAAGAAACAGGCCAAGTAGCTGAATTGGAGATGAAGCTGCTGTACATCGGACTGCAACCACTCCTACGTACATTTCCCAATGGTAGGGAGATACCACCTGTGCCGCGTAGACTAAGCTTGACTGCTATACTGGTGGAGCAGTTCGGTATTCACAGAGAATGGGTAATGTCTGTCAGGGATGCTGAACCCAAATTCAACATGGGTGGGTTGATCACACCGCTACTCCAGGCCAAGAGGGTTAAGCTGGAAGGATCATTAGACGAGAGAACATTCGGACAGCCTACACCGGTATGATGGTTGGACTTACCTCAGCTGACCAAGACCCATTTTCTAGGTTCCAAACCGCCTCCCGGTGGTCATCTCTTCCGGATGTGTTCGGATATACCATATGAAGAGAAGTATCTGCTTCCGAACCCCACCATCACAAGCTTTGCCAACCGGGCTAATGTCAGGTTTCTACCGGGGATGGAGCATCAATTCAAACCCCGCGGTCCGCGAAGAGCAAGTGCAGCTGGTTCTGAATCTCCCGAAGCACCTGCTGGGGTGTATGGGTTGCACATGTACTACATCGAACCCTTGGACGATCCCATTGCAAACAGGACTATCCATGCACTAAGGGACCAAAACCGGGATCTTCAAAGACAAAGCAAGTGGCATGGAAGAAACATCAAGAGGTTAGCTAGCTGCTTGAAGAAGGTTACCAAGGTTCTGAAGATGCTCACGGGGAAGAAGGATAAGAGTAGCGCTACCAGGCAGACATCCATGTCACGAGAGGTTCCGACTGGTTTGGATGAGGAGATCCGGGCTGCAACGGAGGAAGTGATCGGAGAAGCTGATCATCTGGTTGAGGAGACAGAGCTGGAGCAGGGAAGATACTCCATAGCTGGTCATGAGACCGGAGGATCCGCACGCATGGCCGACGATGCTTACTACGAGCCTCACCGCCACTCCGCACGCGAGGCGAAAAGGCGAAAGAGAAGAGCAATGAGGACACCATCCTGCTCTTCATCAAACCCAACATACTCCATGGGGGAATCATCACCCCCTATCATTCCACAACTAGCCAAGTAACACTCCATCCTTGTACATATTTATTTTCTTTTCTTTGTTTGCATTTTGTGTGTTTTCGGTCTCTTTTCCTTTCCTAGATCACACAAGGGACCGTGTGATTTAAGTTTGGGGGAGAGACCAGTTGCTAATCTTGTTTCTTTTGATCTTATTTTTCTCTTTTGCACTTTGAGTCTCTTGCATTTCATTTAAGGCATAGAAAAACCAAAAAAAAATCGAAAAATTTCAAAAAAATGTTTACAAAAAGAAAGCATTGTAGGATCGAGTCTAGTTCATATTGTAGGATGCATGCATTGGGGACGATGCTGATTTTGCCTTGTAGAGGCTCACCAATTAAGTTGCTCGTTGCTTTAATCGATTTTCAAAACAAAGGAAAACTCATTACTTGACTTTGAGATTCCGAAATTCCCTATCTTTGTGAAACTTGCATGAATTTAACTCGATTCCGTGATATTTGACTTAATTTGGCTTTGAAATATCTTGCTTAGGGGCTTGAAATGCAATCCCATGATCCTTGCCCGAGTTATGCTTTCCCTTTTACCACTCTCTTGATTAACTCGGGCAACCATTGATCTCATGATCATGGCTTCCCTTACCCAAAGACCATAAAACTTTCCTTGAAGCCTAAATTGATTTGTGAGTGAGGCCTATTCTTGATAGCTTTTGGCATGTGCAAAAACTTGAGAGTATCGGGAACGACAATAGTCTTTTCTCATTTTAGCTAGCTCTATTTGCCATAAGAGTCTAGAATTAGGATGGGAAATAAGTTTGGGGGAGAGACGAGAGTTGAATTGGGAATAAAAGGATCAATGAAAAGAGTTCAAAAAGAGAAAGAAAGTCACTAGGAAATCTCATAAGAAAAGAGCTATGTGCAAAAAGAAAAGAGAATCAAGTAAGTCCCCTAGGAATGAATCAAAGAGAAAGAAAAGAAAAAGATCAAGTGATGAGGGGGATAAGTTATGAAAAAGAATGCTCAAGAGTGAAAAAGAATAGAAAATCAGTCAAGAGTTTCCTAGTTGACATAAAGAAAAGAATGAAAAGGCCAATGGGGTGAGTGTTTGTTGAAAAGTTTGATCATGGTTGGGGTTTGGTGAGTGTTTGCTTTTGAAAATGGGATTGTATAGAGAAATCTTCTAGGGATTGGGTAGAACAATGAGAAAAGAACTTTGTATGTATGAATTGTTCTCTTTCTTAGATAGATTTTGTGTAATGTCATTTGCTCCTATTCTTGAGAGTTAACCACCTCCAAAGACACTACTAAGCCACCTCAAATAGCCTCTCTTGAACCTTGCCGATTGGGATTAATTGATTGCCCCTTTGTGAGATCGCACTTAACTTTTAATGAATGTAAGGAATTGGGTTGATGATTGCTTGTCTTCTATAGGATCTCGAGAGTTAGAGTAGGGATTGAGGGAACGGTAATGTGGAAGTACATGGATAGTCAATGTGTTGGGATAGTGTCCTGAAATCACACTTGTACTCACTCCTGATGATAGTTGTGTGTCGAGATCAGACATTCGTATAATACTGGGCGGTTGCAATGTTTTGCTAGAAGCCTCTTGCAATCCGTAAGATGTAGACTTACTGCCAGTATTATATGATCCTATAGGGTCACACACCTAAGCAAACTGGAAGCTAAAACATGGGAATGATCATTATGGTAATGATCATGTTAATGTGTATTGGATACACATTAATATTGAGTTTCAAATAGTGTGTCGATCGACACGGTATGCGTGTCGATCGACACAGGGTCGATTCCGAAACTGAGTTTCGGTTTTATGACTCAAAATGAATCTAATTAATCATGGTTCGGTTTAAGTCATTCCAGGTCATTTATATAGTGATATAGTTTCGACCTGGAGCCCTAGCCGTTGAGTTTTTCTCTGAGAGAAAAGCAGAAACACCAGAAACTCTAAGATCCCATAGATCCGGCACTAGCATCCCGTTTTCCAGCTTGTGTGCGTGTGTATCTGGTAGAGGCAAGGCGTCTGCGTTGCTCACTGATCTCGTTCACCAATTCATTCCGCTGCCAGTTCAAGGTAAGAACGAGGTTGGTAAATTCAATATAACGAACCCTAGATCCTAGGAGATCCAACAGTGGTATCAAGCTGTTTATGGTTTAGTCTATTGAATCAGAAGCACTGAATTCGAATACTGATGTTATTGAATTGATTGTTTGCTTGCTAAATCGCGTTTTCATGTTGTTAATCTCGGATTAGAACCTCTGTTGAAAATACGATGTCTGCGTTTTCGCAGCGTGTCGATCGACACAAAGCGTGTTTCGGTCGACACAGGGCGAAAACGCATAAATAAAATTTAGGGTTTTTGCAGCGTGTCGATCGACACAAAGCGTGTGTCGGTCGACACAGAGCGAAAACGCGTAAATAACTTTAGGGTTTGTCGCATGGTGTCGATCGACACTAAGCTTGTGTCGGTCGATACATCGCGAAAACTCGTAAAAGATATTAGGGTTTTCGCACAGCATCGGTCGACGCACTGGGTGTGTCGGTCGATGCACCGCGAAAATGTGAAAGATTTGAAATCGCACTGTGTCGATCGACACACTGGGTGCATCGGCCAACACAGACTATGCGAATGGATAGATCGGTTCAATTGGATTGAACTGGTTATCTCGCATGGTTATGTCGGTTTAATTTATAATCCCTAATACTCTACTGTGTCGATCGACACAGGTTTAATGTCGGTCGACACAAGCCTTATAATTGGTTGAATCGGTTCAATTGGATTGAACTGGTTATCATGCTTAGTTAAGGCAGATAAGATCGGTTTAAATTGGATGAATTGGTTCAATTGAATTGGACTGGTTATCTCAATTAGAATAAACCGATTTAATTGGTTAAGATCAGTTTGATTGGATAAGTCGATTCAATTGGATTGGACCGGTTATCGCGATTAATTAAAACTGGTTGAATCGGTTCGATTAGATGAACTGGTCAAATTGGATTTGACCGGTTATCTCGAATAATCTTAAGGTTGCATGTCGAGAGTCGACCATATATGTCAGTCGACGCATATGGTGACGATGCGGACCGTAATCGTTTGGTTTTGAACCATATGATTAAGAAGCCGAACCGAATGACCTAACCCACTAAAATTAGAACGATTAAAACTAAATTGAAATTAAAAGTTAAAAATATTCTAAACCTATTTAATACATATTGGATGTGTGTTAGATCGAAGCTTAGTTATTCAACATGGTTAACTGTCAAGACTTGTTTCGTTGTTGGATAGTCTTGCCAAGAGCTTGGTGTCCACAATTACACGAGTAAGGCAGGTAGTAGTGTTGATGGTCTTGCAGTGCTTGACATCAACTATTGCATGACCTAAGAGATTGAATTACTAAACTTTTAGAGTTCCATTTCCTCAACAAAATATCAAGTGATCTTGATGCCTTGCCCAATCTTGTCTACTGTCAAGACTCGTGTCGTTTGTTGGATAGTCTTGGAGTCCTTGGTATCCACTGCAACATGAGTAAGGCAGGTGGTCATTGACAGACTTGCAGTGCGACTGTCAGTGATCACAAGACAGAAGAGATTGGTTCACTTGACTGAGCTATCAGAAGTTCTGGGCCCAGAGACGTCAGAGTGGATGAGACATGGATTGTCTCATCTACGACCAAGAGTTGTACTGAGTACAATTAGCAATGGTTTGTTACCTAGATTACTAAACTCTGGGTGATGACGAGTCGTCCACTCAGATTTTAGTGATGTATGGATCTTGGATTATTATATTCATAGAGGAAACGTTGTTTGAATATAATGCGAGTTTTCTTATTGGATAAGATTCCTCATTTCCTGAAATCATAACTAAAATTTTCAGCCTATGTCTAAAACTACCTTCTCGTTACGACCCGTCCTTGAGAAGGAGAAGTTAAATGGGTCAAATTTCCTGGATTGGTATCGCATTTTGAGATTAGTCCTCAAGCAGGAGAGTAAGGACTATGTCCTTGAGAAAGCTCTTCCAGAAAGGCTTGGGGCCAATCGCTCGAATGCAGTATATAATGCTTGGAATAAGAATTATATTGATGTGGTAGATGTGCGTGGTCTGATGTTGGCTACCATGAACTTGGACTTGAAGAGTCAATACGAGAACATGGAGTCGCCAATAGAGATGATCACCAGCATGAAACTGAAGTTTCAGGATCTAGCACGAGTTGAGAGATTCCAGATGGTGAAGTCTCTCACTGGGTGCAGACTACCAGAGGATGTTCCAGTGAGTCCTCATGTCATTAAAATGATGGGTTACGTTGATAACCTGGGGAAACTGGATTGTCCTGTCAGCTTAGAGTTGGCTACTGACATCATTCTGCAGTCACTGCCGTCAAGTTATGATAAGTTCATTAAGAATTATATCAAGAAAGGCTTAACGAAGAAGTTGACTGAGCTGCATGGCATGCTCAAGACAGCAGAGCAAAACTTCAAAAAGGGTAAAAGATTTGAAAAATATTGTATAGACAAGGGTGAAGGCAAGGCCGTTCAGATTTGGAATCGGGATAAGCATGTGTCATCTTTTAAGCCCAAGTCAGGCCCATCTGATGTTGATAGATGCTGCTACTGTAAAGAGTTTGGGCATTGGAAGAGAAATTGCATTAAATTCTTGGAAGATTCACAAGAAATGGAGAAGATGTATGGTACTTCTTCTTCGGGTATTGTGTTATTATTTCAAAGTTCTACGTATGTATTGGATACTAGCTGTGGTACTGATATTTTGGAAATATGCAGGGCCTAAGCAACAGTAGAACGTTGAAGAAAGGACAAGTGGAACTGCGAGTCTGGTATGGAGCAATGGTTGCTACATGAGCCGTAGAGATTCTCCACTTGTAGGAGCCTTTCAAGCTTGGTTTTGAATTAAGTAATTGCTACTATGTACTTGCTTTATGCAGAAATGTCTTTCATTTTCTTGTGAGAATTTGGATGCTTTTCATTCTGATAAAAGACAAGTTTTGCTCTTTTGATCTTAATGAAATATTATATGGTAGCACCCCTTTTGATAAATGGGTTTTATATTTCAAACCAAGATACACTTGGATATAACATAAATACCAAACGGTTTAAGTCTGATGACTTGAACTCCATTTTCCTTAGCATAGTCATATTGACCAAATAGAGTGAAGCGGCTTCAGAAGTTCCATAGTTATGGACTTCAGGTTCATTTGATCATGAATTCTGCTTGCTGGGCCAAATGACTAAGGCTTCTTTAGCAGAGCTAAAGAAACGGGCCAGAAGCTCGTTGGGCCTTACACATATTGATGTATGCGGCCCGATGAGCATTGGTGCCAAAGGAAAACTTCAATACTTCATTGACTTATTGATAGCTTCAGTAAGTATGAATGTGTTCATTTGATGAGACACGAGTCAGAATCCTTTGGAATGATCAAAGGAGTTTCAGAATGAAGTATAGAACCGATTTGATAGAAGTATCGAGATCCTCGATTAGATCGCGGAGGAAAATACTTGAGTCAAGAATTGGGTGATCATCTAAGTGAGTGTGAAGTCATTTCACAGCTCATCTCTCCTGAAAACCTTGAATGGTTTTTCTGAGAGAATGAATCGGATCTTATTGGATATGCTCTGATTAATGATGAGTCACATGAATCTTCCATTATTCTTTTAAAATACGCTCTAAAATGAACATGTTTACGCTAAATAAGTTTTCTATCAGAATCAGTGAAAAACACCACATTGGATGTGGACTGAGTGATTTCCAAATATGTTTTTCTGATTAATTGGGATTGCAAGGTTTGTGTAAGGCAGTTGTCATCAAACAAACTTGAACCCAAAACTGATAAGTGCTGCTTCGCTGGTTGTCCTAGGGAAACCGAGGCTTAGTACTTTTGCAGCCAATCCGAGAACAAAGTTTTGTTGTTCGGAACTCTGTTTTTCCAAGAAGAACAGTGGGAGTAAAAGTACAGCTCGAAGAAATTCGAGAAACACAGGAGGCTGTTCAACCTGTTGAGGGAGAGCAGCGGTTGGATCTACAGAGTGTTGTAGGATCGACACCTGTGGAGCCTGAAATTCGCTGATCCTAATGGATCCTTCACTAACCCGAGAGTGATTTCTCGTGACCGATTTCCGTGATCTGATGATCATTGAAAAGTGACGAGCCTGTGAAATTCAAAGAAGCGATGGTGAGCCCCAACTCCGAAAAATAGGCTGGGTATGCATGTTAGCTTCACCGATCTATTCATAGATTGAAGCAAACATCTTGGAGTTGGAATATGCGTTCTGTTAAAACGGTCAAAGGTTTTGACTCGATCAGGAACGAATAGAAACCGTGCGTTTACAAGTAAACTAGTGGGAGCGTAGTTGCAATTCTCAAACTGTATGTTTAGAACGTACTTAATCTCATAAACGACGTTCTGACGCTAAAGTCTTGTCAAGATTTGGGTCGGAAGTCAAATTTAAAGATGGACATAGGAGAAGTCGCGTAAACTCTTGGAACATGGATCCATTGAGATGGATTAGAAGAACTAATTGGATCGTGTCAGAATCCTTATGATAATAAGGTACTGGACAGTTCCAATATGCATGATTCCAAGAATGGCTTCACACCAAAGGTCTTATGGCAATGATCTTAGCAAGATGAAGTGTCTTGGACCTAGTGTCTATGAGTGAGATTCATTTTGCTCATGCAATAGAATCCATCATGAATGCCATATTTTGCACTCGTCTAAATGCAGCGGACGCATAAAGCATGACGAGTAGGTACCAATTTGTTCCAGTAAGAGTCACTGGACAGTTGTAAGGAATATCCCCAAATGTTTGAGAAACACTAAGGATAGGTTCTTGTACAACTGAGAAAAAGACGAATCTGTTATGAGTAGTTAGACGGAAAAAGATGAATCCCGGTTCCCACCTGGTTATGTCTTTTGCCTGAGTAGCGGTGTTGTCTGTTGGAAAGGTTTCCAAGCAGAGGACCGTAGAATAGTGCTTGTTAAAGAATAGCAGTGTGGTTTGTTGGAATGGTTCCAAGCAAGAACACCGCAGCATCTCTCACAACCTAAGCACGAGTTGTATACTGTTGCTGTAGGTACTAGATATCTGAAGACTTGGTCTTGATTCTAGTGGGAGTTAGTTTAGTTATGATGTTCAGATAGATATGATATGGTCATGTTTATGAAAAACTGACATCAACATTATTTGACTATTGGATAATTAAATAATAGTCCTAAAATAAGTTTATGTCATATTATAGGCCATCAAGTTGAGGACTTGATCATGAAACTCTATAAGTAACAAATGACATAAATTATGATGTGTCCCTAGTCGAGGTTGTTAAAGTGGGACAATAACAACCGCGAGAGACTAGATTGTGAGGTGACTGTTGACTAAGTTTCATGGAGTCAATGATATGAGTATCACAGTCAGTCACATAGATATATGTTGGTGAACATATGATCGGACATGACCCGCTAATGAGAAGTCTACAAGATAGTTATATTTGTGTCATAAGAGGTTCTCATTACGACTATAGAGTATAGTCCTTAGACCTGAGTTCACCATGCTTTCTTGCATATGAATTGGTACACTTTGACCTTGTCAAACGTCGACCCGTAACTGGCGACTATAACGGCACTGTTCAAGTATATCATGAAGTGTGCGTTGAAATAGGGATAGAACAAGATGGGATTTGTCCCTCCTGAATAACGGGAGATAAATATCTCAGGGCCTATCGAAGATTTAATACTGAGAAAAATGTGTGGCCGCACTCAAACGAACTGTAGTTCAGTTGTTTGTAATGTTCAGTATGAGATCAGGAGTTCGATAAACACGATGTTGGCTTAATAAGGATGACACCAATCTTGCCTTATGCCAAATCGAGATATAGAGACAAAAGAATTATAGGAATTGATGATTCCAGTACAAGTGGGAGATTGTTGGGATAGTGTCCTGAAATCACACTTGTACTCACTCCTGATGATAGTTGTGTGTCGAGATCAGACATTCGTATAATACTGGGCGGTTGCAATGTTTTGCTAGAAGCCTCTTGCAATCCGTAAGTTGTATACTTACTGCCAGTATTATATGATCCTATAGGGTCACACACCTAAGCAAACTGGAAGCTAAAACATGGGAATGATCATTATGGTAATGATCATGTTAATGTGTATTGGATACACATTAATATTGAGTTTTGAATAGTGTGTCGATCGACACGGTATGCGTGTCGATTGACACAGGGTCGATTCCAAAACTGAGTTTCGGTTTTATGACTCAAAACGAATCTAATTAATCATGGTTCGCTTTAAGTCATTCCAGGTCATTTATATAGTGATATAGTTTCGACTTGGAGCCCTAGCCGTTGAGTTTTTCTCTGAGAGAAAAGCAGAAACACCAGAAACTCTAAGATCCCATAGATCCGGCACTAGCATCCCGTTTTCCAGCTTGTGTGCGTGTGTATCTGGTAGAGGCAAGGCGTTTGCGTTGCTCACTGATCTCGTTCACCAATTCATTCCGCTGCCAGTTCAAGGTAAGAACGAGGTTGGTAAATTCAATATAATGAACCCTAGATCCTAGGAGATCCAACACAATGTGATTAGAACAACTTGTAACTTCTTTGAAAGATCTTGTATCTTGTTGTGAGTCTCGTGGTTTTGAGTCCCCACCTTCAAACCTTTCTCCTATCTTGCTTTGATGGTCTTATGCTTGCTTGTGGACAAGCAAGGTTTAAGTTTGGGGGAATTGATATACTCGTGTTTCAATTCATTTAGGCTATCGTTTAGATCATGTTTTGCTTCTTTTTAGTTTCATTTAGCTTCATTTCTTTGCTCATTGGTGTGTTTAGAGTATAGGATCATCTAGAGCTAGGTTTAGGCATTCTAGGCTTGCATTTGGAGTGTTTCTTGTGTTTTTGTAGGTGATTGGAAGTGCAAGGAGTATTGGTGAGCTTGGAAGCGGATTTTGGAGCTCAAAGGACAAAGAAGGACCCAGCATGAAGGCATATCGGCCACCATATCGGTTGGGGTGGCCGATACATGGTCTCGGATTAAAAGCATGAAAGTCATATCGGTTGGCATATCGGCTGAGCCAACCGATACGTATCCACGTGTTAAATTCAAAGGGCTCATATCGGTCACCATATCGGCCAGCCTGGCCGATACACTTCTTCGACAAAAAAATCCAAGAGCTCGTATTGGTTGCCATATCAGTCAGCCTGGCCGATACGTTTCCCAGAAACTGTCTTGGATCCGGGTCAACACCTGGTTTGTTCCGGATTGACCCGGTTCGCCCCATATTCACTACTTAAGGCCAAAAACCTATTTTTTATTGTTTCTTAAGCATATTTTGATTCAAAAACCCTTTTGTAAGAACAAGTTTGATTTTTGGGTTAATCTAAGTACTTCTTTGGTGATTTCTTCTCTAAATCTTTCTCTGTATCTCTAATCTTCAATGATCAACACTATCTCTATGGGTTTTGTTAACCATATGATGATTAGTGAGTAGTTTCTCATAGGGTTTATGGGTTAGGTAGGATTAGGTTGATTATGGATGATTAATGGATGTCTAATGTTTGTTTGTTTTAAATCTCTTTTATCAAAGTGTGCTTAGTGCCTGATTAGCCTTGATCACGTTGATTAGGATGTCTAGGATTTCTTGCTCACCATGTGTTCGATGAAATTCCAGTTTTAGCTTTGATAGGACTTTCACATTCTAACACATGAAAATGGATGTTTAGAGTGGTTGTTGGCTGTTTGGAACTTGTTTGAATGCTTGCTTGATCTTAATTCACAAATGAGAATTTGTTCTTGGATTAGGATTAGGGAAAGAGATTAGTACTAAGAGATTAGACTAATCAATTTGTTGTGTTCCTTGCTAGGAGGTTAGGTTCTTTGAAGTTTGAATTAGGATCCTTGATCATCCCGAGTCACCAATCCGTTGACCTTAACCCTTAGACCTTATCTTTATCATTGATTGTTAAGAATTCACTTTGTTTACTTGCTTTTTATTTGCTTCTATTTGAATTGTCTTTATTAGGATTGTTAAAACCAAATTTGATTAAGTGATTTGACTCTAGAGGTTTGGTGTATTCTTATTGGTTATATTCGTCCCAAAAAGGTTCGATACCTCAAAGCTACACGATAAGCTTGAGGAATTGATACCTCAAAAGTATTGTAAAATCCTTGTTATCAGTAAGCTATAATAATCTCCCGAAATTCTTGTTATCATCATCACCATTATACAACAATGTAAGCAATGTAGACGGAAGTGTTTTAAGAAGAGGAATCTTTACTTTTCCATGTTTTACAACACATTGAGAAAACCGGTCGCGCTTTCGATCCTTTTTTATTTATATGCTCATCAAACCACATATAATCACCACAATGAGTACACGTGTATGAAGGATCTCCATGGTCCATGTATTCCATTGTCATATATTTTCAAAACTTAGTCAAGCTATACTCAAATCAATGGCTGTAAAATAATTGTCAATAAATAACTTAAATCAATTAAATGATACCATTTTCCGCAATTCTAGGCTTAACCATCCTTGATACCAGATGCATTACATGGTCCTGCCCAATAATTTTAGAGATTTCCAACATGGGCTACAACGCCAAAAACATCTATATAGTGAAAATATCAATTAGAAAACACATGAAAATAACATTATTATCATAATCCTAATCACAAAACAAATATTTGTTTCAAATTACCTTTAGGGTAAGGATCTTAAACTCTCTGGTCTAATATATCCGGAATCGATGTGCAAACTATGGGATGACCTTCCGAAATATTATCATAAGTCAAATAGAAAAATGTGTATGTCGTGAAAACCAGCTTGAAGTTGTGAAGGGTCAAGGAAATATAATAAGGTGAAAGAACAACTTGAATATTTTTAAGCTTAAACCAACGACCCTCAAACCAAATTGACCACCGGAATTGATCAAGAACAGAGGCATTAATAGTTGCCTCTATCTTGATTCCATAATCAAGAAATGATCCACTTAATAAAACATGCAAGAGTAAAAAAACAACAAATGAATAATGAAAAGAGAGATTACCTCTTCATCAACCAAAATCATTGAGATTTTAGGATCTCGAATGGAATAAACACACATCCATACACGCAAGAGAAAAACTTTAGATCCAAAAGAGATGAGACCTTTTTGTTGATCTGAGAAACTCTTCGGATAATCTGAAGAGACATGGTTGATTCTCGCTGTTTTCTCGCAAAAAATCTAGAAAGCAAGTTCTTTTTCGGTAAACAGTAGAATATGAATCGTCTAGGACAAAAATATTTATTCAGAACTAAAAGTTATGAATAAAAGGTGTGTAAAGATCAAAAGAGACAACTATTGATTTAGTTAATATATTTGGGCATTAACCGCTAATTATTCTTTTTTATTATCTTATTATTACTTGAATCATTATATAATAAGAAATCAATTCGTATAACGTTTTGCTTGGTATAAAACAAATATGCAAAATCAAAAATAGCATAATATAAAATTTGAACAATGATAATGATAAGAAATTGAAACTTTATTCAGGGCTAAACCTTACTTGGGACTCAAAATAATATTTACCAAATCCATCATTTACCACCAAATCCATGACTATAGTAATAGACAATACTTATTCGGACTATAGGCTCATTAGAACAATCGGGACATGTGAGGTGAACTAATAACGTTTCGGCAACAACCCTCAATCTAACTTTTAGATCTCGAGTATAAATTCAAAAAAGTTATATAAAATCGCTTTTATTTTGTTAGTTCACCTCACATCATTTTAAAAAACTCGAGATTAGCGAGCTTCTTGTTTCATGCGAGTAAGATAAAACATAATAAAAAAGCAAAACATAAAAATACGTTTTACATCGAAAAGAAGAAGAAAGTAATAGAAATGATAACGGATCATTCGATTAAATTTTAATCATCCGGAAAAATACTGCCAACGTATGAGAAAAGAAAACATAGAGAGAAAACTTCTTGAGAATGTGGAAGATGCAAATGATTATGTTTATAGGCCAACAACCTCACCTTATATAAGATTTCATTGGAGACTACAATCTTCACACGAAAGACTGGTATATGCCATAGAATATTTTTTTTTAAATTGAACTAATAAGATATTCGGAAAGATATTATGATAGATTTTAGGAAATATAATTAATGAAATGAATAAAACTCGAGATAATGATATTCCCGTAAATAAGTTCAACTGTAAAACCCTTTTAGTTATTTTCTGGTTTGTCATGTCACCATTCCACATCAACATTATCCTTCTCTAGAGCGCTCTCTTGTTGACACTTCATATTTGGCCAAAAACTAATTCTCATTTATATGTATAGATTCGACATCAAACTAAGTTCCGTAAAAATAAACCCAAAATAGGAAAACTAATAAATAAATGAAAGAATACAACATCATATGATTTATTTATATAAAAAGGAAAAAAATTAATACTATTTTCTACGTAATTTTCTCCCAACATACACTCCATAATTGGGATTAGAGCATCTTTGATGGTGAGTATCTCACCATGAGTTTCTTATTAAAATTATTTTAATATTTTTAATTTAACACTCATAAAACTTATAAAAAAAAACATTAAACCAATAAACACAAGAGACCTCATCTAAGAGTTTTTTTTAAGTTTTTGTTGGTTTTTTAGTAAAGAGTCGGCTCTCTAACCCTCTTAAAAATACCATACGGGGTTGCCATTAGAAGTTCTTTTTGTGGAAGTCAAACTTTGTGGTTGTCTTTGTAAGAAATCCAAAGCAAGATTTTTTAGCTCCTTTGTCAGTCCTATTTCTCCACAATAGAAGACTCTTGCAATCAAATTCATATTAGAATTTCTTTAATTCAAGTAGTTAATTAACGTATTATCACATAATAACAAGATTAAAGCGGTTAAGATTGTTTTTTTTTTTTTAACACTGGCATTGTATTATCATTAATCACCAAAAGGTGCAGCTACAACAGAGTCATCACGAGTGTCTCAAGCAGGAGAGGGGTACACATAGTGATGCTCGAAACAGAGTTTTAAGGGACAGAAATGCAGAAAAACAGAGCCAAACGGTAAACAACAATAAAACATAAAATGAGACTTTAGAATACCAGTAGGTATTGTACTCCATCCAGCAATGGATACCTCTCCAGATGGTAGAGATAATAGAGGGGTAGAGAAATCGGAGTTGACAATTGTCTAGGACCTCCGAGAGATTAGTGTTGAGAGCTGGAACATCTGTTACGTTCCACTGAAATGATATGTCTCAGCCATCGAGGCCCTCCCCGAGCTATGTAAGACTGATACAACCTTTGATCACGAATCACGCTCGCTGCGATTTCAGTCGCTATATTATTCCTCTGCATGATTACATGCTCACAGCTGAAGCTAGCCAAGGAAAATAGCAGATTCCTAATAGTCATAGCCATGTCTTGAAGATTGGGGTAGCAGAGAGGGTGTAGCATAACATTACGCACATTTTCCAGGTTCGACTCGAAGATAACATTCTGAAATCGAAGATGATGCGTCCCTTCTACAGCCCAAAAAAGTGCTTGAAGTTCATTCTCTTCGATAGAGCTAACTTGTGTATAGGACCTACGGCTGTGGAAGAGAGCCACGCCTTCGTGATCTCTGATAATCCACGACGCACCACCACACTGATCCGATGGAGACCAGGCAGCACCAAAGTTGCATTTGACAAAACCATATGGTGGTGCCTTCCATTGAGGTTGATCCAGTTGAGGTTGCGCTGGAACTATTTCATTTCGCTCATTCTGATTGACTTGGAACCATATTTCTGTATCCTCTATGGCCTTTTCCGCGGTCCTTGCCGCACTAACCCGAGAGTTTTCAAAAATCAGCTCATTCCGCGCCTTCCATATGTGCCATAACAGCCAGGGATATGCTCTGTGAATGGATTGATCAATCTGCCGACTTCTGCTCCTGGTGACAAGATGGTGAATGTTTAGGAAAACAGAGGTAGGTGAGAAGCCTGCTCCAGGAAGCGTAATACCAGCAGTGTCCCAGACCTCCTTGGCATAAGGGCAAGAAAAGAGGGCGTGATTAATGGTTTCCACATCCGAACCACACATTTTACAAGTGGTATTCAGTTGGATGCTGCGTGAGGCAAGTCTTTCTTTAACCGGTAACGCACCAGCTAAAGCTTTCCAGACAAAATGTCTGATCTTTGGTACCGTTTTCATTTTCCAAATGTTCTTCCACAACTGTTTTTCGACTGGAGGTAAGTTGCGTGCATTGGCGTCTTGGTTCCTGTTAATAGTTTCCAATAGCCTATACCCGCTTCTTGTTGAATATTCGCCTGCTTTTGTGAATCCCCATTGGTCACAGTCACGTCGAATATGGGAAGCTTTAAGCGTCAGAACACGTTCAGCATCAGCTGCACAGAATGTTCGTTTTACTTTATTTACATCCCATAAACTTGTGTTCGGAATCAGTAGGTCAGCAGCTGTTAGAGTGAGGTCAACCTCATGGTCGGGATGGTACAGAGGAGGTCTCGGCACCTCGTCAATAATCCAATTATGAGACCATACGTTTGTGTCAGCTCCATTCCCAATGACACGCACCAGGCCTTGCTTTAGTACTTCTCTTCCGTGAAGAATGCTCCTCCACGCATAGGAAGGACGTGTACCTGTCCCACAATCTAGAAAAGATGTTTTACTGAAGTACCTCGCCTTAAGAACTCGAGCTACTAACGAATCAGGGTTACTCCATATTCTCCACGCCTGTTTTCCAAGAAGGGCTTGGTTAAAACTGCCAATATCGTGAAATCCCAAACCACCATTCTCCTTAGTTTCACACAGTTTTTTCCAAGCCACCCACGGTATCTTCTTTCTATTATTCCCGCTGCTCCACCAGAACTCTATTAAGGCACTTGTAAGTTTCTCACAGAGATCCTTTGGGAGTTTGAAAACTGACATTGCATAGATAGGCAAGGCAAGGCATATCGACTTGATAAGAATTTCCTTCCCTCCTTGTGACAGTGCCTTTGAGAACCAGCCATTGAGACGTCCATGAAGTTTCTCCCGTATAAAGCTGAGTAAAACCTTTTTAGAGCCTTGAAAGCATTCAGGTAGCCCGAGGTATTTACCATCACCTCCTTCCTTGTCGATATTCAAGATGTTCTTTACCTCTAGTTTAGTAGCCTCATCAATCTGAGCACCGAAGATGATTGATGATTTCTGTTGGTTTATAACCTGACCCGAAGCATCACCGTATAACTTTAGGCATTTCATTAGCTCCACACTTTCTTCTACAGAAGCTCGACACATAAGAAGACTATCATCGGCAAAGAGCAAGTGTTGCACCGATGGTCCAGACGTGGCTAACTTAATTCCGTGGATCCGTCCTTCTTTTTCAGCTTGGTTAAGGCAACTTACCAACGCTTCAGCACATAGAATGAACAAAAAGGGAGACAACGGATCACCTTGACGAATTCCCCTTTCCGGCTTTATAAAGCCGTGAGATCTTCCATTCAGCAAGATAGAGTACGATACCGACGACACACATGCCATGATCCATCGTACCCATACTCTATCAAAATTCATCTTTTCCAGCAATGTCTCTAAGAAACACCACTCGACACGATCATATGCCTTTGACATATCCGTCTTTATCGCCATAGAAGAGTTTGCCACATTTTCTTTCGTCCTCAACCCATGCACCATTTCATGAGCAATGATGATATTATCCGTTATCAGACGGCCAGAAACAAAAGCACCTTGGGTGTCCGATACCACCTGAGGGAGTATTTGCTTTAATCTTCCACACAAGATCTTGGAGATGATTTTGTAATGTACTGAACATAAGCTGATAGGTCTCATGTCTTTCATTTCCACAGGATTAACGACTTTAGGTATAAGACATAGTTGCGTGTGGTTCCATCCCGGAGGTATCACTGATGTTGTGAAAAAGCCACGAACCTCTTCTGAAACTTTGGGACCAACCACGTGCCAGAATTTTTTGTAAAAAACACCTGTTAGTCCATCATTTCCAGGGGCGCTACTACCCTTTATGCTATAGGCCGCAGCTTGGATTTCTGCATCTGTAACCGGAGCCGTTAGAAGCAGATTCATTTCATCAGTTACACGCCCTTGAAATCCTTCAAACAGTGACTCCAAATCATAAGGATTGGAGCTCATAAACAAATCCCTGAAGTACTCCACAGCAATGTCCCCTTTACCGCCTTCTGAGAATGTTTCCGATCCATCTGGATTCTTTAGCATCAGCACTCTGTTTTGAGCTTTACGGCCTTTGACACTATTTTGGAAGAATGGTGTGTTTTTATCTCCACCCTTGAGCCATTGTTCTTTACTCCTTTGTCTCCAGAACATCTCTTCATCTTTGTAAGCTCGTGAAAGTTCTATTTTTAATCTCTTAACCGTGGACGTTCGTGGCACCAGCTTCGTCAGTTCTGATTCTAACTCGTTGTGGAGCTTAAATATTCTGTCCTTCGAGTTATGGTCTGTGCAGCGTTTCCATTTCGATATAGCGGACCTGCATTTTGCTATCTTCTCCATCAAACTGTCGTTATTGCAGTCATTCGATGTGCCCCAACTCTTTTTGATAACTTCCTCAAAGCCTGGTTTGTCGACCAGCCTCTTGTCAAAATAAAACCGTCCCGGGCTTGGCATATCAACTTCGTGCACAAAGCATAAGTATATGGGCCGGTGATCCGATGCCCACATATCTAAATATGCGTTTTGTGCCCGAGGAAATAGGTTGAACCACTCTACATTCCCAAAGCTTCGATCCAGCCTGCATTGTACCCAAACATTATCTCGCACACCACTCCAGGAGAGTCTATTCCCGGTACAATTTATCTCTTTCAGTTTACAGTTTGCAGCCATGCTCCTAAAGTTCCAGAAGGAAGATTCCTGTCTGATTGCACCACCTAACTTCTCATTGTTATCCATCAGCTCATTGAAATCCCCAACCAACATCCAAGCCTCATCTCGGATCATTCCTATATTTATCAGCTGATCCCATACAATCTGTCTTCGTTCTCTTACAGGATCACCATAAACACACGACATGTAGAAGCTTAAAGAGCCCAGCTTCACCTTCAGGTCAATGATTCTGTTGCTTTTTGAAAGAATCTCAACCTCATAGCACTTTTTCCACATCAAAGCCAAGCCACCACTTAAGCCATTCGGCTCCACAGTGACTAACTTATCGTAACCCAAACTTTGTTGCAAATCACACAAGTAAGAAAATTTTTGTTTCGTTTCCATTAAGAAGATAAAATCCGGAAAATACATCTTTCGTAAATTCCGAATACGACGAACTGTCTCGGTACTTCCTGCACCTTGACAGTTCCAACTCAAAATACTCATTGGGGTTGCAGCGGCTTCAATACGGAAGCCACCGTAAAGTCTTGGTTGGAGTTGTTGATCTTCTTCGCCGTTTCACTCTGATTATTCTCAGCCTTGCGCTTTGTAACAGCTTCGGAGGATGGGGTTTTGTGATCCTTTGCTTGAGCCGACGTAGCACTGTTAGAAGGGTTTCGCAGCTTCCTCTTCCACACCGGAGGTCTATTCCGCTTCTTTTTCTGTCCACCATTAGTTCCGGCAGCATCATTAGGTCCAGAAGAACCGATACTGAAAACCGTAGAGCTTTTGGTGGGCAGGGCATTGGATGCAGACGTTTCCGTGTCATCCACGTCTGATCCACCTTCTAATTGACTCGGTGCAGAGCTTGCTCTCGGGAGTGCAGAAGTGATTTTGATCAGTCCACCATTGTCTGCTCCATAACTAAACACCATTCCTCTCTCTTTGTTCAGATCATTTGAAAACAGAGGAGTTTCCACCGTAGTCTTGATCCTGTTATCCTCAATGGCTTGTTGTACACGCTTTATACGAGCATTGCGCTCTGAATCATCCGAGTGTGAGATGTACTGGATAGCCGCTCTCTGCGCCTCACGCGGTAGCTCCGGGAAGAGAGCTGGAAAGCCTGGTGGTCCGTCCATCACATTGTACAGTTTCATTTGTGCTTGTGTCTTCTCTCCAGAAGAGCTTCCACCTCTTTCCATCATATGCCCTGGACCACGATCACTACCCTGAGAGCGTTCCTTTAGAAACGGACAGTGGTTCTTATCATGTGTGAGTTTGAAACACTTGTGGCATTTCTTCCTCAGTTTCTCGAACTCATACGAGATGATGACGGTCTCTCCAGTTGGTAGGTCCAGTTTCTTCTCATCTCTCGCCGGCTTAGCGATATCAAACTCCACCTTAGCTCTGATAAAATCAGTCTTCTGAGATGTTTTTGGGTCATAAGCGATTTCTATCACTCTCCCAGCAGCCTTGGCGAGGGTATTCATGGTCTCCATAGTGTAGAAATTACATGGAATATTCCGGATCCTTACCCAAACTTCGAACTTGGTGAGGAAATCATCTGGTGGGGATGGTGTCCACCTTTCAATGACCATTGACCAGTGGTTGAAAGAGCATGGTCGATCATTAAGCACAGTCTGGATGTCTTCTTCACGCTGGAAGATAAACTGAAACTTTTCTCGCGATAACGCAATCCCTCGAACACGACCTTCAACTCGCCAATGTCCTGGCATCTTTTCAATCATTCGTGAGATGTTTTGGGCCTCCGGGTTCAGTAGACGACCCAAAATACTCATCGAATTCTCTTCAAACACCCGGAACTTAGGGTCGTCTGGCAGCTTGATCGGTTCATCATCTTCAAGAGACATCGTTTGGAGAGCGTTGTTGATAAAATCAGACATGGTTTCCGGCGGAGACTGGAAGATTGCAACCCAGTAGCGGCGGAGAAATCTTTTTTTGGAGAGCTTGTCAATCAAGCCGTGAATCAAGTCCCCATTAATACAGCAATATTCCGGAGGAGTTGTTTGGAAAGTTGCCATGTATGGTGAGGAGGAGTAAATTTCGGTTTGTGAAAAGGAAAGAGAGGAGCAAAAAAGGTAAGTGATAATTATGAGAGGGAGGTGGTTTAAGGAAAATTCCAATACCGTTGCAAAAAAATATTTTGCCGGCGAAGGGAGCTCTACTCAAATTTGAGAGAGGAGAAGTAAATAAGGAAAGGGGAGACCCTCTAAATCAACTAGAGAGGGCTAAGCGAGTATCAAGGCCAACTAATCTGGATTACATTATTTGCATACAGTGATCCTCTTCTACTTCTAAGAGACATGTAAAAATAAAGAAAATTTACAAAGATATTTTTAAATATATTTTAAAATATAATAGTTTCCATCATAATATCTTTCTTAATAATAGATTTCATACAGTATTTTCTCTATTTTTTCTCTATTATTATATTTTACTATTTTTTCCTTTATTTTTTCTACTAAATTTCATCTAGCTTAAATGTATTACTATATTTTTCTCTATGTCTAAAAATGAATGTTCTCTTTATGATTTTATTTTCATTTTAGTATTAATACATTTTCTATACAAAGTTGGCGAATATTTTACTCTAAAATAGAGTTTAGAGGTAAAAATATAGTTGAGTTGAAGATGTCCTAATAAATATCTAATATATCGAATTGCTTGATTTGTTGAATAGATAATTGTTATCAACACATAAATTAATTATCGTATATTGTTGATCATTCCAATATTGGTTGTCTTGCTTAAAGAATTTAAAAAAAAAAAAAATTATTTACAGTCTATCATGTCAAATGAATGATTGAAAGATATTATTTTGTTATCAGTTGAGACATTTATGGGTGAAAAGCCTATTTGAGTTTAGTGAACGGTTTTGCATATAAAAGTGTTAAGAAAGCAATATTTCAATAATATAATTTTCTGTTTTTTATTTTCTTATAAAAAATGTTTTTAGTTTTGTATAATTTTTTGAAGTTTTAATCTTATTACTATTATTTGGGATTTTAGAATTTTTTTATAAAATGACTTATATTCTAAAATTCGTATAGGGCATTCAAAAACATTAGACCGACACTGCCCCGAGACAACATCAACACCGTTCTTAGCGTGTTGCAAAGAATGAAGAATGACAATAAGAGCCACCCTAGCATCTCCTTCCTCGTACACACTCGTACAATAATTATGGAGCTCAATCAATCATTCCTCATCTAGCTCTGGAACCTCGTCCATTATTCCCTTAAACCACTCAAACGATCCTTGCTTACGAGTCACCCAATATAAATAAGCTTTCCTTGTCCTACAACCTTTATTGTTCCCATTACTGTTGTTCTCAATGTCGTTGTCGCGGTCATGGGATTTCATGTTGTTGATGATGTCCTTGAGTATGCTGATCATAGGTGTGGCTCCGATTCCGAGACCTAGGAGGAGTACCACGTCGTATTTCTTGTAGTCTTGTGCAGGAGCATATGGAACGTCGATACGGGTCTTTGGGAATGCAAGGGAGTATCCTCCCTCCACACTGAGCAGAACACTTTTACCAGTTGTAGGAGGTTTGTAGACCTCAGAAAAGACGGTCTTGAGATTATGTGTCCAGTCACCAAGCGTGTGGATGTGTACGCTCACGTAGTCGTCTCCTAGCACGGATGCAATGGAAAAAGGATGTTATTCGAAGGGAGAGACAGCTCTAGAATTCACGAACATGTATTGTTCAATTTTTTATTGAATCCTTGTGGCTTCATTATGTGTAGACACAAAACATTCATGGGGTAAACAACCACCTGTTGTTACATACATATATAAATATTTTTTAAAAAGTTGAAAGGAAAAGTTCATACTATATATGTAATTCTGACCTTGATAATCTTTTTTTTTTTTGAAAAAGGGTTAACCTTGATAATCTTAAACGGTTTAATACTTGATCTGAGGGCACGGATCAACCTCTCTGACGCATTCAAAGGAAAAGTTCATACACCATGCCTACAAGAATCACACAAACAAGAAGTATTAACTAACCTAAAAGAAAGGAAATTAGAGAATAATTATACCCCAAAAAAAAAAAAATTAGAGAAGAAATCAAAGGAATCAAGTTTGAGGAGCATACCGTTTTGTGATATCAAATCTTTGTGAGGTAGGCCTGATACCATGGACAATGAAAAGAGCATAAACAATGATGAATAAATGGTGGGAGTACCAAAAAGCATTGAAACCGGTATGCTTCTTGAAGAAATTAGGTAGGTTAAGCTTGTTACGGATGAACCAAGGTGTAGCGAGTGTAAAGGCTATAGCCATTAGCACAACCATCATAATACCAGTCACTCCTTCCACTCCTTTCAAAAACCACCGGTAGCTCTCCGGTTGCTCCCTAAAGTAGGAAATCATCGGCTCATAGGTTTCCTCATCCACGGAAATTAAACGCGGAAAATCACACGCTAAATGCACAACCGCATGGAGTAAAACCCTGACCACAAATCCCATTTGCAATAACCTTATGGAAGTTGAGATTATCATCGAACGGAGCGACAAGACCTAGGTTAGTCTTGTTCTTGAGCCAAGTGATAGTATTGCGACAAACAAGCAGCAATATAAGAGCCATGTTGAACTTGAGAGTCTATCCGCCTCCTTTGGCGACACAAACTCAATAACCCATCACGCCTTAGGCTGCCTTGTACAGTACTAAATGAATTAAGATATGTCTCCTCCTCTGTAACGCCCCTTTCCCATTCTCCGCTGACCGTCGAGCTGACCGGTCAACAATCAAACAAGAACATGACCGATCGAACCCGAGCAAGTCGAACAGGAAAAGTTCGTCACAGGACGAAGTCAGAGACGGATCGGTTTGAGGCAAAGGCTCGCACTAATCCATACTTGACCTCGCTATCCTCACTTCCGTAATACAAGTTGTACACCTTGTACCACTTCGGTGAGTTGTGTCGGTTCGGACGAAACCTCATATCAGGGAAACAATTTCATTTCTGAGTAACCAAACGTTCAGCACAACGTTTAATAGAAGTTTTACAAAAAATCGTCATCTCAAAGCACATAAATAAATCAAAAACATAAAATGGCGCCAAAGCCGAACCGAAAATAAAACATCCAAAACCCCGAATCAAATCCCGTCACAAGCCATCCCGAAACTACAGCGAGGCCTCCCGCGTCCGTCGCTGCTAAACCTGAAAAACACAAAAAGAGTCTAATGAGCGATCTAAGATCACCCAGTGAATCGGCTCCCCACTAATGGCTTCTAGTCTATCTAGATTCTACAATTCCCGCCCCAAAAACCCAAAATAACAAGCAGGAAGAATAAACGGCCGATCACGCCCTACCACGTCGTGTCAACCCACACACAATCAAGCAATATCCAAACAAGAGAATTAAGGAAATCGAAGGCACTGCGGCACATGTCCTCGATTGGACTCGATCTATCTATCTCGCAACGAAAGAAATAACCAAACAACACTGGGCCCTACGAACTCGGTAACTTCCACGGGTCTACATCGTTACCTACATGGTAACTAACCCACGACTCCTAACCGTGTACACAAGGTCCCCACGGCTAGGACACCGTTCTCTGTCTATCGATACGCGGTGACTCCTGTTACACCAGGTAACCTGAGT
Source organism: Orychophragmus violaceus (assembly GCA_030180135.1). Lineage (NCBI taxonomy): Eukaryota > Viridiplantae > Streptophyta > Magnoliopsida > Brassicales > Brassicaceae > Orychophragmus > Orychophragmus violaceus. The sequence goes on along the minus strand of CM058230.1, from coordinate 24,515,794 downwards.
TTCCATGTGATCCGGCCCTAGGACATGACCCCGTATTCTCCGAATCACACACCTACCGGCGTCACCCAGTAGGTTAACACCATAACCAGAATCGCCATGATCCGATTAGGCAAAACCCGAGGATCCAATCGGGTCGGAAGTACCGGAACGTACACAAAACCTAGGCTTGCGGAATCTAACGCACCCTAGAGTCCTAGTGCAGAAATATAAACACGCAGACTCGCTGGGACTCTAGCACAGATCACGCAATCAATATCAATAATAAATCCCCAACCATTCAGCAAGCCTCTACACTACCACCGCTCTGACTAGGTAAGATACCTAGTCAGCACCACTAACTTACCCGGTCCCGTGACCGGAGTAAGTGTCCAAAGCAACTGCTCGGCCCAACACCGAGCTGTCTAACAAGCCTGCACACAAAGCTCACACAACAGCAATACAATCACGCAATCACAATCAATCACATAATCACACAAGCAGGCTTATTAGGGTTTCTAAGTCTTTTAATTCATTCTTATCCGCTACCTTGGGTTAGCGGATTGCTAACCCGTAGACGGCTTACAACTCACACCACTTCCTTTAACTTAACCCATTCTATATATCTTTTATTAACTCCTCGGTCCGTCGGTTTAGAGTTAGTAAACTTACTAACTCCCCTACGTCTCATTATTAATTAACTTTATTCATTACCCATTCCCGCTATTAAACCTAAAACCCGATCCCGTTACTTTATTCTATACGTTTGTTCAGGTTCAACCATATTTTAATGTCGTCTTAATTCCCGTATATAGATTCATTAATTATCGTTCTTAATACATATATAGATGCATATACAGTCCTAAACAACGGTCTATATGAATGCATCACCCAATCATTACTAACAACCTAACGGCACACAACCAATTAACCTTTTAATTCTTTAAACCTTAACATGCTTATCCGTTCCTAACCGGTTTAACATTAAAGGTCTAATTAATTATTATTTACTCATTAGGTTAAGTAATGGGTATGCAATCCTAGCACTACGGTTTATCAATTTATGGTCTATATGAATCTACGAGTTTGTGAGCCGACTCACAGTGAGATAGGTGCGGTAATGGCGGCTCTGGCACGGTATGAATCCCGAGACCTCCGAACTGAAACCCGAACTTCCCGAACGCACGAACTCGAACCTCGAAGCTTCCCGAATACCCTGACATGAACCGAAAGCTACGAATGGCCGGAGTCAACGCATTGACCGGCGTTGACCGGCGTTGACTTTGACCTCCGGTTGACCGTTGACTTTGACCGTTGACCAAAGGTTGACCGTTGACTTTGACTGAACCGGTTGACCACCCAATTGAACCGGCTGAACCATCTGAACCAACTGAACCGGTCTAATTAAAACCGGTTAGGTTAAACCGGTTTGGTCAAACATTGACCGGTTTGACCTAACCGTTGACCAAGGCTGAACCAGCCCTAAACCAAACCCAATCTTGAACCCAACCATGTTGACCCAACCACTTAAGAACCGGCTTCAATCTGACGGCGGCGAAGCTTCTCCGGTGACCGGCTCCGGCATTGACCGGCGGTGGTCCGGCGTTGACCGGCCGGTTCACCCCTTTTTCCGGTGAACCAGAAGACGATCCACCTATCAAACTGACCGCAAGGAGAAGATCTAGCCATCCATGGCTTCAAACAACCAAGAACCGGTGAGGAGAGAGAGAAGAGGGAAGATCTAGCCGGCGGTTCTTCTTTCACGGTGGCTCCGGCGAGATTCCGGCGACGGCGGTTCTTGTTGGCTGAAAGGAGGTTGTAGAGGAGAGAGAGAGGAAGCTATAGCACTTTGCAGAAGTTGATTTGGGTTTAAGATGAGAAAGTTATGGGATTTTTGGTGAAAGTAGGTCTTATGAACACTCAAGAACACTTTGAATGTTCTTGAGGTTCTATGAAGATTCAAAGGCTTTTTCTGGATTTTCTGGGCAAGTGGGATGAATGTAGAGATAGAGGAGAGAGAGCTCGTGGGTGTGATGCAGAGAGAGGTTTTTGTGAGCTCAAATGAAGTTTTTTCTTCACATGCTTGTTTTTCTTCCATGCAAAAAGATGCATGAACCACCATGCATTGACACCTAACCATGAGATGTGGCGACCCTGGAGAATTGACACTTGTCCTTCTGAGTGTTTTGAGTCCAAAAATCCTTCCCTAAACCGGCCTTGACCAACATTAAACCCCTCTTGACCCGTTGCTTCGGTTTCCTCGATTGTGCGAATATTGTTTTAGAAAATACCAACTTATTCCCATAAATCCCCAAACCTCCACAATCAGATTCTCTATGCTATTAGATGAATTTATCATTTTGAATCACCTCAATTGGAGTTTCCTAGCTCCCGTTATGATTTTCCGAAGTTTTCTCGGTTTTATCGGTTTCCATTCCCGACAAGCCGAAAAACCCGTTTCTGCTCCGTTCCTTCCAACTCTGGTCTTGTAAATGTTCTCTATACTTGAAAAAGAGAACATTTGGCCCGTCACGTCTTCCATCTCGAACTTTGGCAAAATTACCATTTTACCCCCAACTTTGGTAAAATGATAATTTTGCCCCCAGTTGACTTTCTGCTGCCCGTTGACCGTATTTTGGATACGGGGTATCACATTCTTCCCCACTTACAGGAATTCGGTCCCCGAATTCTCCGTCACTAACAGACTTCGAATCGGTTCTGAACCCTGCAAGTTGCTTCATCACTACACTCCGACGCTTCTATACTCGAACACTGCTCCATTCTGCTGACACCCATCATTATTGCGATCCTCATGTCTCGTTCCTTTTTACCCAACTGATATTCACAACACTTCCTCTCTGGTCCTCAGTCTTGTCTTCCCTTGCTTCACTTGATCCTTAACTGTTCCCATCGGTCTCGATTTTCGAACTTAACCCCGGTTGACTTCTCTGCTCTTATTCTTACTTCGCGCTTCCCCACTTTGCCTCGACTCCCACATCCTTCTGATTGCGACCTTCTGTCTTCTTTCTGGAACACTCTTCAAAAAAAAACTGATCACCTGCTTCCGACTGTCTGATTCCAACAACATCACTGACTCTTCTTCCCAAATCCCTTTGCTAACACATCATACTTCTCGGCCTCTTCCTATCGGCTGCTTGATAAGCTGATACATCTCCCACTGACAATATCTACCACTGATTCACGGCCCGGTCTACTTGTCTCACGACGTCTTGTCACTTCATCTCGCTTTCGGGTTCGAGTTCGGTCTCGGATTCACATTGCGTCGCCATTCCGTCCTACAATCAACTCAACAACTCACTGGACCAATTAGTTTCATCCCGCTCTATCCCCGATATCACTTTCCCATAGAAATATGGTTACTTAATCACGTACTCGATGGTCACTCGTGATTAAATAACAATACACTATAAGTTCGTTCCCTCGTGAATCGACGGTTGAATAACAACCGCTCTCAGTCGACTCAAACTCGAAATAAAATTAAAAATAAAATCAACACCTTACTTTTTTAACGAAACCGAACAAAAACGATCAATCACTACTCAATTCCGAACACAAAAAGCAACCCAACGGTCTCTAAGACCCAAAATGATCAATCTATCAAACCACGCATGCCAATACTACGCAAACTACCGCACAAACAAATTAATCAATCAAACAATCAATCAAGCAACAGGAAAAGAAAAACAAGCAATCACTACACACATATTCACGCAATCTAATGATCGGTCGGATGCGTCGTCAGTCCGGGTTCAGGTCATGATGAATGGTCGTTAGTTCCGCTCAACATTTAGTTTCACACAGTAATCTGTTCGCTTTCAGAACCATCTCAATCATGCGAACAGTTACTATGCTACTCAAAACGATCAGCTGAACACTCTGCATCCACCACGTACATAAAACGATCTATCATACATCATAAGGTTTTTAGTACATGGTTATGATCAGAGTCTACAATAAGACCGTCATCACATCCAAAAACCCATACGACGCCGCTGTACATCGGAAAAGTCAAAGACGACACGCAAAGTCGCCTATCCGCCGATCTATATACAAGACAAAAAGAAGTTAGTGCCCCCACTTACCTGGCCTAACTACTCCTATCCTAACCTAACGCCTCCAGCAAGATCGAAATGCCCAACACAACGGGCAAAACGGCTCGCTGAAGTATCCGCTGGCAGGTGCGTCGGGAGGGTGTGGCGAGTGTGTGTCTCGAGATGGTGCTCCAACATGCGGTGGCTCGGGTATCAGGCAAAGATGAGCAATGTGACCTGCGCGGCCACCCAACTGACAGACTGGAGTGGACGCTGAGCGTGGTCCACGATAACACACGGGCGCCTGATGATCATAGCCTCCACACAACTGGTAAGTCCTCACTGGCTCGGGTCTGGACAACGAAACAACCGGTACTGCACAACGGGCGGCTGACTAGGCTCGGGATCTCTTCGGCTGGGTCCCGCTTCGACAATCCTTTGGTACTGGTGCTCGGTACGACTCTCCATCGGGTACACGCACTCCTGATCCGACGATAGGACAAGTCAATGCTCCATGGCCCTCGTGACCACACAACGAACAGTGATCGGGTCCCGGTACTGGATGGTACGGCTCCCGAAGATGCAGGTCTACTGCTCGGGGACACCAATGTAACTGAACTCATACACTCCACATCCGTTGCATGTCCTGTACTCCGGTATTGCTGGCGGCGAGACTGACTGGTCCCAGCGGACTAATGACGCTCAACTGTAACTGCTCCGCGCACACACACACACATCTCCACTCCACCCAGGACACACTGTTGCATGACTGCAATCACAACTCAACGATAAGTTAGTACAAATAATACAAAAATGCTACTCCCCATCCCAACCCCGGGTTTAATGGACGCGGCTCGGTTTCCTAATGGATGCTTGTGTGACACATTTGACTCGATAAAACACGGAAAACACTCAAAAATGAAATGTTTCGAAACCCATGCAGAACCATGCTCTAATACCACCTTTCTGTAACGCCCCTTTCCCATTCTCCGCTGACCGTCGAGCTGACCGGTCAACAATCAAACAAGAACATGACCGATCGAACCCGAGCAAGTCGAACAGGAAAAGTTCGTCACAGGACGAAGTCAGAGACGGATCGGTTTGAGGCAAAGGCTCGCACTAATCCATCCTTGACCGCTATCCTCACTTCCGTAATACAAGTTGTACACCTTGTACCACTTCGGTGAGTTGTGTCGGTTCGGACGAAACCTCATATCAGGGAAACAATTTCATTTCTGAGTAACCAAACGTTCAGCACAACGTTTAATAGAAGTTTTACAAAAAATCGTCATCTCAAAGCACATAAATAAATCAAACACATAAAATGGCGCCAAAGCCGAACCGAAAATAAAACATCCAAAACCCCGAATCAAATCCCGTCACAAGCCATCCCGAAACTACACCGAGGCCTCCCGCGTCCGTCGCTGCTAAACCTGAAAAACACAAAAAGAGTCTAATGAGCGATCTAAGATCACCCAGTGAATCGGCTCCCCACTAATGGCTTCTAGTCTATCTAGATTCTACAATTCCCGCCCCAAAAACCCAAAATAACAAGCAGTAAGAATAAACGGCCAATCACGCCCTACCACGTCGTGTCAACCCACACACAGTCAAGCAATAGCCAAACAAGAGAATTAAGGAAATCGAAGGCACTGCGGCACATGTCCTCGATTGGACTCGATCTATCTATCTCGCAACGAAAGAAATAACCAAACAACACTGGGCCCTACGAACTCGGTAACTTCCACGGGTCTACATCGTTACCTACATGGTAACTAACCCACGACTCCTAACCGTGTACACAAGGTCCCCACGGCTAGGACACCATTCTCTGTCCATCGATACGCGGTGACTCCTGTTACCCCAGGTAACCTGAGTTTCCATGTGATCCGGCCCTAGGACATGACCCCGTATTCTCCGAATCACACACCTACCGGCGTCACCCAGTAGGTTAACACCATAACCAGAATCGCCATGATCCGATTAGGCAAAACCCGAGGATTCAATCGGGTCGGAAGTACCGGAACGTACACAAAACCTAGGCTTGCGGAATCTAACGCACCCTAGAGTCCTAGTGCAGAAATATAAACACGCAGACTCGCTGGGACTCTAGCACAGATCACGCAATCAATATCAATAATAAATCCCCAACCATTCCGCAAGCCTCTACACTACCACCGCTCTGACTAGGTAAGATACCTAGTCAGCACCACTAACTTACCCGGTCCCGTGACCGGAGTAAGTGTCCAAAGCAACTGCTCGGCCCAACACCGAGCAGTCTAACAAGCCTGCACACAAAGCTCACACAACAGCAATACAATCACGCAATCACAATCAATCACACAATCACACAAGCAGGCTTATTAGGGTTTCTAAGTCTTTTAATTCATTCTTATCCGCTACCTTGGGTTAGCGGATTGCTAACCCGTAGACGGCTTACAACTCACACCACTTCCTTTAACTTAACCCATTCTATATATCTTTTATTAACTCCTCGGTCCGTCGGTTTAGAGTTAGTAAACTTACTAACTCCCCGACGTCTCATTATTAATTAACTTTATTCATTACCCATTCCCGCTATTAAACCTAAAATCCGATCCCGTTACTTTATTTTATACGTTTGTTCAGGTTCAACCATATTTTAATGTCGTCTTAATTCCCGTATATAGATTCATTAATTATCGTTCTTAATACATATATAGATGCATATACAGTCCTAAACAACGGTCTATATGAATGCATCACCCAATCATTACTAACAACCTAACGGCACACAACCAATTAACCTTTTAATTCTTTAAACCCTAACATGCTTATCCGTTCCTAACCGGTTTAACATTAAAGGTCTAATTAATTATTATTTACTCATTAGGTTAAGTAATGGGTATGCAATCCTAGCACTACGGTTTATCAATTTATGGTCTATATGAATCTACGAGTTTGTGAGCCGACTCACAGTGAGATAGGTGCGGTAATGGCGGCTCTGGCACGGTATGAATCCCGAGACCTCCGAACTGAAACTCGAACTTCCCGAACGCACGAACTCGAACCTCGAAGCTTCCCGAATACCCTGACATGAACCGAAAGCTACGAATGGCCGGAGTCAACGCATTGACCGGCGTTGACCGGCGTTGACTTTGACCTCCGGTTGACCGTTGACCAAAGGTTGACCGTTGACTTTGACTGAACCGGTTGACCACCCAATTGAACCGGCTGAACCATCTGAACCAACTGAACCGGTCTAATTAAAACCGGTTTGGTCAAACATTGACCGGTTTGACCTAACCGTTGACCAAGGCTGAACCAGCCCTAAACCAAACCCAATCTTGAACCCAACCATGCTGACCCAACCACTGAAGAACCGGCTTCAATCTGACGGCGGCGAAGCTTCTCCGGTGACCGGCTCCGGCGTTGACCGGCCGGTTCACCCCTTTTTCCGGTGAACCAGAAGACGATACACCTATCAAACTGACCGCAAGGAGAAGATCTAGCCATCCATGGCTTCAATCAACCAAGAACCGGTGAGGAGAGAGAGAAGAGGGAAGATCTAGCCGGCGGTTCTTCTTTCACGGTGGCTCCGGCGAGATTCCGGCGACGGCGGTTCTTGTTGGATGAAAGGAGGTTGTAGAGGAGAGAGAGAGGAAGCTATAGCACTTTGCAGAAGTTGATTTGGGTTTAAGATGAGAAAGTTATGGGATTTTTGGTGAAAGTAGGTCTTATGAACACTCAAGAACACTTTGAATGTTCTTGAGGTTCTATGAAGATTCAAAGGCTTTTTCTGGTTTTCTGGGCAAGTGGGATGAATGTAGAGATAGAGGAGAGAGAGCTCGTGGGTGTGATGCAGAGAGAGGTTTTTGTGAGCTCAAATGAAGTTTTTTCTTCACATGCTTGTTTTTCTTCCATGCAAAAAGATGCATGAACCACCATGCATTGACACCTAACCATGAGATGTGGCGACCCTGGAGAATTTACACTTGTCCTTCTGAGTGTTTTGAGTCCAAAAATCCTTCCCTAAACCGGCCTTGACCAACATTAAACCCCTCTTGACCCGTTGCTTCGGTTTCCTCGATTGTGCGAATATTGTTTTAGAAAATACCAACTTATTCCCATAAATCCCCAAACCTCCACAATCAGATTCTATATGTTATTAGATGAATTTATCATTTTGAATCACCTCAATTGGAGTTTCCTAGCTCCCGTTATGATTTTCCGAAGTTTTCTCGGTTTTATCGGTTTCCATTCCCGACAAGCCGAAAAACCCGTTTCTGCTCCGTTCCTTCCAACTCTGGTCTTGTAAATTTTCTCTATACTTGAAAAAGAGAACATTTGGCCCGTCACGTCTTCCATCTCGAACTTTGGCAAAATTACCATTTTACCCCCAACTTTGGTAAAATGATAATTTTGCCCCCAGTTGACTTTCTGCTGCCCGTTGACCGTATTTTGGATACGGGGTATCACATTCTTCCCCACTTACAGGAATTCGGTCCCCGAATTCTCCGTCACTAACAGACTTCGAATCGGTTCTGAACCCTGCAAGTTGCTTCATCACTACACTCTGACGCTTCTATACTCGAACACTGCTCCATTCTGCTGACACCCATCATTATTGCGATCCTCATGTCTCGTTCTTTTTACCCAACTGATCTTCACAATACTTCCTCTCTGGTCTTCAGCCTTGTCTTCCCTTGCTTCACTTGATCCTTAACTGTTCCCATCGGTCTCGATTTTCGAACTTAACCCCGGTTGACTTCTCTGCTCTTATTCTTACTTCGCGTTTCCCCACTTTGCCTAGACTCCCACATCCTTCTGATTGCGACCTTCTGTCTTCTTTCTGGAACACTCTTCAAAAAAAACTGATCACCTGCTTCCGACTGTCTGATTCCAACAACATCACTGACTCTTCTTCCCAAATCCCTTTGCTAACACATCATACTTCTCGGCCTCTTCCTGTCGGCTGCTTGATAAGCTGATACATCTACCACTGACAATATCTACCACTGATTCACGGCCCGGTCTACTTGTCTCACGACGTCTTGTCACTTCATCTCGCTTTCGGGTTCGAGTTCGGTCTCGGATTCACATTGTGTCGCCATTCCGTCCTACAATCAACTCAACAACTCACTGGACCAATTAGTTTCATCCCGCTCTATCCCCGATATAACTTTCCCATAGAAATATGGTTACTTAATCACGTACCCGATGGTCACTCGTGATTAAATAACAATACACTATAAGTCCGTTCCCTCGTGAATCGACGGTTGAATAACAACCACTCTCAGTCGACTCAAACTCGAAATAAAATTAAAAATAAAATCAACACCTTACTTTTTTAACGAAACCGAACAAAAACGATCAATCACTACTCAATTCCGAACACAAAAAGCAACCCAACGGTCTCTAAGACCCAAAATTATCAATCTATCAAACCACGCATGCCAATACTACGCAAACTACCGCACAAACAAATTAATCAATCAAACAATCAATCAAGCAACAGGAAAAGAAAAACAAGCAATCACTACACACATATTCACGCAATCTAATGATCGGTCGGATGCGTCGTCAGTCCGGGTTCAGGTCATGATGAATGGTCGTTAGTTCCGCTCAACATTTAGTTTCACACAGTAATCTGTTCGCTTTCAGAACCATCTCAATCATGCGAACAGTTACTATGCTACTCAAAACGATCAGCTGAACACTCTGCATCCACCACGTACATAAAACGATCTATCATACATCATAAGGTTTTCTGTACATGGTTATGATCAGAGTCTACACATAAGACCGTCATCACATCCAAAAACCCATACGACGCCGCTGTACATCGGAAAAGTAAAAGACGACACGCAAAGTCGCCTATCCGCCGATCTATCTACAAGACAAAAAGAAGTTAGTGCCCCCACTTACCTGGCCTAACTACTCCTATCCTAACCTAACGCCTCCAGCAAGATCGAAATGCCCAACACAACGGGCAAAACGGCTCGCTGAAGTATCCGCTGGCAGGTGCGCCGGGAGGGTGTGGCGAGTGTGTGTCTCGAGATGGTGCTCCAACATGCGGTGGCTCGGGTATCAGGCAAAGATGAGCAATGTGACCTGCGCGGCCACCCAACTGACAGACTGGAGTGGACGCTGAGCGTGGTCCACGATAACACACGGGCGCCTGATGATCATAGCCTCCACACAACTGGTAAGTCCTCACTGGCTCGGGTCTGGACAACGAAACAACCGGTACTGCACAACGGGCGGCTGACTGGGCTCGGGATCTCTTCGGCTGGGTCCCGCTTCGACAATCCTTTGGTACTGGTGCTCGGTACGACTCTCCATCGGGTACACGCACTCCTGATCCGACGATAGGACAAGTCAATGCTCCATGGCCCTCGTGACCACACAACGGACAGTGATCGGGTCCCGGTACTGGATGGTACGGCTCCCGAAGATGCAGGTCTACTGCTCGGGGACACCAATGTAACTGAACTCATACACTCCACATCCGTTGCATGTCCTGTACTCCGGTATTGCTGGCGGCGAGACTGACTGGTCCCTGCGGACTCATGACGCTCAACTGTAACTGCTCCGCGCACACACACACACATCTCCACTCCACCCAGGACACACTGCTGCATGACTGCAATCACAACTCAACGATAAGTTAGTACAAATAATACAAAAATGCTACTCCCCATCCCAACCCCGGGTTTAACGGACGCGGCTCGGTTTCCTAATGGATGCTTGTGTGACACATTTGACTCGATAAAACACGGAAAACACTCAAAAATGAAATATTTCGAAACCCATGCAGAACCATGCTCTGATACCACCTTTCTGTAACGCCCCTTTCCCATTCTCCGCTGACCGTCGAGCTGACCGGTCAACAATCAAACAAGAACATGACCGATCAAACCCGAGCAAGTCGAACAGGAAAATTTCGTCACAGGACGAAGTCAGAGACGGATCGGTTTGAGGCAAAGGCACTTCCGTAATACAAGTTGTACACCTTGTACCACTTCGGTGAGTTGTGTCGGTTCGGACGAAACCTCATATCAGGGAAACAATTTCATTTCTGAGTAACCAAACGTTCAGCACAACGTTTAATAGAAGTTTTACAAAAAATCGTCATCTCAAAGCACATAAATAAATCAAACACATAAAATGGCGCCAAAGCCGAACCGAAAATAAAACATCCAAAACCCCGAATCAAATCCCGTCACAAGCCATCCCGAAACTACACCGAGGCCTCCCGCGTCCGTCGCTGCTAAACCTGAAAAACACAAAAAGAGTCTAATGAGCGATCTAAGATCACCCAGTGAATCGGCTCCCCACTAATGGCTTCTAGTCTATCTAGATTCTACAATTCCCGCCCCAAAAACCCAAAATAACAAGCAGGAAGAATAAACGGCCAATCACGCCCTACCACGTCGTGTCAACCCACACACAATCAAGCAATAGCCAAACAAGAGAATTAAGGAAATCGAAGGCACTGCGGCACATGTCCTCGATTGGACTCGATCTATCTATCTCGCAACGAAAGAAATAACCAAACAACACTGGGCCCTACGAACTCGGTAACTTCCACGGGTCTACATCGTTACCTACATGGTAACTAACCCACGACTCCTAACCGTGTACACAAGGTCCCCACGGCTAGGACACCGTTCTCTGTCCATCGATACGCGGTGACTCCTGTTACCCCAGGTAACCTGAGTTTCCATGTGATCCGGCCCTAGGACATGACCCCGTATTCTCCGAATCACACACCTACCGGCGTCACCTAGTAGGTTAACACCATAACCAGAATCGCCATGATCCGATTAGGCAAAACCCGAGGATCCAATCGGGTCGGAAGTACCGGAACGTACACAAAACCTAGGCTTGCGGAATCTAACGCACCCTAGAGTCCTAGTGCAGAAATATAAACACGCAGACTCGCTGGGACTCTAGCACAGATCACGCAATCAATATCAATAATAAATCCCCAACCATTCCGCAAGCCTCTACACTACCACCGCTCTGACTAGGTAAGATACCTAGTCAGCACCACTAACTTACCCGGTCCCGTGACCGGAGTAAGTGTCCAAAGCAACTGCTCGGCCCAACACCGAGATGTCTAACAAGCCTGCACACAAAGCTCACACAACAGCAATACAATCACGCAATCACAATCAATCACACAATCACACAAGCAGGCTTATTAGGGTTTCTAAGTCTTTTAATTCATTCTTATCCGCTACCTTGGGTTAGCGGATTGCTAACCCGTAGACGGCTTACAACTCACACCACTTCCTTTAACTTAACCCATTCTATATATCTTTTATTAACTCCTCGGTCCGTCGGTTTAGAGTTAGTAAACTTACTAACTCCCCGACGTCTCATTATTAATTAACTTTATTCATTACCCATTCCCGCTATTAAACCCAAAACCCGATCCCGTTACTTTATTCTATACGTTTGTTCAGGTTCAACCATATTTTAATGTCGTCTTAATTCCCGTATATAGATTCATTAATTATCGTTCTTAATACATATATAGATGCATATACAGTCCTAAACAACGGTCTATATGAATGCATCACCCAATCATTACTAACAACCTAACGGCACACAACCAATTAACCTTTTAATTCTTTAAACCCTAACATGCTTATCCGTTCCTAACCGGTTTAACATTAAAGGTCTAATTAATTATTATTTACTCATTAGGTTAAGTAATGGGTATGCAATCCTAGCACTACGGTTTATCAATTTATGGTCTATATGAATCTACGAGTTTGTGAGTCGACTCACAGTGAGATAGGTGCGGTAATGGCGGCTCTGACACGGTATGAATCCCGAGACCTCCGAACTGAAACCCGAACTTTCCGAACGCACGAACTCGAACCCCGAAGCTTCCCGAATACCCTGACATGAACCGCAAGCTATGAATGGCCGGAGTCAACGCATTGACCGGCGTTGACCGGCGTTGACTTTGACCTCCAGTTGACCGTTGACTTTGACTGTTGACCGTTGACTTTGACTGAACCGGTTGACCACCCAATTGAACCGGCTGAACCATCTGAACCAACTGAACCGGTCTAATTAAAACCGGTTAGGTTAAACCGGTTTGGTCAAACATTGACCGGTTTGACCTAACCGTTGACCAAGGCTGAACCAGCCCTAAACCAAACCCAATCTTGAACCCAACCATGCTGACCCAACCACTGAAGAACCGGCTTCAATCTGACGGCGGCGAAGCTTCTCCGGTGACCCGCTCCAGCGTTGACCGGCGGTGGTCCGGCGTTGACCGGCGGTGGTCCGGCGTTGACCGGCCGGTTCACCCCTTTTTCCAGTGAATCAGAAGACGATCCACCTATCAAACTGACCGTAAGGAGAAGATCTAGCCATCCATGGCTTCAAACAACCAAGAACCGGTGAGGAGAGAGAGAAGAGGGAAGATCTAGCCGGCGGTTCTTCTTTCACGGTGGCTCCGGCGAGATTCCGGCGACGGCGGTTCTTGTTGGCTGGAAGGAGGTTGTAGAGGAGAGAGAGAGAGGAAGCTATATCACTTTTCAGAAGTTGATTTGGGTTTAAGATGAGAAAGTTATGAGATTTTTGGTGAAAGTAGGTCTTATGAACACTCAAGAACACTTTGAATGTTCTTGAGGTTCTATGAAGATTCAAAGGCTTTTTCTGGGTTTTCTGGGCAAGTGGGATGAATGTAGAGAGAGAGGAGAGATAGCTCGTGGGTGTGAGGCAGAGAGAGGTTTTTGTGAGCTCAAATGAAGTTTTTTCTTCACATGCTTGTTTTTCTTCCATGCAAAAAGATGCATGAACCACCATGCATTGACACCTAACCATGAGATGTGGCGACCCTGGGGAATTGACACTTGTCCTTCTGAGTGTTTTGAGTCCAAAAATCCTTCTCTAAACCGGCTTTGACCAACATTAAACCCCTCTTGACCCATTGCTTCGGTTTCCTCGATTGTGCGAATATTGTTTTAGAAAATACCAAATTATTCCCATAAATCCCCAAACCTCCACAATCAGATTCTCTATTCTATTAGATAAATTTAGCATTTTGAATCACCTCAATTGGAGTTTCCTAGCTCCCGGTATGATTTTCCGAAGTTTTCTCGGTTTTATCGGTTTCCATTCCCGACAAGCCGAAAAACCCGTTTCTGCTCCGTTCCTTCCAACTCTGGTCTTGTAAATGTTCTCTATACTTGAAAAAGAGAACATTTGGCCCGTCACGTCTTCCATCTCGAACTTTGGCAAATTTACCATTTTACCCCCAACTTTGGTAAAATGACAATTTTGCCCCCAGTTGACTTTCTGCTGCCCGTTGACCGTATTTTGGATACGGGGTATCACATCCTCCCCTTGGTGCCATCATTTCCGAGTTGAGCTAGCTTCAGGTGGTTCTTGTGAACCGTGTTCTTCTCGAGGCGTGGGTGTGGTTCGTGTTAGACACGGCTTCTGGTGCGGTTCAGGAAGTTGTAGGAGTGTTGCTTGGTTCTGGTCATATGGTCTCATTGTCGCCGTCGCGGTTGTGGATGGTGGTCGGATCTTGGAGGTTTTGGTGTAGCGGTCCATTTCTCGGTTGTTGAGGCTCAGACTTTTCTAGATCAAGTTTTCGAAGCAAGCTCCCAGGTTTCTGGAGGTATGTGGTCTTGTTGGTTTTGTTACAGTTTGGGGCAATTTAGGCTTAATTAGTTTTCAGATTAGTGTTGGTTTACTTACCTCTGTTATCAGGATAGATTGGTAGTCCAATTTTGGGCTTCAATTTTTTAGCTTGATTCTTTGTGGTTCAATGTGATTTTTGTTGTGAGTGCTTTTCAATCTGATTTTTCCGATTTTGTGTGGATTTCGGGGTTTGTGAATTGTTTAGGCTTCATTGAAGATTCGAGTTTCATTTAAGATTTCTATCTAGGTTTAAGTTATGCGTCTATGAGGGTATCTTTTCCGTATCCGAAAGAAGTTGATGGGAACTAGTATATGTTCTTTCTTGTCGGGTTGTGAAATTTTGGTTCTTTGATTTGGGTCTTTGAGAGAGTGTTTCTCTGAGAATCTCCAGGTTCATAATGTTTTTTCGGTGAACCGCGGACTACGGCGATTTATCACACATCTTATTTTTCATGGGTGCCATAATTTGGAAGTTTGATTTGTTATTGTTAGGTTTTGGAATTTATCGATTTATGCCTTTTTAGTTGTAGGTTAAGTAATCATTTATGAGCTTTTGATTTATTGATATTCTTTTAATCCGTCGGTTTAGTTTTCTTTTTTGGATTAGTTTATAGAACAAGTTTTGTTTTTTTGCTATTTTTGTATTTCAAAAATGTATTCCACTATGTTAAATAAAATAAAATTTCAGAGAAAACAATAATAATTCTTAGTGAGCTTCTTAAGCAATCAAACTTGAGAAAAGAAAGAAACTAACAAAAGAAAGATCCAAAGTTTAAAGTAAGAAACTGAAAAGATTAGTCGGTTTAGTATTTAATCGAACCGAACCAAACCAAGAACTTTCAAAACGTGTTGACCATATACTAGATTTTAAGGTTAAACCAAAACCAAACCAAGTCGCCTAATTTCAGACGATTTGATTTATTTCGTTTACAGTTTTCTTTTTGGTCCCCATGCTCCTCTGACAATTGCTAAAGAGGAATCAGAATCAAAGCATCCGGTTCCGATCAAGCCAAAGAAAAACATTTAGGGTTGAAAATTCACCCCCAAATCGGCAAGCGAGAGAGATAATAAAAAATGGAAGGATGGGATCCGAGCACGAAGTCGACGTTAACGCGGATTCCTCTTCTGACGACAAAAGCGGGGCCAAGAGACGGCGATGCATGGAAGCAGAGGCTTAAAGAGGAGTACAAGTCTCTGATTGCGTATACCCAGATGAACAAGTCCAACGACAATGACTGGTTCCGTATCTCCGCCTCCAATCCTGAAGGTACCCGTTGGACTGGCAAGTGTTGGTATGTTCACAATCTCCTCAAATACGAATTCGATCTCCAATTCGATATCCCTATCACCTACCCTGCCACTGCTCCCGAGCTTGAGCTACCTGAAATTGATGGCAAAACCCAGAAGGTTAGGGCTTTCTATACCTACGATCGAGTTTCTGCTCAATTGGATTTGGTCTTTATTGGTATCTTGTTATGTAGATGTATCGAGGTGGGAAGATTTGCCTGACTGTGCATTTCAAGCCGCTCTGGGCTAAAAACTGGTAATTTTATTATGCTTCTGACTGCATTGATATTGTTAGAGAAGCATGCATTGTTTGAGATGAGTTTAGTCTAATTCACATTGATATTCTACAAGGATTATGAAAGAGTTTGCTGTCCTAAGATGTTAAATTAGAATTGTTTGTTGTCGATGTTGATTCAATTAGGCCGGAAAACTCTACTATTAAGCATGTTTTGTCAGGTCAAAATGAAACTTATTGTCTTGAAGTGGACATAGAATTCTTATAAACTAAACCAACCCGAGCTTGGGGTTTAATGCAATCCATTTCTATCACGAATATGAGCACATATCTCGTTTTCTTGGCATTGATGAATGACTTTTTGTTAATGCAGTCCTAGGTTTGGTATAGCACATGCACTTTGTTTGGGGCTTGCTCCGTGGCTTGCTGCAGAGATTCCAATTCTTGTGGACTCGGGCATGATTAAGCACAAAGATGACGCAGCCTCATCTGCAGAATCTTAGTCTGTGTAACCTGTCTATTAACCTCATAGTTGAGGTGTTTGTCAGTAATAGCTGAACTCAGAAATGACTGAGGCGGATGGTCTACCCTATATAACCCAATAAAGATTTAAGCTATTGCAATATTTTTCTTGAAATACTTGTACAACTTGTTGAGAATATATGATGTTCATTCCTACTTTGGAACTGGTTCGAGCACGTTGGGGTATTGTTATTACCATCTTTTTTATGGGATTGCTTTTCTTTTTGGTGTATCATTAGGCATAAATTGAGGTCTGTTAAAATCATTGACTAGTTTTGCAGTTGGTATGTGATAAAGAAAAACGTATGATCGAATAGATAGAAGAATCAACGTTCCTAAAACGCAGATTTTGTCCTCACTTGTAGAGAATCCGGATTGAAGAATGGAATCTCAGACAATAATGAGCAAGAACACACACAAAAAAGATTAAGAATTTAAGAGAGAAGATAACTTTTTTTTGATTAATAATGATAATAATTGAAAGCGATACAATACATTCTTATATAACGTAACACCAAAACCCTAACGACCTATGACGTGCACTGTTAAACCGTAAAACAAAACCAAAGTAAACCATTAAACCAATTTTCTATATCAAATCTTCCTTCTTTGAAAAACTTTGACCACAAGGTTTCTCCAGGATCTCATATGCGGTTGGTGTCAAGCAAAGCACGAGAATGTTGCCTAACAATGGCAACTACAACGAAGATAGCAGGGAGAGATTCAATCGTTGGTGAACTGTGGTTTACTCTTGCTGCTAGAACAGACTCACAAAACAACTCTTGTACTCCCATAGTTGGATGTTGTGACTTGACATGCTGCGAGTCACAAATCGGTGAATCAAGCGAAAGCTTCAGTGAGTATGACTTGATCTCCGTCTTCACACGCTTGATAGATTTACATGGAGCTGAAGGAATCGATGAAAGCAAAAGATCCTTTCCACAATCAGTCCTCACCGGTGCTAGGATGCTTCTCGGTGTCTGGATCAGGACCGTCGTATGTGGTACTGGCGATTCCTCTATGGGCACGTCGTCTTTCTCGTGATTCTTGCGAATTATCTCATCATAAGCCTCGTGAACAGCCTCGTGAATAGCCGTTCTCAACTTTTGAAACTCGCATCTCAGCTCGTATTTCAATTTGTTTTGCATCTCTTCGAAATTCGATTTCATGGTAGCCTTTAACCTCTCTGATGTGGTTGTGAACATGAAAATCAGATCTGGTGTAGCAATCACGATCTGCTCTTGGTTTTTCTCCGTCATCGTGTTTCCGAGAAACGACGAAGCTCTGACACCTTTGATAAAGAAAAACGTACGATCGAATAGATAGAAAAATCAACGTTCCTAAAACGCAGATTATGTCCTCACTTGCAGAGAATCCGGATTGAAGAATGGAATCTCAGACAATAATGAGCAAGAACACACACAGAAAAGATTAAGAGAGAAGATAACTTTATTTGATTAATAATGATAATAATTAAAAGCGATACAATACGTTCTTATATAATGTAACACCAAAACCCTAACGACCTATGACGTGCACTGTTAAACCGTAAAACAAAACCAAAGTAAACCATTAAACCAATTTCTTATATCAGTATGCTAACTTGAAACCGGCTCGTTGATAAAGGAAGATAGCATACATGAGTCATAGAAGCTTATACAAGTTAAAGAGACAATATAGTTACTAACATCTGTATTAGTCGATAAATTTTCTCCACGATGCATGAGAGTATCTATCGTGAATTGAAATAGCAATAAAATTGACAAAAAAAAATTGAAATAACAATAAAGTTGAATGCTAAACCTTCCCATAGTATATAAAAAGACTAAAAAAATCCATGTCAAGATTTGATAGCATTTTTGGGGTTTTTAAAAGAATTTTTTAATATATATATATTTTTTTTGAACAGGTGTGAAAAAAAATCAAAAAAAAAAAACAATAATAATGAGACATGTGTCTCAAGGATCGGTTCTTATATAAGCAATTTAAGATACAGGTTTTAAAATGGGACCTACACATATTATTATTTTATTTAACTTTTCATAAAAACCTGTGCTAAGAAACTCATAAAATCTATTGATGTACATGCTCTTAGAAATGATACATCAACTACTTTTTGTCCTCCAAAAACTTGTCTTTCCATATTACTTTATGGTTTCTATTCACAACCCTACGTCTTGTATTATGCTTTTAAGACTTGTCTTTCCATATTACTTTAGAGTTTCTATTCATAAACCCCACCTCTTGCAATGTTTTTAAGTCAAAATTTATAACAAGGTTTCACCCTCAGCAGGATCTGTATAAGTAGTGGTGTTAACTCCACACTCTTTGTTGCTCCAACACATGAGCGATTTTCTCGTTAGGCACATGACAAACACTCTCTCTTAGTTGATCAGGACGTATAGAGTTGGGAGCTATCGATGGATAGACTTGCATTGACATTAATGTGCTTGCTCGACTTTCCATGCTCCACTCTATATTAAATTCATAGTTTAGTAGAAGCAGAGAAAAGACTGGTAATGCATTACTCGAGTTGGTTCGTTTAATGTGTGCACTTCTGTCGATCAACTAAAGAAAATATAACATTGCTCCCTCCTTCCACCGGTAAATTCAACTTTTCCCGTTGCTCTTTAAAACTTGCAAATCCCCATGCCACCTACGTGTATAGTTAAGAGATTTTACCATTGTTTCACTAACATCTAGGTACCTTGGATCTGCAAAAAGAAGGAACACAAATATGAAATAGAGATTTATATTCAAGGGAGGTAACCTTAAATATGTTGCCTTTGCAGTAGGATGCATCATTTGATGATCCAGTAGATAGATGAACAAATATTTTTCAGCATATTTTAGTCCAAACAACATACTTGAAATTGACTGAGAACTCAAGATCCAAGTACGAAGCCAACAAATAAAAGAAAACTGATTGCATACCTTTCAGGCTAAACACCAAACTCGAGGTGAAATGAATTTGCAGTTGTAATATCCCCAACAAGAATCTAGCAGAAAGAACTTAAGAATGGCAACAAAAATATTATTTGACATTCAGGTAACCATTCATTCTTTATACATGCATACCATGCCAAAACGCTTGAAGACTTGTGAGCTGCCAATAAATTGGTTTGTCACTGCACATATTAGCTTCATGGTACCTAAATCAGTTAGATCAACTCATTCTTACATTTTCAAATTCCAGTTTGGCCTAATAAAAGTTTTAATGTCATAATGGAGATATGTTTCTTCAGGCTAGTATATTACCAAAGCCAATATCTGAAGTACTTCTGAGATGCCAAATATACGGAACGAAACATTGGCCAGTAATCTCTTCTTTTCCAAAAAGAATAAGAGGTATTCATAGAAAGAATCAAACCCTTTAGAATACCAGAAATTATATTACACATTATAGCCCCATCTGAAAATATATGTACAAAATTTGCAGCTCTCTGATGGTGGAAAAAAAAAGAATTGCCAGTAGAACATTCTTCTGAAATTGAACAACATACCAGCTCCAATGTAGGAGGAGTACTCTAGCCATTCCCTAGTCACTACATCCAATGTCGTCCAAGCAGTTCTAATGAACGGCACATCCTCCATAGGCTGAATAAGTGTAACCGATTCAAATTTCCAAGAATGAATGAGACAACCTAAAGTGTAAAATGCATATCAATAAATCCCATGAACTCATACGAACAACCAATTTCGTCAAAGAAAACATTATTTATTTGCCATGTAAAAGAAACAAGGAAAACAAGATACATACCATATCCAGAAGTACTTCTGTCTCATTCTCCATTACACTCCAATCTGCCTAAAGCTATTATTTCGGTCTATTCCAAGAATACTATAAAAATAAGCTCAAACTTTAGCAGGTAAAACCGCAGAAAACAAGATGTAAACCACATCAAGAATGTTATGAGTTTGTGTTTGTTGGCGTGGTCCTTCTCCATGTTCTAGAGTCACTGACTCATATCCACCATCTCCTTAGAGATGCCTTCTTCTTTGTCTTTGATGCCTTTTTCTTGAAGTTCTCCACAACTATACTCTGGCATTTGGTTGAATTGTGTCCAGCCCGACCACAATGCATTATCATTTTCTCTCTTAAAACCTTCTTTTTTGTTGGAAACTCGTGTCTTGACTTCTTTCTCTTTGGCTTTGGCTTTTTTCCAAGTTTGTTTTCAACATTTTTCAGCTAAAACATGGAGGAGACATCACAACAGTCCCATATTGGTTCTAGAATAGCATTTCGTTGACCGGTCTGATTGAGTCATTGTAGATCTGTTGATGTTTGGTGTTATCAAACCAATTGGAGATGTAATCTTCATAGTTTAGTTTCTTGTATGCATTGACACGTAAGACATGACAGCAAGGCAGTCCACTCATGTCTCATCTTCTACAAGCACATGTTCACAATATCATGTGTACACTGTAACTCATACTAGACTCTTGTACCGCATGCTGATCATTTTCTCCTTGAAACATCCAGATCAGAGCTCGTTTGACTGTCCGATCGTTAGCAAAAAGAACACCAGCAAAAACTGTTTTTCTCTCCTTTTTCTTCTCCTCACTTTTCTTAGCTCACTCTTTTTGTGTTTTTCTTGTGAACGTGAATACACCAAAAAAACATTATTAGAGTGTATATAAAAGATATCTATTCGGTTAGAATAATACTCATCCAACCCCCACAATGTTTCCTCACCTAGGAAGGAAACACTGACATATTGAGCACTTAAGAATGCAAGTAAGTTGTCGTTTTGACTTTTGGATCGAGTATTGAATCGTAAGTTTGATGTAGTTGGACTAGCTCGTGGTTAAAGCCCAGAAGTAATCAGCTCGGTTCTACTTAATGAAACAGTCTTTCAGCTTGCATTTTGAGCTACACCTACTTAAGTCAAAGTCGTCGTCTTCTTTGTTACAACGGTTTAACAGAGTCAGAAAAAACAAAGTATTGAGAGAGGCAGAATATTCAGTGAAGAAAACTTAGGAAATTCTCGCTCCAAGTGTTTCGTGATTTTGTGGGGATCGATCAGAGGCGACTGGTTCACTATTAAAGTCGTCCTCAGCGTGAGCTCCACCTTTTCATTTGGTGGTGACGAGCTTGTGTCACATGTACCTATAAAAGACAAATACAAAGATCAGTCGATTGTATTGTGTTCTTGGTATAATGCAAGCATGAAAGTTTTGTTGTTCCCTCAGAGATGTAGCCACAATGGTGAAGTTTGGGTAAACAAATCTTGTGTCAATCTTTCTTAAATTACTTAGTAGAATTGCACAATTCAAACCAGTAAAATCAATCGCGGCCAAATTGAATCAAGTAAAGATCAAAAGAAATCGAGTAGTATTCTAACAGTGGTATCAGAGTTGAGGTCTATCAGCGCGGGCTCAAGGTTACGATCTCAGTAATATAGGGCATTCAGTCTTGGTTCAAGGATAAGTCATTTGATCAGTTGCGGTAAAGGCTTTGTCAGCAGGGTTGTTTTCTGGTAATGGGTATCAATCATCTTTGGCCAGTCGAATAGATCAAGCATGGAATCGGTTCATGCAAAATTGAGATGGAAAAATTTGATGGTCAAGGAGATTTCAGTATGTGAAAGTTCAAGATGCTAACGCAACTTGAGTTTCAGGGTCTAGAGAATGTTCTTCAAGGAGTCTCAAGGACAATATCAAATACAAGACATAGAAGATTCAAAGCCAGAAGTTGATGATCAGAAAGATCCGCTAGAAAAATAAAAGGACATACATTCAAGAAACTTAATATGCTCAAGCTTAACCAACATAGTTCCCATAAAAGTAATTGTTGATCCAAAGAACCACAACGATCAATTCAATAAACTGATCTAAAATTTAAAGACTTGAATCATACGAATCAAAGGACTAAAAGGCTATAACGAAAGGGACCAAAATATCTAGTCTTTATTGATTAGGCGGCTCGAAATCAATTGATCTCTTTGCATATGGTTTGAGTACAATGTGTGAACTTAGTCTTCTCTCGTGCATGAGAAATATATTTATATCAAGAGAATTAGAGTTTATTCCTTAGATTCTCTCTAATATGATAATTAAAATATGAACAATCTAGATTTTCTTTCCATTTAGGAGATTCGTGATTATCTTCTTCCATTTTTAAATATGTTAATCTGCCATTAACTCATCTATCCGATTTGTTGCAGGTCGGCTGGGACATCATCGTCGAGCTACTCCGTGTTGGGCCGACTTCTCTTCTAATGGGCTCGATT
Source organism: Orychophragmus violaceus (assembly GCA_030180135.1). Classification (NCBI taxonomy): domain Eukaryota; kingdom Viridiplantae; phylum Streptophyta; class Magnoliopsida; order Brassicales; family Brassicaceae; genus Orychophragmus; species Orychophragmus violaceus. Next base: position 24,492,833 of record CM058230.1, on the reverse strand, counting down.
TTCTTTGAGTCGTTCAACTATTGGGCATGGCTAAAGAGGGATGCTAAGCCCACCTCCAACAATAAGCCCCCCCAATTTGGCGCACTAAGTAAAACTTAGGTCGGCGAATTTTAACATTACTCGGCACAATATATAAATCGGCACACTCGTCTTCCTAAAGAGGTTCTGAACATCCCTAGAAGTGCTTCGTCCCGAGCTTGGTGAAGTGTCCAAAGATGTTCAGATAGTACCCCCTCCGGTTTGGCCTGGGGAGCGGTGGCTCTATCCCAACCACCTCGGCCTGATCACCCTTCTAATCGTTGGTCACCGAAATGATGACATGGATCTTGGTCTCATCACTCGCCGGTTTTTCTATCGGAGTGACGTTATGGGTTAGAACCGTCAGCTGGTCCATGACCGTCTTAAATATGGTCCACATCTCTCCGACGTTTGGAACCGTTGTCGGGTGGTCACCAACACCTGTAACACCATCTCCCACATTTCTGGTCTCGGTGTGAGCCGCATGTGAGGACTCGGACACATCTTTGTGTTCTTCCATGTTGCAGACATCCGGGTCCACGACCCCAATCCCAACGTGTGTAGGGAAACCGTAGGAAATGTGCATGTCTGAACAACCATAGGTCCGGTTAGTCCAGATGTGTCCGGAGTGGTATGGTCTTTTGCACCATGTCTGGTACCAGCCGTCCCCATGTCCTTCTTACTCTTTCCAGTTTTGCTTTTTCCAACCTGAATATTCAACAATTTACTTTCTTCCTAACAACTAATCTCAAAGCCTAAGAAAAACAACCTAGTGCGAGACAACTACACCCGGACGAGTGGTGTATGCCCTAACCTAATTGTCCTAGAAACAACTATGCTCTAATACCAACTTGAAACACCACATCCCGGCCACTAAGACCAAAGATGTTGTTCCCGTTTGGTCACTAGCAACCTGAACCATCAAGTCCATTCATATAGGTCCTAACTGTTTACTAAGTCCTAGTCCTTTTTATAAATTCCAAACACATACACTAAAAACAATAAGCAAAATAATCATAGGTAATAATATGCTATTCCATTAATAAAACAAGGTATCGAACAATCGTAAGTTTGCACAATATGTTAGTGTATTTTTTGATCATAATCTATCATGTCTATTTAACCACATGTATGCCTAATCATGTGTCCCGCACGCCTAAGCCCGATCATTACCGTGATTAACCTCAAGTCCTTGGGTGTTCCGGTTTCCTTGCCATGATCCTTAGCCGCGGTGGAATCCATGTCTGATCTCCCATGACCTTTAGCCACTTCCTGCCTAAACTGCACCCAAGGACTTGAGCCTTTGCCTTAATCCTCTAGGATTTTTCCCTTGTATGTGTGATGCCCAAAATCGCCAAGGACTCATGTATTTATAGACCATAAATCCCCAAAACTGCCTATTAGCGAAAAGGTGCAAGTGGTAGGCGAATGGGTGTCAAACCACTTGTGCCCCTTAGCTTGTAACCGCCCACTAGTCAGCTAGTGTCATTAGCTGACCTAGTTCACTAGCTGACTCAACAATACTTCCAACTAAGTTGAGCCGAACATCATCTGACCCAACTGACCCAGCTCAGCCGTTCAGCTCGTTCCAGCTGAACACTTCCTGTCCAGCTTCTTCCCACTCGGCTAAATTCCTTTCCCACTATTCTTAAATGTTCTCCGATCGTGGAACATTCCTCATGGTCTCATTAGATTGTATGTATGTTGTTCCGGTCCCATAGTCCATCCCACCGATCCTAGCATGGGTCAGGGATGTTACAATTATCCATTTGGAGTTTGTGTTCTTACCCATATGAAAAAGTGTGAGAATTGTGATTGCTCATAGAACCATTTCAGCTCTTCTTTCACGAGAATACCTTCTATAGTCTTCATGGTCTTAGCGATATAACATTTTTACGAGAGTTTTATTGTCTTGACATACTCTGTTGGAGGGAAAAATATCTTCGTTGGCTGCATTGGTTCCGTTCATCCTCTAAATCTTGCACACAAGAAAAGTTCCACCAAGTATCACCAAGTTGTGCGAAAATTTCCACCAAGTATCACCACGTTTTACGTTTTCCAACCCAAGTCAAGTTATACTAAGTTTTGCGCATCCGATTTACAAAAATATAAACATCCAGTGAGTTTCAGTGTCTAAAATCCAATGTTCCCGTATCATACAAGTTATACTAATTTATCATTTGCTTTTCAAAGTGGGATATTTTCAAAGTTCTAAAATTATATTTATACAAGTTTTTTACTTCCAAAGAAATATATACCATTTTTGTTTCTTCAAAATCAATAACGTGTTCCTTATTGATCAGTTTCACTTCTTCTTCGTGACGACTCGAACCTGAATGACTAACCTTCGAAACTTCCTCCTCCTCATCCTCTTCCTAATCGTCTTCCTCATCCCCCAAACCTTCCTTCAATTCTTTTCCAAATAGACTTCCTCCTTGACCTCAAATTCATCGGATTCTTTTTCCAAATCGACTTCCTTCTCGACCTCGACTTCATCGGATTCCTTTTCTATTTCCCCTTCTTCACGATTCGCCTCTTCTTTGCGAATAGATACATCTTTTCCGAATGTATTCGCAGATTTATTGTTTTAGGTGGCATCACAATTATTTCGTAGATTTTTTGAATTTGGGTTGATAATCGTTAAAATCGATCAAGGATGAAATAGTTTGAAAATGAAAGAAAATGAGAAAATCGGTCTTAGGATTACATGTTTTATGGACTTAACTATTTTAAGGTAGATTTTTTTGATTTAACTCGATCCAGTTAAAATGAATCGGATCAAAATATCTGATTATTTTGGTTGAGTTGTAAATAACAAAAAAAAAAATCATGACCTTTTACACATTCTCACAATTTAAAAAATATAATAGAATTATTATTTGAGAAATACATTTTGATTCTCTTTTTTAGGCTTAAGACTCTCTGTGTCAACTAGAGTATCTCTTTCTAATTGAACAGGGCTTTAGGGTTATTCTTCGGGTTCGTTTCTCGAGATTTTCCGTGAAAAGTGTTGGTTTTGGTGGTTACCAAGACAAATTCCTCTGTTTCTCTAGGGTTTCTTCTTGGTGTTCTTGGCAGCTGGGTTTGGTTTCGCTTCTCTAATCTTCCTGGTTGCTTGTTTCTGGGTGAGCTTCCTAGCTTCGGTCGCCGTTCGGTTGAGGCTTAGGTCGTCTTGTTCTCTGTGTGGTGTTGGAGTGATGTCGGCGGCGATGGATAAAGCCCTTCTTGCGATGTCGTTGGCAGATGATGATGTACCGTTCGATCTTCCGGATCTTCCCCAGTTTAGCTCGGCGGAACATAACATTCTTAGTATTGTTGGCCGGCTCTTAAATCCTTCCTGCCAAAAAATGTCGTCCTTAATCCTGGATATGCCACGCAAATGGCAGAAGAGTGGGAGAGTTCGTGGTGTTGCTCTTTCCAGAGAACGGTTCCAGTTCTTCTTTGATAGTGAGCATGATTTAGTTGAGGTTTTACAAAAAGGTATCCAGACCTATAATGAGTGGGCGATTGCGATTGATAGATGGATGCTGAATCCGCCCCCGGATTACCTCCAGTATGTGCTCATCTAGGTTCAAATTAGTAATATTCCCATGAATCACAGAACCATGTCCTCGATTACAGCTTTGGGTGATATTATTGGAAAAGTGCGTGAAGTGGCTTTCGATCCTGCTCAGGCTTGGAGTAATGATTTTGTAAGGGTTCAAGTTTTGTTCGATGTAGCTAAGCCTTTACGCAAGTTCAAAATTGTCAACTTACCAACTGGTGGATCATCCAAAATCTTGTATCACTACGAAAGGGTTCAAAAGCGATGTTATACTTGCCAACGATTAACTCACTGCCAGGATGACTGTCCCCTGGTAGCTCTGGATAAATTTGGCTTGTTCTCTCTCTCGTCAGGTAGTGGGGTTGGTTTAAACCTGGCTCAAGAACAAGTTTTGAAGGAAGGAGATCCCCTTTATGGTGTGCTGAGAGAAGAGCAGGTGGGGATTAATCCTGTCTCTGGTCGTCCTAGGATTTCTCCAAATGTACTTGAAGGCATGAGACAGTATCTTCTTGTGGCCAATGGAGATGATAAGATTATTCGTATGGAAAGAGTCAGGAAATCTGTGGAGGAAGTTCAAAAAGACCCAATTGCTGCTAAATCCATGTTGCAGCTAGAGCAACCGCCATTGGTTACGAAACAACTTGAAAAATGCAAGGGTATAGTGTTTGATTATAGCTCTTCAGGCTCAGAGAAATGTCCCTTACCGTCGGATGGGATGTAACTTATGTCTTCAGCCATCAAAGCGGGTCATTCTGCGTCAGGACCGGAGTTGCTGTCTAGTGTTGTTACTCCATGACCTCTTGTGGATTACTCTGTCTCCTCTGGATCCTTCCTAGCTGGTCCAACGGCATATGAAATAGGCACTTCGGTGTCACATTCATCCGGGACTTTGACTAAGAAAGGAACACCTCGCAAAAGGCCTTATAAGAGCAAACGGATTCTGAGAGGCAGTGATGTAAGCGTTTGTCCGGATTCAGTGGTTTTGACAAGCGGTTTAGTTGTGGGAGGGACAAACAAAAGATCAGACATGGATGGTGAGAACCTTTTTAACAATGGTGGGAAGCGTATGAAAAAAAGAGATGGTCCCCATTGAGGGACCGTCTCATATCTAATGAGCATAGTGGCTTGGAACTGCCAAGGTTTGGGGCGGCCTCAGACTTTGATAGTTACTCGTCTCCAGGAGATGAGGCAATCTCATTTTCCGGAGATTCTGTTTTTGATGGAAACAATGAACAAGCGGGATATTCTAGTAGATTTGCAGGAATGGCTCGGATACGATTTTGTTTATACATTGGATCCGACTGGCAGACGTGGCGGGATGCGGTTTTTTGGAAGAAGACTGTCGAAATTAGTTTTCTTTTTGTAAATAAGAACATTTTGGACATGTCGGTTAGGTATGGTGATATCAACTTTTTCTGTCTGGTGTGTATGAAAACCCGAACGCAAAGTACAGAGATTTGGTTTGGGAAAGGTTATCCAGAATTGGTGTTGCTCGTAAGGACCCTTGGTGTATGGTGGGGGATTTTAACGAGATTTTACATAATGAGGAAAAGATTGGAGGGCCACGCAGAGCTGAGAAAACATTTGAAAGCTTTGCTCTTATGCTAGCTTGTTGTGGCATGAATGAACTTCCAAGTGCGGGTAATAGTTTCACGTGCACTACAAGAAAATAAGCACATTGTAACAGATATTTTCGTCACAATAAAAATTAATTCGTAACAATACACATATTGTGACGAATTAATGACCGACTGTAAATAGTAACAATACGATCGTCACAAATTCTTCTGTGTAACAAAAACGATTGTGACGAATATACTTGGTAACCATTTTGTCACAATTGGTGATGATAGAAAAAAAGTCACAACAATGTCACAACTACTAACTTTAAAATTTGTCTTAAAATTGTTATAAGTTGTGACAGTTATAAGGTCCTAATTATGTCACTCATTATGATGGTACTATTGTCACAGAATGTCACAGATAGTGACTAACAATTCGTCACATGTCATCACAATTACTAACTAAATTAATTGTCTCAAATTGTCATAGTTCGTATCCTAAATTTTTACTCGTTGCAACAACAACAAAAAACGTAACAAAACATAATAAATATTGACAATAATTATTTGTTTATGAGTCACAATTACTGACTAAAACATCGTTTCAATACTGTTGTATCTAGTAACTGTCATAATGTTACTAATTCGTCAAAACAAAAGAGACACAAACTTAAAACATTAGCTAAAGCATGTGAATGGTCAAGTGAATTAGAAACTGCCAAAGGAGCTCAAACCATACTTTCTAGCGTATCTCCAACCCCAAGTAATTTCATGGCTTGGCGTTCTCCTTGGCTAGCAAAGAACTTCCTCCAAATCAGGAACTGGAGTTGGTGTCTATCACATTTAAGAAGAGTGTAAATCAGATTTGTTGTTTCACACATCACGAAAAAAAGCTGTCATAAACTTAGAGAACAGAATCTGGATAAGCATATATCAAAAGTCTCACAAATCTAAAGTGAGTTCACAAATTACCACTTCCAATATCCATCATGCGAGGTAATGGATCCTCATAAACTTCCTCCCAAGCAGGAACTAGAGCTGGCATCTATCAGATATAATAAGAGCGTAAATAAGTTACGTTGTTTCACACATAAAGAGAAAAGAAAAAAAGCTGTCACAAACTTAGCAACATCATCAACATACATAGAAAGAGGAACTGAGAGGGTTAACATGATGTCCGATTTTTACATTACCCCTTCCTGCAAACAAAAGAAACACAAATTATTATAACTCAAATCATATCCAATAATTGAGATAGTGATAGACCAGCTCGTGAGTAGAAGAAGAGAAACTCAAAACAGTCCTTCCAACTTGATTATGGAGTTTAAGCATTGGCGTCTATGACGAGACATGATGGTCCTCATTTCCAGCATCACCATCATTCTCATCCTGAATATAGAACAAAAACTGAAGCAAATTATATAAAATCACAAGCTAGAAGAGACACTGTTTTCAATTAAAAAAAATTAATTTTCTTTCTAGATTTCAATAATCAAATCTAAAGCTCAATCATACGAACAAAACAATACCTTATGTCACCTCTCTCTTACTCTCCCGAAGTACTTCTCATTCAAACTTCGGTCGAATACTCAAAAGTGTTATCGTTTTCTTCATAAATCAACAATACAAAAGATAACCAAACGAGACTGAATTGCTTTTTTTAGGTTACAGATGAACCAACGAAGACAAGTGAGTAATTATATCCTTAGAAGATTTGCATAATTTCATGGAGAATGAGATGAAAAACGTTGACGTACCCTAATGTACCGGCCAATGGGATCTTTCTTGGCGATCTCAAAATCTTCCATTCCCGAACTCTGACCAACAAATCCAGAACAATAAGCCATATGCATACAACAAGCCAAGAAACAAGAGTTTTATGCCGAATGAGAGAGGTGAGATTATTGATTGAGGGGAGAAATTGAAAGAGGAAGGTGATTTTACAAAAACAGCTGCAGAAGAAGCAATCAAGTAATCGACAAAGGAGATGAGAGTTTTGAAAAAGAAGACAGTAAAATTCTATCATTGAACCATTCGAATTTGTGACTGAACAATTCAAAAATCACAACTGGATCAAATTCCGAAACCTGGTTTAAATCCACATACTTCAATAAGTAAATAAAACCCAGATCCAGTTTTAATAGAATTCAGAACCACATCTGAGTATATGACAACAAGACCTGAAATCTACTGCAAAAAATACCAAATTTCACTAAGACACGAATGAAATAAAGATGAGAGAGTGTAATGATGATGAAAATTGGGAGAAAAATCAGGGAATACCTTATAGAGGGATTATAATGATCAAAAGGATGATGTTAAATGAAACTCTGAGGGTCGAGACGGAAAATCACCCAGAACGCCGCTGAATTGCGATCGGACGGGTCTGCCATCTCTTTGCCTTCGAAGAGTAGGGAACAAAAGAAAATTTCTCCCAAGGAATAGAAAGTAGTATAATTATGGTGTTTAAGTATTTGTTAAAGAAAAGTATTTAGGTTCACCTATTTGTCATCTTTTTTTAGCCAATAAAAATATATAAAGTAGTATTATTTTTAAATAAAATTACAAAATTAAAATTAAAAAAATTAAATACATTCAAATATTTTATAAAAATATATAATAATATATATCAATATTTATATATTTTTTAGAGTTTACAAATCGGAGTTTAAGGTTTAGAAATTAAGATTTATGATTTAGGGTTTAGCCTTTAAAATTTAGATTTAGCGATTATGGTTTAAGTCCTTTGAAATTTAGGGTTTAGAAATTAAAAGTCATTTGGGTTTAAGTTCTTAGGAGTATAGGGTTTAGAGATTATGGTTTAAGTTCTTTGAGTTTAGAGATTAGAGCTTAGAGATTAGGGTTTATAGTTTATAGTTTAAGGTTTAGGGTTTAGACTTTGAAGTACAAAACCTAAACCCTAAACCTAAATCTTAAACCTTAAACCCAGAACCCAAAACCATAAACCTAAACACTAAAACATGAACTTTAAACCATAAAACCTTAACCTTAAACCCTAAATCATAAATCCTAAACCCTAAACACTAAATGTAAACTCAAAACCATGAATCATAAACCCTAAATTTTAGATCGTGAAGTACAAAACCCTAAACCCTACACTACAAAATATTCTATATAGTAAAATATAAAATTTTAATCTAAATCTAACGGTTTATGACTAATTTTGATCACTTTTACAGTTTTACGTAAAAAAATTATTAGTGAATAAAATGTTAATAAATTAGTAAAAATTTGCAATGTATTTGTCATATTTTTAAGTCCCAATTATAATACAGTCACAGATTTCATCACACATGTCATTAGTTATGACAAAAACTCATTACGACTTAGGCTGTGTTCTTTTGTTCGTCGCTGCGGTAGCAGCAGCGGTTAAGAAATAACAAGCAAAAAAGAGAAAATTTGACTTTGCGTTGCCATGAATATGCAGTTGCGACTGTCGCAGCTTGTTTTAGAACCATTTAACCGTCGCCGTAAAGTTTCAGCGACTGCCATATCTCTCAAGATCTGTAGATGACGATAGATTTTAATATCTTTTAACTCATGATTGTGAAAATTGCTGACGTGTCCTGTCATATTCTTTTATATTTTTTGGTCGCGGTCGCTACCGCAGCGACGAACAGAAGAACACGGCCTTAATATGTCACACTATGTGACGCATCAGCTACCATTTATGACAAAAAAAATTTAGTCACTGAATCGTTTTTTATATGTCAAAGATTGGTGACGAATATTTAGGATCTCAAAAAATAGTCACAACATCGCAACGGTTAATATAGTCACAATAATGTAACAACTGTTACGTCGTTTATTTCGTCACACGTATGTCACAAGTTACGACAAATTATAGTTACCACTTAAAACTTAATAACATTGTGACGAAACAACTACTAATTTGTGACATTAAAATTTGGTTACAAAAACGTATTTGATATGTCACAAATTAGTGACTAATAATTTGTGTCACAAAATTTCGTCACAATATGCTTATTTTCTTGTAGTGGTGGGGTGGGAGACGCGGGGATATTTGAATTCAATGCAAGCTTGACAGAGGGTTTGGGAATGAGAATTGGTACAAGTGTTTTCCGGCTTCAAACCAACAGTTTTTGTACAAACGAGGGTCGGATCACCGTCTAGTGTTGGTTAGGTTGGTTTCTGCTCAAGAAAGTTATCGCGGTTCCTTTAGGTTTGATAAACGCTTGCTTCACAAGCCGGGTGTCAAAGAATCTATTGCGGCAGCTTGGGAATGTCAACCTAGAGGGGCGGCGCTGGGTATTTCAGAAAGATTGAGAGGCTGTCGAAAGGAACTGAGTAAGTGGAAACGAGAGAATTCACTTAATGCCACTAAAAAGATAGACCATGTCCAAGGACTTATTGAGGTTGAACATGCTGCTCAGTTCCCATCTTTTGAACGCATGGATAGACTCAAACTGGATCTTAGTACCGCTTATTTGGAGGAGGAAAGCTTTTGGCAACAAAAGTGCAGAGATAAATGGCTGGTGAATGGTGATGGTAACACCAAAGTTTTCTTTGCATCAGTGAAAGCCTCTAGGAATCAAAATGGGTTGGACTGTCTTATGGGGGAGGATGGGATCTTGTACAGAGCAGAAGCATCGAAAGGTCAAGTGGCCATTGCATATTTTGATAAATTGTTTAGGTCCTCTAACCCTACAACAGTTCATGCTTTCTTCAGAGAATTCGTTCCCAGAGTGGACCAAAGTATCAATGAACAGCTCATAAAACCGTTCACCAAGGAAGAAATCAAAGACGCGGCTTTTGCCATCAAAGCTTCAAGTGCTCCGAGAGCTGATGGGTTTACCGGCTTTTTATTCCAACAGTATTGGGATGTAGTTGGGACAGCCCTCACGGAGGAGGTTCAGAGATTTTTCAGAGATGGGTTTTTTGACAAAGACTGGAATTTCACTCTGATCAGTCTGATACCGAAGAAGGTTGGTTCAAATTTGATGAAGGATTTGCGCCCGATAAGTCTTTGACTTATAAGGTAATTTCGAAACTCCTAGTGTCAAGACTGAAGCCTTTCCTCCAGCAGATTGTGTCGCCCAACCAGTTTGCTTTTGTGCCAGAACGCTTAATATCTGATAATATATTGATTGCACATGAATCAATCCACGGTCTCAGAACTCATAACAAAGTCTCTAAGGATTTTTTAGCGATCAAGACTGATATGTCCAAGGCGTATGATCGCGTTGAATGGGACTATCTTCGAGAGTTACTGGTGGCACTCGGCTTTCATCAAATCTGGATTGATTGGGTAATGATGTGTGTTACAACAGTTTCCTTTGCGGTTCTCATCAATGGTCAGTCCCATGGGCTGATAAAGCCAAAACGTGGGCTGAGACAGGGGGACCCTCTCTCCCCCTTCCTCTTTGCTCTATGTACGGAAGGCTTGACGCATCTACTAAATAGAGCAGAATCTGAAGGCTTAATCCATGGGATCAGATTCCACTTGGGAGGTCCTTCCATCACTCATCTGCTTTTTGCAGATGATAGCATCTTTATGTGTAGAGCTGAAGTCGAAGAATGTGCTAACCTCCAGCGCATCCTTGATATCTATGGATTAGCAACTGGTCAGGAGGTCAACTTAGAAAAGTCTGCTCTTACATTTGGCAATCAGGTTTCGGAAGAGGTCAGATTGTGTGTTAACAAATAACAGGAATTCAAAATGAAGGAGGAGTTGGAAAATACTTGGGGCTTCCGGAATGCTTCAGTGGATCCAAAGCTGAGATGTTGGAGTATATTCATAGCAACATGAAGAACATATTCTCGAGTTATTTTGCTAGGATGGTTTCTCAGGGAGGTAAAGAGATATTAATCAAATCTGTGGCGATGGCTATGCCTGTATTTGCGATGTCCTGTTTTCAATTGCCCAAGTCTACGTGTGCTTCTCTTTCAAGCGCGATGTCCTCATTCTGGTGGAACTCTGTTGAGGATAAGAAGAAGATAAATTGGGTTGCTTGGAACAAGTTATGCCTCGCTAAGGATCTTGGGGGCCTTGGCTTCAAGAACATTGAATTGTTTAACATGTCTTTATTAGCAAAGCAGGGGTGGAGAATCCTGCAAGATCCATCTTCATTGTTTGCTCGTTTCTTCAAGAGCAAATATTTCTTGGATGGTGACTTCATGGAAGCAGAGTTAGGAGCTAGACCCTCATTTGGTTGGAGGAGTATCCTTCATAGTAGAAAGCTTCTTGTTCACGGGGTGCAGAAGAAGATTGGTAATGGGAATACTTTTTATGTCTGGACTGATCCATGGTTAAATGATGGTACAATGAGGGCGCCTTTGATGAAGAACATCTTCGTGGACCTGGATTTAAAAGTCAGTGCTCTCTTGTCTCCAGCCTCAGGATCGTGGAACATTGACATTTTGAAGGATCTTTTTTTGGAACGAGATGTGAGTCTGATGTTAAAAATCAAGACGATTGTAACCTCAAATGATTATTGGGTATGGGAGCACTCGAAGAGTTGGGCGTATAGTGTCAAGTCTGGTTATGCCATTGCGAATGAAGTCTTTAATGGTGTCACCATTGCTGCAGCCAGTGTTCTCCCTTTGCTCAATGGCCTCAAAGAATCAGTTTGGAAAATAGAAGCTCCGCCAAAACTCAAAGTCTTTATGTGGAAAGCCTTGTCAGGAGCCATCCCGGTGGCTGAGAGACTGGTTACGAGAGGCGTTAAGGTTGATATGAGATACCAATCTTGTGGTGTCGAAGGCGAGTCGGTTAATCATGTTTTGTTCTCTTGTGCCTTTTCCAGATTGATTTGGGCTCTTTCGTTGCTACCGTTCCCTCAGTTTGGATTCTCTTGTGACTCTCTCTTTGCTAATATGGCATATGTTATCTCTGCTGCGACGAATTTGGAGATTCCGAGAGAGATTAGGCGGCTATTTCCTTGGATTTTGTGGGTATTGTGGAAACACAGGAATAAGGTCTTATTTGAGGGGTCGCGGTTCTCAGCTGAAGACATGATGGCGAAAATCAGAGATGATGCCAGGCAGTGGTTTCACGCAAATGAAGAATGCAGCAGAATGCGAGGAGAATTGCAGCTACAAACAATGCTCAACGCTAAGAGATGGTCTCCACCTGCGAGACTTATGGTCAAATGCAACATTGGGGTAGCGTGGAATAAGCAAAAGAATCTTGGCGGTGCTTCTTGGGTACTTAGGAACTACAAAGGCGAAGTTCTCCTTCATGGGAGACAAGCTTATATTGTTATGGACTGTGAACTAGTTGCACACGTTGAAGGTTGGAAGTGGGCTGTTCAAAGTATGATAAGTTTAGGAATATAAAGGGTGGTGTTTGCAGGGGAGTCGTCGGTCTTGGTTGGTGCTCTTACAAGACCCCCGACCTGGCCGTCTTTTAAAGCTGAATCATCTTTGATCTTACCCTTGTTGGAACAGTTTTTGGAGCTTCAAATCATCTTGAAAGCACGTTCTAGTAACAAATGGGCCTTTTATATTGCCCAAAGTGTGGTCAAAAAGGAACTTTTGCAATCGTTGCCTCGGGTTATCTGGTCTGGTTTACAGAAGTTTTTGAATTTGATAAATTTAATGTATCCTTGTTGTAAGCTGGTTTTCCCTCCTTTTGTGATCAGCTGTGATTGCATGTGTTCCTTTTTTGTAATTGTGCTACCTTTAATATATAAGTACTTCAGGGAAAAAAAAATAGAATTATTATTTTTGTAAAGAGAACATCTTAGACTTTGACTTTGAGACTAACAGCTCTCACAATTTGATCCTTTACCGGGTCGACCCGATAGCTTTTTAGACTGCAGCTCCAGCGCTCCTAACCAAAAACCCTCGAAAAACCTAACCCTACTTGCTTCCTTTTTTTTTTTTTTTTTTTTTTTTTTTGTTGGCATCCTTGCTTCCTCTTTTCTCTGAGAAGATAATTCGCCTCCTCCGTCGTCTCCATGTTTGAGTACCGGTGCAGCTCCATCGATTGGAAGCCATCTCCAGTTGTAGCTCTTGCTACCAGCCCCGACGGTTCTCAGGTCGCCGCAGCTCGAGAGGACGGTTCTCTTGAGCTCTGGCTAGTCTCCCCAGGTGCTGTCTCCTGGCACTGTCAACTCGTACGCGCTCCGCGCCTGTTCTTCTCTTCCGGTTTTAAAAAATGTTCTAGTCGATAAGATTCGTGAAGTATGTCCAGCTGATTTGTATTTTTCTTTTTCTTGTTATCTCTCAATTGAGTTTAGATCATCCATGGAGATGCGAAATCGAGAATCTCATTCCTTGCCTGGCTCGATACTGGTTCCAAATCTAGGTTGTTTTCGTCGAGCATCGATGGCACAATTTCAGAGTGGGATCTTTTTGACTTGAAGCAGAAGGTGAATATGACTGAATAAAAATTTCGAGCTTCTTGTAATGTAATCGACAGGTTTTGCTGTTAATTATTTCCGAAACAAGAACATTATCTTATTTGCTCGGTTTCTGCAAGTATGAACTCTCTTATAAATCTGATTGTCCAGGTCGTCTTAGAGTCGATTGGAGTATCAATCTGGCAAATGGCTGTGGCACCTCCCTCCACTGAAGCAGGATGTAAAGGACCTGAGCTGATTCAGAATGGATACTTGAGTGAGAAATCAGATGATGAGGAAGAAAGTGGAACTGAAGATGATTCAGAGTTGGACGAGATAGACGAGATGTCAGGGGCATCAGATAGGCATCTTGCAGCTGCTTGTGATGATGGCTGCGTGAGGATATATCATATCTCTGAATCAGAAAAACTAACGTACTATAGATCGTTGCCTAGGGTCAGCGGTGAGACATTTTTACTCTTCTTATCCATCATTTTGATTCTTCACTGTTGTATCTGCTTGGAGCTATATGGAACATTATTTTCGTAGGCCGTGCTTTAAGTGTGACGTGGAGTTTGGATGCACAGAGAATTTTTTCGGGCAGTAGTGATGGGTGAGGATATTTTACTCTCTTTGTATGAGATGCATATTTGATCAGAAAGAAGACCCCTGAATGTTTTTGAATTGTTTGTAGGCTGATAAGATGCTGGGATGCTAATCGCTGCCATGAAGTATATAGAATTACAGTTGGGCTTGGAGGACTGGGAGATAGGTCTGAGCTCTGCATTTGGTCACTTCTTTCGTTGAGGTAAAACTTATCGTGCTCATATGTTAGTTGTCTCTTTCTTTTCCCATTGCTGATGATCTTGTCTGCATTTGGTCACTTCTTATGTTAGATGTGGAGTTCTTGTCAGCGGAGATAGTACAGGAAGTGTCCAGTTTTGGGATAGCCAGCATGGAACCCTTTTGCAGGCGCATTCTAATCATAAGGGTGATGTCAATGCTCTTGCAGCTGCTTCAAGTCATAACCGTGTCTTTTCTGCAGGTGCCGATGGACAGGTAACTGATACTACTAGTGTGCTCTCTCATGTAAACGCCAGTTAACAGTTGATGTATCTTAAAGACTGATTTTCCTTCGACGAGACATAGGGCTTAAATAAAGTAGAAGCTATTAGTTTGACCAAATGTAAGGTTTTGGGAAAATCAAACAGAAACCCTCCTGCTTTAACATAGCATTAGATGTATTATTTGGCTGTAATTGTGTCAGCTATCTAATTATTTGTTCATCCTTTTGTAGGTTGTTCTATATAAGCTCGCTGGTGGTACATTTACATCACAAGATTTGAAACCTTCTTCCACTAAGAAATGGGATTATATCGGGTGTGTAAAGGCGCATACGCATGATATCAGAGCTCTAACTGTGGCAGTGCCAATAACTTCAGAAGGTCAGTGTCTTCTTGAGTTATTCTACTTTCAGATTTTCCAGTATAACTTGCAATTAAAATTCATGTTAGGATGTGTTAGAGTTGAAGGATCACAAACACAGAGAAAACTCATAGCTTATAACACCAAATGCGTTAAAGTCTCTCCCTTCGCTAAAATCGATAAACCTTCAGCAAAGCAGCTAAACTCCACAGGCTCTTTGTTTATGTCTAACCCATTCAATGGCATCGTCTTTAGGCCAGAACTTTTGTTAGAATTAAGGACTACAAACACGTTTAAACCTAAAGCTTCTTGTTAGTGAAGTAAAACCAGATCAGAAACTAGAACTCCAACTGCATTAAAGCCTTTCTCTCGGTGAACACCAAGAAACCCTTGGCAACGCCGACAACCTCCCTAAAATTCTTTTCTCGAGTTGAAACTCTCTAATGAGTATCCTAAGAAGTCCTCAGTAAATTACAAATAGAAACCCGATGTATAACCAGTGGCCAAATTATATCAAACTACTTGATAACTATCACAAGAATGGGCCATGATGCGTTTCATACGGGAACAATGTTTTCCTTTATCAGGTTCTTAAACTCGCTTCTTTTGCAGGTTCCCTTCCAGACAGTATTGCAAAAGGAAAAGGTCCCAAACAGCGCCGGAAGGAGAAGTCGGTTGGTTTCAGTTACCATAAATGGGCACATTTTGGGGTTCCAATGCTCATTTCAGCTGGTGATGATGCAAAGCTTTTTGCATATTCAGTTCAAGAGTTCACTAAGTTCCCTCCACATGATATATGTCCTGCGCCTCAGATAGTACCTATGCAGATGGTACATAATACAGTGTTCAATCAGACTTCTCTTCTTTTGGTTCAAGATTCTTGTTCTATAGATATTCTTCGTATTCACATAAGCAGTGATTCTAGTGGGCGTGTCTCCACAAAGCCGCTAGTTCGTGTTAAAAGTAAAGATGCCCGGAAGATCATATGCAGTGCAATTTCTAACGCAGGATCTCTTTTTGCATATTCTGACCAAATTCGCCCAAGTCTGTTTGAGTTGAAGAAAAATAATCTTGGAAAGAATCCATGGAGTCCCAATAGAAAGCGACTTCCCAGTCTTCCATTTGCTCATTCCATGGTCTTCAGCTGTGACTGCTCTCGGTTGATAATAGCTGGGCATGATAGAAGGATATATGTATGTGCCACTTTTCTGCTTCAATTTATTTATTTTTACTTTCTTGACCTTATCAAACATCAGATCATTATTTTGTTTGCAGACTATTGACATTGATAGCATGGAGCTATTACATACTCTTACTCCACGTCAGGAGGGTCTGGAAGGTGAATCTCCTCCTGGCGAGCCTCCAATTACAAAACTGTATACTAGCTCAGATGATCATTGGCTAGCTGCTATCAATTGCTTTGGTGACATATATGTGTTCAACCTTGAAACACAGAGGTGAGCATTTTGTAATTCCTTTCTACTTATGATTATTTTGCTAAGGCTTATTCACATTACTTTATCTTTAAAAGATTATGATTATGACTTGCATATATCCAAGCAGCTGGTTGTATATTCATTTCATTCAAGCTTTGATTCTGATTACAGGCAGCATTGGTTCATATCAAGGCTAGATGGTGCATCTGTTGCAGCCGCTGGTTTTCATCCCAGGGAGAACAATGTGCTTGTGATCTCAACCTCTTCAAACCAGGTCTTTGCATTGGACGTGGAAGCTAGAGAGTTGGGCAAGTGGTCACTGCTAAAAACTTTCTGTTTGCCAAAGAGATACCAAGAGTTTCCCGGTGAGGTCATAGGGCTCTCATTCTCTCCATCACCAAGTTCATCTTCTGTAATCATTTACAGCTCCAGGCACGTACATATTTGATCACTAATGACAATTTGCACTGCAAAAATAAAAGAAATACCTTGTTCTAGGGTGTGGATGTTTCTGGGTTCACACATGACTTGCCCGAAGATCCATCTCCAGTTTCCGTTGGTTCGTTCATCACCGACGAGATCCATTACAGAACTTCATGTCTTGTTTTTCTACTTTGAGACTCGATCTACTGCTGCATCTGTGGTTGCCGGCGAGTTCTTTACTGGTTCTACTCCTTATCTCCTTCGGTGGCATGCTTCACTGATGAAGATGGATCCAGATCCGTTACTCCCATCTCACCAGCGTCGCTCACTAAGCTCATTGTTGGGCAACAAGGATCTGAACTCCTCTTCTCGCAGACGACTGTGTCTTCTCAGCTCTCGGGTGCAGAGCAATCCCGAAGAACTTTACTCAATGCTCCGTCGGCTGCCTGAGTTGCCGGCGAGATCTTTTCAGCTCCCATCTCGGACTCCGACTTCGTTTCTGAGCTTTCACCATGGTTCCCGGCGAGTACGTGCAAAGTGCGGCTCCTTCGTCCCCGATTCCTCTTCCGGCGCTCCCCTAGCTCAGGCTATGGTGGTAAAAGGTTCTAAGAACATCACAGTTCCGGTAAAAGCTGAAACCGGAGCAGCTCCGACCACATCTCCGATAAAAGCCGAGACCGGAGTATCTCCGACCACATCCCGTTCGATTCAAGAGAATGTGGTGTTTATGGTTTGGCCATTCTCGTTTCGATCGCTTGTTGATTTTGTGGCTCTTCATCGCAGGGTCTGGGATTTTCATCTTGTTGCTCCACCCTCTCTATCGCTTCCCTGTGACACCACCACCAACATCATATTTGCAGCGAGCTCCTTGGATTTCTCGGAGATGACTTCTACAGCTCCTTGCGGTGATGATTTGACCCGATCATCCCCTTCCTCAACCTCCGACCATTCACTTTTGCCTCCTGCGAATCTGCTAACCATCTGGGATTTATTTTCCATAGTGGATCTGGGTCCAAATCTCAGTGGAAAAAAGGGTGTTATAGATTTTATCAGTGTTTCATCACTCGATCTCACCAGTCATCGTCAAGGTTTTTTTGATCAAAGTGTTGCTCGAGCGGCGGCTTGGTCCTCCTCTCTTGCGGCGGATGCAAACTGGCCAGCTCACCTATTCATCTCTTCCGGCCCGGATGCCGTCGATCCCTGTGGAGGCGAATTTCTGTTGGACGGAAAGAACGGAGTGCTTTAACTCCGGTAAACATCTTGTCACCAACAAGCTTCTTCTGACCGACCAACAAACAAGCCCTCGGTCAACTCTTTCATGGGCCTGGACTTTAATTTCTTTATTGGATCTTATACCAATTTTAAACCCAGCAAAAGAGGCCCAAAAGTCTTTAATCCAGCTAGTACATCTTATAGTCAAACCGTTCAAAGGGTCTTGCATAATCAACAAAATTTGGCAATCATCCGCTTTAGACCTAGATATCGAGCGTATCAAATTTTATATTACGTATATTTTCTTCCTTCCTGGAAAGATAATTGCTTCTCTCTGTCTTCTTTCCATGAAAGATGTTACTGGTTCTGTCTCCACAATATTTGAAATTGGGAGTTGGTTTTTAACTTCACAAAACAAAGCGACTAAGTTTCAAGATTCTGGTTCTGCTAGTAATGGAGAGCCTTCAAGAAAAATGAATTCTCGACCGAGAAAGATGATTTCTCATGTGAAAACATTCCCTCAAAATGAGGTGTCTTTTACTATCTTGTCTTCTGGTACAAAAAAATTCGAAAAGTTCATTGATAATGTAGGTCTGGTGGGGTTCCAGAACCCACCCAATCCCCGCATATGAGGACCATCGCATGGAATTGTCAAGGGGCGGGAGCGGAGCCCACTACCCGTCGACTGGAGGAGATGTGTAAAATGTATTCTCCAGGTTTTATGTTTTTATCAGAGACAAAGAATGACCATCTTTTTCTGCAAGACTTGCAAGTATCTTTAGGTTTTGATAGTCTTCACACTGTGAATCCGAGAGGATATAGTGGAGGTCTGGCCCTTTTTCATTCTAAGGATTTTCCGGTTAAGATTTTATGCTTGGATGATCGTCTGATTGATATCGAAACTATTATTGACGGAAATCGTGTTTTTATGACTTTTATTTATGGAGATCCGGTGGTTAAACACCGTGCTTATGTCTGGGAAAGACTTATTCGTATAGGCATTTCCCGCACAGGTCCATGGTTCATTATAGGAGACTTTAACGAAATTATAGGGAATCATGAGAAGAGTGGTGGAAAAAAACGTTCAGAAGCTTCTTTCCTCCCCTTTCGAGCCATGATAGATTGTTGTGGTTTCCTTGAATTTCCGTATCAAGGAGACCCTCTCTCTTGGATTGGTCGGAGAAGAAATGGCTTAATAAAATGCCGTCTTGATAGAGCCTTAGGTAATGAAGAATGGCACAATGTATTTTCCCACACTAAAGTGGAGTACCTTAAGATGTGGAGATCGGACCATAGGCCTCTCCTCGCATCCATTCTGAATAGACCCGAAAAGAAAAGACGTGGTTTTCTATTTGATAAACGGTGGCTAGGGAAACCAGGTCTAAAGGAAGCCATTACAGCCGGTTGGAGCCATACGCTTCCGAGAGACAAAAACTCCCTTTCATGTTGCATCCAAAATTGCAGAAAATCGATCTCGGTGTGGAAGAAAAGTACTCAAACAAATTCTGAAATTCTTATTAAAGAATTACAAGATAAGATTGATCTTGCTCATACCGATGAAACTATCTCTACGGAGGAAATTCTTGTATTAAAAGGTGAACTATTGGCAGCCTACAAGGAGGAAGAAGCCTTCTGGGAGCAGAAGAGTAGGACGACTTGGCTTCGGTTCGGAGATAACTTTACTAAATTTTTCCAAGCCATCACAAAACAAAGGAGAGCAAGGAATAGGATTCTAGGACTGCTAGACTCCAATGGTTGTTGGGTAGACGACGAGGAAGGAATAGAGAGAGTTGCATTGGGATATTTCGATGCTCTCTTCACATCTTCTTCTGCTGGTGATCTGAACCCTCTCTTCCAGGATATTCCTGAGATTGTAACTCCTGCTATGAATGCCGAGCTAACTCGAAATCCATCGATTGATGAAATTAGAAAGGCATTATTCTCATTAAATCCCAGTAAAACTCCGGGTCCAGATGGAATGACGGCCTTATTCTACCAAAAGTTCTGGGATGTGGTGGGTCCAGAACTATCTCAGTCTATTATGGATTTCTTCACGAATGGTTCTTTTGATCCAAGATTAAATGAGACAAATATTTGCTTGATCCCGAAAGGAGATAAACCTAGAGAAATGGCAGGTTTTCGTCCAATCAGTCTCTGCAATGTGAGCTATAAAATTATATCTAAGATCTTGAGCTTGAGATTAAAGAAGATCCTTCCGGAATTAATTTCCGAGACCCAATCTGCCTTCGTGGCAGGGAGACTAATTACAGATAATATCCTTATAGCACAAGAGAACTTTCATGCACTCCGATCTAATCCCTCATGTCGTAAAAAATTCATGGCCATTAAAACCGACATGAGTAAGGCTTATGATAGAGTCGAATGGGCATACCTTTCCTCTATTATGAGACATTTGGGTTTTGATCCAAAATGGATTGGTTGGATTATGTATTGTGTGACTACAGTTTCATACCGCATCCTCCTCAATGGAGTGCCTAGTGGACATATCAGACCATCCCGTGGTATACGCCAAGGCGACCCTATTTCCCCATTCCTCTTTGTCTTATGCACCGAAGGCCTTATTTCTCTTATACGGAAAGCATAGATGAATGGGAGGATCCAGGGACTTCGGGTAGCTAGAGCCAGTCCTCCGACGTCACATCTTCTCTTTGCTGATGATAGTTTATTCTTCTGTAGAGCGGAAATACAGGAGAGTAAGGAGCTTATAGACATCATTAGAACATACGGAGAAGCTTCTGGACAGCAAATTAACTTTTCTAAGTCATCTATCATGTTCGGTAATGATGTCTCTCACGAGAGGAAAGTTGAAATTAAAAGAATCATCGGTATTTCTCAAGAAGGAGGGATGGGTTCATATCTTGGTCTACCAGAGCAGATCAATGGCTCGAAGGCGCAAACCTTTGCCTTTGTCAGAGATAGAGTGCAGAATCGGGCTAGCACTTGGTCTTCAAAATTCTTGTCTCAGGGAGGCAAAGAAGTTCTTATTAAATCACAAGCCCAAGCGGTTCCGAACTATGTGATGTCGTGTTATCTTCTACCAAAGACGGTATGTTCCAAATTAAGAAGTGTAATCTCGAATTATTGGTGGAGCTCCAATGCTAATAGCAAGGGTATCCATTGGGTGGCATGGGATAAACTATGTTGTCAAACCTCAGAAGGAGGACTAGGTTTCCGAGCATTGGAAGAACAGAACCTTGCTCTTCTTGCGAAACAACTTTGGAGAATTCTCAAATTTCCAGACTCACTTCTGAGTAGAATCCTAAAAGGGCGATACTTCAAGTACTCAAGCCCTTTAGAAATTCAAGTCTCAAATAGACCCTCTTACGGTTGGAGAAGTTTGATGGCAGCTAAACCACTATTAATTTCAGGTCTAAGAAAGACTATAGGATCGGGATTCGGCACTAGAGTTTGGAGCGAACCTTGGATTCCCGATTGTCCGGCTCGTGCACCGAGAAGTATCAATAATGAGACTGATCCACATTTATATGTGAACTCACTTATTAATTTTGAAACAAAGCAATGGAAAGTAGACCGTCTTCGAGAGCTCTTTCCACCAGAAGATATTTCTCTCATTTTGGGTTTACATCCGAGCAAGTTAGTCTCGAGAGATAGTTATTGTTGGATTTATACCAAATCCGGAAACTACACCGTAAAATCCGGTTATTGGGCCGCGAGAGCTCTCTCTCGCCCGGCTTGCGAACCCCCTTTTCAGGGACCAAGTACTACGGTACTTACGGCGCAAGCTTGGAAATTAAAAACCACTCGAAAAATTAAACATTTCGTGTGGCAATGCTCGTCGGGTTTCTTACCCACTTGTGACTCTCTCGCATATCGCCATATTGGCAGAGATTCCACTTGCCCCAGATGTGGTGCAGATAAAGAGACTATTAACCATGCTATCTTTGAATGCCCTCCAGCTCGTCAAGCGTGGGCACTTTCGCCCATTCCATCTGCCCCTCATATCTTTCCATCCTCATCGGTGTTTACTAATTTGGACTTCCTCTTTTGGAGAGCGAAAGAGATGATGGGTTCTGAGGATTCCATAAGTTTTTTTCCATGGCTTATGTGGTTTATTTGGAAGGCTCGCAATAGAAAAGTATTTGAGAATTTTAATGAAGATCCTAGATTGACTCTAGAGAAAGCTAGACTTGAAGAAGAAGCATGGAGGAAGGCTAATACGGAGGAAGATGAGAATCTTCTCACAATTTCCCCGCAAATGACTTCTCCATCTAGTACCCTATCACGGGTATGTCTCTCATGCTTCATTTATGGTTCTTGGGTTGAATCAGATTCAGTTAGCGGACAAGGGTGGATCGTGCAGCAAGGATTTGAGATTGTGCATTTGGGTCTTAAGGGATCCAGAAGAAGTCTATCTCCCCTTCATGCCGAGCTCGATGCCCTCCTCTGGGCTATGCAATGTCTTCAGAAACTTCAGCTGACTAGCGCTTGCTTTTTCTCGGATTGTGTGGAACTCATCAATATGCTCGAGGATCCAATGGAGTGGCCCTCTTTCTCATCGGAATTGGAAGACTTCCGTGCTCTTAAGATTTTCTTTCCTAGTTTTTGTATTAAGTATGTTAGTAGAAAGTTTAATACCCGTGCTGATAGTCTTGCTAAGAAAGCTAGAGCACGTGGACTTTTATTTTCCCATGTAAGTTCATCGGTTCCCGACTGGCTCTCCCTTGAGGAGAGTCGAACACCGAATCCTTAATAAAATGGAGTTTTTGATGTCAAAAAAAAAAAAAAAAAAAATACCTTTCAAATCGTAAAGCATGTGTTTTGTTGCAAAACAGAGCAAAGTGTTTGATCGAGTTCGGGAATCCGATGGAACAAGGAGAAGAGATGGATTTGTCGTCATACGGGAACTTGTCTGAAAGGGTAGAAGGTAGAATTGCAAGCATTGGTTTGAAGAAATTGGGGAATGGGACACGAAAACGTAGGTTGGAGAGTAAGAGTATTGAGAGAGTGGAGTTTGAAACTTTCAAGCATCCTGTTCTATATTTAAGACATCTATCAAAGAGTGCCATATTGGTGGTAGAGAAACCATGGATGGAAGTTATCAAGAGTTTAGATTCACAGCCAGTTCATAGACATATATTTGGGACATAAGGTAAGAGGGAGAGAGGAAAAATAAAATTTCCTCTTTTAAAATTTTGAGGTCATGCTTAGAATGAAAGACGCAGTAAAGATGTTGAAGAGTGTCTCGAGAGAATGGTAGTGAAAGTGTATTTGCTTCGAAGAATTTTGCAAGAGCCTTAATTAGTCTATTTTTTTTTTTCAATACGTTTCTTTTTTTCGTAGCTCGTTGTTCTTGATGACATTCGTTGGATATTTTCTAGCGCATGATTTTATTTTATATATGTTCGAGTACTTTCAATTTTCGCGCATACGTATAATGCTTGGTGACAAGATTAGTCAACAAACTTCAGCCCCGAGCCTGATCTTGAACAGATGGTTCCTGGAAGACTATCGAATAATTAAACCTCGGAGATGGGATTGTGATACTTGCGATGGGAAGAACCTACTTAGAACACTTCTAATCTAATGATAGTATCTTACTGAAAAAGAGAGATGAATGGTTCTATTTGAAAAATTAGAGTTTTCATTTGACAAACTCAAGTTTCTAATTTAGAACCCACAACTTGTCAAATGATGATTTGTTTTTAAATTAAAAATTTAATTATAAAATATAATTGTATTATAAATACTCATAGTAATAAAAGCTTTTATTGATGAAGATTAGAGCATCTCCATCAAAAGAATTTTAACTGAATTTATATCATTAAAATGAAAATATAAAAGAAAAAAAAAAGAGAAAGAGAAAGAAAAAAGATGGAGTTGTCAAATGAGAATCTATAATTTAATAAGAACTTCATTATACATATGCTATTCAATTATTAATTTACTCTTCTTAGAAAATTAAATTTAATTATACAATAAATTAAATTATAAATATTATTATAATATTGTTTAGAATTTTAAATGGATATTTCAATGGATGGAAATAAACTTTCACACTGGAAAAACGCCAATTACAATATCATAATATTATTTTTGTTATATTTTGAGATTTTTCACGATGCTAATAACTGAAATATTAATAGTGTAGCACATCATCTAACCCTAAAATCATTTTTTGATGATGATAAAGATTCCAAAAGTTTTCTAGGTTCAAATACTAATCTTATAAAATTTATAAAATTTTGAGTTTTTTTGCCACTAAAAATATCTATAAATAGCTAAATGAAAATAGTTAGAAAATTTCACATTTCAGAAAAATCAATCATTGATTTAAATGAATAAGACAATTCTTCTACCAAATAAAAACTATTAGTGGCAAAATCATTTTTCTTTGTTTCTCTTGACATGTGTGTCGATCAATTTTATAGAAATGATGGTAGGATACGAGGATCTATTACAAATCTCGCCGTCTATCTAAAATAAGCCTTTCACATGAAATGTTAGAGCATTTACATAGATTTAGAATTTTTAAAAGGTTTTCAATTAATAAAAACTAAATTTATAAAGAGAAAAGTCATAAAATAGCACAAAAAACATATTTTATCATAAATATAGCACCAAAAAAAATAATTCATATTTTTAGCATTATTTTAATTACAAATATTTTTATAGCATTATATAATTTAGGATTTAGAGTTAATTATTTAGGGTTTAGGGTTAATTATTTAGGGTTTAGGGTTTAGTATTTAGGGTTTAGGGTTTATTATTCAAGGTTAGGGTTTAGTATTTAGGGTTTAGGGTTTAGTATTTAAGATTTAAGGTTAGGGCTAATTTAGTGACAAAACATGTTTTTGTGCTATTTTTATGATTTTTCTTCATTGATGTTATATTTTTGACAAGTCATGTTTTTTGTGCTATTAATGCGATTTGCCCATTTATAAATGAATTGAACCAACAAATTACTGAGATATGTTTGAAGAGTTCTCAGTTGAATTATAGATTCTCAAATGAAAACTCCTTTCTATTTTTTTTTCTTTTTAAAAAAACTTTAATATTATTTTATTGTAAAAACTTCTCTAATAAAGATGCTTTTAGACTTCACAAACAAAAGGGAATCGAATCGCGGACCGCTTCGTCTTCTCTACGCGACCGACAAGAGAACAAAAAGGAGAAACTTTTAGATTATAGCGGTGGCTCCCCGGTGGCCGGAAAAGCTCGACGGTGCCGGGGAGGGTGGTCTCTTTGTGTTCTTTGTGGATATGGTGTCAATCCCGACCTTTTCATCTGGCGCCTCTAAGCTTCCCCGCTTCAGTCCGGTCCGTGGCTCGTCGAGTCGTCGTTCCTCGCCGCCAATCTTTGCGTCCTCTTCAGCTCTTCCTTTCGTCGTCTCTTCGACGCGTGGTGGTGGGCGGAGTGTCGTCTTCTGGTGCGCTCAGTCGGAGCCCTCTTCTTCGAGCTTCTTCGCGGTAGTGACGTGTCCTTCTCTCTGACCGTGTTCTTCGGTGGGATGTTTTGCGGTTGGTCTTGCCCTAGCTGGTTTGATGTCGGGTGTATAGTGATTTAGTTTTTGTTGGTTTTTGCTGAGAGTTAGTTGGTGTAGATTGGCTCATTCCTCAACGGTTATAGGATGGGTCCGTTCCTATCCTCCGGTGGTTTGTGGCTTTAGTTGGGATTTTGGTGTGGCCCTTTGTTCTCTATCCGCGGTGTCGTTTCTTGGGGATGGAGGGGTGGTCTTAGGCTTAGTTGCAGGCTTTGGTTTTGCTATGACTAGTTTATTTTTATGCGTTGAATCTTTAACCGTTTATTCTCCTTTGTGCCGCCTTTAGTTTAGTTGAATAATAAATCTAGTCTGCTAGTCATTTCGTTTATCGGTTCTAGTAAGGCTAACCTCATGTGGGAATGCATAGATCTCGGTTTAGACTTAGTAGGATTATGATTAGGTGTAGAGGAGTTAGATTCGCGTATTGGGTTCCTTTGTGTTTTCTAGTCGTAGTTTATGGTTTAGATCTCTGCGGTGTGCCGGTGCCTGTAGGTTCCTCTGCTTGCCGGTGGTTCCTTTTCTCTTGGTCTAAGAAGTGGTGGTTGCCGCTTCTGTCTCTCTCTTCTACCCTTTTGTCTTTTGAGCGCTTTCACTGTTGGATACGGTTCATTGTGGTTTAGTCACCCGTTAGTGGGCTTTGTTGCCCGTGTGTGGGCTCTCGACCGCAGAAGAAGTGTGTTCCTTGCTGTCTCAGTTGGGTTAGGAGATTGTAATTAGCGGTTTTCGCTTTTTGAATATAATCCATCAGACGAATTAAAAAAAAAAAGACTTCACATACAAAACGTTATACTTTTTTTCCTTTTTTTTTGGGGTCAAATATAACGGTCTTCATCTTTCCTTTTTCCCATGAATTGAAAATGAGAGAAAGTATAAAGAGAATAGAGAAGACTATGTGTCGACCAGATATAAGATGTTAAACGGCAACGAAAATGAGAAAAATACAGACACGTACGAGAAAAGAAGGCCCCAGACGTCAACTAAAATATCCCCACGTGTCTCTCCTTCTCTCCCACCGTTTGCATGGAGCAGACAGACGCTGCGACTGCCTCGTGTTCCACCCCAACGGCCAATCACTAACTCACACAACATCTCCAACAAAACCAAACACGCCAATAACGCTTAACACTAAAATTAACATTTTCACAAACCTCGAATATACAACATTGCATGTAAGTTATAAAAAAGGGATAGGTGTAGGCACGCATGACGTCCAGCACCAACACGCGTTGCGGTAACAACCTCTGCGATTGGTGAACCGATCGAACCACCATCCCCTCTTGTAAAAACGGCACACTAACTCATAATATATCCTCACACACGTGTCCCTATCCAAACCCTCTCTAACACGATACCCATCCTTTTCTCTCCATGTGTCCTTCTTCCTTAATTATTCGCCTCTCTCTTATTGGCTCTTCAATCTCTCTTTATTATAACCTTACCTCTCCTCACTCTCTCTCAACATCTATCGTCTTCTTTCTTCTTCTTGTTGTAGTTTTGTTTTTCACGCCATGATCAAGATACTCAACCCTTCGCACTCAACCACCACAACTCTTAAAACAGCTGAGATCTTGTCCAAATATAGACCCATTGCTCCTAAACCCGGGACGACCCAAGTAGACGATAATGACTCTTCTACTTCTTCTATGTCTCACAAGATCAGTCAATCTCCTTACCTCCGTAACCTCTGGCCTCAGCTTCAAGCGCGTCCTACAAGAACCCGCAAGCGAGGCCGAGGCGGGATGGGTCAAACCTCTCCTCTTGCTCTGAAGAGACCTAAGTCATCATCTGTTTCTGCCACTACCACTTCTACCACTACTACACAACGTGTGTTTGGCCCAATTAAGACGCTGTCGTTTCAGGCTTTCCCTCATGCAGGGTTACCTAACCTGGCACAAGTTGGCTATGCCTTGGAGAATGATGGATCTTCTGCTTTGGTGACTCTCCCTCTTCTTCAATGCTCTCCTCCTTCCTCCAAATGCATGGAACCAGAGATCAAAGGAGAGGCTGTTATTGATCTAAACAAGAGCGCGGAAATGATACAGGAGAGAGATTTCTTGAAGCAACTACAAGGACCAATAATCACCACAAATACAACCACAAGCCGAGTCATATCACCTAAACCCATAAGACCGGTTTGCTCAAGGATCAACGTAGCATGCATAAACCCACTAGCCAACCCATCTCCACCATCTCAAATCAGCAAAAAAACACCAGAAGAGGTGGAAGAAGAAGTCGAATCTGACGATCAACCAGCTATAATCTCCGATTCCAACAACAAGGTCAGGCTCGTGAATTCGGCATACAAGGAGATGATGGGGCAGCCCGAGTGCTCGTGGCTAGATTCAATGGTGAGAGGGAAGAGGATATGTGGGGAAGTGATGATACATTTCTGTGAATCCAAGATTCCAGAGAATTATAATGGCTTTTCATGCTGGGTGAGGATAGAGTGGGGAAGAGACGGTAACGAGGAGTTTGTGCACGCGTTCTGCGAGGTGATGAAACTTGAGTGCGATTCCAAGGATTATGTCTTTACGTGGAGGTTTCACACAACCGCCAGAGAAACTTGTCAGTCAAGCTACAATGCTTAATTAGGTTTAGAGTATGCGTGTTACTCTTCTTAGTACTTTAGCGTAATGATATATATATCTATAGCGAATGTGTAAATCTCAGCTAGTGATAATCTTCTGTTATTATATAAATACAATAAGAAGAACGACAAGTTACTCCTCATTATTAACCAATAAAAGTGATATGATGTTGTCCATATAACTTGGAATGGAAGCGTAAGGAAGTGCCTCTGAGTCTGAGACACTGATTCAGGTTAGATTGTGGGATAACACTTCAAAACCAATGTGGCTCGCAGATTTATAGCTGCTCTTACTGTCTTACATAACTCTCCAACAAACTACAACTTCAAACTTTATATATCGAAAAAGTTATCGTCAAGAATTTGCCACTCTGCACCTTTGTTTAGAGGCGAAGAAGATTTTGCTACCTGGTTTTTCACTTAGCTTTGCCTGAGTAACTTACTTCGTCTTAAATGTCTTGCAAGTTAAATGAAACTCTGTACCGGAGCCGACAGATCTAGTTCATATGCAGCTTGGTAAAATTCTGCAGCTTGCTCTGACAAGCCTTGCATTTTGGCAACATGTCCTAGCTTCATCCACGCGTCGTGATTTTTCGGGTCCAGTCGTAAGGCATTCATCATAAAACTCTTAGCGATTGCAAGTGATTCACCTCCGTGTTTCATCATAACTTCTGCTATAGAAACATTGCTGGGCACGTAGTCTGGATCTATCGAGAGCGACATAAAGAAAGATATTAAAGCCTCTTCATGTAGTGATTTAGCTTCAAGGCATAAACCTGTCACAGCCATAGAAGCAAATGTATGGAGTTTGTTATTATCGACAAGAGGGAAATTAGTGAATGTCGAAAACTTTCTGAGTTCGTTTATGACTCTTAATTTATTTTCTCCATACCTGTTTCATTCCAGCCTCTGGGAGAGTAGAAGCAGATGGATCTTGCCTTCTCCACACATGTTTCTGCATCTGACCATGAACCTAGCTTTCTGTAGACAGAGGCCAGGTCTTGCCAAGCTTCCATTTCAAATTTCTGTAGCAGAGCCTGGGAATATAGAATAAGAGTCGTCAGAGAGATCATAAACATCAAGAAATATGTCTACATTTAGCTTAGGTACCTCGGATTGTTCAGATTTCTCCTGCGCCCGGATTAGGGCCAGCAAACTGCTGCATGTCTTCAATGCCTGCTTAGGTTGTTCTTGAGCCATCTGAAACACGGCTTTCAACTTCAGAAGGTCTAACTTTTCCATGTCATCAGCCTCTACCATGGTAAAGTCCAGAATAGATTCAGCATCCTTGAGCCGTTTCTCAGCTGAAAGGACAATAGCTAAATGTTTCCACCCTCTAGTTGAAACTCCTCCTACCAAACTAGAATACTCAACCGCGCCATCCAAAGCAGCCTGAAGGTTTCTTTGAAATGCATTCTCAACGCTTAAGTTATATACCGCATCTGGTTCCGGATCATTCTTGGCCCTCTTTGCTGCTTTATTCAGGGAGAATAGAGATTTCTTCTGAAGTAAAACCCGCTCAGAGTCTACTTTGGAAATTCTTGCAGCGTTTCCATAGCACACACCAAGGAACCTGTGTGCTTGGCTCAACAGATGTTCACTCTGATTATTTGCCAAGTCGAGCAGCCTATGAGCAAAACTAATGCCATCTCTTGAGTGTTTTGGATCTTCAGAGCATAGCTTTGCTCCAAACAATAACCAAGAAGTGTGTGGTATCTTTCTTGATTCAGAAGGACCTAGGGCCATCTTTAATAGGTTGATGGCAGCTTTATCGATCCCTGCACCACTGTAACATAGGGAGAGAAGGTACCATCTCTCTCCTCGGGTGTAGACACCGGGAAGAGTCTGCTCTAGACAGCTCGCCAACAATTCAAGCTGTCCAGTCATGGAAAGAGCGTAAGTGAGATGATCCATGAGTTCTTGATCCCAGTGTATTTTCCCAACGGCCATCTTCTTTACAAGTAACATTAATAACACAATTGCTTCCTCCATGTTGTCTTTTGGGCATGCCTCAACACTCCCGTAAAGTAAAACCAAAGCTAAGGACTTCTGCGTAATAGCTAACCTTTGAGGATCCAAATTCCATGGTCTGGATAAAGCACGGCGATATGAAGCAATAGTTTCATGAAAATTCCCTGCTTTTGTCCATAGTAAAGGAAGCAATTCGAGGGCCTTCTGAAAAACTTCCTGCAGTTTAGCGAATCCGATGATTCCGTCAGGCATGGCACTTGGCAGTGCAGATTCAACCATATCCAGGATTAGTTTGCATTCTTCAGCCGCCTCTGGTAAAACAATAAACATAAGAACAATGTGACCACATTTAAAAGCAAAAATCTGGAGAGCATTACAGGTTATATATATTCATGTATACCTTTGCAAGACCCGAGTTCCTCTAGTGATCTAGCTTTAAGCAAGATTGCCTCAAGAAGTAAACTGACTGAATGCATTGACATGGAGCTTGGACTTGGAGGTAAAAGAACAGCTCGGGAGCGTGGTGGTTTACATGGACGAGTTCTGTCTACAATGGCTTTGATTATCCTGGGAGTTAAGACCTTAATATCAATCCCCTTAAACACCTGAAGCGCTGCGTCGAAATTACCTCTCTGATATTCAAGTCTCCCCAGCAAAGCCCTAGCTTCCTAACACATGAGAAAAAAAAAAGGAATCGATGATTGTACCCAGATCACCAATAGATTTGAAAAGCAGAAGAAGTAGCTAAGAACGCACCTCATAGTTGAGTGAGAGAGCCTCCTTTAAAGTGGATTCAGCTTCATCTACTTGAATATCTTCCAATTTTGAATCCCAATCGGCAGTTCTAGTCCTGGAAGAAGAAAGTCCACTAGCTGAGAAATCTCTTGTAGCTAGAGATTCCGGCGAGCCAGGCTGGTCCTCGAACCGGAATTGTTCGCCTGAACAAGCACACAACATCTCTTCGTTCTTCTCTTCAGCGACTCAACAGATCTACGCAGAAAAACAGAAATGGTTTTTGAAAATTTAACCTCAAAAATAATGTTGTTGATTTCACATAATCGAGGAAGGGTTCTTTGTCATTATGCTCCGTCTTGTTCATGTCACTGTGAGCAAGCAGCAGCCAGCGGCTACCACGCTGTGATTTCTTTTTGTTTTTGTTTTTAATTTTTAATGTAATTTGAAATTTTGTATATGGGTCCCACATGTATTGTAACTCAATCCAAATAAGCACGCCTTTTTTCTTTATCTATGATTCATAATGATTAACGGGTCCAAATAGTTGCTATGACCAACATCCAGCATAATTATTGGTTAAGTTGAAATACTCAAAACATCCATTTGCTACTTTTTATTTTTAGTGGAATAATGTAATATACTTTTTGTTTTTCTTATTTCCCACTATTTGTCTCATTTTTATTCTATCTATATATATTCTTTTATTCCACTGCACCACCATTCGTACTCATAAAGTGAGATTATAAATTGTAGTTTGATTAGTGGTTCTTTAATGGAGTTAGTGTATCTTTGTGAAAGATTAATAGCAAAGTTGTATTTTTTGAAAAATTTGTGCATTTTTGTATCTTATTTTGTCTTCTAGGAAGTGGAAATGACAACTTTGTCCTTCCCTTTTTATTCAATTTACATTTCTATTTAGTTGACCCTCTTAACTATTTCAGCTTGTTAGTTATATACTTTTAACTGAATTCATCATGTCAGTTAGTTTGTTATGAACTACTTGTATCTAAACTAGATTGATGAATAGAAATTGTAATACATAGCTATATTCTCTGTTTATATATTTCATTATGTACAAGTCGAGCTCTCATAGATACCGAAGTTCATCCACCAACAAATATGAATTGTGTAGTCGTTTGCGGTTCATGGCTGCTCACCGGTGACGGCTCTTGGAGATTCATCGTAGACATGGAGAGATTATCTCGTACTGTTCCAATGAAGCTGGGTATGCAGATCGAAGCCTTGGTCGCGATTGTTATGGCAGAGTTTGGCTTGGAACGTACTTCGAAACTATAGTTCAACTACTCGCCGGTCATTACCTCGTCCTCTGCATGCAACCACGACTCACCCCCTGTTATTGTAAATACCGATTTGGGGCTAACCTGTTTCCTGGAAATTTTGTCATCTAACAGCTCAATGAAACTATTTCTGTCCCTTGGAAAGATAGTTAGGAAAGAAAGCGATTATGCAAAGAAAAAAACGTCTAAGGTAGCTCTCCGAGGGAGGTTTATGACCCCTATTAGACTATTTGATGACACACCTGCGTCTGGTAGCAGAGCTTCTCCGGTCATGCTCGACGAAGACACTTTTGAAACGCTAGACTCGATGTTTCGTTGTTGTTCACCTTTAATCGTCAAACAAGAACCTGTTAATACAGTTGCAGACAAGCGCACCTTCATTCACTTATGCCAACTACCTGAAAAACCATTCTACGGCCAACCATGGTATGTTTTCCAGCCATGTTTTCGATTCCCAAGCTTTTTAGAATTCTTTGAACTTCTTTCCTAAACATAAAACGCCTGATAACATCATTACTGTCTCTGTTTCAGACTACCCTTCCAACGCAGATTTAACAGAAAGGACCGACGAACGTTTTCCAAACAACAAGCAACCATTCAATTTCGGATTATTAGACCAAGATAGCCAAGATGATGACAATACCGACGATGGTATCATAGTGAAATCTATTCCAAACAATCCACCAAGCGATGATTTAGTAGATATAAATGTTACTTACGTCGCAGGTGACATTCCTCAAGCCACCTCTGAGCTACGAGAAAAATCTGGGCGTGAAAAGTACCCCATTAACTCCGGGAAAAACAAACAAACGCTTCCCAAAAGCCCCCCTCGTACCGTATTAGTGGGTAGTTCTGTTGAACCCATTCTAGCCAAGAGGCCTCTGTTCAGTTTTAATTTGCTAGATAACCCTGAAGATGTATCCACGAACACTGCCTCTGTTAGTAACGTGTTTCCTAGCAATCCATCCGGCGATGCTGATATGTCAGGAGGAGAAGAATATTGCACACCAGATAATGATGAGAATGGAACGTCAGACGAAGTACCAGTGGATGTCGGCAATGTGGATCGTGAGTTTTGGTCTAACCTCATCGATGATGAATATGGTGGGTCCAACACACTGGATGTGATGACCGAAACCCCTGTAGGAGTAGGTAATAGATCCAAACGGTCTGGTGAAGCTTGTCCAGTACAGGAAGACTACGTGTACAGGTGGAATGCTTCTGAATTTGTTGGCAACTCCTACCCTACTGAAGGCGAACAAGCCGATATTCCGCTATTGGTGGATGACACCAATTATCAACGAGATCATGTCCCTGATTTAGATTTAGACTCAATGTGCGATGATCTTTACAAGAGTAAACTTTTCAAGGACAAAGAAGATTGCTTGGTATGGTTAGTGATCCATGCTATAAAGAACAAGTTTCATTATGTAAAACCTGTGTCCACTCTTCACAAAATTGTTATTCATTGCCCGTATAAGACTTGCAACTGGCGTGTTATGGTTCATGAGACGAAGGACATTGGGTATTGGGAGGTACGCAAGGCTGATATAGACCACTCTTGATGTACTGATACTAGGAACAAGTACAAGAAATTTGGGACTTCCAAGATCATTGCCTCTGCTTTCAAAGATAGATATTCAGACCCGTGATCTGGTCCCAAACCATCTGGACTCCAAGCGTTATTGATGAAGGAACTACGTATCCATACACCGTATAACAAGTGCTGGCGTGCACGGGCAAAGGCACTCACAATGCTACGAGGTACAGATGATGGATCTTATAGGAAGCTACCAGAGTTTTTGCATATGCTTAAACTTGCTAATCCTGGTATGATTGCTGATCTCGAGACTGAGGTAGACACATTAGGCTGCGAGCGCTTTCTATATATGTTTCTTGCATTTGGCGCATCCATTAAAGGTTTTGCAAAACTACGCAGAATGATTATCGTGGATGGTACACATTTGAGTGGTAGATATGGTGGAGTCCTTCTAACGGCAAGTGGACAGGATGCTAATTTCCAAGTCTTTCCACTGGCTTTCTGTGTAGTGGACAAAGAGAATGGGGAGTCCTGGACATATTTCTTTTACAAGCTTGAAAAGATTATTGCTGACAGCCCCACATTGACATTCATATCAGACATATGTCAGTAAATATACAAAGCAAAGGGAAGGATTTTCCCCCGAGCCCACCATGGAGCATGTCTTGAGCATATTTAGAGAAATGTCAAAGCCAAGTTCAAATCCGCAGGACTTGCGCAACTAGTCAAGTCGGCGGGGAATGCTTACATGATTGGTGGATACAGCGAAGTATACAATCGTATACGTAACAACAATGCAGCATGCTCTAAGTATCTTGACAATATAGGCGTTGGACACTGAACTAGAGCATATTTCAAAGGAGAACGTTACAATCTTATGACAAGCAACGTTGCTGAGACATTGAATAAAGCGTTACTTGATGGGCGGAGCCAACCCATTGTCGATCTTGTTAAATGTATACGGTCTATGTTAACCAGGTGGTTCCATGATCGACGTAAGAAATCCGCGGCACACCAGGATGCTGTTTCTATCGAGGTTGATAAGCTCATGGATGAACATATGAATTCAGTTCACGGATCTAAGATAGCGAGTGTTTCGAATTGGAATTTCGAGATTGTTGGAAAATTTGGTGGGGAATTGATTCATGTTCTTATGGATGACAAGCGCTGCACATGCAAGCCGTTTGACAAGCTTAAAATCCCATGCGGTCACGCGTTAATTGCTGCGGACAGTCTTGACCAGCGCTACGCGACCCTATGCGATTCTCATTATAAGACAACTATGTGGAGGGCAACTTACGAAGGGGTGGTAAACCCTGTGGGAAATCCGAACAACTTCGATATACCGGATGATGTTCGCAACCGTTACCTGTATCCACCAGACGTCGACAGACGATCTGGTAGACCTAAAGAAGGAAGGTATCTATCCATCGGCGAATAACAGGCAATATCCTTCACCTTAGCTATCTGTTAATATCTACGCCTCTAATTGTTCTAAATTTTATCTTTGCAATACTGCTTTCAGAAGGAGAAGACTCCTCGATCAACACCAAACAGATGTTCCAAATGCGGAGGAGCCAATCACAACCGTACTACTTGCAAAGCCTAACGACAATCAGTTTGAAATTCGTTTTTTTGTATAACTATCCATCATGTTTTGTTTTTTTAATGGATACATGTTAAACTCCTGCTTTTGGATGGCCTTATATGTTGGTACTGAGCATCATTCTTAATGGATTCTTGTTTAATTTCTTTTTGTTTGATATCATTTCTATTTAGTTATAGATCTCCCTCAAAATCATTATCTTCTCAACTATCTTCTCCGTACTTTCTATCTAATATGGATAAAATTAGTTGTTTACTTACATCATTTAAAATAACCTCGTTTATTAATTTCCTTATGTCCCTTCCTACATACTGAAGATGTTATAAATTAGTTGCTATCACTCTATTCCTATTTCACAAACCCCAAATCAGCGTTTTACAAAAAATGAATTTCACGTCTGTCTCAACTATTCCTGATTCTGTTCAACCATTACCTTGTAGGTCGATAGGCATTGCAGCCCCAACTATGTGTTGGTGTGGGGAACACATTGAAGTAGGATATGGTAGGACTCGTGATATGCTCAAAGTTTACATCCCTAAGTTCAACTGCAAGTGCACAGAACAATTGTAGTATCTAGGGGTCAAGTCCACAGAGACTCAAGAAATCTTACGATAGACTATAGAATGTCAAGTTAAGCTAGGTGATACTAATCAGAAAATAAATAACTAAGCAGAAAGTAAATCAGTAGCAAGAACGGTTTTGTGAAGCAAGTACTGAAAGAGTCAAGTCTAGGGAGTTCTCAGGATCAAATTAAGTTCGGTTCTATAACTCAAACACAAGATAGAACTAACCAACTTTCGTTGCGAGAATTCTCTAAGTCTAATTAGTATAAACCCAAAATTTTTTGCAATTCCTAACAGATTAAACTAGCCTTAAGTGCAAGTTTGATTTGTTCACAATTCAACTAAACCAAATTTCTTTGCAGATAATTAAATTGCTCAACCTAAATAGATCATATTCTAAACAACACTTTCATGTCAATTTATAAACCTAAAGTCTAGATTGTAAGTGATCAGGTTAGAAACTAGTATTAAACACAATTCAGGTTGAAGAACAAATAAGATATGAATCCTTAACTGATAAATTAATCTCCCAAGTCATGAAATCCCTAACGAGAATCCCTAAACCTAACTATGAATCTACTCAGACATGATTAATGGAACACAAATCAATGAATAAATAGATTGCATAAAATAAAAGAGTAAAGAGTTAAAGAGGTTCGAAATCTTCCCTCTG
This sequence comes from Orychophragmus violaceus, assembly GCA_030180135.1. NCBI lineage: Eukaryota > Viridiplantae > Streptophyta > Magnoliopsida > Brassicales > Brassicaceae > Orychophragmus > Orychophragmus violaceus. The sequence goes on along the minus strand of CM058230.1, from coordinate 24,456,391 downwards.
GAGTACAAGAACGATCAGCCTCTCGGTCTCTCTCTCTAAAAAGCTAATAGTATGAATGTGTCTCTAAAACAAAACACCAAAAACCTAATTATAAAGCCTTAATCACGTCTTGGGGTCTTTTCGTAAATACTGAAACATGCTGGGGTAAAACTGCAAATCTCCAAAGTCTTCATTAATGTGCTGGCGCTGAGGTGTGTCGATCGATGCCAATGATGCATCCATCGGTGCATGGGTCGTCCAGAGATAGTGAAATCAGCTCCTCACGACTTTTGCTCCAAAACTTGTCCCAATAGCTCCAATATCTCCCAAAATCCGCCAAACGTGCATGGAGCTAATAAACACCTATAAATGACTCGATAGACACCACAAATGACTCTAAAACACACTTATATCATGGCTTAAAACATGTAAAAACCATGATATATCAACTCCCCCACACTTAGCCTTTGTTTGCCCTCAAGCAAAACAGAAAACTGGAATGTGGTGAAGAAGTTTGAAAACTTCAGAAACTCCTTTCATCTTAAAAGCACAACACTCAGATTCCCCTTAGTCGGCCACATGAAAGATTCACCTGCAAAACATCAAGACCAACATATACTCCCCCCCCCCCCCCCCCCCCCACACACTTAGCAACTATCCTGAGTAAACTCCACAATCAATCCAAAGCATTCAAATTCACCCTACTGACTTCTATAAGCTATTAAGTGTGGTTTCACCTAAGGAGTATCGATCAAAGGGCACATGAACTCTTACTCTGTTAGCTCTTGACCACCATACTATCTTTTCTGGTTCCTTTCTTCTCTTTTCCCTTCCTTAGCAACTGATTTTTCTCCATTGGGTATCATTTTTTTTTATCAGTGCTCTTCCCGTTATGGGGTATACTTTGGACACATTCCATGGATGCACATGAGGTAATAGGGGTATCTACCACTCCCGCGAACACTTCGGAGCGACTAGCTCATCCTCAGTTTATTACTCTTTTTTTTTTACTTTAAGGAAGGGGAGAAGGGAACCTTACTTGGACAGGTTTACAAACTGTGTCAGAACTAACAGAGGAATCCGACTCAAGGTATACCAACCTCTTAAGTGAGAAAAGTAAGTCAAACTTAGGTGTGAAGTCAGTAAAGGATCCTATGAATACCTGAATTGATATGGGTGTTCTCAGTAGGCTGATCTACATTGCGTTTTCTAATAGACATAGATTGATCCTGCAAGCTCATCCCAATGGTTACTTAAGTTCCTGCAAGTGTTGTTGGCTTCTCAAAAATTCATTGTTTCCTACTTAAACTGTTTTGACTCGATAAAACCGACGCAAAAAAACACAACTGACTCTAAGAAAAGAAAAAGATTAATGTCAGTACCACCTCCCCCACACTTGAAACACACTGTCCCCAGTAGTGTCAAGCTTAGGATCGGTAAAAGAAGAAAATGCTAAGGGATGTGTTATGTTCTGTTGATTTTTACCTGTCTCGCACCTGCATCGATCGTTGCGAATAAATGCGACGATCATTGCAGGGCGCTTGCGATTTTGTGTCGATCATTGCATAGGACCGCAATGACCTCTGCAATGCGATTTTCGTGTTGAATCGATCGACACACAGGACCGTGTCGATCGTTGCAGTTCTCAGACTCGTAATCTGCAAGCAAAACCCACCAAAAACAAAAACAAAACGTAAAATCCTAACAAAAACACCAAAAAGAATATGTACAAACGAAACAATGGGTTGCCTGTAGGAATATATGTGTGTTCATGGTTCAATTAACAGATTGCAACCTAGCACATATAACTCAGATCTAGGTTCTTGACAGATGAATCATAAACCAAACCTGATCATTACCTTTCTGTTTGCAGCGGATTGATGGATGGTAATGATGAGATCAGCTAGAACAGATCAGATGCCTGTTCCTCCTTCAGTATCCACACTCTTACAAGCCGGGATGGTTGCTAGACCAAAGCAAATGGATTGATCAGAGAGAGAAGAGAGACGGCTCACGTTTTAGGTCGCAGACTATTAGAGTCGAAATTGTGAGACAACTCAAATTATCGACTCTGTCATAAACCTAAACCGATGTCTCGGTTTCGCAACTGTGTCGACCGACACATACACTTGTGTCGATCGACACAAGTCATTTGTCTCGATATGGGCCCAAGTGATTAAACTAACGGCCCAACTCTCTGCACAAATACAGTAAATGCCTTGCATCTTACCGTATTCATTCCATGTTAACTTTCCCGTTAGCTATGGTGTGTGACCCTTTGGGATCATACAATACTGGTAATAAGTCCTAAACTTATAGATCAAGAGCGGACTCTAGCAAGTCATCATGATCACCCAGTATTTATGACTTATGTCTGATCTCGACATTTATCATACTTTCTAGAGATAGTACGGTAGATTTCAGGACATTCCCAACAATCTCCCACTTGTACTGGAATCCTACAAAGGACATTCCCAACAATCTTCCGATTGTACTGGAATCCTACATTCCCTAATCCTTTTGTCTTAATATCTCGATCTGGCATAAGGCAAGATGCGTGTCATCCTTATATAGCCAGACCATGTTTATCGGACCAGATTTGATACTGACAATGCAAACGACTTGGGCAAGTCCGTTTGGGAATGACCATTCTCTTACCAGCTATCAAATCTCCGATTGGCCTAGAGATATTACCTCCGTTAAACGGCAGGGACAAATCCCATCTTGTTCCATCACTATGAACTACACAATTCATAATACACCCAACCAAGGTCCGTATAGCTCCCAGTTACGAAACAGCGTTAGACAATGATCAAAGCGCATTACTCCATGTGCAGCCACATGCATGCGAACTCAGGTCTAAGGACTATACTCTATAGTCGTATATGAGAACTTCTTATGACACAGATATTAATATCTTGCAGAGTTCTCATCAGCGGGCCATGTCCGGTCATATGCTCCCCTACATATACCTATGTGTCGACTTTGATGCCGCGCATCTATGACCCCTCGAAACTTGGTCATAAGTCTCAACACAATCTAGTCTCAACAGGTTGTTGGTGTTCCAATTTCAACAACCTTCGACTATGGACACTATGATTTATGTCATTTCGTCAAATATGGGGTTTCAGGATCAAGTCTACTCATGTACTTCGATGGCCCATATATAATGACATGAATCATTTTGGAACGATTATTTTATATCACAGTTAAAATAATCCAGAAATAAAAATTTCATTAACATTTTAAAATGTTTACATGAACCTTTCAAAATAACTAAGTAAAGCCCTTTACAAACTCCCACTGAAATTAAGACTACATCTTAATTTCACTCATCCTACAGCTACAGTCCGCGACTCGTGCTTAGGCATAGGAGTGGCTTCGTTAATAGATTAGCAACGTTCTCATTCGATGAAACTTGCTTATCTACTTAACACCTCTGTCATTTATCTCAAGGAATAGGTTATACCTATCCTCAAGGTGTTTGGACCTCTGATGTGCAGCTAGTCTCATCTACGCTGGGAATCACATCAAGCTCAGTGATGAACTCTTTTATCCAAACAACCTCTTTCACCGCTTCACAAGCTGCGAAATGTTCAGCTTAAGTCATGGAGTCAGCTACAGTGCCTTGCACCGCCAGATAGACACAAGATATAGCCGGACTGTGACCAGGAATTATCTTTGTCTATTGGAAACTTGCCTTTCAGACTCTATCGACTTGTAGCACCTCACTTTCTCCGTAAATCAAGAACTTATCCTAAGTATTCCTCAAATACTTCAAAATATTCTTTACGGCAATCCAGTGATTCTTTGCTGGATTTGACTGGTCTTTACTTGTCTTGCTTAACATTAAAGCAACATCAAAACAAGTACGTCTCATGGCATACATGATAGATCCAATTGCCGTCGCATTTGGAATCCTATCCATGCATTCAAGCTCAGCAGATATCGTAGGATACTGTTTCTTGCTTAACATATTGCCATGTGACATTGGCATAAAACCCTTCTTGGATTGCTGATTACGTGTAGGACTTTGTCAATTTAAGAATTCTGACTTTTGTCCTACCAGCTCTTTTGGATCTCTATCTTTAGATCCAAAATCCAAGAACTACGTGGCTTTACCCATGTCATTCATAAAACCAACTCCCAAACCAGTCCTTTACCGACTGCAGCATTGGGACGTTATATTCGAGAATCAGTATGTCATCGACATACACTATGAGAAATGCAATATTGCTCCCACTTATCTTTTAGTAAACGCACAGTTCCTCTTCGTTCCTGTTCAAGTCAAAACCTTGACTACTTCAACAGAACGAAGATTCCAACTCCGATATGTTTGCTTCCATCCATGAATGGATCAATGAAGCTAACTTACACATAGTGTAATTTTCGGAGTCCGGGCTCACTTTCGCTTCTTTGAATTTCGCAGATTCGTCGCTTTCAATGATCATCAGATCATGCGAACTTTCAATGATAATCAGATTCAACTAATGATGAGAAATCACTCTCGGATTAGTAACTGATTCATTCAGATCTGCGAACTTCAGGCTTTACAGGTGCAGATTCTACAGAAATCTGTAAATCCATCCGTTGCTCTCCCTCAACAGGTTGAGCAGCCTCCTGTATTTCTCGAATTTCTCGAATTTCTTCGAGTTATACTTTTACTCCCACTGTTCTTCTTGGAAAGTTACTTCCTTTCTTAGAAAACAGAATGGACGTAAAAGTAACAAGCCTTGGTTTCCCTAGGACAACCAGCGAAGTAGCACAACTACAAATACTCAGTAAAGACGAATTTGGATCGATTCCAATCCACATTTACGTGGTGTCTTTCAACTGATATTGGTGGAACTATTTCAGCGTAAACTTAGATATTTCTAGAGCGTTATTCTTAAAGAATATCATGGAAAATTCGTGTGACTCATCTTGAATCATTTCTAATAAGATCTGATTCTCTCTCACAGAAACACCTCCAGGTTTTCAGGAGAAATGAGCTGTGAAGCGACTTCACACTCATTCAGATGATCATACCATCAATGACTTAAGTATTCTCACTCGTGATCTAATCCAGAGTCTTAATACTTCTGTCATTTAGATTCTATACTTCATTCTGGAACTCTTTCGACCATGTCAAAGAATTCCGACTTGTGTCTCATCAAATGAACACAGTCACACTCACTGAAGTAATCAGTAGAGACAATGAAGTACAGGAAATTTTCTCTGGCATTACTGCTCATCGGACCACATACATGAGTATGTCCAATGTCCAATAAGCCTTTGGGCTTTTCTCTAGCTCGGCTAAGATGGGCCCTTTGTGTTTTGGTCCAGTAAGAAGAATTCAAGTCTCATAAGATATCCATTCAAATGAGCCCAAAAGTCCATAACTATGGGGTTTCTGAATCCGACTTACTCTATGTGACCAAAAACATTTATGCCAAGAAAAATCAGGTTTAATTCATCAGATTTAAACCAATTCGGTATTTATGTTATATTTAGGCACTCTTTGGTTTAAGATATAAAACCCATTCCTTGAATAGGGTGCTACAATTAATATTTCATTAAGATCAAAAGAACAAACTAGTCTTTTATCAAAATGAAAAACATTCAAATTCTTTACAAGAAAATGAAAAAACAACTCTGCTTAAAGCAGGTACATTGTAGCAATTACTTAATACAAAACCAAGCCTCAAAGGCATCTACAAGTGAAAACCCTACGGCTGAGGCAGCATCCCAAGCTCCTTCCAGACTCGCAGTTCCACTTGCCCTTCCTTCAACGTTCTACTGTTGTTCAGGCTCTGCATATTATAACAAATATCAGTGCCACAACCAGTATCCAATACCTATAAGGTATAACTTGAAGTAATAACATGAATACCTGAGGAAGTAGTTTCATACATCAACTTCAACTCCTCATAATCTTCCATGAATTTAATGCAATCTCTCTTCCAATGCCCAGTCTCTTTACAGTAGCAGCACTTACCAACGTAAGAGGTATCTGACTCGGGCTCAGAAGACACACGCTTGCCATGATTCAAAATCTGGACAACTTTGTCTTCACCCTTGTCAGCTTTAGGTTTAGTAAACCTACCCTTCTCATTCATGAGATTGTACAGGGTACTCTTCACGTTTGGCTCAACTGTCTTGAGCATATCATGCAGTTCAGTCAACGTCTTTGTTAAGCCTTTCTTGATATAGTTCCTTACGAACTTATCATAGCTTGACGGCAGTGACTGCAGAATGATCTCAGTTGCCAATTCCTGGCTAACTGGATAATCCAGTTTCCTCAGGTTATCAATGTAACCCATCATTTTACTGACATGAGGACTTACTGGATGATCATTTGGTAGCTTGCAGCTAGTGAGAGATTTAACCAACTGGTATCTATCCACTCTTACCTGCTCCTGAAATTTCAATTTCAGGCTGCTGATCATCTCTATTGGCGACTCCATGTTCTCATATTGCTTCCGCAAATCTGAGTCCATGGTAGCCAATATCAGACCACGCACATCTACCGCATCATTATAATGCTTATTCCAAGCATTATATACTGCATGAGAGGCATTGGACCCGATCCTCACGGGGAGAGCTCTTTCAAGGACATAGTCCTTTCTCTCCTGCCTGAGAATTAGTCTCAGGTTCCGCGACCAAGTCAAGAAATTTGATCCGTTCAGTTTGTCCATCTCAAGGACATACCGGATCGAGAAAGTGTTTTGATTGTTTGTGCTCGTCATAGCTGAAATTTAGAGATAAATAGAGTTTTAGTTATTTAGTTCATAAAAGAGTAATCTTAATAACTTATAAGAAGACTCGCATTGCATTCAAAATTTCTTTGTTCAACCTCATAAGAATACAATGATTCCGAGACCCATGTTCAGCTAAATCCAAAGTGGGCCACTGGCCGTCACCCGGAATTAGCTTTACTTGGTAAGCATACACACAGCTAGTTATAACCAATAACTCTCGGTTGTGAATTGGGCCCGAGGCCCAAATTCACCAGATGTCTCAAGGCCCGGGACTCCCGATGGCCCAGTCAAGGAAACCAATCTCTTACAGCCAAATAATCACTAAAGTCTGGGACTCCCAATGAAATTAGTGACTATATACTACTTTACTTATGCGAAAACAGACACCTCACACTGTAAGCCATATCTGTAATCGAATAAGCGTTAAGTAGCTGACAAGATTGGAAAGACATCCAAGCTTGATATTGTTTTTGAGGATTTTTAAGTTTTATTTCCAAAAATAGAAGATTACTATTTTGGGAAACTTTCTTATTTTAGAAACTTTCTAAATTTAGTAACTTACTAAAAATAGAAATTTCTAATTTTAATATTTTATAAATATTTTCGAGTTGGGTCACAAATTATAGGCCCAATTCTTGGTCCAAGACCATAGAATTCCAGTTGGCCCAATAATTTGACATAACCGATCCGGTTTATTAATTCTGGTCCAAGACCAAATTAACTATCAAAACCATCGGTTATTTACTAAACCAGACCAGCTCTAAATTATTTGGTCCAACCAAATCAAACTTAGACCAGCCTTCGGTTTAGGTTAAAATTCAATTATATGAATTTCAATCCGGTTTAACCAGAAATAAAATTATTTCCAGTAAATCGCGATTCGGGTTAACCGCTTGAACCACCAATTAAATTGGATCGGTTCAGTTAAGTCCAAAACCGGGAAAAAACACCTTGTGTTTTAGCCAATTTTGACCTAACTTGCGGTTCTGGCTAAAGTAGACAATGAACCACAATCGGATTGATCGGTTCATTGTCTCGGTTTAGGGAAAGATGAACCACGAAGCTCGGCTGAACCGATTGGCTACTCGCGGATCATCTGCATCGCCTTCGTATCGATCGATATGAATCTTTCATGTCGATCGATACTAGCGATTATCAGCTCGGGTCAATCGGGTCATCAGGACCGCGAGATGTCAATCGGATCGATCGATATCGACCGATACCTCGCTCCCTCGTCGATCGACACGGGCGACCAGATCGCACACCAATGGCTTTCAATCGGATTGATGCGATCTAATTCTTAGGTTTTCATGTTTTCTGATCAAATTTCTTAACCAAATTCGATTTTAAACAGTAAGAACAACCTAAATCAGATTCATAAAGCAAAAACCAATAACCTGGCTCTGATACCACTGTAGGAATATATGTGTGTTCATGGTTCAATTAACAGATTGCAACCTAGCACATATAACTCAGATCTAGGTTCTTGACAGATGAATCATAAACCAAACCTGATCATTACCTTTCTGTTTGCAGCGGATTGATGGATGGTAATGATGAGATCAGCTAGAACAGATCAGATGCCTGTTCCTCCTTCAGTATCCACACTCTTACAAGCCGGGATGGTTGCTAGACCAAAGCAAATGGATTGATCAGAGAGAGAAGAGAGACGGCTCACGTTTTAGGTCGCAGACTATTAGAGTCGAAATTGTGAGACAACTCAAATTATCGACTCTGTCATAAACCTAAACCGATGTCTCGGTTTCGCAACTGTGTCGACCGACACATACACTTGTGTTGATCGACACAAGTCATTTGTCTCGATATGGGCCCAAGTGATTAAACTAACGGCCCAACTCTCTGCACAAATACAGTAAATGCCTTGCATCTTACCGTATTCATTCCATGTTAACTTTCCCGTTAGCTATGGTGTGTGACCCTTTGGGATCATACAATACTGGTAATAAGTCCTAAACTTATAGATCAAGAGCGGACTCTAGCAAGTCATCATGATCACCCAGTATTTATGACTTATGTCTGATCTCGACATTTATCATACTTTCTAGAGATAGTACGGTAGATTTCAGGACATTCCCAACATTGCCTCCCACTCAACGCTTGTTTAAGGTCATTAACTTGACCGGACGAACGAGATTGGGCTCCTGGAGGTTTCGACAGAGGCTGTGAGTGCCTCTGCGAAAGTCTCCTCATCCAAGGTGGAGAGTAAGCATTGTCAGTGTGAGCTCGTCCAAGAAACAAAGGGATGCGATATTCTCCTGCATTCACATCAGTAAAGTTAGTAGAAATGAGTTTGGAAGACACATACCTTTGCTTTGGTGAGGTTCTGATGTTAGGATCTTTCTACTTAGAAACAATTGCAAGCTCTGAAGATGTTAGAGTGGAATCTTCAGAAACCACCATCCTCTCCTCTCCAGGATCAGAAACTAAAGTCTCACTCTTCTGCGCTTCCTGTCCATCCTCAATGCTAAAGGTTTGACCATCAATCTTTGGCCTGCGCAGTATATCCATCTCAAAGTGTAGAGGCTCATTTCCCAGATGGAGATCGATCAGACCATGCCTCACATCAATCTTCATACCAGTTGTGGCCAAGAAAGGTCTTCCCAGTATTAGAGCATCATCTGGCTCACTATCGTACTTAAGCACCACAAAATCTGTCGGAACTAGGTAGTTTCCAACTCTGACAGGGACATCCTCAAGAACTCCTTCTGGAATCCTTATTGACTAATCAGCTAAGACCAGAGAGGTCCTAGTGGGTGAAAAATCTGTCATCCCCAGTTTCTCTGCCACAGAGTATGACATGAGATTTCCAGCAGCTCCTAAGTCACACAAGGAGCACCTGAAGCTATCCTCAAATATGGAATAACTCAGCACAAATATACCAGAATCAGGTAGCTTCTTGGGGATTCGAGTCAGCAATACATCACTGACTTGTTTAGGGATCACTATCACCCAATCTTTCAACACTTCGTCCATAGGTAGCATCTTCTCCAAGTATCTCTGCACACAAGGGTGATATGGTGGATCATCAGGTTTGTGGATCTTCTCCCAACTTCTCATCCATTACTTCCAGCTGACTGGCTTCATCAAGTTCTTGTTGAGATATCTCAAACACTTCAGGGAAAGGTGTGGTAGGCTTGTGAGCCCTCTCTTCAGCAATACCACGAGAAACAAGTGAGGTTGATTCTTCACGATATGCAACGATCGCTGCACTTTGTGAAACGGTCGATACAGTTAATTCATCACTGATGTCGACCGACACTTTTGTTTCAGTCTCGGGTTTTTCATCTTCTTCAACGAGTTTAGCTATATTAAACTCAAATTTCTCTCCTTGGTTTGATCCATCATCAATCTGAACTGACCAAGCTTTGATGTCGGTGTCCATGACATTCTTCCCCTTGACTGAGCTTAAAATTTGATTCACTTGTGTATCCAACTGATTTACATGTGTACTAAAGGATTCAAACTTCCCATTAAGATCTTCATACACAGCATTCAGCTTCTTGTTGAAGTCTACAACAGTCTTAGTCTGACCCTCCAGCAACTGCTCCATCATGGCTTCCATCTTGCTCTCATGAGCACTAGCAGTAGGAGGTGTCTGATAGAAGGATGATCCATAAGTCCTCTGATAAGAATTACTTTGCTGAAAAGGTTTCTGATAACCAGCAGTCTGTCCATATCCAGAAGAGTTCTGGTTGCTTGTGAAAGCACTCTTTTGTCCACCATTAAAGAACTTGTTGCCTTGCTGATTTCCAAACCTGTTTCCTTGAAATCCAGAGCCACTGATGTAGTTCACATCCTCTTCCTGGTGATCTTCTTCAACCTTAAACACTTCAACTTCCTGAGCAAAGTGGAAAGCTTTCTTTCCAGTCAACAAACTGTGAACAATGTCCAACTTATTCCTGATATTAGCAATCTCCAGATTATAGATCTTTCCACCAGACTCTTTCCTTCTTCTATCAGCAGTCTTGGTGCTATTACTGCTCACCAAGTTATCAACCAGCGTCCTAGCCTGTTCAGGAGTCCTTGTATTGAAATTGCCATTGCTGGCATTATCCAATGCAGACTGGTAATGGAGATCAATTCCTATGAAGAATATGCCCAGCAGCGTTACTTCAGAGAATCCATGATGAGGACAATCACGTTGGTACTTCTTAATCCTCATCCAAGCAGACTTAAGAGGCTCTGTAGGACCTTGGGTGAAGGTAAGAATATCATGTCTCGACTGATCAGAGCGAGCATCACCATAAAAGTGCCTCAAAAACTCTCTCCTCAAAGCATCCCAAGTAGTAAACTTCCCAGTTGGAAGTTGTTTCAGCCAAGTTGCAGCCTCTCCAGCGAGAGAATATGGGAAAAGTTTGAGATACAGGTAGTCATAGTTTACCCCATTGTACTTCATTCCAATGATGAAGTCTTCAAAATCATCAATATGATCCATGGGTTGCTCATGTGGGAGACCATGGAAAGGATTCTGCCTCAGAAGAGAGTAGTAGACAATCTTGATCTCGAAGTCATTCCTTTCAAAGCCAAGAGGTACAATTGCTGACCGGTTAGCATAGAACTCATCGAGACGGTTGTAGTCAGCAAGAGTCCTCTCATCAGCAGGAGGATTAATCATCTGCCCACGACATTGGGCCGGTTCAGGATCAGGGATCACACGTCTCTCAGCATCATATGTTCATCATCCTTGCTCGTTGACCTTTTCTGTTTGTTCTCTCTAGTCTAGCAAGTTCCTCAAGCCTGAGATTCACGAGATTAGCGTTTGGATCACTTCTGGTCTCATGCTTCTGCATAAACCATCGGTAATCGCACTGCAACGATCGATGCTAAGTCTGCCACGATCGTTTCAACTCGGGATTCGCCTTGTGTCGATCGATTCAAAAGATGCGTCGATCGATGCTAAGCGATATCAGACCTGAAACACACGGAGACAGAAAAACAGAGAAATTAGTAACAAAAACAAAAGAAAACGAAAAACCTAGTCTAAACTTTAAATTCAAATATATCGAAGATTCAAAAGAGTCCCCGGCAACGGCGCCAAAAACTTGATATGCTCAGAGTTTACTTCCCTAAGTTCAACTGTAAGTGTACAGAACAATTGTAGTATCTAGGGGTCGAATCCACAGAGACTCAAGAAATCTTACGATAGACTATAGAATGTCAAGTTAAGCTAGGCGATACTAATCAGAAAATAAATAACTAAGCAGAAAGTAAATCTGTAGCAAGAACGGTTTTGTGAAGCAAGTACTAAAAGCGTCAAGTCTAGGGAGTTCTCAGGAAATCAGACAAGCAGATCAATTTGTTGGATCCCCTAGGATCTAGGGTTTGATATATTGAATGAAAACCAACCTCGTTCTTACCTTTGAACTGGCAGCGGAATGAGAATGGTGAACGAGATCAGTGGAGCAACGCAGATGCCTTGCCTCTACCAGATACACACGCACGCTCGCTGGAAACGGGATGCTAGTGCCGGATCAACGGGATTCGAATCTCTCTGGTGTGTCTACTGTTTCTCTCAAGAAAAGTGGACGGCTTATTGTTTAGGCCGAAACTCTCGAGTTTTATTCGACCTAAACATGCTTAACGGGCCAGACTTAATTAAGTCCCAACCCGAAAAGTTGTTTCGGAAATTCCGAACTGTGTCGACCGACACACAAGCTGTGTCGATCGACACAACACCATTATATCGATTATAATGCGCATCCAATGCACATTAATATGATCATTACCATAATGATCATTCCCATGTCGTAGCTTCCAGTTTGCTTAGGTGTGTGACCCTATAGGATCATATAATACTGGTAGTAAGTCTACAACTTACAGACTGCAAGAGGCTTCTAGCAAAACATTGCAACCGCACAGTATTATATGAATGTATGATCTCGACACACAACTATCATCAGGAGTGAGTACAAGTGTGATTTTAGGACACTATTCCAACAATCTCCCACTTGTAATGGAATCATCTATTCATATAATCCTTTTGTCTCTATATCTCGATTTGGCATAAGGCAAGATTGGTGTCATCCTTATTAAGCCAACATCGTGTTTATCGAACTCCTGATCTCATACTGAAACATTACAAACAACTGAACTACAGTTCGTTTGAGTGCGGCCACACATTCTCTCAGTATTCAATCTTCGATAGGCCCTGAGATATTTATCTCCTGTTATACAGGAGGGACAAATCCCATCTTGTTCCATCCCTGTTTCAACGGACACTTCATGATATACTTGAACAGTGTCGTTATAGTCGCCAGTTACGGGTCGACGTTTGACAAAGTCAAAGTGTACCAATTCATATGCAAGAAAGCATGATGAACTCAGGTCTAAGGACTATACTCTATAGTCGTAATGAGAACCTCTTATGACACAGATATAACTATCTTGTAGACTTCTCATTAGTGGGTCATGTCCGATCATATGTTCACTAACATATATCTATGTGACTGACTGCGATAATCATATCATTGGCTCCATGAAACTTAGCCAACAGTCACCTCACAATCTAGTCTCTCACGGTTGTCAGTGTCCCATTTTGACAACCTTGACCAGGGACAAAACGTAATTTATGTCATATTTAACTTACAGGGTTTCATGATCAAGTCCTCAACTTGATGACCTATAATATGTCATAAACTTATTTTGGGACCATTATTTAGATCACAATAAATAATGCTGAAATCAAATTTCATTAAACATTTCCAAAAGAATGTTTACAAGAGCATCTTATTATAACTAAAATAAAACTAAAACTCCCACTAGAATCAAGATTACATCTTTAGATCTCTAATGCCTATAGCAGTCGTATGACTCTTATGCTTAGGCCTTGGGAGTGACTTGGTCAGAGGATCATCGACATTCTCGTCTGTCGGAACTCGGCTGATCTTCACATCACCTCTATTGAAGATATCACGAATCAGGTGATATCTCCTTTCAACGTGTTTGGACTTCTGGTGTGACCTGGGTTCTTTCGCCTGAGCAATGGCTCCATTGTTATCACAAAATAAAGCCACTGGCTCCAAGATACTAGGAACCACACCAAGCTCAGTCATGAACTTCTTAATCCAAACAGCTTCCTTTGCCGCTTCTGAAGCAGCAACATATTCAGCTTCCGTTGTGGAATCAGCTACGGTATTCTGCTTAGAGCTCTTCCAGCTCACCGCACCGCCATTTAGACAGAAGACATATCCAGATTGTGATCGGAAATCGTCTCTGTCCGTCTGAAAACTTGCATCGGTGAATCCATTCACCACAAGTTCTTCACTTCCTCCATACACCAGGAATTTATCCTTAGTATGTCTCAAATACTTGAGAATATTCTTGACAGCTGTCCAGTGAACTTCACCTGGATCAGATTGGTATCTACTCGTCATGCTTAACGCGTAAGCTACATCTGGACGAGTGCAGAGCATGGCATACATAATAGATCCTATTGCAGAAGCATAAGGAATCATATTCATGCGTTCTCGCTCAGCATGTGTCGCCGGACACTGCTTCTTGCTGAGACTAGTGCCATGAGACATCGGTATGAAGCCCTTCTTGGAATCATGCATCCTGAATCTGTGCAGTACCTTATCAATATAAGTGTCCTGGCACAATCCAATCAGCCTGTTCACTCTATCTCTGTAGATTCTGATTCCAAGAATATACGCGGCTTCTCCCATGTCTTTCATGGAAAAACAACTTCCGAGCCAAGTCTTAACAGACTGAAGCAACGAAACGTCATTACCGAGGAGGAGTATGTCATCAACATACAGTACAAGAAACGCAATTTTGCTCCCACTAGTCTTCTTGTAAACACATGGTTCCTCTTCGTTCTTGATGAAACCAAATTGTTTAACTGATTCATCAAAAAGAAGATTCCAACTCCGTGATGCTTGCTTTAATCCATAAATGGATTTATGAAGCTTGCATACCTTCCCAGCGTTCTTAGGATCGACAAAACCTTCAGGGTGTGTCATATACACATCCTCTTCCAGAATACCATTCATGAATGCGGTTTTGACATCCATTTGCCAAATATCATAGTCATAATGAGCGGCAATTGCTAGAAGTATCTGAATGGATTTAAGCATAGCGACTGGGCAGTAGGTTTCATCATAGTCAATACCATGAATTTGCTTGAAACCTTTAGCCACTAACCTCGCTTTGTAAATTTGTACATTGCCATCCACGTCAATCTTCTTCTTGAAGATCCATTTACACTCAATGGCTTTCGCACCATTAGGTAAATCGACCAAGGACCATACTTGGTTTTCTGACATGGATCCCATTTCGGACTTAGAGGCTCCAAGCCACTTTTCAGAGTCCGGGCCCATCATTGCTTCCGCGACGGTCGCTGGTTCGTCACTATCAATGATCATCAGATCATTTGAATCAGTCACGAGAAATCCATAGTATCTCTCGGGTTCGTGACGGATCCTTCCGGATCTTCGAACTTCAGGCTCCACAGGCGCCGGTTCCACAGAACTTTGTGGATCCAACTGCTGCTCTTCCTCAGCAGGTTGAGCAATCTCCTGTGCATCTCGAATTTCTTCAAGATGTACTTTACTCCCACTGTTTTTCTTAGAGAGAAACTCCCTTTCAAGAAAAGAACAGTCCCGAGCAACAAATACTTTGTTCTCAGATTTGTTGTAAAAGTAGTATGCCTTGGTTTCCCTAGGATAACCAACGAAGTAGCATTTATCTGATTTGGGTGCAAGCTTATCAGAGATTAAACGTTTGACATAAGCTTCACAACCCCAAATCCTCAGGAAAGACAGACTAGGAATGTTCCCAGTCCACAATTCATGTGGTGTCTTTTCCACTGATTTAGATGGTACCCTATTTAGTGTAAACGCAGACGTTTCTAGAGCGTATCCCCAAAAGGATAATGGAAGATTTGAATGACTAATCATAGACCGAACCATATCCAATAAGGTTTGATTCCTCCTCTCTGACACTCCATTCCATTGGGGTGTACCAGGAGGAGTGAGTTGTGAAATAATTCCACACTCGCTCAGATAGTCGCTGAATTCTTGACTCAAGTATTCTCCTCCGCGATCCGATCGCAGAACTTTGATACTTTTGCCAAGTTGATTCTGTACATCATTCTTGAATTCCTTGAATCTATCAAAGGATTCCGACTTGTGTCTCATCAAATAGACATAGCCATACCTACTGAAATCATCAGTGACGGTAATGAAGTACTTGTAATTTCCTCTGGCAACAGTACTCATCGGCCCACATACATCAGTATGAACAAGGCCCAATAAGTCACTGGCCCTTTCATTTGGTTTGTTGAAAGGGGCTCTAGCCATTTTGCCTATCAAACAAGATTCGCATTTCTCACATGATTCAAAATCAAATGAGCCCAGAAGCCCATTTCTATGGAGCCTTTGGATGTGTTTCTCATTTATGTGGCCCAAACGACAATGCCATAAGAAAGTCGGGTTTTCGTCATTGGACTTAAACCGCTTTGTATTTATGTTAAAGACAGGCATTTCTTGGTTTAAAACATATAACCCATTATCTAATGGGGCGCTACCATAAAACGTACCATCACGATTAAAAGAACAAACTTTATTCTTAACAGCAGAATCAAAACCTTCCAAATCCAAAACGGAAACTGAAATTATGTTTCTGCTTATCGCAGGTACAAAGTAGCAACTATTTAAAATTAAAACCATGCCCGACGGTAAGGACAACTCGTAGGTGCCTACGGCCAGTGCAGCAACCTTAGCTCCATTCCCGACCCGTAGCTCCACTTGTCCTTTCTTCAGCGTCCTACTGTTTCTTAGTGCCTGCACATTTGTACAAATATGAGCACCGCAGCCGGTATCCAATACCCACGAAGTAGGACTAGAAGACATAACATTAAGTTCGATAACATAAATACCTGAGTCAGACGCATCATATGTCTTCTTCAGCTTCTTGTAATCTTCCATGAACTTCTTGCAGTCTTTCTTCCAATGCCCCAACTGCTTGCAGTAGTTGCACTTATCCTCAGGAGAAGGCCCGGATTTGGGCTTCGGCTTGGGCTTGTCCTGACTTTCAGCCTGGACAACCTGGGCCTTACCCTTACCCTTCTTTGGTTTCTTAAACCTTTTACCCCCTTGTACCATCAGGACACTGGGAGTAGCCTTCTTGAGGTTCGGTTCTGCCGTCTTCAGCATACCGTGCAACTCAGTCAATGTCTTAGTCATGTTTTGCATGTTGTAGTTCATGATGAACTGATCAAAACACGACGGCAAAGACTGCAGAATCATGTCAGTGGCTAGCTCCTGGCTAATGGCACAGTCCAGTTTCCCCAGGTTATCAATGTAACCCATCATTTTAAGGACATGAGGACTTACTGGACTGTCCTTAGCCAGCTTGCAATCCATGAGAGATTTAACCGTCTGGTATCTCTCTGTGCGAGCTTGCTCCTGAAACAAAGCTTTCAGGTTGTTAATCATCTCAATGGGTGACATCACGTTCTCATATTGCTTCTGCAGCTCAGAGTTCATAGTCACCAGCATTAGACAATTAACATCTTTGACATCAGCTGAATGCTTATCCCAAGCATTCTTTTCTGTCTGCGGGGCATTGGAACGTGGCCTCTCGGTGAGAACTCTTTCAAGGACATATTCCTTGTTCTCCTGCCTGAGAACTATTCTCAGGTTCCGATACCATTCCAAGAAATTAGATCCATTTAACTTGTCCTTCTCAAGGACGGATCTTAGTGAGAAAGTGTTGATGTGATTTGAGACAGACATAGCTGTAATTCAAAAAGGTAGATTTTAGTTATAATGCTCAAGAAATGAGAATTCTTATCTAATAAGAAAACTCGCATTGTATTCAAAACTATGTTTCCTCAGATGAATACAATGAGCCAAGATCCTCAGATTACTAAAATTCGAGTGGGAGACTCGCCGTTACTCAAACTTTAGTTATCTAGGTAAGAAAATCATTGCTAATTGTACTCAGTACAACTCTTGGTCGTGGATAAGACAAACTATGTCCAAATCCACTCTGATGTCTCTGGGCCCAGAACTTCCGTTAGCCCAGTCAAGTAAAACCAATCTTTTTCTGTCTAGCGATCACTGACATTTGCACTGCAAGTCTGTCAATGACCACCTGCCTTACTCATGTTGCAGTGGATATCAAGGACTCTAAGAATATCCAACAAACGACACGAGTCTTGACAGTAGACAAGATCGGACAAGACATCAAGATCACTTGATATTTAGTTGAGGAAAAGAACCGTTTTTATCTTGATGCATATCCAATATACTTCCAAGAATTTATTAATTTATTTAAAACATTCAGTTTTATTATTTTTAGGTTCATCTAGAACTTTTAGGATTAAACTGTTCTGGTATATGCAAATTTGTGGTCCAACCAGTATATATGCGAATGTTGTGTCGATCGACGCCAACCATTTGCATCGGTCGACGCAACTCAACTTAAACCGGTCTTCGATAACCGGTCAAACCGGATCGAATTTACTTAACCGATTCAATCCAATTGAACCAGTTCGGTTTAATGGTCCATGTCGATCGTCACACACTGTGTGTCGATCGACATTACCAAACCAGAACCAATTGGTTAATTAAAATTAACCGAGCGAGATAACCGGTTCAATCCAATTGAACCGATCTATCTAATCGCATTGCCTGTGTCGACCGACACACCCAATGCATCGATCGTCACAGCAGGAATACGGGTACTCGATCTCAGATCGAAACCCTAAAATTATTTACGGATTTTCGCTTTGTGTCGACCGACACACGCTTTGTGTCGATCGACACTTTGCGACAAACCCAAAATTTTATTGCGAGTTTTCGCTCTGTGTCGACCGACACACGCTTTGTGTCGATCGACACCCTGCGACAAACCCTAAAATTTTACGTGTTATTTCGCGGCGTGTCGACCGAGACACGCTTTGTGTCGATCGACACAGTGCGATTTCAACAGTTCATCGATTTTTTTAACATGCATACAATCCGATATTTATACAAGAAAAACGATTTAGCAGGCAATTTTAACAATTCAACAACCACAAGTTTCGAATTAATTGCACCAGATTTAATAGCTAAACCCTAACAACGCTCAGATACCACTGTTGGATCCCCTAGGATCTAGGGTTTGATATATTGAATGAAAACCAACCTCGTTCTTACATTTGAACTGGAAGCGGAATGAGAATAGTGAACGAGATAAGTGGAGCAACGCAGATGCCTTGCCTCTACCAGATACACACGCACGCTCGCTGGAAACGGGATGCTAGTGCCGGATCAACGGGATTCGAATCTCTCTGGTGTGTCTACTGTTTCTCTCAAGAAAAGTGGACGGCTTATTGTTTAGGTCGAAACTCTCGAGTTTTATTCGACCTAAACATGCTTAACGGGCCAGACTTAATTAAGTCCCAACCCGAAAAGCTGTTTCGAAAATTCCGAACTGTGTCGACCGACACACAAGCTGTGTCGATCGACACAACACCATTATATCGATTATAATGCGCATCCAATGCACATTAATATGATCATTACCATAATGATCATTCCCATGTCGTAGCTTCCAGTTTGCTTAGGTGTGTGGCCCTATAGGATCATATAATACTGGTAGTAAGTCTACAACTTACAGACTACAAGAGGCTTCTAGCAAAACATTGCAACCGCCCAGTATTATACGAATGTCTGATCTCGACACACAACTATCATCAGGAGTGAGTACAAGTGTGATTTCAGGACACTATCCCAACACAATTATCAGTCAGGATCAAATTAAGTTCGGTTCTAGAACTCAAACACAAGATAGAACTAACCAACTTTCGTTGCGAGAATTCTCTAAGTCTAATTAGTATAAACCCAAATTTGTTTGCAATTCCTAACATATTAAACTAGCCTTAAGTGTAAGTTTGATTTGTTCACAATTAAACTAAACCAAATTTCTTTGCAGATAATTAAATTGCTCAACCTAAATAGATCAGATTCTAAACCACAGTTTCGTGTCAATTTATAAACCTAAAGTCTAGATTCTAAGTGATTAGGTTAGAAACTAGTATTAAGCACAATTCAGGTTGAAGAACAAATAAGATATGAATCCTTAACTGATAAATTAATCTAGCAAGTCATGAAATCTCTAGCGAGAATCCCTAAACCTAACTATGAATCTACTCAGACATGATTAATGGAACACAAATGAATGAATAAATAGATTGCATAAAATAAAAGAGTAAAGAGTTAAAGAGGTTCGAAATCTTCTCTCTGGAGTACAAGAACGATCAGCCTCTCGGTCTCTCTCTCTAAAAAGCTAATAGTATGAATGCGTCTCTAAAACAAACCACCAAAAACCTAATTATAAAGCCTTAATCACGTCTTGGGGTCTTTTCGCAAATACTGAAACTTTCTGGGGTAAAACAGAAAATCTCCAAAGTCTTCATTAATGTGCTGGCGCTGAGGTGTGTCGATCGATGCCAATGATGCATCCATCGGTGCATGGGTCGTCCAGAGATAGTGAAATCAACTCCTCACGACTTTTGCTCCAAAACTTGTCCTAATAGCTCCAATATCTCCCAAAATCCTCTAAACATGCATGTAGCTAATAAACACATGTAAATGACTCGATAGACACCATAAATGACCCTAAAACACACTTATATCATGTCTTAAAACAGGTAAAAACCATGATATATCAACTCGCGCTAAGCTTCATAGTAGGTGGTTCAAATGTCCCCAAGCTAGCCGGGTTAGATCAATTAAGTTCTTGTTTGTTTAATTTTTGTTTTTGCTTCCAACCTTCGTTTTCAAAAGTCCCTCTTTCTTTAACAACAGTTCCCAAGTGAAGGTCACTTACGCGAGTGGGTTGACGACGCGATTATGAAAGAAGTTGATAGGGTTTCCAAGGATGTCAAGGAAATGGAACAAAACCTAAAGGTTTTACAAAAGTGGTTGAATTCTGTCAGAGACGAATTAGCTATCAAAATGGCTAGAAAGATATCCGTTCAGGTTGCAAGGAACAACAACATTTTTAGTTCCCATAAGCATGTGCATGAAAAATGAACAAGCTGCACATTCTTTGGTTTGCAGCCGTGTCTTTTTGTGCAGCCGCTTGGTCGTTTGGCCAGGTAAAGGCACACATATATTCTTCAGTCGGGTAGTCTGTAGTGTTTTTATTCAGGATTCGACAATGTCCATTGTTACTCCGATCCAATTAATATGGACACTCAACTATTACTGAATGTTTCATGTTTAAGTCAATGGATACTCAATTACCTTTCTTACCAACTATAACTCAGTCTTTACTATCCATCCTTTAATTTAGTTTCTCGATTTTGATTTTTCAATCTTCTCAAATCGTTACCTTCTTGGTAGTTATGTGCGATCCAAATGGTGGAATCAATTATATAATAAAATATTAATCTTAAATCAATATATAAATATGATGTGTCCCCCACCCCTAACCCTCTGTCCACCCTTCCCTTGTGCATTACCCAAGATGAGTTCAGTCAATCCCCCCCCCCCCCCCATCGTTCCCTCTCTCAATCTATTAGATTTGCCGGCTTCATTAAGGAGGTCAATACTTGCCAGAAACGCAAGCGAGAGCATACGTGAGCACTTCAAAATCAGAGATGTCTGCAAGATACTTCGTGATGATGCTGATCACACGGATACCTTGTTCCAGGTCGACCTCATCAAGATTCACCACGATTATCGAGGGATACTCTATCTGGAACGTGCATGCCTAGATGCCCAGAATCCAACTGCTATTTTCTTGAAAGCAATATAAGATTTCATGTATACAGATGGAAGAGTTGATGCCTTTGCCAGTCTCAAACAATGCGCCGTCCTCGGAGTCAATCCGGGCTTATATTGCTACGAAGTTATACGCCGTTCCATCTTTCCTGACCCTGATTCAGGTTCAACGATTCCTACTCTCTCTCATTTTGCTATATGTGTGCTTAGAAAGCATGTCCGGGAATTTCAACGAATAACTTGGCCCATGAACATTTCCGCCGCTCTTACCACGGTATCTTCCTCTGTCAACCTTGAAAGGATTGCATCGTGCCCTTGCTCTGTCTATCGCTATTGGCTTGACTTCCTAAACGAAAAAGTCAAAGGTCTCGATATGTGCGAGCTCTGTTTTTGGTCTATTGAAACCTCAGTCTTCTTCCGTGTAATCCCGGGGACATTTTTCAAATGGATTGAGCTCATAGACTGGGAAGAACATGTCCGACTACATGAAGAACATTACAAAAACGAGGCTGTAGTTTGGGCCGCCATTGACGATGGGGTCGTTTCTCACGAGCAAGGTGCCGGTGTGTGGGCCGGCGGTGATGGGCAAAACACCATTCCTGCGGTTTGGGGCGCTTGAAGATTACGCTTTTAGCCCCTTATAATTATATTAAACAGTTTTTTTTTGTCATTCTATCCACTGCTATAATACAATTTGAATGTAACAGTCTTTTCTAATGTTTTCTCAACTTCTACTTCATGTCCTATCCAATCTCGTATTAGTTAACTATCCAGTACTCCGAACTCGTTCTTATTACAACAGACTATCCACAATCTCACCAGCTTATCTATTAATATCCACTAGCCAACGTCCCATCTTGTGTAACGTTTATTATTGTTCACGTCTTCCAAGTCACTCAAGAGGCTAATCCTATCAAATGTTGCCGCCACTAATTTCTAATTTCCAATGTTAATTACTAGAAAATAGTTATCATCATACGTTTCTCTGCTATATGTGTCAGAATGCATGCTTAAAAACCTTTTCAGGCACTTCACTAGTCAAATCACAGTTTTTGTACTATTCCAAACTGTTTTTATCGTACCTTTTTGTCTACTACTAATAATTACTAACCATTTTCTCGTGCTCTCGTGGATTCAAAACCAACTCCTATCCCTACTCTTAACTATACATGCCTTCAGTTTATACTCTTAACTACCAACGAACATGGTGGATACCGTTTATTACTTATAACCCAGTAACCTTTCTATCAACCCCCATGTTCAACCCCGGAAGTATCCATACTATCCATTAATAAACGTTGCATATTGACATACTCCACCAATGTCGTCTACTTTTTACACTGGAGCAATCACGTTTTTAGCTCTCTAATAATCATATTAAAAGTTTGTTATTTTTTCTTGTTACCCTCTATCCTATGTTATCTAAAGAACCGCAACCCCTTATCTAAACAAACGCAACATCCTTTCTATTATTATACTCTAAGGTTTATTTATTGTTCACGTTTTCCAAGCTACCCATGAGGCTTTTCAAATATTGCCGCCGCTAATTTTGAATTACCATTGTTTTCTGTTAATTACTAGAAAATACTGATCGTTATACTTTCTCTGTTCTACGTGTCAGAATGCATGATTAAACTCCTCTCAGACACTTCACTTGTCAAATCGCACTTTCTGTGCCTTTTGCAATCTCTGTTTATCCTACCATTTTACCTTCTACTCATAATTAGAAACATGATTCTCTACTCTCCACTTTCAAACGGTGGATTCAAAACTCACTCCTATCCACCAACTGTTACAAAACTTTAAATGTGCTATTAAACTCATCTCATAAGTATACAAGTTTATTAATTATTTCCAACGAACATTATAGGTACGGTTTATTAATTATTTCCCAGTTAATTCTCTATCATCCCTTAAGTGTAACCCCGAAACTATCCTTGCTATCCATTAATAAACCCTTCCTATTGAGATACTCCCCCAACGTCGTCTGCTTTTTACTATCAGATCGGGCATTTTCCTTGTTCAATAAACTCTTTTCGAAATCCCCTGTTACCCAATCATCCAACAAATTTTAGTTTCGGTTATATTTGCTGAATTATTAATTGAAATATATAAAATGAAATCTCTCTCCCTCATTAAATTCCTACTCCTTCACTCTATATGGAGTACCCTCTATACGTCAATCAAGATTCAGGACACTTTAGTAATCAAATCACTATTATCTTTATCAACACGATACTAGTTGCTTGTCCATCTTTCTTGTTAGACCCCCACTAACCTATCTATATTATTTACTTTTCCTCATTATTTTAATTTAAATAACTAACTATATTGGAGCTCTTTTGACATATCTATTTAACGTAAAATCGACGGAAACACCATCCCATCCACTTTAACTTAAACGTTCACTAACTTAAACATTTTATACCTAGCACATAAATCAATTTCCACTACCCCTAAAACATTTTTCACTATATATTTTTGCCCTTAGCTATATTCGAATGGTGGATACATTGAACGAATCCGTTATATTTACTTCACGGCTCTGTTAGTCATTCAGGTTCTAACCATAGTTATACTACATCTTTTATCCAACTAATTCCAACTTTTTTTATAACATTTCCACTGTACTGATTATATCATTGTGGATGTTAACAAGAAATGGGCTTTCAAACATGCAATGTCATTGGTAGATTTATATTAAAAGTCATGGATACACACCAGTTACATCAAAATATATTACATGGATACTATCTACGACATCTTCCTGATTGCAATGGATAGGAAATAGAAGTAACAGTCCTCGCACCTATCACCACTATTCTCACCCATCATCGTGTATACCCACCAATAGTCCTCTAAATCGCTGCATCTCCAAGAATTACGCCAGCTGTCAACTTGTTTTGGACTGACCGCACGCACCTGGTACCCAAGCATCTCTCCGATAGCCATTGCCTCATCATACGATCGTCTAGATCTGAAAACCTTATACTCGGCCTTGCATTCTCTCCCTGTGAACCAGTTAAGCATAATATACATGAGCTCCGCATGCGGATACACACCTTTCACTTCATGTAATATAGCTATAGCTGTATCAGGATCGCCCAAATTGAATGCAATTCGCAGGCTTTTTGTGTACATTGCATACAGATTTTTGTTCTCCAAGCACTTTCTGTAGAACTTGTAATACCACGAATATTGTTCGTTTGAAAACAAAGTGAAGTCATGCCACATGTCCAGCCGAACCCTCGAGTACACCTCTGGTGAACATATGGCAGTCACGCCCTCATGCCCCACTTTAAGTAGGTTCGCACACGCATTCACCCCGTCTTCAGCGACCCTAGCTGCGATATCTGCCAGTAGCGAATTTGGTAACCACATTATTGATACCCAATTATGGATCAGTTCTTTTTCTTACTTCAGCTCTAATTTATGTTCCCCACCCCCCTCCCCCCCCCCTCAAATTTATTAAGTCTTTTTTTTGTTAGGCGCGTGATGCCCAAACAGAAACATAGGACGTCGCTTAAAACTTTACACCTTTTCCATTCAGATGACGTTCTTTTCTCTTTAGTCAGACCCTATCCGTATATGATAATTCGCTTAATAACTTTCAGCTTTTACACACACCACGTGGATGCCTCAGCTTATGTTTTTACTATCCGTATCGTTGACACCTAAAGCCCTATCTTTTATTATCTATCCATTACTATATTATCTATCTAATGGAATAAAAAAAATGCCAAATTTCTCCACTTTTAATACCTCTTTTTATACGTATTTTAGCCGCATAACGACTAAACCAGCTCACTTTCTCATCCTGTTTTTTCTCCTCCCTACAAAATGAGTAATGCAGATGACAAAATTTGCTTCAGATGGGGACATCATGTCTCTGGTATAAGGCCCATTGTTCAATCAACCTATGAATTAGGTATTCCTAAGACCTGCTATTGCAAGTCTTCCTTGTTCATAACCGCCTCGACATCAGGTCTCAGTAAAGGAAGGCGCTTTTGTTCTTGCCATTACGATCTTTTTCATGTACATTTCTTAATTTATTCCTATCGTACCCATGAATCCTTATCTCTTTATTTTAACCAATTTTAAACGTGTAGGGTCCGGGTCATGGTTGTGGATTTAAGAAGTGGTGGGACGACACGATTACTGAGGAAGTTGAGAAGCTCAAGCTTGAGTATCGACTTAAAGAAAAAACCAACAAGTCCCAAGTTTCAGGCTTGATTGCTAGGGTCGACTTTCTGCTTTCGAAGATTAAAGACCTTGAAAAAAATTAGTAGATATGCACTATTTACTTTATCGAGATTGTTAAGCTAGCAAAACAGTCAACTATTCAGATATCTATCCATCCAGATACAAGTATAACCTCTATTTGTTTCCTCCCCAGTATCCATCAACAAATACAACATATAGGATTATTACCTTTAACACCGAACTTATCAATTGCTTAAACACTGCTGTGTTTGCAAAACAAAATTTTTTCTTACGCTCAATTGTTTTAAGGCTAAACAACTTTTCTAAATCAATATAGACTGACTCCTTTTTCACTGTTTTCAACCCAATTATGCTATCCACCAGTCGCTATATCTGACAGTCATCCATTAAATACGAGAGCGGCTTTCACTATAATACCTATACTTTATGTAACCCATATATTAACCTGCTAACGAACACTTGTTCTTTTTCGAAATAATTAATACTCAAATGCTTATGGCGATTCAGGAATATTCCAATTATCAAACTTTACTTATACCTCAAACGCTTATAGATACTTATTACAGAGTCCTGCATTTAATTTCACACAGGAAACCGAAACGTTTCACATCTATAAATAATATATGTCTGCACATTCCATCTGTCCACACACAAAATAAAGATCAACAAGCAATGAGTAGCCTTAACCTTCTAGACCTTCCGTCGGACGTACGAAGAATAATCCTTGCGAATAATGCGAGTGATCATGTTCGAGAACATTTTAAAGTACGCGCTGTTTGCAGGACCCTTTGCGAAGACGCCGATCACGTGGATACACACTCTCAAATAAACCTTATCCAGGAGGGGCCTTCAGTAGGATACCACAGAGGCATTATGCTTTTGTACAATGCCTGCTTGGATTCCAACAACGTATCCGCTCGGTTTCTTAAGGCCATCTCCGACTTCATGTACACATACGATGGAAGACTAGAAGCTTTTCACGAGATCAAAGATTGTGCCATCGCTGGATGCAAACCAGCAGTGTATTGCTACGAAGTAATCCGACGATCCATTTTCCCTCACTTTGATTCAGGTTTAACAATCCCATTCCTTTCCCGTTCTGCTATCCGTGCTCTTAGGACCTATATGAGGAAGTTCGAACGTTACTCATGGCCTATCGGTATCGTTGTGGATCTCGCGCATATAAGGGATACGCTTGATGATGTCGTAAATTTAAGGTCATGTCTTTGTTCCGTTTATAGATATTGGCTTAGCATCACCCACGAGAATATCAAAGGCATCGGCATGTGCAATTCTTGTTTTTGGACTATCGAGACAAGTGTCTTCTCCGAGATTATACCCCAGACTTTTGCTGAATGACCTAAGGTAGAAGATATTCCACCCAACGGCGGTTGGGGCGAAGATATAGACCAAAAAAAAACGGCGGTTGGGATCAGGTCCCAGTTCATAACGGTGAAGAACAAAACGAAGACGGTTGGGCTGACGTTGCAGTCCAGACCTTTGGGGGTTAAGGCAACGACGAAGGGTAAAACGCTGCTGTTTATGTTGTTTGCGCCGCGTAAATATTTTTCTTCAAATCTTTTTGACTAAGTATGTTTCATTTTATTAGGACTGTATTTTCACTTTGCTTTATTATCCATCAAAACAACCTCATGGTATCCATCAAATATTATTATAACCTATCCACAATTTTAATATATTTGATCGATTCCTTTTATCTTACATAATTTAATATTAATAAATACCCACCATAATAAATAACTGGTATTTATTAAAACTTCGACATTTCAAATTTTCCCTCCCACTCACACTTCTTGATACCTAGACTCCTCGAAAACCCTACTCCTGAACGGCGTCTAATCATCTTTTCAACTTTTAAAGCGTCATTATCACAATAACAGATTTATATTAACCTATATATCTAATAAAAACAATGGATACTAAAATATTGGTCGTTGTTATCTTAGAGTTAAATTTCTTTCACACGCGTCGTTGTTATAAACTATCCACAAAACGTTTCATGTCGCATTTTAAACTTTCTGAACTACTGTTGCCGTTCACTTAATCTGGAATCAAACATATTCAACAGTAATCATCACAACCCTTGAAACCCTTACTCCTAATTTTCCTATCCATTCATATTTACCATTTAAATATCAGTAACGATGCCAATTATGTACCCACTATCCATTTACAAATTGCTTATAAACTTGACTATTATAGTGTATTTACAAGTTTACAAAACAAAATTTTTGCAAAATTAAATTTTCAAACTGCCAAACTTGTAATATTCTGTCAAATCCTATATAAACTCTAACTTCTATATTGGTGTAGGTCCCTATTTTTAGGACACTTTCGAGAGGCACACCCCACTTTGTAAAAGACTTGATGGATTGATCTATATGTGACATATACCGACATAACCCCTCCCATCTAGTCAATATCTCTAATGGAAATTTAATAATATTGTATATATATTTTTTATTAACTCACTACTCATTAGTCATTACTATCCCTACGATTTATTATTAATAGTCGATCTTTAGATCCTCAATTCATACATTGAACTATATCCTAGCTTTCCTAATGTACATCATTTATCTATAGCATAACAAGTAGAACTCTATATTAGGGTATCTTCATGGATATACACCTATAACAATTAATCCCCTCTATCCACATATTCTACATTCCCTGTCCTATCAATCCTTAAATTTTCCACTATAACCCAAATAGTATGTCATAAAATGGGAGTTATCTCATCATTTCTATATACTTCCTAATAGACCAATCAAAGTACTATGTCATATAATGGAAGTTATCTCATGGATACCAAATAGTCATAGTTCGATAAGTCTAACCATCAAACACACAAATCATACATAATTGTTAGAGGTACATTTGAAAATTTCAGGGACTACGTAGTGCTTATAAACGTCCATCGCGTACTCCAGCCTAAACTGGTCCACGAACGCATCTGTCATGGTATCCATCCCATCCGATCTGGCTAGGGCAATCAGCTCAAGAAACTTCATTGTAACAGCTCCGCAATCGCCCACTCGATCATTCGTGTACGCCTTCTCAAAGCGTGACCATTTATACGGGGGTAAATTCTCCTTCAGCTCTTGTCTACTCCCCTTGGTTTGTTCCCTTGGCTTCATACCCTTTGTCTCAGGTCCTGCTTGAAGAAGGCATCCACAATGTAGGGCAATATTTGCACAATTGGTCCCAGGTTTTCCTCAGCTTTGGCGTCACGGTTATGGATTGGCAGCGGGTCCAGTAGCTCGACAGTTTGAAATTCAATGTTAATAATAACTCCAACCCAGTGATCTGAGTTCCAATTCATAGGAAGATAAACTGTTGACACATCTTCAAACCACTTCGCCTTAACACGGCCATGGGTCCATTCGTCGTATACATACTTCCTGATTTGTTCGTCCCAATGGTACTCTCGCTTATCCTTGGACTTGATGAAGCTTCTATGTCGTCCTTGCAAATGGTTTGAAAACCAAGGCGGAATGAAAACTACCCTCTCCTTTGCCAAGTGCCTACCATGTTTCATATATATGTACTCTGCAATTACCTGCATATGCTGAAATACCCATGTACCATATTTGTTAACAACATATCCCAACATATACAACAAATTAACCACGTACGTACCGTTGTGTTCAAACATTTCCTTGGCTCTGCCATTTCAAGCAAGAATTTGTTATCTATGTGCACCTCCCCAGCTAACAAGTTCTTAAGCACGTATTGCCTACAAAATAAGCGAGACTTATAATACATGTGACATATTACACCTTTCGCATAACCACAGCTATGTCTTACCTCTTAGGACCGAGTCACAGAGTTTCCTGCCAGACGTTCTTATGCTCAATATACATATCTTCGCTTTCTTTTAACTCTGAAAATACGCGAGCAAGCTCAACCCCGTCATTTGATAGAGTCGGCTTAACACGCTTTCGTGGAGGAGAAGAATCGCTTAGAACCACCGATCCTTCATTGCTAACATCCAATTCTTTCATTGAGCCACGCTTCTTTTTACGTTCTTTGATTCTCTTCTTACCTTTCTTATCAATTTCCTGGCAAACATATAAATAAGTCCTCTAACTGTCTATCACCTATTCTAAAACATATTATTAAATTACCTTCGCTTCTTCTTGTCCGTTCCATCCTCCTGTCCATCACTCTCTTTATCCTGATTTAAGAAGGTATCCAATTTGCTTGTATAAATCTGTATGTTAATAGTCTTTTAAATCAACCGCAATATCGGCATCACTCTTGCCATTATTAATATAAAATATATAACTCGCTC
This sequence comes from Orychophragmus violaceus, assembly GCA_030180135.1. Lineage (NCBI taxonomy): Eukaryota > Viridiplantae > Streptophyta > Magnoliopsida > Brassicales > Brassicaceae > Orychophragmus > Orychophragmus violaceus. Next base: position 24,426,392 of record CM058230.1, on the reverse strand, counting down.
ATCACCCCAATAATAGAACATACGAATTAAATTTTTAATCATTTTACCGTGGATTGCTTTTCTTCCGTGACAGACAACTGTCCAGTTACCACTTTACCCTGTTCACACCTCCTGACCAGTTTGATTTCCATGGATACGTCAGCAGCAAAATCCATCACTGCATCTTTTTGTCCTACCTCGTCGGCTTTCGTATCCATTTCGCTTCTAAATGATAAACCGTCTATATTTGCCTCACACGGAAACTCCGTCTTACCCTGCCCCACATAGCTTCAAAAATATTAGTACTTATCTTCTTAAACTGTCTATAACTAAGCCGTAATAACCTGATCCTGAGGCTCCACCTCACTTGCTTTATTACTATACACTGGACTATCCGTGGTGTGTTTCTCAGGTGGCAAAACCGTCAACTCATCTATTTTCTCAGGAACGTCAGAGACAGTATCCATATGACTTTCCATGGATACTCCTTCAGTCTTTTCTTCACACGAGATCTCGGTGTTACCCTAGAACAAGTGGATACAAAAAATCTGTCTTCTCATCTTATGAAGATAAGAGACTGTCTCCTAAAAAGCATCCAAATGTGACCATAAATAACCTGATTCGCGGTATCCTCTTCAATGACTTTGGTAGTACCTACTTGATCCTCTGTGGATTCTTCATCCGATTTTCCCTCGCAAGGACTCCCGCATTTCCTCTGGTCATGATACCCCCAACCAAGGAACAAACATTAATGATTCATACAGTCTATCCAACAACAAAAAATATCATACGTATCTGGTGTTCACCTGCTCTAGTGGATACAAAACCATGCTTTTATCTCCTACCTCCTTTCCAAGTGTTTCTAGACTTTTTGCTGCATTCAGAGCATCCTTCGACTGCTCTTCATCCTCTCCTCCGGTAGTTAAACTCACAGCCTGCTTCTCCTTACCGACAATCGACTCATCACTTGTTTTACAAGTATCAGTCGGGTCAGCCAGCTGAGTACAAAAGTTTCCAATGTTAAATTCAGATCCCAGATTTTCTTGATCGAAAAAAGATTCATCAACAGAGATGTTAACTTGAGAAATAATAGAATTCACATTATTCCAAATTGGGTCGTTGTTGCTGGCCGGAGTTTCTAAGGTTTGATCCCCAACACCACTATTAAGATTCTCATGCCCTCCAGTATTAGATTTTTCCTTCTTTCCTGCTTTAGTTTGACCTAAGACTACTTTCTTCATTCCTGTTAAAGTTAGCTTCTGAGTGGGACTGTTCAGACGTTTATTACCACGCAATCTACAATCTTTGGTCGTCTTTTTTCGTTGTACCAACTTCACATCCCTTTGCAAAGCTTTAATTGAATCCACCACCCAACGGTTGTACTGGTCATTACCAACAGAGTCGGCCTCACTGCTGGTCCCATCTTTAATTGCTTGAAACACCTTTCTCTTTTTCTTGTTCTCCCCAAGAGGCTTTGGGATGTGTTCAATAAGTGCATGAGAAGAATCATCACCAGCCACTCTTCCTTCTTAAACTTGTGTTGATTATCCACGAGTTCTTCAAGATAAACAACTTTCTTATCTATTACCTCGTCTATCCATTCTCCCCAACCCTCTCCTAATGGCCTCGTTTGGGGCTTTAAACAAGGCACCACTTTTACCTGTACATAGTAGAAAAACACACCTATGTTGAATAAAAATTTCGTATCCAAATGGATGGTACTAATATAGACTTACCTCAACTCCAAACTTGATGTCTAGTACAGTTTCACTGCTAATTCAGTTGTTCTTCGGGATCCTCTCGAAAGAACTATCCATGAAATTCATCTTTGAATCATGGTCTGGCATCCTCTCCAAGAATCCTGGGATACAACGGAAAATTAGGAGCTGATATGCAAGCGGGAATCCATACACAACCTTTGTTTGCTGTTGCATCTGCGTTCTGAATGTTTTAATAGGATCCTCACCAACTTTCCATGTCCTCGCCCCAGGTTTCATTGAATTTATTGTTTTAAGAAAAGACTCTCAACCCCATGGATAGCTCAGAAAGTAATCCACATCGCTAAGCATCTCGACAAATTCTGGCGTTGCCTTTGCAATCTGGTTGCTACTAATAAGCACGCCATCAACAATACATACCAGAGCAAGTTTCAGTCTTTTATCATCATCGATGTATGGATCATCAAGCATTTCAAGTATGTCTGTAATCTTAATACCTTGGTCCCCCTTCTTCCTACCCTGACTCACATTGCCAAATAAATTCTCCCACTCAGAACTGCATCTTGCCACGGCCAACTTCTCATCTACCTCTTCTTGTTCAGGGAACTCATAACAATTCAAACCTGTTATCACTCTAAATTCTTCTAATGAGAACCGCAGAGGTTGCCCAGCAAAAGCTGAACTCAACTCGTATTTGTTCTTCGTTATTAGTTGCCTCGCCATTAGCCCATGAATCATTTTCCCCGAAATTGAACACTGTTTCACGGCAAGCCTAAACAAATCCCCAAAACTAGAATCTTTGATTCTCTCCCACTCTTGCGTATCTTTGATTTTACTCCAAACTTTGTTTAATATCTTTGGTTTCGAGTATATATTAAGCCGACCATCTAGATAATGATCAGTCTTGTATAATCTACGCGGTAGGTTTAAGTCTACCATTCTCTGCAAAATAAACATCATTTTACACAGCATTCAATTGGAAATCAAACCAACATAAATTTAGCTAGGTGCAATCTTACTTTGTCAAGTTTTTGTTTCTGCTCGTCGACACTCTCAGAGACGATCGAAAAAAGACGATTGGGAGAGACGATGGGGGTTTATTTCTTTTTTATTTTCTGACCTAAGATTAATTAATTCTTACCAATTAAAAAATATAAACCCAAAAAAACAACCAAACCATTAAATTCCTAGTTAGCCTAATTCAGAATTGGTCAGTTCCTTTAGCCTAGGAATATTATTGACTTCTCCTTCCCTCTCTCATCAACAAAACATACGACTTCTCCTTCCCTCTCTCATCAACAAAACATACAGAATTGCATAAAGATTTCAAAAGATACAAAAAGAAAAAAACAAAAAATATACATTACGTAAGCCGCCGCCCTCTTTAATGTTTATACAGAGGAGGTCTAGGGCTCGAAGCTTACGAGAGAACCTGGTTGGAAGTTAATGAGTTTTGCGGCAAAATAAACGAAGAACGAGTTACTAAAACCTCTCAATAAAACCCGTAACACCTTATTAATGGGTTTAGATCGAAAACAATCGGAACTGCACTCGAATGCCATTTTTCTAGTCTGAGCCAATTATGATAAGTTGAAAACAGCAAAGGATCAAATCCACCATACAATTGAAAAATAACATTTTCCTTAGGTTTCTTCTTGTTAAGCATCGGAGCTTACAAGAATAAATAGCGGCGTCTCTCCTAGTTTCTCCCTTCCCTTAAGCTCTGGTAACTCAATTACGCATGCACACTCCACAATCTTCACTCCTACTCGCTCTGCCAAAACCCACACAACCAATAGGCACAAACATTTTTTTTGTTATTCAAGCAAATGCATGCATTATAAAAAAAAAAAATTGAATAGAGGAGAAATTATGCAGTTACCAAGTAGTCGGATTGCGGCAGAGAGAGTCCCACCCGTGGCAATGAGGTCATCTATTATAATAGCACGCTCACCAGGCTCTACCGCACCTACATGCATCTCTATCTTATCTGTTCCATACTCCAATGAATACTCTTCCGAGATAACCTTCCCTGTTAATCAAATCATTATGCATTCTTTCTCGTAATTGGTCAAGATAAACAACTTAGTCCATCAATAGGTGACAACAACCACTTAGGCTATTGTGAGTTACCAAAAAGAAATATGAACTAGCAAACGAGTAGCATCATGGATATTCAAATGCATAGCAATATCAAAGTCACCTTCCTACATAACCATCATTGTACAACAACAAACAACTCCCTAGTCCCATGTTGTCAACCATATTAAGAGAAGTAACTCAGTATCAAAATGATAAAGCCATTAGAGGAAAGAAAAACATACCAGGCAACTTCTTGGGCTTCCTCATGGGAACAAATTTCGCACCAATAGCCAACGCAATTGGAGGGCCAAATATGAAACCTCTTGCTTCAACACCTGCAGCATTTCACCACAACAATTTTACAAGCCATCTTGTCAAAGACCAAGAGAAATCATCCATCAATTCATTACATTCGAAACAAACCCGAGAAGTTACCTGCAACAACAGATATGTCTTTCCCTTTGTATCTTTCAACAAATATATCAATAGTGTCCTTAAACGCCTCAGTGTCCAGAAGAAGCGTGGTTATGTCCTGAAACATGATCCCTGTTGAAGTATCCAATCCAGAGGAGCAAAAAAACATTAAGATCGAAACACAGATCAAGATTTTAAACTTGTGGAAAAAAACTCCAATGGAAGACCTGGTTTCGGGAAGTCCGGGATGACTCTAATGGAAGAGGCGATCTTAGGGATTCTCGGATCTTGCCCATCTTCTTTAGTTGCCATTTCACTGTCCCGACTCGCTGCACACAAGAGAATCGGAGAACAACGAAAGGCGTCGTCAGATGCAACACACAGACAGCAGACCTAGGACTCAAACATAGTGATGCAAAAATGACCAATTTATCCAAATGATTTTCAGGCTTTGACGGAATTGCCCCACATCACCAAAATATATTTATTTAATTAAACAATAAAAAACGTTTTAGGAAATAAGATGTGGTGGGGTCATGGTTCGAGGTCTCATTTTTTTTCTCCCTAATAGATATTTCTCCCTGACACACTTTCCGAGGCACCTCTAAGTTCCGTCTCGTTTCTTCTCCGGCGGCCGGCGTGTGTCGTCGTTGCCGCCGGAGGAAGCCCGTAGTCTAGCTTGCGTCTTGTAGGTCCTCTCTTTAGTCTCTCCTCCGTCGTCCTTGCGTTCGCTTCGCCGTAGATCTCGTTGCCGTTCGTCTGGTCTCTGCTCGGGTGTCGATGCTGGCGGTGGTTGCTGGTGTGTAGGTGGGCTCCGGTTGCTACGTCGTCTGTTCGGTGGAAGAATCGTCGGTGGTGCTCCCCTTTTTTGCGTGCCGATGATTGTCCTTCCTCCCTGTGGTTTTGGGTTGTCTCCGGCGAGCTGGTGGTGTGCGAGTAGATCCTCCGGCGAAGTATGACGAGCGCTCCTCCTGGTCAGGCCTGGTCGGTGAGTCTGGGTATGTCGATCTATTGTACCTAGCGTTTGTCCGGCTGTTACGGGTTTGATTTGGGATGGTGGGTTGATTGGGATTGACTAAGGTTTAGTTATGTTTTGGTTTAGTGCCATTAGATGTCTTGGTTTAGCCTCTGTTGTGGTTTATTGGGTCAGATCTGTGGTTAGAGCTCTCAGATTGTGGGTTGTCTCCCTCTGTTGTGTTGGTGCGGCTTTTAGGAGGGTTGTTTTGTCTTCGGTCTGGTTGTGTTTGGTGTGTTCGTGTAGGCTTCGGGTGGTGTGGTTGCTGGGCGTTGTGAGTGTGCTTTTCCTTGCTTGTGAATGCTTCGGTATAGTTCCTGCAGTTATCCTTCGTATCTTCTGCCTTTGGTCTCCTACTATAGGCAAGGGTTCTCCGGCTCACCCTTAAGGAATTGAGGCTTTGGCCTTCTTTGCATCTAGTCGTTTGGTGGTGAATGGTAAACAGTTTGGTCCTTCGTCTACCCTGGTTCGATCTGCATACGGCTTGCTCGTGGCTCCTTTTGGTGGAGCAATATAATGAGTGTCGGTAGGTCTTCCTCAATAATTGCGGCTTCAGGTGTTACGCTCCTTCTCTCTCTCAATGTTTGGTGCTCGCCGCTTCTTCGTAGTCTAGTCTGCTTGTTACCGATCTGATCTGTGTGGACCCTCAGTAGTTGCTAGCCGATTCTCCCTAGTGGTTTTATGTTATGTTGATTAATTTGCTTTGCTATTGTCTCCCATGTTGTGGGCTTTTGGCTCCGGTATTGTTCTTTGATAGCCGGCTTTTGTTTTCGTTTCTGTTGTATCTCAAAAATGTATCCCAAAACTGCATCCGATCTTGTTAATACAATGGAAATCTTCTAGTGGAAAAAAAAAAAAAAAGATGTGGTGGGGTATACCGCAGGAGAAGAGGCGGAGGGAGGTGGTTAAACGGTGGTTCGGGAGGCGGATCGAAGGAGAACGGTGGCAGAGAAGACGGTGGCGAGGGACAGGAGGAGGAGAAAGACGGAGACTATGAGAAACTAATGGATAAGTTATTGATTGCATTTTCTTTGTACTGAGATCTTAAAAAGGAATGTAATCCTTAGGGACGGACGGGAGTAGTTGACAAAGGCCGTGATCAACGCCTTTTCAAGTGTAAAAGCCCTTGGTGGGGTTTTTTATTCTTTTCACATCGTAAACAATCATTTTTACTTGGAATCACACAATCAGTTTTTTTAGCCCAACTGGATAACAACATAAAAACAACACCAAGTTTATGCGCACTCTTGAATTATTACACAAACAACACACTAACATCACTCGCCATTCGAACCCACTTGCTAACTCACTCCTACCAGATTGCCATTTCCTTTTAAGAAGCGACCTACAAATAATCAAATCAAATTGGCCTTATTAGAATCGGACAAAAAGTGCTGATCACACATCTTTGTTGCGACACATGACTTGGGACTTGGGAGCTTGCTTCCATTATCAGGTAGATTTACTTGGCTCTTAGCAGGGGTGTCAATTAGAATCAAAGCCCGAGGTTCGGCCCGACTTGAATTTTAAAAATACTGGGCTTAAGTTTTAATGTATATAAACCTCTAAAATAGCAGTTTTTAGGCTAAACTCATTTAAACTTACGATTGATTTGAACTTAGTTTGATTGGGTTTGAGTCAGTCTAAAAACTCAAAATTATTATTTTTAACGAAATAAAGATTTATTAAAAAATTAAAATAGAAAAAAAATCTTATATAATCTTAATTATCGAAATTTAATAATTTTTACTTCTATTTTTTTTTTTGTAATTTTTGATGTGATAAATATTTTGGTGATAAATATTTATAAAATTTTAAATAAGATTCAATCTTACTTCGACTAGTAAATTGAAATATTACAATTTTTTATTTAATTCAATATTATAAGTTATTTAAATTTTATTCGAATAATTTGATCTAACCTTTGTTTTTATATTATTGAAATGATTAACTTTTGTTTTATATTAATGAAATGATTAAATTTTGTTTTATATTTATATAAAGTTTTGTTATCCAAATTTGTTAAATTTGGATTTTATATTTATAATATGTTTTTCTATTTATTTTGTTTTTAAAATTATTTAGTTTTTGAAACTAAACAAGTTTGAAAACTAGAGGTTGAAGCTCTTAAACACGTTTTTCGAGGCAAACCGTAAAGTCACAGTTCATGCTTCCCCGGTTTCCGGTTCCCTTCGCCGGAGCCGGAGAGGAGTCTCATGTTGTTGTTATAGGCTTGTGGTGGTCGTCTTCCTCTTCTCCTCCTCGGCGATGATGCAACTCTCCTTCACGGCATCCGACGTCTGGCTTGGTGGTGTGAGCTGTGATACATTCCAGAAAAATCGACTTCTCTAAAAAATCAAAGTCATCTTCTTCCCACAAATTCACCATTGCCATTCTTCATAGAGAGAAGATGCCCTCTCTAACTGATTTCGAGTGAGAAATTCAGGTGGAATGGAGTATGAAGACAAACTGGAGAGAGAAAAAGAAATTGATTTCGACGTCAGCTCTATTGTTCTCGTGTTAGAGAGTTTCTGAAAATCCTCTGTAAAATCTGATATTTTGCAATGTATCTGAAATATTTGTGATTCCTTAGGGAAATTTCTGAACCAGAGGATAATGTAGAAAAAGATAAGGAATCAGAGGAAAATGTAGAGGAAGAGGAGGACATCAAATGTTGTTTAAATGATAATGTTGCAGTCTCTTATACAAACAGGTCAACGATGAATGATATGCTCAAAGTTTAATCCCTAGAGTTTACACTACAAGTACACAGACGTGACTAGTAGTATATAGGGGTCGAATCCACAAAGACTCAAGAATCTTACGATAGATTATAGAACGTCGAATTAAGCTAGGAAACAGTAGTAAAAAAGCAGTAAATAAGAACAGAGAATAAAGTAAGCGGTGTAAATCAATCAAGCGAAGCGTCAGGTCAAGGGAGTTCTCAGGAAATCATGAATATAGGCAACCAATAAATCGAGATCAAATTAAGAACTGTTCTAGAACTAGAATCACAGAATTATAACAGACCGTTACGAATATTATCTATGTCTAAAAACCTAGCAAGCCAACTTTCGTTGCGAATCCTAGAGTTCTAAACAAGCATTAATCTCAGGTTCTTTCGTTCACAATTCTCCTAAGCCAAATTTCTTTGCGAATAGTCAAATTTCTCATCCAGGTTCTTTCTAGTTAATTAATCAACTGTCGTTGCAGAAATCAACCTAAGATCATAAATTTGGGTAGCTAATTCAGATTAAGCAGTAAGAACAATCCTAGATGAAGAACTAACAGATATGAATCCCTACAGATTGATTAACCTATAATTCCATGAAATCTCCTGTGAGAATCCCTAAACCTAACTGAAGAACTACTCAGACATGGCAATCATAACAATAAACATGATGAATAGAAAACCAAATATCATAAAATAAAATAAGAAACTGGGGTTCGAAATCCCTTCTCTCTCGAGTATAAGATCAGCCCCTAACTCTCTCAAAATAAAATAATCTGTAAGTAAAGCGTAGCCTAAACAGTGGCTTAAAAACCATAATATAATGATTTAATCACGGCTGGGGCTTCTTTGTAATTATGAGAAACTTCTGGGCTAAAGTGAAATTTCCAAATTCTTAATTAAACGCGCGAGAATTGTCTATCATGATCTTGTGTCGATCGATTCACAAGCTGTGTCGATCGACACACTAGTCCAGAATCGACAATGAACTCTTCCTCTTGGGCAAATGCTCCAAATAGCTCCAGAATGCGTCATAATGTCTAAATCCGCTCCAAACATACCTAGACCTGTAAACACACATAAAAGGACTCCAAAAGACTCTAAAAGACTTGATAAGAAAGACATATACCATGGTTGGAAGTCCTAAAAACCATGATATATCAATGAACAATTTTGAATCATCATATCAAATGTTGTTGTTCTAAGCCGCAGAAAACCAATCTGTAAACACACTGCTCCATCTCTCAAATGTTTGAAACAACAGACCTTGAAGCTCGGATGCAAAGAAGAGACCTCTCATTCTCTCGCTTTGCCTTGACCTTTACAACGGCTACATCACTCTTTTGGGTCGTTCTCATCAAACCAGACCGAATCAACAGCTTAAACCCACATCGTTTTAAACTTTTATTCAGGTGAAGCTTTATAACAGGAAGCTCGTTCATATTGAAGGTTGCAGAAAAGGATTTTACAGCTTTGGGAAATAAAGAATCATATGCCACAATCTTGTTTATTTGCTTAGACAAATCTTCTCCGCCGCAGCGATACCAGTTTCTGGTTTCTTCATCGATGGATTTCCTTCACCTGCCTCACGCTGTCCCAAAACTCTTCCATCAAAGGACCTTTTGGACCCAAAGCCATCGCCTTCTCTGCATCCATTCCCAATACCAAAGCCATCATCAACCCTGCAGAGACAACAGTCACCAAAGCATATCGCCATTGCTTCTTCGCCTTAGCTGCTCCTAATAACGTGCTACTGCTTAAATGGAGGTAGATTGCAGACAAGATATTTTCATTTTGGGGAGAGATCATCATCATCATCATCATCATCATCATTCCTTGTAGGAGTCAGATTCTTTCTTATAAACTTAACATTTAGATTTAGATTGCGGATAAGTGATTCAATTTTTTTTATTATAAACTACAAATTACACAAGGTCAATGTGTGTAATAAACAACGGGAATGTCAACAAATAAGTCAATAGAGTGCATACAAGCCATGGAAACAAGAGAAATAGAAGCCTCATACTGAACTAACAACAAGCCACACTAAGAACAAACCACACTCACAAACACTTCACAACAATCAATGAGTTACATGAGATGACGCATACGAGGAAGTGCTCATCTCTTGGTCGCTCGAAATCGATAGGACTGAGTTGTGTCTCTCTAGAAATCGAAACCCAGATTACTGGCGCCATGGTGATTTGTGATTTGGGGAAGAAGAAGGCTTCTAAATCCCTAATCTTGGTTTAGTTTTGGTTATTTGGTATGTCTCAGGTAGTTAATTAGGTTTAGTTGGTTTTTGGTTTGATTTAATTTAGGCTAATTCAGGTTAATATAAAACGTAATTAATTTATGTTAGCTGCAATTTAGGCTTTTTAAATATATTTTAGTGATTCTAATTAGATAGGTTTAATTATACAATGAAAAAAAGTTTAGGTGTAATTAGACATAGGTTGTATAATTTAGGGGGAATATCAGAAGTTTAGGAGTTTAGGGGGGAATAAGCAGAAGTAATATTATAGAGGAACCAGAGCAGTGAGAGCACCCATTTATCTACTAACATGCTATTTAGCAAAATTGGAAAGGCCTGTAATTATAAATGGGCCGCCTAGTCTACTAAGAAATGGGCTGATAGTGGGAAAAGCTCAAACTAATCTAAGATCCTTTGTTTGCTTTGTCTATTCTGGAGAGCGACGAGAGAGAGAGAGAGAGGGAATGGGTGCGTTTTGGGGAACTCGGGTGATGGAAATTGTGAAGAAGCATGATTCTGGTGGTCTCATTTGGAAGCGAATCAAGCTTACTTCTACTCGTAAGGCCAATGCCAAAACCCGCCTCCGTCGCGTTTGGCAGGTACCCTTTTCTTCCTCTACTCTCCTTCTCCGTATGTTAGGGTTTATGGGTTGACTGATTTACAGCTCCGTTATTTCCGGGTTTGATCGATTTTATGTACAAGAATCTCCAATTTATTTATGCCAAGCATGGATTCGGACTGTGTTTATTGGTTTTGAAAATGTTCATGGGGATTTCATTCAACATTATGAGTTTCATTGCAAACCGGTGATAGGTTTTGTGCAGTTTGTATGATTTGGTTTCAAAACACCAACTGTGTAGTTTGTAATCACTTATACTGCTCAAGATTTTGTTCTTGATAGTTGATAGGCCTTAAGCTTCTAAATATCTCTCTGTCAAAATAAGAACAGAGTATATCAGCTTTAATGATGTTATAAGTTAACCATAGTAGACCATTTTAAAGTTTGCATAACTTATCAACCAGACAAACACTTACTTGGGAAGTCATTGTTTCTGTTTAGATGTTTTGATATATCATGCAAAGCCTGTACATCTCTTAATATGCCTGTGTTGATTTCTTCAACGTTTGTCCAATAACCACCAATTTATAAAAAGATGAGGCCAAGCCTCTTGTATCTTCGTCAACACTAGTAGTTTTTTTAATAGTTTTTAGGGTCTTGCAGAATGAAGCTGTTCTAAGGGCCTGTGGTGCATCAGATGCATCAAATTCGCCGGGAGTTAGCAACACAGAAAGCTGTACCAGTGCGGTAAAAAAATGAGTAAGGCGGAAGAGAAGCTACAAACTTGGTCGTAGTAATTTATAATGGTAGATGAAGTCTCTGTGTTGTTGGGTTATTGGTTTTACATGTTGGTTGAATCTGCAACGACTTTTACAGAAGTAGTTTTTTTTTTTTGGAGTAATGATGCTTTCTTTTGTTATTGTTGTCATCAAGACTTTTTTGTCAGCTACTCAAATACTGAATTCTTTGCAACAAACACCGACGTGGTTAATCCTGAACCTCGTTGTTGTTTCGTTATATAACACTGATGAGTTAAACACAGACGGGGCAACTGAGTGGTTGCAGTTATAAAATGTTGATAAAAGTACAAGTTACTAGTATAACCACCATATCCGGACACAAATGTTTTAATATCATATATATATAAATATATATTATGCAACAATTTATTTTTATATTTTGCCAACTGAGATGGAGGAAGTTGCATGCCTCCATTACCCAAGTGGCATTGATCGAACCTGTTGCTTTTATCACACCTGATGCTGAAGAGGAGGTATGGTCCCCATCGACAACTTGCTTCCATTGTCTTTTTCCTCAAGTTTGCATTTATGTTTCTATTTCTTATTTGTAATTGACTTTTCCTGAGTCTGTTGACGGGTATCTTATCTATTAGGCATGTCTTAACGGCATATGGAAGGGAAGGATCACTAGTAGCGAAATTCACACTTCATCTGGGGAAGAATCCTTAGTTGAGAACAGTCTGGGTATGTATTCTTGTTCGTTGCTTGGTTTCTATGTTCAATCCTAGCATAAGATAACGCATGCTTCTTTGACTTGACTCGGGTGAGACAAAAGTGATTAAGTGAATGGTGCTTTGTTGGGGTTTGTGAATAGTGACAGTGGTTCCATGCATAATAGTAATTCATGTAGGTGCATAATTGGTGCTATACGTGTGACGTGTCTTTATTTTATGTAATTTTTAGCTAAGGTTCATTCTTGTGAGTTTGCTGGCATTTACAATGTCCTATATATTCTGAACCAAAGCCGAACAACTGTTGTTGTAGGATTACTTGGTAGTCATAAATAATGGAGGTCCGTGGGGTGCTTCTGACAGTTAGTAAGTTTCTCATGGAAGTCCTGAAGCAGTTAGATCTGCCTTTACTAAATCCTCTATGTTGGATGTGAGCTGTAATATCCTGTTCCAAGAAATAGTCAACGGGCAGCAGAGAAGTCAACGGAGGGCATTTTCGTAATTTTTAGGATGAAGGGCATTTTGGTAATTTTACCAAAATGCGATCTGGAAGTGGAGACGGGCCAAGTGTTCTTATTTTTGTCCAAAAGAACATTTAGAAGACCAGACGTGGAAGAAACGAAGATTAAACGAGTTTTACGGACTATCGGGAAAGGAAACCGATAGAACCGATAAAACTTGTAAAATCCATAACGGGAGGTGCGGGTGTCCGTTTGAGGCGATTCAAATTTCTAAATTCATATAAGATATTCTAGAATCTGAAAATGAGACTTGGTGGATTTGTAGAAGCAGCTAAAGGATTTTTAAAAATATTCAACGTAAAGCCGGTTTTTCCGAGAAACCGATACATCGTTCGGACAAGAAAGAAGACCCTCTAAAGTCCACCAAAAATTATGAAATTTTTACCGAAGCTACATTAGAAGATGAAGAAGATATGGTTAAAAGGATTCAGCAAGATTTGATGTCTAGATCAAGTTATGAATTTTGAGTCCTTAATGGGTTATTAAGCTTAAAAATTCAAAATAAATTCCTTGAGGCTTGGGCTTGAGTCAGGGTATTTGGGACAGTTTACCAAGACCATATTGGACCTAAATCCAGCTCAGTATGAAGCATGGGCCACGAAATTTGAGCCCAAGAAATAGAAGCTTCTTAGGTGCATGAATCTCCAAAGATGTGTTGTCATCAATCCAAGGGCTGCATGGAGGAGGCTACAAGTGGATGGTGGATGATCAAATTCATTGTTTGTGGATGGTTTTTGGTGGAGAGGTCGTGGCTTAAGATGGAGAAGAAGAGGTGACAAGTGGAAGGTGGAGATCTCTTCACTTTAGCTATAAAAGGAGGCCTCCACCCCTCACTTTTCTTCACACCAAAAACACTTCTCAACAAGAGTAGTGAAGAAGAGAGAAAGAAGAGAGGGAGAAGGGAGGAAGAAGAAGAAGACGGAGGCGGCAAGAAGAAGGAAGAGGAGGAGGAGCCGGGAGAAGAAGAAGAAGCCAGAGGGAGGAGAGAAGAAGGAGAAGCCGGAGGGAGGAGAGAAGAAGGAGGATCCGGAGGGGAGAGAGAGGGAGGAGAGAGAGAAAAGGAGGAGAGAGAGAGTGAGAAAAATAGAAGAAAGATGGGGAAAGGAATATTAATACGTCGGAATATTCTTTAGAATATTCTTCGGAAAGGAATTTTTCCGACGTAATAATCTTCCCGATAAACCGGATTTCTTTTATTTAGAAATAGGATAGACGGTTGTAGTAGCCATCTTATGAGGGTTATCCGGAGGTTCAGAATCACCAAGGTCAAGTGCGGGTCAAGTTCGAGTTCGTGCATTCGGGAGGTTCGGGTTCCAGTTCGGGGGTCTCGGGATTCATACCGTGTCAGAGCCGCCATTTCCGCGCCTATCTCACTGTGAGTCGGCTCACAAACTCATAGATTCATATAGACCATAAATTGATAAACCGTAGTGCTAGGATTGCATACCCGTTACTTAACCTAATTAGTAATCAATAATTAATTGGACGTTAATGATAAACCGGTTAGGATCAGATAAGCACGCTAGGTTTAAAGAATTAAATGGTAAATCAATTGTGTGCCGCTAGGTTGTTAGTATCGATTGGGTGATGCATTTATATAGTCCGTTGTTTAGGACCGTATATGCATCTATATATGTATTAAGAACGATAATTAATAAATCTATATACGGGAATTAAGACGACATTAAAATATGGTTGAACCTAAACAAACGTATAGAATATTATAACGGGGTTGGGGTTTAGGTTTAATAGCGGGATTGAGTAATGAATAAAGTTAATTAATAATGAGACGTCAGGGAGTTAGTAAGTTTACTAACTCTAAACCGACGGATCGAGGAGTTAATAAAAGATATCTAGAATGGGTTAAATAAGGAATGTGGTGAGTTGGTAAGCCGTCTACGGGTTAGCAATCCGCTAACCCAAGGTAGCGGATGATAATGGATTAAAATACTTAGAAACCCTAATAAACCTGCTTGTGTGTGATTGTGTGATTATGTGATTATGTGATTGTGTGATTGATTGTGATTGTGTGATTGTATTGCTGTTATTGTGAGCTTTGTGTGCAGGTTTGTTAGACTGCTCGGTGTTGGGCCGAGCAGTTATTGCGGACACTTACTCCGGTCACGGGACCGGGTAAGTTAGTGGTGCTGACAAGGTATCTTACCTAGTCAGAGCGGTGGTAGCGTAGTGGCTTGCGGAATGGTTGGAGATTTATTATTGATATTGATTGCGTGATATGTGCTAGAGTCCCAGCGAGTCTGCGTGTTTATATTTCTGCACTAGGACGCTAGGGTGCGTTAAGCATAGGTTTTGTTTACGTTCCGGTACTTCCGACCCGATTGGATCCTCGGGTTTTACCTAACCGGATCATGGTGATTCCGGTTATGGTGTTAACCTATCGGGTGACGCCGGTAGGTGTGTGATTCGGAGAATACAGGGTTATGTCCTAGGGCCGAACCACATGGAAACTCTGGCTATCTAGGGGTAGTCCGAGTCACCGCGTATCGATGGACAGAGAACGGTGTCCTACTCGTGGGACCTTGTGTACACGTTTAGGAGTCGTGGGTTAGTTACCATATAGGTGACGATGTAAATCCGTGGAAGTTACCGAGTTCGTAGGGCCCATTGTTGTTTATTCTTTCTTTCGTTGCGCGATAAATAGATCGAGTCCAATCGAGGACATGTGCCGCAGTGCCTTTGATTTCCCTTAATTCACTTTATCTCTGGCATTGATTGTGTATGTTTGGGTTTATCACGACATGGTAGTGCGTGATCGACTATTTTTCCTGCTGATTGTTATTTTGGGTTTTGGGGCGGGAATTTGTAGACTTAGATAGATTAGAAGCCATTAGTGGGGAGCCGATTCACTGGGTGATCTTAGATCGCTCATTATACTCTTTTGTGTTTTTCAGGTTTAGCGGCGACGGACGCGGGAGGTTCTCGGTGTAGTTTCGGGATGGCTTGTGACGGGATTTTATTCGTGATTTTTGAGTGTTTTCTCGGTTCGGCGTTATTGTTATTTCGTGTGTTGATTTCTTTGTATATTTGACTTGACGTTGTTTGTGAAAATTCTATTAAACGTTGTACTCAATGTTGATTACTCAGAAATGAAATTGTTTCCCTGATATGAGGTTTAAGTCCGAACCGACACAACTCATCGAAGTAGTGCAAGTGGTACCGCTTGTACTATGGATATGAGGATAGCGGAGTCGAGGATAGATTGGTGCGAGCCTTTGTCTCAAACCGAACTAACTTTGGCTTCGTCCTGTGGCGAACTTTTCCCATTCGACTTGCTCGGGTTCGATCGGTCATGTTCTTGTTTGATTGTTGACCGGTCAGCTCGACGGTCAGCGGAGAATGGGAAAGGGGCGTTACAGAAAGGTGGTATCAGAGCATGGTTCTGCATGGGTTTCGAAACATTTCATTTTTGAGTGTTTTCCGTGTTTTATCGAGTCAAATGTGTCACACAAGCATCCATTAGGAAACCGAGCCGCGTCCGTTAAACTCGGGGTTGGGATGGAGAGTAGCATTTTTGTATTATTTGTACTAACTTATCGTTGAGTTGTGATTGCAGTCATGCAGCAGTGTGTCCTGGGTGGAGTGGAGATGTGTGTGTGTGTGCGCGGAGCAGTTACAGTTGAGCGCCATGAGTCCGCAGGGACCAGTCAGTCTCGCCGCCAGCAATACCGGAGTACATGACATGCTACGGATGTGGAGTGTATGAGTTCAGTTACATTGGTGTCCCCGAGCAGTAGACCCGCGTCTTCGGGAGCCGTACCATCCAGTACCGGGACCCGATCACTGTCCGTTGTGTGGTCACGAGGGCCATGGAGCATTGACTTGTCCTATCGTCGGATCAGGAGTGCGTGTACCCGATGGAGAGTCATACCGAGCACTAGTACGAGAAGATTATTGAGCGGGACCGAGCCGCAGAGATTCCGAGCCCAGTCAGCCGCCCGTGGTGCAGTACCAGTTGTTTCGTTGTCCAAACCCGAGCCAGTGAGGACTTATCAATTGTGTGGAGGTTGTGATCATTAGACGTCTATATGTTACCATGGACCACGCCCAGCGTCCGTTCCAGTTTGTCAGATGTGTGGCCGCGCAGGTCACGATGCTTATCTCTGTCCGATAGCTGAGCCACAGCATGTTGGAGCACCATCTCGAGACACACACTCGCCACACCCTTCCGGCGCACCTGCCAGCGGATACTTCAGCAAGCCGTTTTGCCAGTGGTGTTGGGCATTTCGGTCTTGCTGGAGGCGTTAGGTTAGGATAGGAGTAGTTAGGCCAGGTAAGTGGGGCACTAACTTCTTTTTGTATTATAGATAGATCGGCGGATACGCGACTTTGCGTGTCGTCTTTGACTTTTCTGATGTACAGCGGCGTCGTATGGGTTTTTGGATGTGATGACGGTCTTATGTGTGGACTCTGATCATAACCATGTTCTGAAAACCTTATTGTGTACGATATATCGTTTTATGTATGTGGTGGATGCAGAGTGTTCCGCTGATCGTTTTGAGTAGCGTAGTACCTATTTGCCGGATTGAGATGGTTATGAAAGCAAGTAGATTACTACGTGAAATTAAATGATGAGCGGAACTGACGACCGTTCATCATGACCGGAACCCGGACCGACGACGCATCCGACCGATCATTAGATTGCGTGATTGTGTGGTGATTGCTTGTTTTTCTCTTCCTGTTGCTTGATTGATTGATTGATTGATTTTCTTGTGCGGTAGATTGCGTAGTGTTAGCATGCGTGGTTTTAGTAGACTGATTGTTTTGGTTTTAGAGATCGTTGGTTTGATAGTTGTTCGGAAGTTTGATTAGGGGTTGATCGCTTTTCTTCGGTTTTGTTAAAAAAAAAGGTAAAGTGTTGATTTTTATTTTAATTTTACTTCGAGTTGAGCCGACTTGGGGGACGGTTGTGTTTAACCGACAATTCACGAGGGAGCGGACTTATAGAGTATTGTTATTTAATCACGGGTAACCATCGGGTACGTGATTAAGTAACCATATTTCTATGGGAAAGTGATATCGAGGATAGATCGGGATGAAACTAATTGTTTCAGTGAGTTGTTGTATTGAATGTAGGACGGAATGGCGACGCGATGTGAATCCGAGACCGAACCCGAACCCTAGAAACAAGATGGTGTTACAAGAAGCAGTTTAACCTGAACCTGCAAGTGAGTCAGTGGAGTTTCATCACCAGAGTGGGTATCAGTGATTGAGGAGGGTCGAGGAGTGCATGAGTATGGCGGTTAGTTGGAAGGAAGAAGGTCACTCGAGGCGGTACTCATTAGAAACAAGTTAAGCAATGGGAATGGAGGGCGAGTTATTATTACGAGATCAAGGAAGCCTGGAGCATTGATCGGCACAGATGAATCCATGAAGCGTGGAGTTCAGTGATCAAGAAATTTCGAGGTGTACATAAGTATGGCGGTTCAGTTGGGAGGAGGAACATCGATATTACCATAATACCGATGGGGAGCGAGAGCAGTAAAGATGAAACAAGTATCGAGAGTGGAGGGAGAGTCGGTGTTGTGCCATTCACGGAGGTCGAAGCAAAGTGGGGAAGTCAAAAGTGTCGATTCAAGACGATCATTAGTTGGCGCAGATAGAATCAGAAACTCGAGTGGAGCAGTTCAGTCAGGATCAGTGATTTCAAGAATCCAGATTAAAGTCAGTGAAGCAGAGAGGTGAGGAACCAGGAGTGATCGTGATCCAAGTTCTCAGTGTGGAGTGTTCAAGGCGTCAGTATTTTGGGTTTGTTTAAGACGGTGTTTCAGAGGTCAGTAAGTATCGGGAGTCCAGTTCAGTTGGTTCATCGTTCGAGCATCGGAGCAGTGGAATCTGTTCCAGAGTGGCGACTTACAGAGTTCAGTTTCCGACTCGATGTTTTTAGTAACGGAGAATTCGGGGACCGAATTCCTGTAAGTGGGGAAGAATGTAATATCCTGTTCCAAGAAATAGTCAACGGGCAGCAGAGAAGTCAACGGAGGGCATTTTCGTAATTTTCAGGATGAAGGGCATTTTGGTAATTTTACCAAAATGCGATCTGGAAGTGGAGACGGGCCAAGTGTTCTTATTTTTGTCCAAAAGAACATTTAGAAGACCAGACGTGGAAGAAACGAAGATTAAACGAGTTTTACGGACTATCGGGAAAGGAAACCGATAAAACTTGTAAAATCCATAACGGGAGGTGCGGGTGTCCGTTTGAGGCGATTCAAATTTCTAAATTCATATAAGATATTCTAGAATCTGAAAATGAGACTTGGTGGATTTGTAGAAGCAGCTAAAGGATTTTTAAAAATATTCAACGTAAAGCCGGTTTTTCCGAGAAACCGATACATCGTTCGGGCAAGAAAGAAGACCCTCTAAAGTCCACCAAAAATTATGAAATTTTTACCGAAGCTACATTAGAAGATGAAGAAGATATGGTTAAAAGGATTCAGCAAGATTTGATGTCTAGATCAAGTTATGAATTTTGAGTCCTTAATGGGTTATTAAGGCTTAAAAATTCAAAATAAATTCCTTGAGGCTTGGGCTTGAGTCAGGGTATTTGGGACAGTTTACCAAGACCATATTGGACCTAAATCCAGCTCAGTATGAAGCATGGGCCACGAAATTTGAGCCCAAGAAATAGAAGCTTCTTAGGTGCATGAATCTCCAAAGATGTGTTGTCATCAATCCAAGGGCTGCATGGAGGAGGCTACAAGTGGATGGTGGATGATCAAATTCATTGTTTGTGGATGGGTTTTGGTGGAGAGGTCGTGGCTTAAGATGGAGAAGAAGAGGTGACAAGTGGAAGGTGGAGATCTCTTCACTTTAGCTATAAAAGGAGGCCTCCACCCCTCACTTTTCTTCACACCAAAAACACTTCTCAACAAGAGTAGTGAAGAAGAGAGAAAGAAGAGAGGGAGAAGGGAGGAAGAAGAAGAAGACGGAGGCGGCAAGAAGAAGGAAGAGGAGGAGGAGCCGGGAGAAGAAGAAGAAGCCGGAGGGAGGAGAGAAGAAGGAGAAGTCGGAGGGAGGAGAGAAGAAGGAGGATCCGGAGGGGAGAGAGAGGGAGGAGAGAGAGAAAAGGAGGAGAGAGAGAGTGAGAAAAATAGAAGAAAGATGGGGAAAGGAATATTAATACGTCGGAATATTCTAAAGAATATTCTTTGGAAAGGAATTTTTCCGACGTAATAATCTTCCCGATAAACCGGATTTCTTTTATTTAGAAATAGGATAGACGGTTGTAGTAGCCATCTTATGAGGGTTATCCGGAGGTTCGGAATCACCAAGGTCAAGTGCGGGTCAAGTTCGAGTTCGTGCATTCGGGAGGTTCGGGTTCCAGTTCGGGGGTCTCGGGATTCATACCGTGTCAGAGCCGCCATTTCCGCGCCTATCTCACTGTGAGTCGGCTCACAAACTCATAGATTCATATAGACCATAAATTGATAAACCGTAGTGCTAGGATTGCATACCCGTTACTTAACCTAATTAGTAATCAATAATTAATTGGACGTTAATGATAAACCGGTTAGGATCAGATAAGCACGCTAGGTTTAAATAATTAAATGGTAAATCAATTGTGTGCCGCTAGGTTGTTAGTATCGATTGGGTGATGCATTTATATAGACCGTTGTTTAGGACCGTATATGCATCTATATATGTATTAAGAACGATAATTAATAAATCTATATACGGGAATTAAGACGACATTAAAATATGGTTGAACCTAAACAAACGTATAGAATATTATAACGGGGTTGGGGTTTAGGTTTAATAGCGGGATTGAGTAATGAATAAAGTTAATTAATAATGAGACGTCAGGGAGTTAGTAAGTTTGCTAACTCTAAACCGACGGATCGAGGAGTTAATAAAAGATATCTAGAATGGGTTAAATAAGGAATGTGGTGAGTTGGTAAGCCGTCTACGGGTTAGCAATCCGCTAACCCAAGGTAGCGGATGATAATGGATTAAAATACTTAGAAACCCTAATAAACCTGCTTGTGTGTGATTGTGTGATTATGTGATTATGTGATTGTGTGATTGATTGTGATTGTGTGATTGTATTGCTGTTATTGTGAGCTTTGTGTGCAGGTTTGTTAGACTGCTCGGTGTTGGGCCGAGCAGTTATTGCGGACACTTACTCCGGTCACGGGACCAGGTAAGTTAGTGGTGCTGACAAGGTATCTTACCTAGTCAGAGCGGTGGTAGCGTAGTGGCTTGCGGAATGGTTGGAGATTTATTATTGATATTGATTGCGTGATCTGTGCTAGAGTCCCAGCGAGTCTGCGTGTTTATATTTCTGCACTAGGACGCTAGGGTGCGTTAAGCATAGGTTTTGTTTACGTTCCGGTACTTCCGACCCGATTGGATCCTCGGGTTTTACCTAACCGGATCATGGTGATTCCGGTTATGGTGTTAACCTATCGGGTGACGCCGGTAGGTGTGTGATTCGGAGAATACAGGGTTATGTCCTAGGGCCGAACCACATGGAAACTCTGGCTATCTAGGGGTAGTCCGAGTCACCGCGTATCGATGGACAGAGAACGGTGTCCTACTCGTGGGACCTTGTGTACACGTTTAGGAGTCGTGGGTTAGTTACCATATAGGTGACGATGTAAATCCGTGGAAGTTACCGAGTTCGTAGGGCCCATTGTTGTTTATTCTTTCTTTCGTTGCGCGATAAATAGATCGAGTCCAATCGAGGACATGTGCCGCAGTGCCTTTGATTTCCCTTAATTCACTTTATCTCTGGCATTGATTGTGTATGTTTGGGTTTATCACGACATGGTAGTGCGTGATCGACTATTTTTCCTGCTGATTGTTATTTTGGGTTTTGGGGCGGGAATTTGTAGACTTAGATAGATTAGAAGCCATTAGTGGGGAGCCGATTCACTGGGTGATCTTAGATCGCTCATTATACTCTTTTTGTGTTTTTCAGGTTTAGCGGCGACAGACGCGGGAGGTTCTCGGTGTAGTTTCGGGATGGCTTGTGACGGGATTTGATTCGTGATTTTTGAGTGTTTTCTCGGTTCGGCGTTATTGTTATTTCGTGTGTTGATTTCTTTGTATATTTGACTTGACGTTGTTTGTGAAAATTCTATTAAACGTTGTACTCAATGTTGATTACTCAGAAATGAAATTGTTTCCCTGATATGAGGTTTAAGTCCGAACCGACACAACTCATCGAAGTAGTGCAAGTGGTACCGCTTGTACTATGGATATGAGGATAGCGGAGTCGAGGATAGATTGGTGCGAGCCTTTGTCTCAAACCGAACTAACTTTGGCTTCGTCCTGTGGCGAACTTTTCCCATTCGACTTGCTCGGGTTCGATCGGTCATGTTCTTGTTTGATTGTTGACCGGTCAGCTCGACGGTCAGCGGAGAATGGGAAAGGGGCGTTACATGAGCGAACCCCATGTTGCTTTTTTTGAGCAAAATTATACGGGCAAGCTGCAACAATCAGATAGTGAAGTGGGTAACTCCGAAGGGGTTTTGTCACCTGACAGTTTATGTTCTCGAATATTGATCCTCAAGGAGTAATTTAGGGACCGTTCATTGGATCTGACATTATTTCATGGTTTGAACAAGGGTTTTTTGGGAAAGACCTACAGGTCCGCTTGGCAAATGCTACAGAAGGAACTCCTTTTCAAGATCTAGGCAGTGTCATGTCATATTTAAAGACAGAAAGTATTCATACTCATATCAATGATCAAAAGAATGAGCGAGAAGAGACTAGTCGAAAAGCAAATTCCGAGACTGGTTTATCAGTTGCCCCTGTAGCAGATGCTAATGATTCATCCTCTATTACTGTCTCGTCGCTTCCTTTTTCTGTGTATAACAACCCCTCAGCTCACGATAGTTTTCATAGAAAGTCTGAGTCGGAAGTTTATGTGAAACCACCACATGCTGATGACCGAAGTTGCGTGGACTTTTCTGCTCAAGATGAAGGTTTGTTATTCTGCTAACCTTTTCTCATCTCTGTGCATTTGTGTGGGCGAAAGAATTTATTTCTTAGTGCATTGTATGCTTGTGTAGCCGAATACATTTCCTTTCTTCATAACCATATTAATTTGTTTGTGTTCATTATAACTAAACAATGTTTTTTGTATTTTTTTCTGTATCAGAAATCGTTTTCCCAGGAAAAGCTGGAGTTTCTGGTTATGATGTTTTACTGAAATTTCCTGGCCACTCAGCTACTCATGTTGAATCAACTATGGCTGCTACTAGAAATCAGGATGAGAACAAGCTGCACCCGTTTGGTGTGTTGTGGTCTGAGCTAGAGAGCGATAGTACACCAGTTAATATGTTACCTAACATGTCTTATGGTGCAATGGGAGAGCCTACTGGTTCAATGGACAACTGGCTCAATGATTCTCGAAGAAATACACCTATCGACTCCAACATGTCCCTCGATGCTATGGCTTCTAACTGGGTGCCGCAGTTTGAACATGAATCCAACCGCTTTAACCTTGGGGATCAATTTCCATCGAATCAACAACATTAACAGCAATTCTACAGTCGGGATACACTGTCTCATTCACATATAGGTGATCAAGCTCAGGATCTGGAGCATTTAATAACTCTCCAGTTGCAGCAGCAACAACAGAAGATTCAGTTGGAACAGCAGCAGAAGATTCAGTTGCAACAGTGTCAATTGGAACAAGAGTATAAACTACATCAAAAGCTCTTACAGGAGCAACAACAGTCCCATGCTCGACAATTTCATTTGCAACATATTCTACAAGGATATGCTTCTAATTCAAGGTTTGGGCAGTCACATGATTTCCGTCGGTGCAAAAGTATTGATCAGATGTTGTTAGAGTAGCAGCTAATGAATGAATTGCAGAAAGGTTCTGGCTATCTGTCACATGATTCTGCACCATATATCGAGCAACTTGCTGCAGGAAGTTTTGGGCAGTTGCCACATGAAGGCCATCAGAAGGAGCTTCTTGAACAGCTACTGCAATCTCAATACGGACAAATGCAATCTCAACTACTCCAACAAGAACAGCTTATGCAGTTGGCAAATGGAGGGAGGCACAATACACTATTAGAGGAACATAGACATATTGACCCTCTGTGGCCATCTAACCATAATGAACAGCTTCTTAGAACTCATCAAGGAATTCACCGTTCACGCTCTTCTGTGGGATTTAGACCACTAGACTTTCATCAACAGCAGCAGAGGCCACCTTTTGAGGATCAGTTTGGTCATCTTGAGCGGAACCTTTCATATGAGCAACAACTTCGACATGAATTATTCGAGTAGAGTCTTCCATTTGAGCAATCAACATCCGTTTCTGTAAGTACATCAGGGCTGAATCTGGATGCTTTAAATGGTCTTGGACTCCCTCAGGGTCTGGAGTTGCGTGATCCGACTGCAAACATGCAAGGTTCTGGCAGATTGGAAAATTCTACCTCGGGCTTCAGTCATCAGAATCCCCGTATACCATTAGGTGAACCGCACTTTTCACAATTGGAAACAACGCAAGAACGCTGGCCTGGAACAGATACACAGCTAGCGGGTGACTGGGTTGAAACTCAATTTCATAGATCAAATATTGATGCTGAACATCATAAAATGAGGTTAGAATTGAGGAGAGTGGGCGAAGATTCCAACTCATGGATGGTAGATGGGTCTACAAATGACAAGTCAAAGCACCTTTTTATGGAGTTGCTCCACCAGAGACCCGGCCATCAATCTGTTGAGTCATCAAACATGATCCATGGGGAACCCAATGACAGGATGGCTCCTTCAGGCCGCAACCTTGCAGATCATGGTGGTAGATCAAACGCATGCATTTTCTGATGAACAACAGTTAAACAGATTACAGCGAGATGGGAACTATATGGGATCGTTGCATCGTAATAGTTCCTTGCGTTCTGGAATTATTGATGGTGGGCAGTCAACTCAGAATGAAGCCCAAGCCTTCAGTAGTATGTTTGATTTGAACAAAGTAGCGAATGACATGAAAACGTGGAACAATGTGCCACCAAAAAAGGAGGGAACCTGATTGATGTCATTTAAAGCCCGAGACATAGTGGGCAAAAAAGCAGTAATGGAACCGAAGGTATCTTTTATGCATGCATCTGTCTGTGTTAATAGAAAATGAGACTCAAGTCTAATATATATTACCAGGAAGTGGGAGACGGGAAACAAGAGCAGCAATGGGAAACAAAGGGTTAAAGGCATCGTTCAGTGAGATCATCTTGTGATCCAAACGAAGGAGGAAACAAAGGGAAGAAGAAAGGAAAGAAAGGGAGGCAGCTTGATCCAGCTCTTCTCGGTTTCAAAGTCACTAGCATTCGTATTCTCATGGGCGAGATCCACCGCCTTGATGATTTTTAATACCTTTCTTACTCTTCTTCTTTTGTTGTACAAAAACTAAACATGTAAAGAAGATAAAGGAAGAGCTTCTCAAACTTTTTCTTAGACGTGTATAGATAGATCTTTGTTTTTCACACACATTTCTTCCATCATATATTAGACAAAACACAGGAAGTAGATAATAAATGGTTTTTTGAAATTCTCTCCCTCTGTTTCATAGTTTTTTGGTTCGTTAGGGACATGTCTGAGAAGGTGAGACAAGGATATAAGGTTTGGTTAGACGTAAAACTTGCAAAACAAAACGTAGACCCATAGTAGATTATTTAGTTAAAGAATGTGGTAAAAGTACTTACGGTCAACAGTTCTGCTCTTTTCCACTGCAGTAGTAGTATAGAAGATGGAGCAGCTAGTGAGCATGGGTTTCCCGAGCGATTTAGCCGCCGAAGCTTTAACGGCCACCGGCGGAGATTCCATCCAGAAAGCCACCGACTGGATTCTCTCCCACCGCCCTCCCCACCAAACCATCACCGCCACGTCGCAGCCCAAACTGGACCGTTTCCTCCGCCCCAATTCCAAAACCCTAACCCCCGTCGCAAATGATGGTGATTCCAACAAGCGTCCCAAGCTGTCACCACCTAGCCACCGCCAACACCAGCCGCTATCGGAGCGTATGCGTCCTCGCACTCTCGACGACGTCGTAGGTCAAGACCATCTCCTCTCTCCCGCTTCTCTCCTCCGCTCCGCCGTCAACTCTAATCGCCTCCCTTCCATTATATTCTGGGGTCCACCTGGCACCGGAAAAACCTCAATCGCCAAATCTCTCATCAATTCCTGCAAGGATCCGTCTCAGTATCGCTTCGTCTCCTTGTCTGCAGTTACTAGCGGCGTTAAGGATGTGAGAGACGCCGTCGAAAGTGCCAAGAAGCTTAACAGAGAAGGTAAAAAGAGGACTGTGTTGTTTATGGATGAAGTTCATCGGTTTAACAAGTCACAGCAAGATTCCTTCTTGCCCGTTATTGAAGATGGTAGTATCCTCTTCATTGGAGCCACCACTGAGAACCCATCTTTCCATTTGATCACTCCTTTGCTCTCACGTTGTAGAGTTCTTACTCTCAATCCCTTGAAACCCAACCACGTTGAGACCCTTCTTAGACGAGCTGTAGATGATTCCGATAGAGGACTCTCCACTAGTGTTGATGTTAACAATTCTGTCATTGAGTTCTTGGCTAACAACTGCGATGGTGATGCACGCGTGGCGTTGAATGCCTTGGAAATCTCAGCTACCATGGCTACTGCTCGAGCCGGAACTGGTGAGGGGGATGTTGTTGTTGTGTCTGTTGATGATGCAAAGGAGGCTCTTCAGAGCAAGCATTTGGCCTATGACAAGGCAGGGGAGCAACATTACAACCTCATAAGCGCACTTCACAAGTCTATGCGAGGAGGAGATGCCAATGCTGCAATCTACTGGCTAGCTAGAATGCTTGAGGGTGGTGAAGAGCCGCTCTACATTGCGAGGAGGCTTATAAGATTTGCAAGTGAAGACATCGGGCTTGCCGACCCTTCAGCTCTTACTCAGGCGGTTGCTTGCTATCAAGCTTCGCATTTCTTGGGTATGCCTGAGTGCAATGTAGTTCTTGCCCAGTGCACCGCTTACTTGGCGATGGCTCCTAAATCCATTGCTGTTTATAGAGCAATAGAAACCGCACGGAAGGTCGTCAAGGACTCGGTTGGACAGAATGAAGGGGTGCCTCTACACCTGAGGAACGCTCCGACCAAGTTAATGAAGGAACTTGGTTATGGAAAAGAGTATATATATCCTCCCAGTGACCCTTCTTCTGCGGCAGCTCAGACATATTTACCTTCGTCTCTTCTGCATTATAAGTTCCTGGAATGGCCTGAAGGTGCTTCAGGTGATGGCCAAGATCAAGAACGTAGGCTCTAACTGTTATTCTTTTTTCTTTTCTTTTTTTGTTGTGTTTGATGTGGAGAGAATCATGTTGCTCAAGTCTATGTGGAGGCTACGCTTTATTTTGTGGTTTATTACCTTCGTTTGCTGCTCCAAATGTTAGTAAATTTGAAATTGGTGGAAACCAGAGGTAGAAAGATAAACCCTCACTTATTATTCAAGAAAATTTTCATCGTCCCCAACAACAAATGAATGAGAATTCTGAGGCGTGGATCTATGGAACAAGAAAAGAAAAGGTTGATTAAATTATTTCCACTCTTTCACTGGTCGAGACTAAGGTCACCCCATTGGACATTGTGTTTAGCCGCTAGATAATGTGCACCAACTGGGCCACGACTGCCGTAAGGATAGAACTCAGGGATTGTCTTCTTTTCTTCTATCTCTTTGAGCAATGGAGTGAAAAGCGCCCAAGCAGCGTCAAGTTCATCGCTTCTTATGAACAACCTTCGTTCGCCTTCGACTGCATCCAGCAACAGCCTCTCATATGCATCTGGTATCTCCTTTGAATACCTTCAACAGCAAAACAAAAAAGGTATATGAAACTATATAGAATAAGCAAAGAACTAAAGTCTCGATACAGCTAAAATCACATCCCTAAACCAACACCAGATTATTTTTCTTTGTTTCTCAACTCACCTTGCAGAATAGAGAAGATTCAAGTGACTCTGGTCTAATCTCATTCCTAAACCAGGGACCTTGTTGTTGATTTTCAAATATATGCCTTCATCTGGTTGGACGCGGATGACAAGCTCATTTGTGGTCCGGTCAAGATTAGTACCAGAGTTCCGGTTATATAAATTTCCAGGCACATGTCTGAACTGCACCCTTATCTCAGCACTGTAACAATAAGTGTAAATATATTACTTACGTACAAGGCCAATCGAGAAATATTGAAGAAAATGAAAACTTGCAAAAAGTTTTGGTTACCTCCGGGTGTGTAGTGCTTTCCCAGCTTTCATAAGAAAAGGTACGCCGTCCCATCTTGCATTGTCGATGAAGAGTGCAGCAGCTGCAAATGTCGGTGTCAGGCTATCTTTTGGTACAGTTTTATCATCAGTATAGCCTGGATAAGTGACTCCTCCTTTGGTGGTACTCTTGTACTGTCCTATCACCACATCTTCAAGTTGTATTGGCCTCATTGAACGTAGAACCTTTACCTGAATAAGCGTGATGATGATTTCAATATACCGCCTTGAAGTCGGCCAAATTATATAAGAAAGGGCATAATAGAAGACCTTTTCATTTCTGATATCCTCTGCATCCAAACTAACAGGTGTTTCCATGGCGAAAAGAGCTAATATTTGAAGCAGATGGTTCTGCATTATATCTCTTATTATTCCGTAATGGTCAAAGTACCTAAGAATAATAGAGTGTCAAAACATAGGCTTTCAACACGTAAGAGAAGTTAAATGTCAGACAGAGGACAGGAACAATTACCCTCCGCGTCCTTCAGTGCCGAAATCCTCAGAAAAGATTAATTGCACGTTCTGTATGTACTGCCTCGACCATAGCGGTTCAAATATAAGATTTGAGAATCGAAGAACCGACAAGTTCTCAACTAGTTCCTTTCCTAAGTAATGGTCTATCCTGTAAAAATCAACTCTCCATATCAGCTACCTATCCAAAACCATCATCACAAATTTACAGTAACGTAAGTAGAGTATCTCCACCTAAATATTTGGTCTTCCTTGAGGTACTGCTTAAGGGACTTTGTTAAAGCAGCCGAGGTTTTGGAATCTCGGCCAAAAGGTTTCTCAACAATGACCCTAGTCCATCCACTAACAGATGAAGCAGATGAGCTTGCACATTTCACCGCGTCAACAAAGATATTTGGAGGGATTGAAAGATAAAAAAGGCGGTTTGAGAGTCTTCCACCCTGTAAATAATTACGTAATATTGTGATGGATAAGCACACCTAAGATAAAGAAGTAAGAAAACCAAACTTTTCTAGTTTTTACTGATCTCACAGAATTACAGAAACAATAAAACTTTTCCCATAGTGTCCATGTCCCATAATCTACATGATATCACCTACCTAAGTAATGCATATGACCTGCCTAGTCTTCAGAAAAGTGAGGCAATGATGCAATCTGGTTACAAGGGAATCATGAAGAAGTGAATTACCTCATGCTCCTTGAGCTTCTTGTCCAATGCAACAAAATGTTCCTGAGAATCATACTGACCCGTGTGGTAAAAACATCTCTTGAGAAACTCCTCCATCTTTTCACCGCAGTTTGCCCTGGAATATCAGATGAAAGAATGCAGCCTAAACAAACCATCTCTGACAGAGTACCAAAGTGAAAAGAAACCATAGAAACCAGTGACCCGAAAATAATCCTCCCTCCTACACTTGATAAGAAAAAGGCAAATTTCTTAAGCTAGAATTATTCACCTCTTATCAATTCTACATGTGAGTGTTTTGCTGACCATGTCTCTAAGTTCACCATCTGTCATCCTACTCCTTGCATAACCGTATATTGTAAAATGCTGCAACGAAACAAGAAAATCGAATGGTCAATCATGCGTTATCTTCATAATGCAGCAACAACAACAACAAAAACAGCTTACACCACATTCAACCAATGTAAGAATCATGAGAAAGAAAAGAAGAATTTTTTTTTACCTCAGGAAGACAGCCTTCATAGTAAAGTGCGAATAGAGCTGGAAATATCTTCTTCTTGGCAAGATCACCAGAGGCTCCCACCACGGTGATACTAACTGTTGACTGCTGTTCGCCGCCATCAGACTCTGTTGCAACCTTGTCTGCTTCTTGTGATAAAAGTCCGTCTATTTTCTCAGCCGAGCTTGACTTCGTGAATACTGCACCTAAAACCAATTAGAGTCGGAGAATAGTATAGAAATCAATCCAAGTTTCAAGCTTCATGCAAATCAAATGCACAAAGAAGAAAACCCAACAAAACTTACCATCTCCCACTACAACAGAGCTCTGAATGGACTTCCTCTGCGATCTAACACAGAGCTCATCTAGATTTAGACCCTGAGGAGAAGCGGAGAGGAATGAGAGTGAGCGTCGTGAGTCGCCATTGAGGAGGGAAGAATGATTGGAGAAGAAAGGAGACGAGGTGCGGGAGGAGCAATAGGATGGGCGGGAGAGAGACGAAGAAAACGATGACATCTTCGAATTGATTGCAAATCTCACAATTGCTGAGGGAAGAAGAGTTTTAAGGACAATCGTCGAAATGTTGAGCCTTTTGACCTCTCCCAAAGGTTAAGTCTTTGGCCAAATCGTTGGTATGGTTAGGCGAAAGGCTATATTATTGCAAAAATATTTTGATTATTCAATTTTTTTTTTTTTTTTTTTTTTTTTTTTTTTTTTTTTTATCAACAGGTTGGATTAATGGGCCGATGTACAAAAACAATTGGGCCAAGCCCAGTACAACAAGAAGAGAAAACGCGTGGAGCTAAGGCGAGCCGATAAGAACGCCACGTGGCATCATCGGAAGAAACGCCTGCATGCAAGACACCCGTCAACTGCAAAGATGAACCGCCGGGAGACCGCCGAAACCGCGTGGAAGAAAACGCAGCCGTGCCTCGCCGGACCAACTCGCCGATACTGGAGAAGACCAATTGCCGATCGCTGCATCCCAAGACCGCCGTCCTAAGCCTACCTGCATACAAAAGAAACAAGTGCAAAAGCTCCGAAGAAAACCACCGTAACCGAAGACGCCGCCGCCGGTAGGAGTAAACTCCCCACAGAGTTCCCAAGCGCTTGTCTTCTAAAGCTGGGACACGATGACGATATTAATTCGGTGAGACCGGAGGAGAACTGACAGAACGCAGCACCCAAACCCAGGTGGAGAAACGGCGCAGAGAGAGAAAGAGAGAGCAGGATCGAAGAGACTCGCTAAGCGAGAAGCCGGATAACCCGGAGAATCCGATAAATCGGAATTAACGTCAGCCTCAGAAAGGCAACCTGAGTTTATTGGAACCGGAAAGCCGGAAACTAGACAACCCGGCGAGAAACCGGTGAATCAAAACAAACGAAACCCGGCGAGAAGCCGAACCCACAAACATCGAGAAAAAGACTGTACCCTCTGAAAGATGAGAAAGAGGGAAGAGGGCAAAGTCAGAAAAAACTCGAAAGAGCGGAAGAAGAAGTAGAACCGCTCAAGGTCGGAAGCGATTCCGGCTAACCGGAAATCGCTTTCTCTCAGAGAGAGAAACGGCTTTTTTTATTGTTCTGATTATTCAATTCAACAACTGGACTTTAGCTTTCTCTTTTTTTTTTTTTTTTTTTAAGGATCTTCTATTTAAATATAAAGAAAAAGAAAAAGCTTACAACTGCCGGTAGTGTTTTGCCTTAAGTAAATAATGCCCTAAAAAAAACCCATTAGATGAAACCTAGGCCTGGGACTTCGGTTCTTCGGTTCGGTTACGGTTCGGTTTTTCGGTTTTTCAGTTTTTTTTTTGTTTTTAAAAAATCTACCGATCGGTTTTTTTCTTCGGTTCGGTTCGGTTTCGGTTCATAAAATTTCGGTTCGGTTCGGTTCGATAATTTCGGTTCGATTTTATATTCCAAACTATATATATATATATATATATATATATATATATATATATATATATATATATATATATATATATATCAAACACACAAACACAAACTGACAAAAGTATATATATATATATGGGAAGATTGAAACTTTTATGAAAATCTAAACCGATCGATAATTACAAGTCTACAATAATGAATAATAGGTCAGGGACTTCGGTTCTTCGGTTCGGTTTTCGGTTTTTCGGTTTTTTCTATTTTTAAAAAAACTACCAATCGGTTTTTTTCTTCGGTTCGGTTCGGTTTCGGTTCATTAAAATTCGGTTCGGTTTCGGTTCGATAATTTCGGTTCGGTTTTATATCCCAGGGCTAATGAAACCTATTACATGTCCAGTGAAAGCCCAGTTAGGTGAGAAATCAATTCAGAAGTTAATGAGGTTGTTGGGGAGAATCAGCGATCACACCAACAATGGAAGAGCTTTCTCTTTTATTATTCTCAAGTGTTTTGCAACTATTTATTCCCCTTTTAACCTAATCATCTCATGTGATTACTTTATGATATATATTTTTGAATGTGAAATATACTTGACGGATGTAAAAGAAATTATACTATCCTTGTTTCGTGAATCATATATGGTATTAGGTATAACTAGTTATCAAGGTTTATACGAGTTCAAACAAACAATAAAATTTACCGTCGTAAATATGTTTTTGTGTGGAATATTAAAAAGCTTAAAAGTGATCAACGCCATATCTATGATATGACCAAAGCTTGGATTAATATCTATAAAAATTCAGATAGAATAAAAAGGCGATCCCACTATCTTGGAAATTTTTTTTGGGAATTTTGGATATCATGAGACGGCTAGGATCGTGGTTGTTTGGGATCCACATGTTTCAGTTTTTGTTTATCAAGTCTCACCTCAAGCGATCACGTGTGGCTTCTTCATTCTCTCGGAAAATGTGAACTCCACGATTATTTTTCTATATGGTCACAACCTTGTGCAAGATAGGTTTGGGCTATTGGATGAGCTTTCTCTTTTGAATGTGATTTCTTCAATTAACCGTTTTTCATGGACTGTGGTGGGAGATTTCAATCAGATTTTAAGGCTAGAGCATCATTCAAATCACGCTACGTTGGTTGTGGACTTGAGTTGTGTCGACGATATCAGCTTGGCTTTACAGGATGCAGAGCTGTTTGAGGCACAATCAAAAGGGCTTCCGTTTTTTTTGGTAGAACAATTAAGTGAATAATTTCGTTTCTGAAAAGATTGATCATGCCCTTATAAATCAAGCCCGGTCTTCTTGTTTCCACGATTCGTGTGCTGAATTCCTTGAGCCGGTACTCTTTTTATTGAGTAGTCTCTAACCCTTTTTTTGTTTGTCTCATTTTTTTAGAATCAAAATTGATTCTTCATTCCGAGCTAGTTGTTCAAACAATTGAAAATTAGATTTCCTTGTTTCAAGATTCTTTATCCTTACTGTGAATCTTTGGGTTTAGACATGATTTCGGTGATCTTGAATCGTTTTATTAAAAAAGGGCAGCAACAAGCCCCTTATTTTATTTATGAGTTCTTTTCTTTCTATCAAAGAATCATACAAACGCTTGATTCATGCATGATAGACTTTTGATTCAATGAATTTTACAATTTTAAGAAAATTTCCTTTTGTTTTGTAAAATTACTTGAAAGGGCTTTTTCAATATAAAAATAAAAATACTTACGAAGTTGTTCCAACTTATTAATTCGCACTAACCCTAGATCCTTACTCGTGCGAAAGGAATAAAAACTTTCTATTCTCCTCGAGCTCCATCCTGTGCTCTTTTCTTATATTCAAAAAAGTGTAGGACTCTAGTAAAATAGAACACAAAGTGTCGAGCCAATAGAATACCATTCTTTTAAATTTCGAAGTAAATCAATGAAAACTGGTAACGAAGTCAGTCTCAATACAATTTACCTCAGATTGCATGGGCTAGATTAGTAACCAAAAAATGGAAAAAGAAAATAAACCAAGACTCTCTAGTTCTAAATCCAAGTTTAACCAAAGCGGATTCATATGATTATTTTTTTTTGATAATTACAAAAAACAAAATTTTTTTAAGGCTAACATGTTTTTTCAATCCAAAACATAATTTAAAAAAAGATTATATATAATCCTTTTTGCTACAAATCTATTTATTCAGAATTTTTTTTTGATATGTCTATAGGCATTGCTCTAGATAATTGTTTAGTTTCTTATTTTCTAGAAAAAATATAATATTCGGGATATATGGGAAATTCGGCATAGAAAATATTTGGATTGGAGAATTCTCAACTTTTGGTTTAGAAAAAAGTAAATATTGAGCCTGATACCAAGAGTAAAAAAAAAATATTAAGACTAAAGTTCAGAATTATCAAAGAATTAATAAAATAACTAAGACATGTCTTGCCTGATTGGATGAGAATGAATGAAGAAATACTAAATCATCATATAATTTTTTTTGACTTTTGTTTCTTTCCAGAATTTTTCTTATTTTCTAGTATATATAAAATGAAACCATGGATCATACCAATTAAATTACTTCTTTTAAATTTTAATGAAAGAAAAAATGTGAATAAACCGATCGCTCTAAATAAAAAAGGTTTTATACCATCAAACGAAAAACCCCTTCGATGTTATAATCTAAATAAAGAAGAAAACGAATCGGCAGGTCAAGAAGAGTTTGAATCAAAGAAACAAAAAGAAATACCAAATCAGCTCCATCAAACGAAGAAAAAATATATTAAAGAAAATTATGCAGAATCGAAGATAAAAAACGTAAAAATATAAAACAACCAAAAAGCAATACCGAAGCAGAACTTGATTTATTTCTCAAAAGGTATTCGCGTTTTCAATTGCGATGGAATTGCTTTTTTAATCAAAAATTCCCAATAATGTAAAAGTATACTGTCTTTTGGTTAGACTAAAAATCCAAACGAGATAGCGAGATCTTCTATTGAAAGAGGAGAGATGAGCCTCGATATTCTAATGATTGAGAAGATCTTCAATTTTGCAAAATTATTAAAAAGGAATATTTATTATTGAATCTGTCTGTTTGTCTGTACAAAACGATGGATAACTTATTATATATAGAACCATAGGGATTTCATTGGTTCATAAAATAAACACAAAATAAGTAAAAGATCAAAAAACAAAAGCTATATTGATAAAAAAATGATTTCTTTGTCCCTGAAAATATCCTAAACAGAGGATATCTCGATCGAGGGAGAAAACGGGGAAATCCCATATAGCCCAATATATCTGACAAGTCGCACTATATGTCAACCCAAGATGTATCTCCTTCTCTGGGACTTCGAAAATGTACTTTTGGAATGCCAATCGGCGTGAAATGAAAAAAAATAATGAAGTTCTCTATTTCACTTTGATGTGGAAACGTAAGACTCGGGTTTCATTTTTCTAATAGTATTATCTTTTTCCTATTTTATTAATATTAATCATATTTAAATTAATCATATTTAATACATAAGTTGAATGAGCTAAAATAAAATCTAAAATAAAAGTAAATTAAGAAAGAATTAAGAAAGAATTAATAAAAATTAAAGGAAACTTTTTACGAACGGGCTTCTGAATTATGAACAACAATAGCTATCTTGGTTTATATAAAATCGGATTCACCCCCATTGCGTATTGGTACTTATCGGATATAGAATAGATCCGCTTCCCTTTTTTCCTATGAATCGAATTGTTCTATTATTACTAACAGAATAGAAGAAATATTGCAATGCCTTGTGCTTGTTTCACATTTCATCTCTCTCGTGTAAGATTGTTAAGTCGTTCAAGTTCTTTCACCACGTTATTTATCATCTTTCGTATGATTCAACGGTTAAGGAAGTGTGGAATTGCGACAAAATCACGGGGACAGCTCAATTTAAACTGGTTAGGTCGCTAAAGATGTTAAATAAAGATTTGAGAAGGATCAACAAGCGTAACTTTAGTGGTATTACCGAACAGGTTAAGGAGCAGGCAACAAAGCTTGAGGTTCTTCAACGTGCTTTATTGACAAATCCGGATGCAGGCATTGCTGCAGAGGAGCATCGCGTTCGTGGTAAATGGCAGGAACTATTAATGGCAGAGGAGGAATACTTCCGGAAAAGATCGAGAGTGAGATGGGCTGATGATATATCATGGTTTTTACCGGTTTTATGCCATGATATAGTTGTGTTTTTAGTGTCTTTTGTGTTCTTTTAGAGTCTTTTACAGGTATAATCAGGTTTGGAGCTGAATTGGAGATAATGGAGCATTTTGGAGATTTTTGGAGTGTTTGGCCGAGAGATAGAGTTCACTGTCCGAAACAGAGAAAGGTGTCGATCGTTGCACTCTAGCATCGATCGATGCACCAGCGAGATGGGCCAAAACTCGGCGGTTTAGAAGATGCAAGATATTGCACTTTGATCCAGAAGTTCCTGATATTTACAAAGAAGCCCATGGCCGAGATTATACCTATATAATCAAGTTTTAGTTGTTTTTATTAGATACGCTTTCATAATTAAGAGCAGAGGATTTTTAGAGCTTTTGGGGCTGATCTGAACCT
This sequence comes from Orychophragmus violaceus, assembly GCA_030180135.1. Taxonomy (NCBI): domain Eukaryota; kingdom Viridiplantae; phylum Streptophyta; class Magnoliopsida; order Brassicales; family Brassicaceae; genus Orychophragmus; species Orychophragmus violaceus. Next base: position 24,390,272 of record CM058230.1, on the reverse strand, counting down.
GTTACATCATCTGTATTTGGAGAAGATTTCGAACCCCTTTTTACTCTTATTCTTTTATGCAATTTATTCATCATATGATTATGTTTTCATTATCTATGTCTGAGTAGATTCCTTGTTAGGTTTAGGGTTTCTCACATAGGATTTCATGACTTTCTAGACTTGTTCAAATTCAGTTAAGGATTCATAACTATATCTGTTCTTCAATTTAATTGGGCTTAAAGCTAGTTCTAACCTGATCAATTAGAATCTAGATCTTAGGTTGCTAAATACGTCACGGAAGTGAGGTTTAGGAATCTGAACTAATTAAATTGGGCAATTAAACTTTGCGCAAACGGAAGTTTGGTTTAGGATAATTGTGAACATATCAAACTTGGGATTAATGCTAGTTTAATCTGTTAGTTCTCGCAAACGAAAGTTTGGTTTGCTGCACTTAGACTTAGAGAATTATCGCAAAGGAATTTGGTTAATTCTACATCTGTGTTTTGAGTTCTAGAATTGTGCTTAATTAGATCCTTGCTGAATGAACGGTCTGCTTGTCTGATTTCCTGAGAACGCCCTAGACTTAGCGCTTTTAATTACTTGCTTTCACAACCGTTAATCTCTGCTACTGATTTACTTTCTCGCACCACTTTTAATTCAATTACATTGCTTTCCTCCTAGTTAAATTCCTGTTCTTGAGCTATTGAATACCGGAGTCTCTGTGGATTTCGATACCCTATATACTACATTGATATTGCTGTGCACTTGCAGTTTAGTATAGGGATTAAAACTCTGAGCCTATCAAGTTTTTGGCGCCGTTGCCGGGGACTCTTTGAGTCTTCGATAGCTTCGAGCCTAGGGTTTTACTAGGATTTTTCTTTTTCTTTTTCTTTTCGTTTTTGTTTTTATTTTTTTATTTTTGCTGATTTATTTTTCTGTTTTCTCTGATTTCGCATTGCATCGATCGATGCCCTTCTTGCATCGATCGACACACTTCGCTGAATCACCAAGAACACTAAGAGATCATCAGGACGATGTGTCGGAATGATATTTTCAGCTCAGGGATTGACAGTTCACAGATAGCTGGGTTGAACCAAGTTGACTCTCTGCATAGTCTTCTACTTGGAAAGTATGCACAAGAAGCTAACCATTGCGTTAAAGGAACTGGATTCTATAGTCACGGATCTGCTTTTCAGAGACCCTTTACAAGGAGTTGTAGTGTTTCTTCTTACCAAGTACCGCCTGCACCTACAGCTCATGAGAGCAGAATGGAAATCATGATGGAGCAGTACCTTGAGAGACAACAACAGATTGATAGGTCCTTCAACTCAAAGATGGATGCTTTGTATGAAGATTTGAATGAGAAGTTCGAATCTCTGTGCACACATATGGAGGAGCTGGATATCAATATTGAACGAGCAGATGCAGCAATAGAGAGGCGGAATGAAGCTAAGAGAGCTGAACAGAAGCTGCACATCAATGCTGTGAACATAAGGGATGAGATTGACTTGCTGGAAGAAGAAGAGAGCATAATCTCGGATTTTCTGGATGAATATTGTCTGCCTGATACATGCATCGATCGACACCCCCTTAGTGACGATCGACACGCCATTCTGACGGCAATTTCGAGTTCTTTCGAGAAACAGAATCGCCTTGCATCGATCGACACACATCATGCAACGATCGACACCGAACGCAGACATGTCCAGAAACCTGCAACAGTACCAGAACGAGTCTACAAGCCCCCAGTGCCATATCCTAAGGTTCCCAAACCTTCCAAACAAGAGCTAGAAGTGGCTAACTGCATAAAAGTGATGGATAAGAAGGTGAATAAAACACCACCAGTTGAAACTTTGCGAGTTCATGAAAAGAAGATGATCTCCACCGATGGTCATCTGAAAGAAGAAGTTCAGATTGGTGGAACTACAGTATCTGATAGTGAAAAAAAGAAGATGGCGGTTCCTCTTGAACCTGCTCTAACATCTTCAGTACCTGCAACTGCTCATAAGCAGAAAGCTCCAGACATCAGATATACATCAAAGGTAAGGTACAAATCACCTAAGCTTAAACCTTCTGACCACATTATTTTGAATGCAGGAAAACGCAGTAGACCGCCCAAGCTTCGCTCCCGCCCTGATTCTGATTACTCATTCCTTGGAAGATCTCATGATCTGAATGCTTATACGCCACCTTGGATGAGGAGACATTCACAGAGACACTCAAAGTCTCTGTTGAAACCGCCATGAGTTCGATCTCTTTCTGATAGGTCAAGCTATTGACCTTAAACAAGCGCTGGGTGGGAGGCAACCCACCATTAGGTACTGGTGTTTTTTGATATACTTGTATTTTCATGCATTTAGGCTATTGTTAGAATCATGTTTTACTTCTTTTTAGTTTCCTTTAACTTCATTTCTTTGGTCATTGATGTGTTTAGAGTATAGGATCATCTAGAGCTATGTTTAGGCATTCTAGGCTTGCATTTGGAGTGTTTCCTATGTTTTGTAGGTTCTTGGAGTTGCTAAGGAGGTTTGGAAGAGTTTGGAGGCCAAAGGAGTGATTGCAAGTGAAATGGTGATGTAGGACCAAACCGATGAGCTTGAAAGATTGAGTCATATGAAGATATTACATTGACTTTTAGCTCTGGGATTCTGAATAAAAATCATGGGAAATTGAGTTAGCTTTCTAATGGAGGTGGTTTGAAGTCATTCGGAGCTATATGGAAAGAGTTATGCCTGATTTACTGGATGCATCTCAACACAGAAAAATCCGAGAGTCCATATCGGCCAGCATATCGGGCTGGCTGGCCGATACGACCCTTCCTAGAAAAATCCGAGAGTCCGTATCGGTCGGACGACCGATACGCCGACCGATACGCGTCCCAGAAATTGCCTTGGATCCGGGTCAACACCCGGTTTGTTCCGGGTTGACCCGGCTCGAACCCTAATGACTTTTTAAGCCAAAAACCTATCTTTTTACAGAAGGTTAAGCTTTATTTTATGTTCTAAACACTTGTAAGAACAAAGATTGGATTCTTGATTTTATCTAAGTATTTCTTTGAGATTCCTTGTTCAATCTTGCTAGTTTTTCACCAATCTCTTATGATTAACATCATCTCTATGGATTTTGTTGTTCACATGATGATTAGTGAGTAGTTCTTCATAGGGCTTATGGGTTAGGTAGGATTAGGTTGATTAGGGGTGATCAATGGATTTCTAGTGCTTGATTGTTTAAAATCTCATCTGTCAAAGTGTGTTTAATGTCTAATTAGCCTTGATCAAGTTGATTAGAATGCTTAAGATTTCTTGTTCACAACATGTTCGATGAAATTCCTGTTCATAGCTTTGATAGAACTTTCACATTCTAGCGCATGAGAATGTATGTTTAGAGTGATTGTTAGTTGTTTGGAACTTGTTTGATTGCTTGCTTGATTCTAATTCAAAAAAGAGAATTTGTTCTTGGATTAGGATTAAGTAAAGATATTAGTATTAAGAGATTAAACTGATCGTATCGTTGTGTTCCTTGCTACGAGATTAGCTTGTTTGAAGTTTGAATTAGGATCCTTGATCATCCCGAGTCACCTGTCCGTTGACCTTAACCTTATGCCCTATCTTTATCATTGATTGAATCACTTGTTTATTTGCTTTTGTTTACTTCGGCTTGATTTGATTTCGTTAGGATTGTTAGAAACAACAACTTAATTGAGTGATTTGACTCTAGAGGTTTAGTGTATTCCTATTGGTTTTATCCATCCCAAAAAGGTTTGATACCTCAAAGCTACATCGATAAGCTTCAGGAATTGGTACCTCAAAGGATTGCAAAAATCTTAGTTATCAATTTGGCGCCGTTGCCATTTTGGGATTTTGGATAGATCAATTCGATTTCTAATCCTTTTTAGTTCAATCCTTGTTACTAAATTTGCTCCTTCTTCTAGCTTTGATGTCAGGTGCAAGTATTGTTGAGCCAACACATGAGGAGAATATTCAAGTCCAAGATGACTTCCTGAAAGAAGCTGAAGAGACTATTAAGGAATTTGAATTGCTTCTTGGTTGTACAATTGGTGAAGACCTTGTAGTGCGGTATGAAAATGATGAGGATGAAGGGACAATCATGGGTCACTCAACCAATATCAACAATGAAGAAGTAGGAGAAGTTGTGAGAGATGAGGAGGAGCCTTATGAAGATGAGTTGGTTGTTGAGTGCAAGAACATCAAGGAAGAGAGCATACAAGATAAGCCCTTAATCATGGAAGAATAGCCAAAGCAACCAATTCACAAGAAAGAGCCAATTGGAGAAAATCTTATAGAGAAGCAAGATGACCTCAAGGAAGAAGCCTTCAAGGAGGATGAAGAAGATGGATGTCCAATGGCTCAACCCCCTCACAAGCTTCTTGGTATAGTCTCTACCACACCATTGAGCTCTCATGATCCAAGGAGGATCCCTTTTGAGGAGATAAGGCTGAAGGAGTTTAGGGGGTGGTTCTACGATGAGTATGATCCCGGTGATACAAACTCATGCCACATCCCTAAACAAAAAGAGTGAAGGGATAGTCAAGCTAAGTGACTCAAAACAAGCTCACTTGGGAGGAATTCCCATGTCTATCCTTTTGGGGAGATTTGGGGTAAATGCAAAGAAGAAGAGAATGAGTTTTGGGATTGAGCCCTGCTCTTCATCAAACCCGACTTACTCCATGGAGGAATCATCATCCCCATCACACCACAACTAACCAGGTAACACTCCAACTTGTACATACTTGCATTTTAGCTTCTTTTCTTTCTTTTTCTCCTTTTGTTGAGTCTCTCTCTCGAGCTTGCTTTCCCACCGAGACGGTGTGAACTAAGTTTGGGGGAGAGGCTAGTTGCTAATCATGTTTTCTTTGTTCTTATTTTCGATTTCTCACTTTGAGTCTCATGCATTTCACTTAAGGCATAGAAAAAACCAAAAAAATTGAAAAAAAAATTTCAAAAAATTTCAAAAAGAAAGCATGTAGTTGCACTTGCATCATAGGATCGAGTCTAGTTGCATCATATAGGACGCATGCATAGGGAGAAATGATTGAATTTCCTTGTAAGACTGATTGAGTGATGACTTGTTCTTTGTGCTAGTTGTTTGAGCTAGTTGATTGTCCTAAGATTGCAATTCAAGAAAGGCTAGAAAGTTAAGACGAACTATGCTAGGATTGCTTGCTTTGAAACTTGATTTGAAACTGAAATAGGCTTTGAATTGACACTAGCTCTACCTAAGTGAGAACTTTAATGATGACATCTAATTATCTTACTCATGCTTGCGTGCTAAACTCATGGATACTCTGAAAATATTCAAGCATTCTTGTCCCTTTTACCACTCTCGCTTGCTTGAATAGACTCCACACCTTTCACCACCCTTCTTTCAAACCACAAACACTATCTTGAGTGGTAGGCCTATTTGGAATGAACTAGGTAAAAAATGTTGAGTATGAGGCGACTAGGAGAAATTTCCATATAGATGCAAGCTCAACATCTTTGGCTTTGCAATAGGCTAGGATCAAAGTTTGGGGGAAGAGTTGGGAAAGGAGAAAGAGAGTAAAGAAAAGAAAGAATAAAAAGGGATTTTGGTTGGGATCTTATGTTTGTTGGCAAAGTGTTTTAAAAGAAGAAAAGCTCTTATGTGTTTAAAGAAAAGAAAAGTGTCTTATATTTTGAAATGAAAAGAAGCCAAAGGCTCACCTTAGAGAAAGAAAAGAGACCATTGCTAAAGAAAGATTTGAGCTAAGTTAAAAAGAAAATATTTGCCACTGTTTTGAAAAGTCTTTATTGATCCTTGGGGAGTTTGATTGGAAAGTGTCTGATTGAGAAAAGGGGATGAGGCAAAAATAGCCTTGGTCAAGGGTAGTATCCATTTAGGTGGGCTAGATTAGGAGAAGAAGTAATTGGGGCATGGGTAGATGGAAATCAACCTAGTATGCACCAATTGCCTCTAACTCTTAGCATTTTACTATAGCTCATTCACTTCTTCATGAGAGAACCTTCATGCTTTTGGAATAAACCCCTCTTTTGATTGAGATCACTTTAATCTCAAAACCTTGTCCCTTTGCCAAATGAGTTTGATCACCTTGCATTGAGTAAGATCCACTTGAAAACCTAATGAATGTTAAAGAGCTAGTTGATAGGAATGCTTGTCTAGGTTGAGAATTGAGCTAAGAGTTTTGTCTTGATGAGCATGGCTAAATTTTTGGAGTAAGCCTAACTTGGTTGCATCTTGGTGACGTTGACTCGAATTGGAACTTGTTGATCTCAGTTTTGTCTTTGGATATGAGCTCCCGCCTTCAAACCTTTCTCCCAACTTGCTTTGATAGTCTTATGCTTGCTTGTGGACAAGCAAGGTTTAAGTTTGGGGGAATTGATATACTTGTATTTTCATGCATTTAGGCTATTGTTAGAATCATGTTTTACTTCTTTTTAGTTTCCTTTAACTTCATTTCTTTGGTCATTGATGTGTTTAGAGTATAGGATCATCTAGAGCTATGTTTAGGCATTCTAGGCTTGCATTTGGAGTGTTTCCTATGTTTTTTAGGTTCTTGGAGTTGCTAAGGAGGTTTGGAAGAGTTTGGAGGCCAAAGGAGTGATTGCAAGTGAAAAGGTGATGTAGGACTAAACCGATGAGCTTGAAAGATTGAGTCATATGAAGATATTACATTGACTTTTAGCTCTGGGATTCTGAAACAAAATCATGGGAAATTGAGTTAGCTTTCTAATGGAGGTGGTTTGAAGTCATTCGAAGCTATATGGAAAGAGTTATGCCTGATTTACTGGATGCATCTCAACACAGAAAAATCCGAGAGTCCATATCGGCCAGCATATCGGGCTGGCTGACCGATACGACCCTTCCCAAAAAAATCCTAGAGTCCGTATCGGTCGGACGACCGATACGCCGACCGATACGCGTCCCAGAAATTGCCTTGGATCCGGGTCAACACCCGGTTTGTTCCGGGTTGACCCGGCTCGAGCCCTAATGACTTTTTAAGCCAAAAACCTATCTTTTTACAGAAGGTTAAGCTTTATTTTATGTTCTAAACACTTGTAAGAACAAAGATTGGATTCTTGATTTTATCTAAGTATTTCTTTGAGATTCCTTTTTCAATCTTGCTAGTTTTTCACCAATCTCTTATGATTAACATCATCTCTATGGATTTTGTTGTTCACATGATGATTAGTGAGTAGTTCTTCATAGGGCTTATGGGTTAGGTAGGATTAGGTTGATTAGGGGTGATAAATGGATTTCTAGTGCTTGATTGTTTAAAATCTCATCTGTCAAAGTGTGTTTAATGTCTAATTAGCCTTGATCAAGTTGATTAGAATGCTTAAGATTTCTTGTTCACAACATGTTCGATGAAATTCCCGTTCATAGCTTTGATAGAACTTTCACATTCTAGCGCATGAGAATGTATGTTTAGAGTGATTGTTAGTTGTTTGGAACTTGTTTGATTGCTTGCTTGATTCTAATTCACAAATGAGAATTTGTTCTTGGATTAGGATTAAGTAAAGAGATTAGTATTAAGAGATTAAACTGATCGTATCGTTGTGTTCCTTGCTAGGAGATTAGCTTGTTTGAAGTTTGAATTAGGATCCTTGATCATCCCGAGTCACCTGTCCGTTGACCTTAACCTTATGCCCTATCTTTATCATTGATTGAATCACTTGTTTATTTGCTTTTGTTTACTTCGGCTTGATTTGATTTCGTTAGGATTGTTAGAAACAACAACTTAATTGAGTGATTTGACTCTAGAGGTTTAGTGTATTCCTATTGGTTTTATCCATCCCAAAAAGGTTCGATACCTCAAAGCTACATCGATAAGCTTGAGGAATTGGTACCTCAAAGGATTGCAAAAATCTTAGTTATCATTTTTTCTACTTAATTTTTGGTGTTTTTGTTAGGATTTTACGTTTGTTTTTGTTTTTGGTGAGTTTATGTTGCAGGTCTCGGGCAAATTCGCAGTGCAACGATCGACTCACTTCTGTGTCGATCGTCACAACACGATCGGAATCGCATTGCAGCGATCGTTGCGGTCCTGAGCAACGATCGACCATACACGAAAATCGCCAAGTATCGGTCGATGCAATTAGTGCAACGATCGATGCATGAGCGACAGAGGTAAACCCGACAGAACTCAACAGAACTTTAACAATTTTTTTTTATTTTCTTTTTACCAATCCTTCGCTGGACACTACTGGGGACAGTGTGTCTTAAGTGTGGGGGAGGTGCTACTGACTTTTGTTTTCTGTTTTCTTAAGAGTCAGTCCGTTTTTCAAAAAAAAATTTTGTTTTATTGAGTCAAAATTGTTTAAGTAAGAAACTATGATTTTCTGAGAAGATTTACAAGACTTGCAGGAACTTAAGTAACCATTGGGATGAAGTTGCAGGATCTATCTCTGACTATTAGAAAACCCCATCACAGATCAACCTACTGGGAACACCCACATCACTTCAGGTATCAGAGGATCCTTTTACTGACTTCAATTTAATATTGACTTAGATTTCTCACCTAAGGGCTTGGTATACTTTGTGTCGGATTCCCTTGTTAGTTCTGACACAGCCTGTCAACCTATCCTATTTAGTTCCCTTCTCCCCTTCAATAAAAAAAAAAGATAATAAACTGAGGATGAGTTAGTAACTCCGAAGTGGTCATGGGAATGGTAGCAAACACTATTTTCTCTCATGTGATCCATGGAATGTGTCCAAAGTACACCCCATAACGGGAAGAACACTGATAAAAAAAATAAAATGATACCCAATGGGGAAACATCAGTTGTTAAAGAAGGGAAAGAGAAGAAAGGGACTAGAGAAAGATAGTATGGTGGTCTAGAGCTGATAAGGTAAGAATCCATGTGCCCTTTGATCGATACTCCTTAGGTGAGACCGCACTTAAATACTTGCAGAAGTCAGTAGGGAGAATTTGAATGCTTGAATGTGATTGTGGAGTTTACCTAGGACAGTTGCTAAGTGTGGGGGAAGTACATGTTGGTCTTGATATCCTGTGATTGATTCTTTCAGTGGTTTACTAAGGGGAATCTGAGTATTGTAGCTTCTAGGATGAAATGAGTTTCTGAAGAGTTTTCAAACCTCTTTACCATGTTTTAGTTCTCTGTTTTGCTTGAGGGCAAGCAAAGGCTAAGTGTGGGGGAGTTGATATATCATGGTTTTTACCGGTTTTATGCCATGATATAGTTGTGTTTTTAGTGTCTTTTGTGTTCTTTTAGAGTCTTTTACAGGTATAATCAGGTTTGGAGCTGAATTAGAGATAATGGAGCATTTTGGAGATTTTTGGAGTGTTTGGCCGAGAGATAGAGTTCACTGTCCGAAACAGAGAAAGGTGTCGATCGTTGCACTCTAGCATCGATCGATGCACCAGCGAGATGGGCCAAAACTCGGCGGTTTAGAAGATGCAAGATATTGCACTTTGATCCAAAAGTTCCTGATATTTACAAAGAAGCCCATGGCCGAGATTATACCTATATAATCAAGTTTTAGTTGTTTTTATTAGATACGCTTTCATAATTAAGAGCAGAGGATTTTTAGAGCTTTTGGGGCTGATCTGAACCTGTTACATCATCTGTATTTGGAGAAGATTTCGAACCCCTTTTTACTCTTATTCTTTTATGCAATTTATTCATCATATGATTATGTTTTCATTATCTATGTCTGAGTAGATTCCTTGTTAGGTTTAGGGTTTCTCACATAGGATTTCATGACTTGCTAGACTTGTTCAAATTCAGTTAAGGATTCATAACTATATCTGTTCTTCAATTTAATTTTGCTTAAAGCTAGTTCTAACCTGATCAATTAGAATCTAGATCTTAGGTTGCTAAATACGTCACGGAAGTGGGGTTTAGGAATCTGAACTAATTAAATTGGGCAATTAAACTTTGCGCAAACGGAAGTTTGGTTTAGGATAATTGTGAACATATCAAACTTGGGATTAATGCTAGTTTAATCTGTTAGTTCTCGCAAACGAAAGTTTGGTTTGCTGCACTTAGACTTAGAGAATTATCGCAAAGGAATTTGGTTAATTCTACATCTGTGTTTTGAGTTCTAGAATTGTGCTTAATTAGATCCTTGCTGAATGAACTGTCTGCTTGTCTGATTTCCTGAGAACGCCCTAGACTTAGCGCTTTTAATTACTTGCTTTCACAACCGTTAATCTGCTACTGATTTACTTTCTCGCACCACTTTTAATTCAATTACATTGCTTTCCTCCTAGTTAAATTCCTGTTCTTGAGCTATTGAATACCAGAGTCTCTGTGGATTTCGATACCCTATATACTACATTGATATTGCTGTGCACTTGCAGTTTAGTATAGGGATTAAAACTCTGAGCCTATCAGCTGACGTGGGTGATTGTCAAACTGCTTTTTACAGCTGGGTTGTCTCACAATGTGTGACGAGAAACCATATTCACTTTCTTAAAGATAACTCGGGGCGTCTGATTGGTTTGTCTGAGGATATTAAGACTCACGCAGCTGATTATTTCGAACGGATTCTTGGTCTTACAGAGCTCGTCGGTCACTGTTGAGGAGTTGCGAGAAGTGTTACCGTTTCGTTGCTCCAGCGAAATCAATGCAGCTCTTCAAAGGGGGGTCTTGGCAAGTGAGATCAAATATACTGTCTTCTCGATGCCTTTAAATAAAAGCCTAGGGCAAGATGGTTATTCGGTCGAGTTTCTTAGAGCTTCGTGAGAGACCGTGGGGAAAGGATGTTATTAGTGCAGTTCGAGAAATATTTGCTAATGTCGTCTTCTAAGAGACATGAACACCACTCCTATCACGTTGATACCAAAAAAAATCAGAGGTGTGCCAGCTTGGGGACTATAGGCCGATCAGCTTGTGCAATATTGTTTATAAGGTAATCTCCAAGATTATTGCTAATCGCTTAAAGCCAATTCTTCAAGAGTGTATAAGCCGCAATCAAGCAGAATTCTTGAGAGGTAGAAGTCTAGGGGAGATTTTTTTGCTTGCCTCGAAATTAATTAGGGACTATGATAAATCAGCTTGCCCGAAAAGCTGTATAATTAAAGTCGACATCTAGAAGGCGTTTGACACGGTCTGTTGGGACTTCGTTCTCAAGCTTCTAGAAGCTCAGGATTTCCCGGTGATGTTCAAAACATGGATCAGAGAATGTATATCATCTCCGTGCTCCTCAATCAACATTAACGGGGAACTTGCGGGTTTCTTTGCTGGGAAGAAGGGTCTTCGACAACGGGATTCCATTTCTCCATATCTCTTCAGTATGGTGATGGAAGTCTTATATAAGTACGTGGAGAAAGCGGCTGAAAATTGAAGCCTGGTTTTGCATCCGTCTTGTGCATCTCAGCATCTCCGGAGGTAACGCACTTACTGTTTGCTGATGATCTTCTTGTTTTTTCGGATGGTTCGCATGACTTAATCTCGGGCATCATTGAGGTTATGCAGCAGTTTAAGGAGATCAGTTGCCTGGATATGAATGCGAGTAAGTCGGATATTTTTTTGGTGGTTACTCAGAGGTTGAAGCTGCGGCCCTTACTCAGTTCTGGGATTTCACTCTCGGGACTTTCCAAACCCACTACCCTGGCCTTCCTTTGAGCCTGAAAAGGATAACCTTTACCACGCTTCAGCCTTTTGTGGAGAAAATCACGTCAAAGCTGCATACTTTGACGGTGAAATTCCTTTCATTTGCAGGGAAAGTTCAGCTTATTTCCTCTGTAATTTATGGGATGGTAAATTTCTGGAGCTTGGTATTTGTTCTTCCCAAACGATTTTACAACAAGGTGGATTCTCTTAGTTCCGCTTTTCAGTGGAAGAATAAAACATCATCAGCCGTTGGAGCTAGAGTTTCGTGGGTTAACATTTATAGGCCTAAAGCAGAAGGAGGTCTCGAGATTAGGAGATTGGAAGAGTTCGAAATTGTTTTTCGGCTCAATTTGGTGTGGAATTACTTCTCTTCTTCAGATTCAATTTGGGCTGCTTGGATGCAAAATAATGCCTTTGGTAGGAAGAGTTTTTGATTAATGGAAGATGTTCCTCGCTTATCTCACACAGTTAGGAGCATGCTTCATATTAAAGACCAAATCGCGACTTTCCCCCCGATGCCAAATCGGTGATGGATCGTTGGCTCTTTTCTGGCATGATACATGGACTTCTCTCGGTCCCCTATTTGCAGTTTCTGGAAGTAATGGTCCGAGAGAGTTTTGGTTAAGACTTGATGCTCGGGTGGTGGACGCAACGAGAAATGGGGAATGGTTTCTTCCTCGAGGCAGATTAGATGCTGCGATTTCTTCCAAATTTCTCACGGATCTAGTCCCGCCTCAGGTATCTAGATATAAGGATTTATATTTGTGTAGAAATGAAGCTGGTGAGTATGTTGATAGTTTTTCCTCTAAAGGGACTTGGGATCAGCTGCGGCAGGTTCGCCATTTGGTGGATTGGTACGATGTAGTTTGGTTTAAGGAAGAAATTCCTAGATGTTCTTTCAATTTGTGGCTTGCCATGCTTTGTAGACTGCGTACTCGTGATCGTCTTAGATCATGGGGGATACATGTTTCAGATTCTTGTGTTTTTTGGTCAGCAGGTTCAGAAGACCATAACCACTTTTTCATCCGGTGCCCGTTTGTAATAGGCATCTGGTCGAGGTTTTTGGGCCATTATATTGCGTCTCCTCCGGAAGACCTTTTCCCAGCATTGACTATGTCGCATCTGGCCCCTTTTGGTCCGCGCAGTCATCTCTCCATTGTCTTTAAACTCATTTTGCAGGTTCTGGTGTATAACATCTGGAGAGAACGTAACGCGAGGATCTTCAGAGACTCCTCTTATTTGCCATCTTCGGTATTTACTTCGGTGGACAGAACAATCAAGGACAAGCTCTTATCCTTCCCAGCAACATCGATGAGATCTCCTTCCTTGTTATAGCTCTATTTCAGATTCTTTGGAACTATCAGCTAAGGCGGCAGTCTAAAGTTTTCAGCCTCTTTTCTTCTTTCCTTTTTCATTTTCTGCATCCCCCTTTGTAATCTCCTCCATCGTTAATTTTCTTCTATTTGTAATAGGTTGCTTGCAACAGACTATATAAAATCAGAAAATGGTATAAATCTTAACATTTAGACCCAAAAAATACCAAAAAAATGGAATAAAGATGGTTTGGAGAATAAGATCAATTGTGCAAAGTCTTGGTTTGATTCAGAGTTAATTAATGTTCTATATCAGATATGATTTAGAGTGATTTACATGGATAGTGTCTTCTACTTCTTAAACCCAAAGGACATGCACTTTGTGTAATAGCCCACTTTGGGCCCAAAGAGGAAGAGAATGTGTGATGAACTTAGTTGTCCCTCTTCAGTTCCCTATAAAAAGAGATACACTCCCCCTTGGTTTATCACATTTAGAGCAAAGAGTGCAGCTGTGCCAAAATCATGAGCCAGCTGTCAAAGCCAGCCTCCGACCGTATGACCGCCAATCAGCCGCCGACTGCAGGATTGCCGACTAGCTGATTGCCAGAGCTGCCTGCCGTCGCCGGGGCGCTGTCATCGCCGAGAAACCATTGCTCACCATCTTTGTCCGCCGTGAGCCGCTGCCGATCCCAAACTATGAGCCGTCGTCTTCTTGACTCGTTTAAGTGCTGTTTTCTCCATTCTTATCGTTTCTAAGGTTAGATCCCAGACCTATCTCGATCTCTGATTCTAGATCCGATCTAACCTGATCGCCATTTGTAGATCTCAGTCCGTGATTCCTTTCTCGTCTCTTCTCTCGTCAGATCTACCATGGTTTCTCCGATTTCAGACTGGTCTTGATCTCTACCTTGTTCCTTCTCAAAATTGGGACATAACACTACAAAAAATTGGCCTTTAACAACAGCATAATCCGTCGCTAATAAATTGCAACTAAACATAAATCGTTGTTAAATGTTCGTCGTTATTCATATTTGGTCGTTAATTCGTCGCAAATAACAACTGCTCATTTTCATCGTTAGTCCGTCTTTAATCCGTAGCAAAATAAGCAACGAAATAGGATGGTCGCAAGTCGTTGTTAATTAGTAGTGAAATTAACAAAAAATTAACATAGAATAAATGACGAATATAAAAATATATTTTAATAAATAAAATTCGTTAAATCGTTGTTAAATATTTCGACATTAAATCGTCGTTATTGAATTCATCGCAAATTCGTCGTGTTTCCTTTGTTATTTTATTTTGTCACTATTACGTCATAAAGATATTCGTCGTATGTTCGTCGTTAATCTACGTCGAACTAACGACGAACATTAAATATATACATTGATTAAAAATTATATATATATAATTAATTTCAGAAATTAAAATTTAATAATAATAAAAAACAAAATATTTTACAAACCAAAATGAAAACCATAATATAAAAAAACTAAACTATCCTAGTTCAGATCCAACTCCGTATCGGCCAAAAAGTATGCGGCTCGGTTAAATCACCGGTCTCTGATAAGAACATCCTCGTTGCAGACAAAGATGTCTGAGACGGTCCCGTCTGGCTCAGTCTTACTGCCACCTCTGCCGCTTGTTTCCTCCCTATCTCCTCCAAATCCCGTGCAAACTGAGGGTTATCGTCGGCGAGAAGGTCGAACAAGCTATCATGAGCTCGTATAGACTCCTTGTAACCAGCTGCCTTCTCTTACAAAGCAGCCGTCTTTGTTGTCAACCTCACGATGATGGCATTCGCGGAATAAAGCTTTGTCTGTAAAGCGGCCGCTTCCTCGTTAACACATCTCGGGTGTAACGTAGAAGCGACTGGAGTATCCTGTACGGATCCCATTTCTATGATCCGTCCCTTCTTCATAGGAGTAACCTACATATAAAATCGATAACAAAAAAATATGAATAGCAAAAATAATTCGAAAAATAGTTAAAATTTGCAAAAGGAAAAGATTATCTACCTCGGTGAAGATCTCATTGGTCATCAATCTATCACGGATTGGATTACTCCCGGCAAGAGCTCCTGTGATAGCTGTGTCTCGAGTCACACTTCGTTGTAGAACGTCTCGGCTGAAGGACTCACAAAAAAACCATTCTTCTTTTTGTGAGTTGCTGCGTAGAGGTCATGCAGCGATGGCAGCTCTCCGTCCTTAACCTACGCAAAAACTAAAACAATACTTATATATATTTGAATATTTATAAAAAGATAAAAAATATTAATTTATTACCATATCTAATCGTATACCACCAAAGACTTCTGCCTGGCAGTATGGGGCGTTGGTGGTTGACCATCCGACCACATGGTCAACCGAGCTGGGGAGCACTTCGTCGACTTGTTGACCGAGTCCTCGTCGATCCAAAAGCTCTTCAAGCCGTCCCAAACGGCTTTCGACAAGTAACTCGGCTTCGATTTGTCGCCATTAACCTTCCATCCCTTGTTCTTCGAGTCAGAGACGGTGCCGTTGAGGCAAAGCATCGCCTTCTTCTCAAACTGCGCCTTGACAGACTCGTGGTGCGCATTATATTCTCAATGAAAAACACGTGAACCAGATGTCTCGGTATGGCTCTCGGTTTGACTCCAGTTCGCGTGAGGCTCTCTAAAATAGCCTTTAATTGTATAGGTATTTGAGATTTCTAATTGTTAAAATGTAATCTGGAAGTATAATCTTATCAAAGATATACATAAAAAAATAACGTCATCTAGCAATTTTTGATCAATAAGAGTGAATGCGTAAGAATCTTACACTTAAACTTTGAACTTTATAGGTTAAGTTTTAAAGCAATCCAGTATATTTAAGACATTAACACTGATATACCAATTTTATATAATTTTTTCAAGTATAAATATCACCATTTTTCTTCTTATGTTAAAACATATAATCACATGTTTAGTCAAAGCTACGAATTAACGACGGATCGTAAAAGTTGTCGTAGATCTTAACTTTTCGTGTGTCTATGGTGATCCTATACGAGAAAGAAGACAAAGAGTATGATATCAACTTGTTAACATTGGACTAATAAGGAATGAGTCTTGGGTTCTTGTTGGTGATTTTAATGAGTTGATGAGCAACGACGAAAAACTTGGTGGTGAGATCAGAAATGATTCAACCTTCTGGAATTTCAAGCGAATGGCTGATGAATGTAAGATAAATGAATTGAGTTTTACTGGGAACTCAATGTCGTGGGCTGGCTGGAGGGACAGAGTATGGGTCCAATGTCGGTTGGATATAATTTTGGTAATGATGAATGGTTCACATTGTTCCCTAGGTTTAAAACAGAATATATTGACCTATGGGGCTCCCGCCATCGTCCTATAAATCTAAGTTTTGTGTGGGAGGTTGAAGAACAGGGGAGATGAAGGTTTTACTTTGATAAGCGAATGGTTGGGAAACCTGGTGTGGAAGAGGCAGTGCGGAAAGGATGGTCAGAGGATAATACTAACGACAACACTACTCCTATGGACCGAATTTTTGGCTGTCGTAAGGAACTTGCTAAATGGAAGAGATTTGCTAACTTGAATTCCAGAGATAAAATATCCCTTCTACGCCATGAGAAGGATAAAAACAGAACTTGCGAAAGCCCATAGAGAAGAAGAGCTCTATTGGCGTCAGAGGAGTAAGGACCAATGGCTCAAGGCTGGTGATAAGAATACACCTTTCTTTCAAAATAGTGTCAAGGGGAGTAAGATACAAAACAAAGTTATTATGCTTAAGAATGCAACAAGAGATGAAGTTTTCTCGGAAGGTGCTAAAGGTCTGATTGTAGTAGATTATTTTCGAGACCTATTCATGAGCTCCAATCCGTATGATCTTGAATCCCTCTTTTCTGGGTTCACATGACGTGTAACCCCTGCAATGAATGAATCCCTCACGTCTCCTCTCTGATGAAGAAATCCAGCAAGCAGCCTTTAGTGGGAAAGGTAGTAGTGCTCCGGGAGAAGATGGATTGACATGAACGTTCTATAAACGTTTTTGGAATATTGTTGGCCCTAAGGTAACAAAGGAGGTCCGTAGCTTCTTTGCTATTGCGGTAATTCCAGCAAGCTGGAATCATACACAATTAAGTCTCTTACCTAAAGTTCAGAATTCAACTGAGATGAAAGATATGCGTCCGATCAGCTTGTGTTCTGTCTATTATAAGATCATCTCCAAGATCTTGTGCTCACGCTTGAACGCATCCTCCCAAGCATCATCTCTGATACTCAAGGTGCCTTTGTATCTGGCCGTTTGATAACAGATAATGTAATCATCGCACATGATATGGTGCATGGCTTACGCACCAGGGAAAAGGTATCCGACACTTTCATGGCAGTGAAAACAGATATGTTCAAAGCGTATGATTGAGTGGAATGGTGTTTTCTTGAAACACTTATGGAGAATATGAATTTCGATATAGTATGGATACGTTGGATAATGTCTTGTGTTTACTCGGTCACTTATTTGGTTTTTCTAAATGAGCGTTCACATGGTTTTATCAAGCCAGAGAGAGGCATCCGGCAAGGTGATCCTCTCTCTCCTCTACTTTTCATCATGTGTGATGAAGCTCTAGTGAGTTGCCTCAATGATTCAGAAGCTCATGGTTGATTTAATGGGATCAAACTGACAACATCTAGTCCAGCAGTACACCATTTACTTGTTGGAATTTGTTATAGATGGGTTTAGCACCCCACCCACTTAGAAGGCCCAGGATTTATTCTTAATATAAAGGCCGGCCCAATAGAGCAATAGAAGCCCAATCAAATGCGCTATTGCCGAGCCCATCGTCATCGGCTCGATTCGGCTCAGCTGAACGACAGCAAATCAGCTCGGCTAAGCCGAACAGATGCAAGTCAGCTCGGCTACGCTAACAGCCAAAGGAATGTACGACTCGGCCCATCACGTCACCAAGTACGGCCCAACTCGCACGAACTCGACAAGCGGTCAACGGCCTGTACAAAGTACGACCGTATTTTACTATAAATAGGAGTCGTCACTGTACATTAATGTAACTTTTTGGGGGATTTGTGCACTTCTTACTACTTTCTCTCTCTAGAGTCAATTTCCCAAATTGTAAACCGAGCACGTCTTTCGACCTGCTCGGGAATCTGAACACCGACTACGCTCGTCCCGAGCATATTACTCTCGACAAAGAACCCCGAACACAATCTTCTCTTCTTTCACCCCGAGCATTACTTTATTCTCGTTTATCACTGAATCTAGTCGGTTCTCTCTCAAGAACAACTTAGTTCCTTCGGACCGAGCACGTCAACTCTCTAGCAAGACGCGCATCCCGACCTCGTGACCACCTCGGTTATCACAGAATTCATACCGGTTTATAAAATAATTTTATAATTCAACCTATGAACATACTAGCCAAAATCTCATGCAAATACTGAAAAAAATTAGATCTAGTATTTCGAATGTACCTGGATATTTTGCAGCGGAATAAAAACGAGGTAATTCGAGATTGTTTAGCACTCCAAGTGTCGTGCCTCTATCGGTATCCACACGCACACAAACTGGATCGGGTCAGGATGCTAATGCCGTCGAGATCAAATCTCAAAAATACAACGAACAATTCGTCTCTATGGTTTGGTGTAAGCGGCTGTATATGGTGTGTGTTACTAAACATCATTACGTTTCTTTTTATACACACAACATACCTAATCAAATTAGGTTTGCCATATTTACTAATGGGATGAGCCCAAATTATATTGATTATGAGTGGATCATAATTCATTCGATAACTGACATATCATGGTTTTTATCGGTTTTATGCCATGATATAGTTGTGTTTTTAGTGTCTTTTGTGTTCTTTTAGAGTCTTTTACAGGTATAATCAGGTTTGGAGCTGAATTGGAGATAATGGAGCATTTTGGAGATTTTTGGAGTGATTGGCCGAGAGATAGAGTTCACTGTCCGAAACAGAGAAAGGTGTCGATCGTTGCACACCTGCAACGGTCGATGCACCAGCGAGATGGGCCAAAAACTCGGCGGTTTAGAAGAATCAAGATATTGCACTTTGATCCAGAAGTTCATGATATTTACAAAGAAGCCCCTGACCGAGATATAATAGAGTTTTTAGTGTTTTAATTAGATACGCTTTATACGCTTTACATTACGCTTTGATACTAATAGCTAAGAGATTTCTAGAGCTTTTGGGGCTGATCTATTTCCTGTATTCACTTATTTTGGAGAAGATTTCGAACCCCTTTATCTATTTAATTTCTTATATGCAATCTATTATTTCTTTGATTATGTTTTCATTAATCATGTCTGAGTAGATCCATAGTTGAGTTTAGGGTTTCTCACATAGGATTTCATGACTTGCTAGACTTGTTCAAATTCAGTTAAGGATTCATAACTATATCTGTTCTTCAATTTAATTGTGCTTAAAGCTAGTTCTAACCTGATCAATTAGAATCTAGATCTTAGGTTGCTAAATACGTCACGGAAGTGGGGTTTAGGAATCTGAACTAATTAAATTGGGCAATTAAACTTTGCGCAAACGGAAGTTTGGTTTAGGATAATTGTGAACATATCAAACTTGGGATTAATGCTAGTTTAATCTGTTAGTTCTCGCAAACGAAAGTTTGGTTTGCTGCACTTAGACTTAGAGAATTATCGCAAAGGAATTTGGTTAATTCTATATTTGTGTTTTGAGTTCTAGAACTGTGCTTAATTAGATCCTTGCTGAATGAACTGTCTGCTTGTCTGATTTCCTGAGAATACCCTAGGCTTGACGCTTTTAGTTTATTGCTTCACAACCGTTAATCTATGCTACTGTTTACTTTCTTGCTTCGCAATTTATTTACTTCACTATCTGCTTATTTCTAGTATTAATCTCTACGTTTCTGTTTCTATTGAGACCAAGTGTCCCTGTGGATTCGATAGCCCTATATACTACTTTGACATTGCTGTTCACTTGCAGTTTAGAATAGGGTAAAACTTAGAGCCTATCAGGTTTTTGGCGCCGTTGCCGGGGACTCTTTGAGTCTTCGATAGCTTAGAGCTTAGGGTTTTACTAGGATTTTTTGTTTTCTTTTCGTTTTTGCTTTTTTTTATTTTTGCTGATTTATTTTTCTGTTTTCTCTGATTTCGCATTGCGTCGATCGACGCCCTGCTTGCATCGATCGACACACTTCGCTGAATCACTAAGAATACTAAGAGATCGTCAGGACGATGTGTCGGAATGATATCTTCATCTCAGGGATTGACAGTTCACAGATAGCTGGGTTGAAGAACCAAGTTGACTCTCTGCATAGTCTTCTACTTGGAAAGTACGCACAAGAAGCTAACCATTGCGTTGAAAGAACTGGATTCTATAGTCACGGATCTGCTTTTCAGAAACCCTTTACAAGGAGTTGTAGTGTTTCTTCTTACCAAGTACCGCCTGCACCTACAGCTCATGAGAGCAGAATGGAAATCATGATGGAGCAGTACCTTGAGAGACAACAACAGATTGATAGGTCCTTCAACTCAAAGATGGATGCTTTGTATGAAGACTTGAGTGAGAAGTTTGAATCTTTGAGCACGCATATGGAGGAGCTGGATATCAAAATTGAACGAAGAGATGTAGCAATAGAGAGGCAGAATGAAGCTAAGAGAGCTGAACGGAAGCTGCACATCAATGCTGTGAACATAAGGGATGAGATTGAGTTGCTAGGTGAAGAAGAGAGCATAATCTCGGATTTTCTGGATGAATATTGTCTGTCTGATACATGCACCGATCGACACCCCCTCAGTGACGATCGACACGCCATTCTGACGGCAATTTCGAGTTCTTTCGAGAAACAGAATCGCCTTGCATCGATCGACACACATCATGCAACGATCGACACAGAACGCAGACATGTCCAGAAACCTGCAACAGTACCAGAACGAGTCTACAAGCCCCCAGTGCCATATCCTAAGGTTCCCAAACCTTCCAAACAAGAGCTAGAAGTGGCTAACTGCATAAAAGTGATGGATAAGAAGGTGAATAAAACACCACCAATTGAAACTTCGCGAGTTCATGAAAAGAAGGTGATCTCCACTGATGGTCATCTGAAAGAAGAAGTTCAGATTGGTGGAACTACAGTATCTGATAGTGGAGAAAAGAAGATGGCGGTTCCTCTTGAACCTGCTCTAACATCTTCAGTACCTGCAACTGCTCATAAGCAGAAAGCTCCAGACATCAGATATACATCAAAGGTAAGGTACAAATCACCTAAGCTTAAACCTTCTGACCACATTATTTTGAATGCAGGAAAACGCAGTAGACCGCCCAAGCTTCGCTCCCGCCCTGATTCTGATTACTCATTCCTTGGAAGATCTCATGATCTAAATGCTTATACGCCACCTTGGATGAGGAGACTTGAACAGAGACAGAAAAAGTCTCTGTCAGGACCTCCTGGTACCTGAAAATTCCCATCCGTCCGGTCAAGCTATTGACCTTAAACAAGCGCTAGGTGGGAGGCAACCCACCATTAGGTACTGGTGTTTTTCTACTTAATTTTTGGTGTTTTTGTTAGGATTTTACGTTTGTTTTTGTTTCTGGTGAGTTTATGTTTGCAGGTCTCGGTTAAATCGCAGTGCAACGATCGACGCACTTCTGTGTCGATCGTCACAACACGAAAGGAATCGCATTGCAGCGATCGTTGCGGTCCTGAGCAACGATCGACCATACATGAAAATCGCCAAGTAACGGTCGATGCACTTAGTGCAACGGTCGATGCCTGAGCGACAGAGGTAACCCGACAAACATAATTTCACCTTTTCAATTTTTCTTTCTTTTTACCGATCCTTCGCTGGACACTACTGGGGACAGTGTGTCTTAAGTGTGGGGGAGGTGCTACTGACTTTTGTTTTCTGTTTTCTTAAGAGTCAGTCCGTTTTTCAAAAATTTTTGTTTTATTGAGTCAAAATTGTTTAAGTAAGAAACTATGATTTTCTGAGAAGATTTACAAGACTTGCAGGAACTTAAGTAACCATTGGGATGAAGTTGCAGGATCTATCTATGACTATTAGAAAACCCCATCACAGATCAACCTACTGGGAACACCCACATCACTTCAGGTATCAGAGGATCCTTTTACTGACTTCAACCTTAATACTGACTTAGATTTCTCACCTAAGGGCTTGGTATACTTTGTGTCGGATTCCCTTGTTAGTTCTGACATAGCCTGTAAACCTGTCCTATTTAGTTCCCTTCTCCCCTTCTGTAAAGTAAAAAAATAAAAAATAAACTGAGGATGAGTTAGTAACTCCGAAGTGGTCATGGGAATAGTAGCAAACACTATTATCTCTCATGTGATCCATGGAATGTGTCCAAAGTACACCCCATAACGGGAAGAACACTGATAAAAAAAATAAAATGATACCCAGTGGGGAAAAATCAGTTGTTAAAGAAGGGAAAGAGAAGAAAGGGACTAGAGAAAGATAGTATGGTGGTCTAGAGCTGATAAGGTAAGAATCCATGTGCCCTTTGATCGATACTCCTTAGGTGAGACCGCACTTAAATACTTGCAGAAGTCAGTAGGGAGAATTTGAATGCTTGAATGTGATTGTGGAGTTTACCTAGGACAGTTGCTAAGTGTGGGGGAAGTACATTGTGGTCTTGATATCCTGTGATTGATTCTTGCAGTGGTTTACTAAGGGGAATCTGAGTATTGTAGCTTCTAGGATGAAATGAGTTTCTGAAAGTTTTCAAACCTCTTCACCATGCTTTAGTTCTATGTTTTGCTTGAGGGCAAGCAAAGGCTAAGTGTGGGGGAGTTGACATATCATGGTTTTTATCGGTTTTATGCCATGATATAGTTGTGTTTTTAGTGTCTTTTGTGTTCTTTTAGAGTCTTTTACAGGTATAATCAGGTTTGGAGCTGAATTGGAGATAATGGAGCATTTTGGAGATTTTTGGAGTGATTGGCCGAGAGATAGAGTTCACTGTCCGAAACAGAGAAAGGTGTCGATCGTTGCACACCTGCAACGGTCGATGCACCAGCGAGATGGGCCAAAAACTCGGCGGTTTAGAAGAATCAAGATATTGCACTTTGATCCAGAAGTTCCTGATATTTACAAAGAAGCCCCTGACCGAGATTATACCTATATAATAGAGTTTTTAGTGTTTTAATTAGATACGCTTTATACGCTTTACATTACGCTTTGATACTAATAGCTAAGAGATTTCTAGAGCTTTTGGGGCTGATCTATTTCCTGTATTCACTTATTTTGGAGAAGATTTCGAACCCCTTTATCTATTTAATTTCTTATATGCAATCTATTATTTCTTTGATTATGTTTTCATTAATCATGTCTGAGTAGATCCATAGTTGAGTTTAGGGTTTCTCACATAGGATTTCATGACTTGCTAGACT
Organism: Orychophragmus violaceus; assembly: GCA_030180135.1. Lineage (NCBI taxonomy): Eukaryota > Viridiplantae > Streptophyta > Magnoliopsida > Brassicales > Brassicaceae > Orychophragmus > Orychophragmus violaceus. The sequence goes on along the minus strand of CM058230.1, from coordinate 24,367,014 downwards.
TGTTCAAATTCAGTTAAGGATTCATAACTATATCTGTTTTTCAATTTAATTGTGCTTAAAGCTAGTTCTAACCTGATCAATTAGAATCTAGATCTTAGGTTGCTAAATACGTCACGGAAGTGGGGTTTAGGAATCTGAACTAATTAAATTGGGCAATTAAACTTTGCGCAAACGGAAGTTTGGTTTAGGATAATTGTGAACATATCAAACTTGGGATTAATGCTAGTTTAATCTGTTAGTTCTCGCAAACGAAAGTTTGGTTTGCTGCACTTAGACTTAGAGAATTATCGCAAAGGAATTTGGTTAATTCTATATCTGTGTTTTGAGTTCTAGAACTGTGCTTAATTAGATCCTTGCTGAATGAACTGTCTGCTTGTCTGATTTCCTGAGAATACCCTAGGCTTGACGCTTTTAGTTTATTGCTTCACAACCGTTAATCTCTGCTACTGTTTACTTTCTTGCTTCGCAATTTATTTACTTCACTATCTGCTTATTTCTAGTATTAATCTCTACGTTTCTGTTTCTATTGAGACCAAGTGTCCCTGTGGATTCGATAGCCCTATATACTACTTTGACATTGCTGTTCACTTGCAGTTTAGAATAGGGTAAAACTTAGAGCCTATCAATAACCCACGTAAATATATATATATATACACATATATTATTATGTGCACTTATTTATATATCTATTTATATATAAATAACTCTCTAACCACATACCACAAATATGTTTAATCCAGTTTGCTTAGGTGTGTGACCCTGTAGGATCATATAATATTAGTAATGAATTCTTAATTCATAGATTATAAGTGGTTTCTAGCAAAACATTATAACCACCTAATATTATACGATTGTCGAACCTCGACGTTACGACTCTAATAAGAGTAAGTACAATTTATTTCAGGACATTCCCAACAATCTCCCACTTGTACTGGAATCATCTATTCCCATAATCCCTTTGTCTCTATATCTCGATCTTAGCATAAGGAAAGAAACGGTGTCATCCTTATTAAGCTAGATCACGTTTATCGAACTCCGATTTATACTGATTAAACAAATGAATGACATTCACCTCGTTTGAGCACGGCCATGCATTTCTCAGTATCAAATCTTCGATAGGCCCTAGGATATTTATCTCCCGTTATATAGGAGGGACAAATCCCATCTTGTTCCATCCCTGTTCCTTACAAAATTCGTATTACACCCAAGCAATGTCTTTATAATCACCTGTTACGGCCGACGTTTGACAAAGTCAAAGTGAACTAATCCATAAGTAAGAAATCATGACGACTTCAGGTCAAAGGACTACACTCTATAGTCGTGATGAGAAACTCTTATGACACTCATATAACAATCTTGTAGAGTTCTCATAGCGGGTCAGTCCAACCCTGTGTTCCCCAACACATGTCTATGCGATTGGCTTTAATACATCATATTAAATGATTCCACGAAACTTAGTCATCAACCACCTCACATACTAGTCATCTTCAGTCATTAACGTCCCATTTTAATAACCTTGACCAGAGACCATAATAATTTATGTCATATTTCACTTATAGGGTTTCACGATCAAGTCACGCACTTGATGACCTGTAAAATGATATAAATTATTTTGGGACTTTTATTTATTATCCAATAACCAAATAAATCTGAAACAAATTTCATTAATTTGAAAACATAACCAAATGTATGTAAACGTGATCATCATAAAAGAAAAATCCTCCCACTAGAATTAAGATCACATCTTAAGAAACTTAATGCCTACAGCAGCCGTATGACTCTCATGCTTAGGCCGTGGAAGAGGCTTAGTCAATGGATCAGCAACATTTGCATCCGTCGAGACTCTGTTAATCTTCACATCTCCTCTATCAACGATCTCACGAATGAGGTGATATATCCTCTGAATGTGTTAGGATTTCTGGTGGGATCTAGGTTCTTTTGCTTGTGTGATAGCTCCATTGTTGTCACAATAGAGTTCCACTGGGCTAGAAATACTAGGAACCACACCTAGTTCAGTAATGAACTTCCGAATCCAAACAGCTTCCTTTGCTGCTTCAGAAGCAGCAATGTACTCAGCTTCGGTTGTAGAGTATGCTACGGTGCTCTGCTTGGAACTCTTCCAACTTACAGCTCCTCCATTAAGACAAAAGATAAAACCAGATTGTGATCGGTAATCATCTTTGTCTGTCTGGAAACTCGCATCGGTGTAACCACTGACAACAAGCTCATCATTTCCTCCATAGACCAAGAACTTATCCTTAGTATTTCTCAAATATTTGAGGATGTTCTTGACTGCTGTCCAGTGACTCTCACCTGGATCAGATTGGTATCTACTCGTTATGCTCAAAGCACATGCAACATCTGGATGAGCACAGAGCATGACATACATGATAGATCCTATAGCAGAAGCATATGGGATTCTACTCATCCGCTCTCGCTCATCATGTGTCGAAGGACATTGAGTCTTGCTGAGAGTTATGCCATGAGACATTGGTAGAAAACCTTTCTTGGAATCATGCATTTGGAATCTGTGCAAGACCTTATCTATATAAGTATCTTGACATAATCCAATAAGCTTATTTAATCTATCTCTATAGATTCTTATTCCAAGAATATATGCGGCTTCTCCCATGTCTTTCATTGAAAAACAACTTCCTAGCCAAGTCTTTACAGAATTAAGCATAGGAATGTCATTTCCAATCAGAAGTATGTCATCCACATACAATACTAAGAAAACAACTGCACTCCCACTAGTCTTCTTGTAAACGCATGGTTCTTCTTCGTTTCTAATGAAATCAAACTCTTTGATTGCCTCATTAAAACGAAGATTCCAACTCCGAGATGCTTGCTTCAAACCATAAATGGAACGTTGAAGCTTGCATACTTTCCTAGAACTCCCATGGACTGTGAAACCCTCAGGCTGTGTCATGTACACATCCTCTTCGAGATTTCCATTAAGGAAAACTGTTTTCACATCCATCTGCCATATCTCATAATCGTAATAAGCGGGAATCGCTAGGAGAATCCGAATGGACTTAAGCATTGCGACTGGGGAATAGGTTTCATCATAATCTATACCATGAATTTGCTTGTAACCTTTAGCCACCAATCTAACTTTGTATATCTGTATATTACCATCCATGTCTGTTTTCTTCTTGAAAACCCATTTTACACTCAATGGTTTTGACACCATCAAGTAAATCAACCAAAGTCCATACTTTGTTTACTGACATGGATTCCATTTCAGATTTTGCGGCTTCTAGCCACTTTTCGGAGTCAGGGCCCATCATTGCTTTCTCAAAGGACGTAGGTTCATCACTCTCTATTATCAATAGTTCATGATGATCAGTCACCAAAAACCCATATCTAACAGATTCGTGACGTGTCCTTTCGGACCTACGTACCTCATGTTCCACAGGTGTAGATTCTACGACTCTTCGTAAATCTAATTGATCCTCTTCTTGAGAAGTCGGAACAATCTCCTGTGTTTCTCGAACTTCTTCGAGATGTACTTTACTCCCACTGTTTTTCTTGGAAAGAAATTCTCTTTCTAGAAAGCACCATTACGAGCAACAAACACTTTGTTCTCAATAGGGTTGTAAAAGTAATAACCTTTGGTTTCTTTGGGATAACCAACAAAGTAGCATTTATCAAATTTGGGTCCGAGCTTATCGGTAAACATACGTTTAACATAAGCATCACAACTCCAAATTTTAAGAAAAGACAAATTCGGAACTCTTCCGGTCCACATCTCATATGGTGTCTTTTCAACTGATTTTGATGGACATCTGTTTAGCGTAAACGCAGACGTTTCTAGGGCGTATCCCCAAAAGGATAATGGAAGATCTGCATGACTCATCATTGATCGAACCATATCTAATAAAGTTCGATTTCTCCTTTTGGAAACACCATTCAACTGTGGCATGCCACAAGAAAAAGGCACTATCGTGACGGTCGAAACGGTGAGGAAATGGTCAGAAATGGACATTTCTCACCGATTTCTGACCGCGATAGACCGTCAGTTTGAAATGGTCAGAAATATTGAACCCGTCAACAAACGGTTAGAAATTTTTGACGGCATCAACCCTCAGTAAGTCGTGGGTAATTACTGACCGTTCTTTGATCACAATTCCCGACAAACTACCGACCACTTACCGACCACGTATAATGACGAACTCCCGATCAGTTTCCGACGACATATCCCGACGAACTCTCGATCACTTTCCGACGACATATCCTGATAAACTGCCGACCACTTTCTGACGATATATGCCGACGATTTTCTGACCGATCATCGACAGATCATATTTAAAATTTCTGACCGTTTATTGACGGATCATATTTAAAATTTCTGACCACATACTGACGGGTTATATTCAAAATTTCTGACCGAATATTGACAGATACCGATAATTTTATTTCTTTATATATTTATTTACTATATATATTATTCAATATAAATCATATCAAATGCATAAATTAATATTTTTAATTAAAATAAGAAAATAAAACTTAGATTGAAATTAAAGTTCTGCAATAATACATTAAGCATTCAACACTAAAAGATAATTTTTCTACAAAAAGATTAGGACACAATCCATTTTTTTTAAACTCAGATACTAAACATCCTAATTCCTAACTAAGATGTTGCTGCTGGTGGGGAATTTTGCGATGATGTTGGTGGTGCTGAAGAACCGGTCGTGGTACTAGCCGACGATCGCGCATTTTCACGTGCATTATTTGGCATTGGTCCCATCGACTGAAGAAACAGGGAATACTTACAAATCAGAAGTAGAACAAATTTATGGTATTAGAGCATAACAAATATTGAAGACTGAGCACTGTTATAGCTGAATGTGCTTCTTACCCAATTTATAAATAGAATCAGTTCCTGAAACCTAATTCGTAGACACAGTTATACTATAAAGGATAAACTTCACATTTTCACTAATAAGCGTTTACTGATCTCAAGAATTGCATGGCTAACAATCATCAAGCAAAATGGAGAACCTTCTAAACACATATACAATGCTTCCATACATCTAATTCAAGTTTATGCGAAAATTTATATTTAAAATCAAAGCTGTTGAGCTGCGATGGAGCATAACGCCATCAAGCACATATTAGGCAAACATTAAACAATGGTTCTATCATCAGTATGAAACTACAGGATACCAGAAACATGTGAGACTACTTTGGAACAATACAATCAAACATGTTAGATGAATATTACCAAGCTAAAACAGGGTAGCTTTCAATCCTAGAAATCAAACAGAGATCATCAACTATAGACAAAAAGAAAAAAAGCAAATCACAAACAAGTACCAAAAATTTGGGCGCAATCATCAAGCTATAGTGGCCAAGCTCATAAATCATCAGGCCATACGTTTTACAGTAACAAAAATTCGATTTGAATGCTTCAAACTAAAACCTGTTCAATCGAACTACTCAAGAACCGTAGTTATGACCAGAAAAATTCAGAAAGAAATTAGCATATTAAATCAGACCCATAAGAAATCATACTCGTTTAAGCTAAATAAAATCTCAAATGTACCAATCTAAGGTAAACCCTATACACATAGAGATCCATAAAAATTTAAAAATTCTTACATTGTTGAAGGAGATTGTCAGGTGAGAGGGAAACGAAGAGCTATAGAGGTGAGAGCGAGAGGAAGACGCCGGAGAAAAAGAGTATCGGGAGATGAGAGGCGGAGTGATAGAGTCTGCAAATGGAGGTTTGAGAAAGTTTATGGATATTGGGGAAGAAAGAACGTGCTAGATATTTTCTTGTCTTGAAGAGTATATAAAATGTAATAAAAAACTAAACATGTGGTCAGTATTCTGTGAGGAATATTTTAGGCGGGCTAGACCAAAAAAATTGTGAAAATTTTTGGCGCTTGCCCGAAAATAAACATGGTGTCAAAAATGGTCACTTATTTTGAAGACCTATAGTCAAAAATCGGTCAGAAACTCAAATAGTTTTTTTTTTAAAAATTTAAAAATACTTAAATACACATATTTAAATTATATCTTCTCAAGCTAAGAAATTAACGTTGTTACCTTAATGATGTCTTCTCCAGCTAATAAATTAACTTTTTTTTTTTTTTTAACGCTGATACAGATTATATGAGAACTATTACAAGGACAATTTTACAGATAATACTATCTCCGTTCTACGAGAATCCATCAACGGTCACGATCAACGGCTTCACCTGCTCCTGAAAACTTCCTTATAAGCTTGCCTCCATTAATCTTGTAAAACTGCGCCTTCGGGGATTCGAACCCAGTACCTACCGGTGTAAAACTTTCTATGGAACCATTTTGCTGCTCTTGTCATTGTCACCAAACCCGAGCCTTCTATGTTCTCCTCTTCCCCAAACATACAACTGATAGGATATAACCAAGTCATAACATAGACAGTCAAGTTCTACTTCATGCTTAGAAAAAACCACAGCATTGGCTTGACTAAGAACCATCTGAAAATACAACGAAAGGTGACGCAAGAATAATTGTACAATTCAAAGTCTCATATCACATATAAGTATCATCAAGTTCATCATCCACCAAGTCTACATATAGAACAGAACGTAAAATTTAGTAAATCATCTATAATAGAACAAGGACTTGGAATTTGAATTCTATCAAACAAAGCATAGCAATTACACCGGAACAGTAACGTCACTGACCTACGATGAATTCATTTGTAGCTGTTCCGGATCCGTCATTTTTCTTATGCGGTTTATCCATCCACGATCTAAAATAATTATAAGAATTTAAAGATGACATTTTTTTCGAAATCTCTTAGCAAATGTGAAAGAATGGTGAAATGTATTGAATGAGGAATGAGTTAAATTTATAGTTGATTTCAAAGATGACCGAATACTGACCGAATACTGACCGAGCACTGACCGAATCTTGACGGCGTATTTTCTGACCGAATATTGACCGTTACTCCTATATCACCGGCTATTTTCAAATATATTTACTATATATCCGTCGGAACCGGTCAAAATTGCTGAGAAATTGGTCAAGAACTTTCTGACGGTTAAAATTGGTCAATATTCCGTCGGCAATTCCTGACCGGGTACTGAGAGATTGTGACCGTCAAGTTTTCCTGACCGATAACTGACGGCGACGATAGCTCATCAAGAAACGGTAGGAAATCCGTCATTAATTACTGACCAATCGGTATCGGTCACGACTGCGGTCAGGAAATAGAATTTCTCTTGTAGTGGCATTCCTGGAGGAGTGAGTTGTGAAAAAATTCCACACTCTTTCAGATGGTCATCGAAAGTTTGACTCAAATATTCACCACCTCGATCTGATCGAAGTGCTTTAATTGTCTTGCCAATCTGGTTTTGTACTTCATTCTGAAATTCTTTGAACTTTTCAAAAGATTCAGACTTATGTTTCATTAGATAAACATAACCATATCTACTGAAGTCGTCAGTAAATGTGATGAAGTACTGGTAGTTTCCTCTAGCATTTATGCTCATCGGTCCGCATACATCAGTATCTATAAGTTCCAATAAGTCCTTAGCTATTTCACTGTGTCCAGTAAAAGGAGCCTCAGTCATTTTTCCTAATAAACAAGATTCACATTTCTCATATGATTCATAATCAAATGAGCTCAAAAGTCCATCACTATGAAGCTTTTGAATGCGTTTCTCATTTATGTGGCCCAAACGACAATGCCAAAGAAATGTTTGATTCATGTCATTTGACTTAAATCTCTTGGTACTAATGTTATAGATTGGCACACTTTGGTTTAGAACATAAAGTCCATTCTCTAATGGACCGCTACCATAAAACATATCATTGTAATCAAATGAACAACACTTGTTCTTAATTGAAAACTGATATCCTTCCAAATCGAAACAAGAAATAGAAATAATATTTTTGCTTATAGCAGGTACATAATAGCAATTCTTAAGTTCTAAAACCATACCAGAAGGAAAAGACAAATGAAATGTTCCCACGGCTAATGCAGCAACTCTTGCTCCATTTCCCACGCGCAGGTCCACTTGTCCTTTTTCCAAAATTCTACTGTTGCTTAGGCCCTGCATATTCGTACAAATATGATCACCACAGCCGGTATCCAATACCCAAGAAGTAGAACCAGAAGTAGTGACATTTACATCTATAACATAAATACTTGAAGATGAAGTCTCGAAAGTCTTCTTCTTTTTCAGATCATCCAGGAATTTATTGCAGTTTCTTTTCCAATGCCCATAACCATTACAATAATGACACTTATCATCTTTAGAAGGATCAGGTTTAAACTTAGGAGCATGGTTAGACTCGCTTGGATTCACAATCGAGCTCGTCTTGCCATCTCCTTTTTTTTTACTAAGTTTCTTAAACTTTTTACCCTTTTGTACTATAAGGACATTTGGGGTTTCTTCTTGATGTTAGGTTCAGCAGTTTTGAGCATCCCATGCAACTCAGCCAAAGTCTTTGTCAAGTTGTTCATGTTGTAGCTCATAACAAACTGATCATAGATTGACGGCAATGACTGCAAGATGAGATCAATAACCAACTCTTGGCTGATAGGACAATCTAGTTTTGCCAGGTTATCAATATAACCCATCATCTCAATGACATGTGGGCTAACTGGATCATTTTTTTGGTAGCTTGCACTCAATGAAAGTTTTAACCGTCTGGTATCTCTCAGTTCGTGCCTGCTCCTGAAACATTCCTTTCAGGACAGTGATCATGTCAATTGGCAAATCCACGTTCTCATATTGCTTCTGCAAGTTTGAGTTCATGGTAGCGAACATAAGACAACACACATCCACCCTATCATTGACATGCTTGTCATAAGCATTTCTCTCTGCGTGTTGAGCATTGGTCTTAGGTTTTTCAGGAAGAACCTTTTCAAGGACATATTCCTTTTTCTCCTGTCCGAGAACAATTCTCAAGTTTCGATACCATTCGAGGAAATTCGATCCATTGAGTTTATCCTTCTCAAGGACGGATCTCAATGAGAACGAGTTGTGGGGAGTTGACATTGCTGGATATAAAGAATAACAATGTTAATATGATGTTCGTGAATAAGAGAAATCTCAACAATTAAGAAAACTCACATTATATTCAAATAATATTTAATCAAATTAAATATAATGATCCAAGATCCATATTTCACTAGAATTCGAGTGAGCTTTGGCTCAACCCCCGAATGTCTAGTTATTTAGGTAAACAACACCTTGTTAATTATATCAAATATAACTCTTGGTTGTTAGATGACATCTTATGTCTTATCCAACATATGCCTCTAAGCCCAAAACCGTTTTGATAGCTTAGTCAAGTAAACCAATCTTGTTTCACATGGTAACCATTACCATCTACCTCACTTATGTAATTGCGGATATCTTGCCTTGGCAAACCCATCACACAACGAAACAAGCCTTGATAGTTGATAAGATTGGAGAGGCATCAAAATACTTGATATTAATTGAGAAACTGATTTTAATCTAATTTTAAATTATATTTAAAATTTTATATCTTATATAAATAGTTAAATATAAATCATACATATCTCACATGTATTTTATTAGATTATAAATAATTAATTTAATTTTAATCTTATTAAAAGTGTTAATTATTTTTTAGGTAATTTAAAATTTCTGAATCTAATCAAATTAGAAACAATATCTTTAATTAAAATAGATAATTCCAATCAAATTGGAATTGACTTGATTCTTAAAAGAATCGCTTTAGCCAATGGTTCCACTACAATAATGGAATTAGGTTTGACTTTTAATTAATCAAACAATTCTTATAATAGGCTTCAATATTTCATCATATGAAACATATGGATGCATATAAAATAAGTCAATAAAGCCTGATCTCATCAGAACATTGACCATATCACATATCTACGCAGATATCACATATCTACGCAGGTGTGTATATGACAAAGAATAATTATTTTGAATCAAACCCTAATCCAATTAAGATCGCATCAAGTCACGATTCAAAAGCGTAGACATATATTTTATCCAATAAAATAGATTCAATTTCAGTATTATGCAAGTAGGCTCTGATACCACTGTTGGAATTCATACCGGTTTATAAAACAATTTTATAATTCAACCTATGAACATATTAGCCAAAATCTCATGCAAATAATGGAAAAAAAAAATAGATCTAGTATTTCTAATGTAGCTGGATATTTTGCAGCGGAATAAAAACGAGGTAATTCGAGATTCCTTAGCACTCCAAGTGTCGTGCCTCTATCGGTATCCACACGCACACAAACTGGATCGGGTCGGGATGCTAGTGCCGTCGAGATCAAATCTCAAAAATACAACGAACAATTCGTCTCTAGGGTTTGGTGTAAGCGGCTGTATATGGTGTGTGTTACTAAACGTCATTATGTTTCTTTTTATACACACAACATACCTAATCAAATTAGGTTTGCCATATTTACTAATGGGCTGAGCCCAAATTATATTGATTATGAGTGAATCGTAATTCATTCGATAACCAACACGTAAATATATATATATATTATTATGTGCACTTATTTATATATCTATTTATATGTTTAATCCAGTTTGCTTAGGTGTGTGACCCTGTAGGATCATATAATATTAATAATGAATTCTTAATCCATAGATTATAAGTGGTTTCTAGCAAAACATTATAACCACCTAATATTATACGATTGTCGAACCTCGACGTTGCGACTCTAATAAGAGTAAGTACAATGATTTCAGGACATTCCCAACATTACTACTCGCGGATGATAGCCTCTTAATGTGTCATGCCAATGTGGAAGAAAGCATGGATATTGTTCGCTGCCTCAAACTTTATGGTGAGGCCTCGGGTCAACTCATTAATCTTCAAATCATCCATCATTTTGGATCTAGAGTGAATGATAATATGAATATGGATGTTAAAGAGACATTGGGCATTGTGAAAGAAGGTGGTGATGGTGTTTACTTAGGCTTGCCGGAATGTTTCAATGGTTCTAAGAAAGAGCTCCTTAACTTTATACGTGAAAGACTCCAAGGCAGGCTGAAAGGATGGTTCTCGAAAGCACTTTCACTAGCTGGAAAAGAAATTCTCATAAAATCAGTGTGTCTAGTCCTCCCGGTCTATGCCATGTCTGTGTTTAAGCTACCTAAAGAGCTTTGCGACAAGCTTACAAGCGCCTTAATAGAATTCTGGTGGAGCTCCGGAAAAAAAAAAGAATCTCTTGGGTAGCATGGCAAAAACTATGCAAAAGGAAAGAAGAAAGGGCTTTGGGGTTTCGTGATATTGGTATATTTAACTAAGCATTACTAGGGAAGCATGCATGGAGAATTTGGTCTAATCCAGATTCCTTGTTATATCGCATAATGAAGGAAAGGTACTTTAAAAAATCCAGATTTTTGGAGAGTGGAGTAGGTTCACGACCATCATTTTCTTGGAGAAGCATTCTCCATGGCCGTGAGGTCCTACAACGTGGTCTGGTAAGGTGTACTTGGAACGGCACTGGTACAAACGTCTGGGCACATAAGTGGATTATAGATCCCTTACCGAGATTCCCGAATTACAGAGAAGGTGGGGAGGTCAATCTATCCTTGAAGGTTTATGACCTGCTCATCCTAGATACAAATCTTTGGAATGTACAACTGCTACTTCAAACGTTCACTGACAATGATGCTAAAATTACCTTTTCAGCCAGCGAGGATTCAGAACGATGATGATCGATGGGGCTTCACGAAGACAGGGTTATACACGACTCAAAGTGGGTATCGCCTTCTTGACTTGACGATGAATGGTCTGCCCCAACAGGCATCTGGTCTCCCCCCCCCCCCCCCCCCCCAATAGAGAAGAAGCTATGGAGAAGCTTATGGAAAGTGAAGACTCTCCCCCAAAATAAAACATTTTCTTTGGAAATCTTTAGCTGGTGCACTTGCGGTTAACGAGCGACTGAGATCGCGTGGTGTGCCGATTGATCTTACTTGCAAGCAATGTGGTTGTGCCACTGAAAGAATTAACCACACTCTATTCACATGCTCTGTGGCAAAATAAGTCTCGACGAGAACACATTTTAAGCTTCCTAGCGCCGGTTTTTCAGCTAACTATGTTTTCCTCAACCTTCATCATATCCTCAAATGTTTGCTGGATCACTCCATGGATAAGCGGAAACGCAGATCATGTTCGTGGATTCTATGGCATCTATGGAAAGCTATGTATGTTTTGGTTTATGAACAAACTTCCTTAAGCTCATCTGCAATCTTGGAAAAGACGTTAGAAGACTCAGATGTTTGGTTCTTGGTGAACTTTGTGCTGAAGAAAGGCCAAATGAAATTCGATTTTCTGTCCAACAAATAAAATGGTGTAAACCGCCATTCACTATCCTTAACTGTAATATGGGAGTTTCATGGTCTTCATCGGAGCTAAACAGTGTAGATGGGTGGATAGTGCGTAATCATGCTGGCGAAGTCCTTTTTTACAGTCGCAGGTCTTATCATCCTGTTTTCTCAGAAGGTGAGAGTGAAATCCTGGCTTTATCTTGGGCTGCTGAGAGTATGCGGAACCTACGATTGCCTAGAGTGATCTTTGAATCAAATATGCTTCAAGCGAGAAAAATAATGTTGCAGCCGCATCCCTCTCCTGATTTCCTTCCCATGATCTCAACCATTGTTGATTACCTGGCCTGATTTCAGAGTTTCAGTTGTGAGCATGTTGTGAAAGAAATAAAGAGATAGCAAGGTGCATTGCAGACAGTGTTCTACGGATTAACAAAATGCAATCATATGTATCTAGAGGAGACCGTGGTTGGTTACGCTCCAATATCTTTGCAGAGGCGGAAGCTAACAATGGTCATATCACTATCTCCAACCATTAAGAGCTGAATCTGTCCTCAATGATAACTGCACGTCCACACTCGTGTGTGAGTATCTAGTCGGACAATTTCCTCTTATAGCGTGTGAGCTTGATGACCCTTTTAATAATGACACAAAGAAGCCCTACAACATTGTGGATCCTAAAACCCACACTCAGTTTTTAGAGTGTTTAGACGAGCTGATTTACAAAATAGGTGGGCTAGATTCTTGGTCGAACTAGATCAAGGAGCTTAACAATGGTGAAAAATAGATTTGTATTGATTTTTATATAAGAACAGTAAGAACTCGAGCTGAATAGCGATTACAAAGTCTTAATGCTAGGTTAGAGTATAATGTAAAGAATCGGATGCCTTCTTCAAGTCCTCGGAGTCTTCTTATATAACCTTGGTTCTCCCAACTGCTTTCCTTGCTCCGAGGAGTTAGTTCCAACGGTCCACGAGATCCCCGGGATCGTGTTGACTCGTCTCCTCCTTCTTAGTCGGCTTGTTGCTAACGGTCCAAATTGTCATCTACCGAGCTGTACTGTGAAGTCGGAGCCTCCTTTGTCGACTTGGGCTTAGACGTGAACGCTTTTGGGCCTGTTCGTTGAAGACACATGAGGCCTTATCCAACCAATTCACTTGGGAGTGAATTTGGGCCCAAACATTTGCCCTCCAACTTTTTAAGCGGAGTCCCGAGTTTGAAGGGCGAGATCTTCTTGGGAAGGCCCACAGTCTTCTTGGATAAGGCTGAATCTATCAGTTTGAACCGCGCCAGAGATACTCGGACGATTCGGCTTCTCACATGCACCGTTGGATGGAGCGTAGAAGATAGTCCCGCCAAAACGGGTGGCCAGGATGAGAGCGTGGTGTCAGTCGCGCGCGTCTGCAGCGCGTCGGAAGATGCTAGCGCGATTCGACGGTTGCGATACGCGAGATTGGAAAAGATCTTTCGGAGTCCCGAGGTTGCGTCATTATGACGTCTTTATAACTCCACTCCTCGTGAACCCATTCTCCAAGACTCAACCGCCATCCTTAAGGTAACTTCTCCACTCTCCCTCGTTATATCGGTTCCTTTTCTCCTTTTTTTTTGTTTTCCCTTTTTTTTACGCTTTCAGCTTTCTCTTTCTTGTTGCGAAAAAGAGACTGCTTTCTTGAAATCTTTAAACAATATCGAAATCGAGTCTCGTTAGGGTTAAGAAAGAGAAACAGATGGTCGAGGAGGAAGAGTTCGAGTATCCCGTCCCGACTACGAAGGCGGAGGACATCGAGAACATATACTCGTCGCACGGCGTATCGAGGTCGGTGAAATTGAAGCTCCTCGATCCTGGAGAGACGCCGGAGTCGGTTAAACCAGGCTATTGTTGTGCCTACAAGGCTTACTTCGAGAAGTGTAACCTGATTTTTCCGATCCCTCGGCTCCTGTTGGATGTGATAGGCGAGCTTGGGATAGCGCTTCCGCAACTAACGCCGAATTTCATCCGCTACCTCATCGGCCTGCTGGTTAGGGCTCGAGAGGAGGGGATTCCGTTTGACTTGTCCGTTCTTCATGACTTATGTTCGATCAAGCATAACTCGGCGATGGGGCTCTTCTACCTCTCTCCTCGGAGGAGCTTGGCGATCTTGGTGGCGGTGCCGAACCGGGAAGATCGTTGGAGAGAGCGGCCCCTGAAGTTCAAGCTTGACCGTCACTCAATCGGAGATTACGATCCCTCTAAAATCGCGACCGCGTGGTCGGAGTCTGTTGGTTAGAGATAGCGTTTAGTTAGGGTTTCTCCTGTTGCATGTCGGTTTTGGCTTTATCCGAAGAAACCTGAATGTTTGCTTTTCTTTTGATGTTTGCAGAGATCCCGGAGAGGTCTGGAATAACTCCCGCGATTAGGAGATTAGCAGGCGTTCTCATCTCCAGAGACATGCTTTGGACCTCTTTTAACTTTGACAGAGTAAAGCGCGCACTCGAGCTTCCAGAGGCAATAGAGCCATTGGAGATTCGTCCTGCTCCGGCCCTCATCGTGAGTGTATACTCGTTCTTTTTCTTTCATAGTCCGGATGCGGATCTCAAAAAAAATTTGTTTTGCAGCTTCCCGAGAACACTCGCCTTCCGAAGCCGCTTCGTCGAGTACGACTCATCCGAAGAAGAAGATGAGGAGACGTCCCACCGTTCGTGAGTCATCCAAGAGGACTTCTGAGAAGGCGACGTCTGGTGGTTATGCCCCTATCCGTGCCGGTCAGCTGAGTGACGCTTTAACCGATGCCATCAATGACGGGAGGTCTGGAGGTGTTCCTCCGCCGCCTCCGCGCCGGGACACGGAGTCTGGGAAGGGACCGGAAGTCCCACGCCCCGACCAAGTGATTCATCTGAGTTCCAGGGCCACCGGGAGTGATTCCTCGGTGCAGCCCTTGAACAAGAAGCCTCGATATGAAAAGGAGGCAGCTGCTGGGTCGGGCTCGTCACATGCTCCGGGGTCCAAACCGTTTCATTGGAAGTTCGAACATACCAAGGATTATCCGGTTACGGACAATCCAGAGGGGCTCGCTCATCTGCTCCGTCATTGTAAGGCCGCTGGGTGCTCTCTGCCTTCGGTGAAGAACCTGATTGGCCGGGAGCTGTTTGTTAAAGCGATGGTTGCCAAGGGAAAGGTATCCTTTTTGAGCTCTGCTTTTGTTCTCTCCGTCTAGTCTTTTAATGCTTGTCTTTCCTATTGCAGGCTCTGGAGGCGGACAACCAACTCACGGCTTTTTACGAGGAGAGTCTCAGGTGTGTCCCCCGTCAGGAGGAGCTCGAGCAGGCTGAAAGCGTCGTGCACCAGTTGACCGCGAGTCTCAAGACTTGTCAGGAGGATTTGAAGCATAGCGAGGCTCGGCTGAACGTTGTGAAGTCTGAGCGTTCGATCGCCGTGGAGAGGACGGTTGCTTTGGAGGAGAAGGTCAAGGAACTCCTTGAGAAGGCGGAGGATGCAATTCGCTCAGCCAGGCATGACGGAATGAGGATAAGGGACAGTCATTACTATGACATGTTCGAAGCTCACAAGGACAAGTTCGAGAGGAAGAAGAAAGAGACGGACTGCGAGATCAAGGTCCAAGAGGTGGAGGCCAATATCGAGCTGATAAACCTTCTGCAGTCCGGAGTGACGACCATCGAGGAGGAGCTTCCCAAGTTGTTGGAGCAGAGGGAGTCCTTCGCGAAGGAGTTCGAGGCCGCACAGGTGTATGACTTCTCTCTGAGTGCCGAGCTTCGTGCCATTCCTCAGATTTCCGAGGATTCGGTGATGCGCGTAGCTCACTCCGTAGGCTTTAATGAGTTTGGATCAAATGCTGAGATGATGGCAGGACCTGCGAGTACCGGAGCGACCAAGGCGGCGGAGATCGGAGTTCAGGAGGAACGAGGCGGTGAAGGCGAGAAAGCTGGTGGTGAGGAGCAGGGCTGATAGCCGCTCCTTAGAAAAAAATTTAATTTCTGTTTTTTTTTTTTTGGAATCCCCTAAAGCCCTCTTTTGGGCTAAAGTTGAACTTTTATATTTTGCTTTTGGTGTTGCTCGGGAGGGCTTTTATCTGCAACTCTTTTTTGGCTCGGGTGAGCCTTTTAGTGCACGTTTTTATGTTTATGGTTTGTTCAGAGTTTGGATTTAGTTCAGCAAAATATTGAGGTTCGTTTGTGCGTTGTTAGTTTGCAGGTTGAACCTTCGAGTCGTGAAATGGAACTCTCGATTTTTGTTACTTAGTCTGGCCAGACGTTTCTTGCATTTTGGAGTTCATTTCGCGGCTTGGAGCCCTTCTTGGTTTGCTATGGTTCGGATACCTGTTTAACTCGTGCAAAGTTGTTTAGGGTTTACTTCCGAGTTTGTTTGCGATTCGCGGGCTCTGGGAGATTGCTCCGGAGGAATCTTCTGGAGTTGTAGTTTACGAAACACTTAAGGTTTTAAGACTTAGCGTATTTTGTGATTTGTGTTTGTAGCTCGCGTCTGCTGTAGGGAGGTTTGGTACGAACTATGGAGTATAGTTCGTATGGGCTGTGACGTCATCACTACTATGGCGTGTGACTGGAAGTACGGCCTAAGCTTTCTTGCCGCCATTACTACCGCGAGTGCGAGCTTCTCCATTGCTGGGTACCTCGTCTCTGCGTCTATGAGCGTTTTTCTCACGTAGTATATGGGCTTTTGCTCGTTTTGTTCCTCGCGGACCAAGACTGCACTAACGGCGGCGGGCGAAGTTGCGATGTAAAGATACAATGGCTCGCCCTCCGCTGGTTTGGCTAGTATCGGAGGTTCGCTGAGGTATTTCTTGAGCTCGTTTAGGGCGTTTTCACAGCTTTCGTCCCATTGGAACTTCCGGTTTCCTTTGAGGAGGTTGTAGAATGGTAGGCACTTGTCCGTAGACCGAGAGATGAAGCGGTTCAGAGCTGCTATCCGTCCTGTCAGTCTTTGTACTTCCCTTGTGTTTTTCGGAGAAGGCATCTCCAGGAAGGTTGCTATTTGTTTCGGGTTTGCTTCGATCCCTCGCTCTGTTACGAGGTACCCGAGGAATTCTCCCGAAGGTACTCCGAAAGAGCACTTGGCGGGGTTGAGTTTCATCCCATATTGGTTTAGGATCTTGAAACATTCCCGGAGCTGTTCTATGTGGTCACTTTCTTTGGAGGATTTTACCAGCATATCGTCAATGTAGACTTCCATTGACTTTCCGAGCTGATTGGCGAACATTTTATTCACCAATCTCTGGTAGGTAGCTCCGGCGTTCTTCAGCCCGAAGGGCATCACCTTGTAGCAGTAGGTTCCGCGATCGGTTATGAAGGCCGTTTTTTCTTGATCCTCTGGCTTCATGAGGATTTGGTTGTACCCAGAGAACGCGTCCATAAAGGACAGTAGTTCGTGTCCGGCGGTGGCTTCCACCAGGCGGTCTATATGCGGTAGTGGAAAGCTATCTTTTGGGCATGCTTTATTCAGGTCTGTGAAGTCTATGCAGACTCTCCACTTCCCGTTTTTCTTTTTGACCACGACCGGGTTGGCTAACCAGTCGGGGTATTTCACCTCCCTGATTGACCCGACCTTTAGTAGTCTGTCGACTTCGTCGTTAACGGCTTTGGCTCGGTCTTGACCAAGCTTGTGGCGTTTCTGTTTTACGGGTTTAAAAGTCGGATCGACGTTCAATTCGTGTGAGGTGACCTCGATATCGATCCCTTTCATGTCCTTTGTGGACCATGCGAATGTGTCCACGTTCTCTTTGAGGAATTTAATGAGTTCTTCCCTGGTGGCGTTCAGTAGCTCCGATCCGATGTTCACACATCTTTCTGGGTCTTTGTCGTCAATACAGACTGAGACGACCAAATCTTTTCGCGGGCTTCGGACTGTTGGATCGTTGTTACGTTTCGCGGTCCGGGAAGCGAGTTCTTCCTCTTTCTGTAATTGCTATACGTTTAAGGTCTCTAACTGTTTGAAGAAAGTTAGGTAGCACGACCTTGCGGCCTTTTGGTTCCCGTAAATCGTCTTGATCCCTGAAGGGGTCGGGAACTTCACACACTGGTGATAGGTCGAAGGCACTGCCTTCATGGTGTAGATCCATGGTCTACCCAATATCGCGTTGTACGGGGCTGGTTTGTTTACTACTACAAACTCCAGGATTTCTTGTTGCCCTCGGCGATGGATGGGAGTTTTATAGTTCCCATCGAGTAGGTGGTTTCGCCGTCGAACCCGGTTAGTGGGGTTTTCCCTCCGGTCAACATTGAATCTTTGAAGCCCATCTTTCTGAAGGCGTCGTAGAACAGGAGATCTACTGAGCTCCCGGTGTCAATCATGACTCTTGAGAGTTCGAATCCGTCTACGTCGAGTTGGATTACTAAAGCGTCATCATGCGGTTTGTCGAGTTTGAAGGTTTCGCTCTCAGAGAATGTTATGTGAGTGTCTGGTCCTTCGATCGGGACCATTTCCCTGAGTTCATTCGCAACTCGTCTATGGTGAGCTTTGATCGAGTTTACCGAATTCCGACAAAACCTCGAACCTCCCGATATAAAGTTTATTGTTTTGGGGAGGTTCGAACTACAAAGCCCGAGCTTAGGCAAGCACTGGCTGGCCGGTTTCTTAGGAGCTGGGGGTGGTGTGATGACCGACCTCATTGATCCCCCGCAGCGAGCTAAGCTAAAAATTGCATCTATGCGTTTTCGAGAGGGGACTGGGGAATCTGATCCCTCCTTTTCTGGAGTCCTCTCGCGCTTAGATTGCGAATTATTTTTGCTTTTCGACTTGCTCTTTCCTTTATCTTTCTTTTCGGGCTCTTTCTCCTCCGATTCCGGAGCCTCGCTGCTGTCGTTTTTAGCTGCCAGCAGGCGGTCTTTGGATCTGCACTCTTCGGAGAAGTGCCCTTTCTTGTCGTGGTATTTACAATACTTGTTTGCATCGTAAGGCTTGCGCCATTGAGGCTTGCCATCTACTGTCAGGCAGTGTTGTCCCTTGCCAGAGGATTCCTTTTTGCTGGTTTTCTTCTGGCCTGACTCTTCTTTTGCTGAAGCTACGGTTTCTTCGTATTTTGCGTAGTAAGTAGCTTTGTGCAGCGCATCGTCCAAAGACGTGCATGGTCGAACCGCGAGCTCTTTTCTGAACTCCGACGTGTACATGAGTCCGTTTTCCAGAGCCGCGATTGATATGGTCTCGTTTGCGTATGCTATACGCGATTTGACTTCTCTGAACCTAGCGGTGTAGGCTCTGAGAGTTTCGTCCGATCCCTGCTTTAGAGCCCAAAGGTCGGCTTCCGAAGTTTTTTCTTCGATGAAGATCGAGTACTGCTTTAGGAAAATCGATACGAGCTGTGTGAAGTTATCGATCGAGTTTCCTTCTAGACTAGCGAACCATTCTAGTGCGGTATCGGTGAGATTTTCGGCGAAAAGTCTGCAATACCCTGCTTCTTTTTCTTCATCGGTGAGGTGTGCTCGGGAGACCGCGAGCCTGAAAGCTCTGACGTGGGCCTTCGGGTCCGTAGTTCCCGCGTATTCTGGGATTTTGATCTTCCCAGTATTCTGGATCCTCGCGCTGGTGATCCTGTCCGTGAATGGGGTTCGGCGGGTCTCCTCGATAACCTGATCGATGTCCGGAGCCGCGCTCGTTGCCGAGTGGACCGCAGCTTGCAGACGCTGGAGCTTGGCATATATGCCTTCGTCGTTTATATCGGTTCGTTGGTCGAACATGGGGAGCTGCGTGCTCCGCGGACGCGTGTTGTTTGGTCCCCTAGTTCTAGCTTGTTGGGCTATCTCGCTCGGGGGAGGCCGAGCGGTGTTAGTCCCTGGTTCTGTTACTGGAGGACGCTGTTGGGAATGTCCTGAAATCTATTGTACTTGCTCTAAGTGAAAGTCGTACAGTCGAGATGAGACAATCACATAACACTAGGTAGTCATAACGCTTTGCTAGAAGCCACTTATGATCAATGAGTTGAGAACTCATTGCTAGTGTTATATGATCCTACAGGGTCACACACCTAAGCAAACTGGGCGTTAAAGACGAGGTTGATCATTAATGTAATGATCCAGTGAATGCATATGTGATATGCATTCGATATCAATGTTCTGGGATAGCATCGATCGTTGCAGATAGTGCATCGATCGATGCACTCGCGGATTAATCAGATTAATTCGGTTTAATCGTTGGTTAATTCCGTTGTGGTTTAAGCCGACATATATAAGATATATGGTCGACCTAAACTCAAAACTAACCTAATAAACAGCCACCAGAACACAGAAATACACCTCTCTGGAGATTGGATCTCTGTAAGGCACTAGCATCCCTGCGGTCCAGTTTGTGTGCGTGTGGATACCAGTAGAGGCGCAGCACTTGAGGCGCTTCGTGATCTCGATTATCTGCAAGCACTTCCGCTGCATATTCATCAGGTAATCTCGAGATCTGATAGATTCAATTACATGAACCTTAGATCCTAGGCTCGGAATTCAGACTAGGGTTGCTAATCCTGATTAGAACTGCTAGAAATTCCTTCAGTGGTATCAGAGCTTTAGGGTTCCATTGAATCTGTAGCATGATGATTAGATTAGTTGAACCTAGATCTTTGTATAATTGATACAAGCATGCTAAAACTCGTTTTGATCAAAGTAACCTAGTTTAGGGTTTTGTTCGAAAACGTTTTAAGGTTTTTCGCATAGTGTCGATCATTGCCAATCGGGCATCGATCGACACAGAGCGAAAACCCGAATAAATTTAGGGTTTTTCGCATGGTGTCGATCGTTGCCAATCCGGCAACGATCGATGCAGGGCGAAAACCCGAATAAACCTAGTTTTCGCCTAGTGTCGATCGATGCAATTGACACAGCCTCGCGAGATAATTGGATCGGTTCAATTGGATTGGACCGGTTATCGAGCTTGGTTAATAATGGTCGAACGCTGTGAATGGTTTAAATGCGATTGGTTTGATTAGGTTGGCATCGACCGATGCTAATGTAGCATCGATCGACGCTGACCGGTATTCAAAACCGGATCAATTGGATTGATCGGTTATCGCGGATTGATTAATTATAAGAATTAAAATATAGTAAAACTGAACGTTTTAAATGGTTCCGTTCCTCAACCAAATATCAAGTGTACTTGATGTCTTTCCAATCTTGTCAACTGTCAAGACCCATTTAGTTGTGTGATAGACTTGCAGTGCAAGATGTCCACAATTTCATGAGTAAGGCAGAGGTAATCGTGTTGATGGACTTGTAGTGCAAGACATCGACAATTACGTGACTAAAGAGATTGGTTTACTTGACTGGGCCATCAAAATCGTTTTGGGCTCAGAGACATCAGGTGGATTGGACATAAGATGTCGATCCACAACCAAGAGTTATATTGGATATAACTAGCAAGGTTGTTGCTTACCTAAATAGCTAAAGTTGAGTGATAGCCAGTGGCTCACTTGAATTTAGTAAAATATGGGTCTTGGATCATTATATTCATCTGAGGAAGCATTGATTGAATATAATGCGAGTTTTCTTAAAAGTTAAGATTTCTCATTTCTTGAACATCATAACTAAACCTTTTTCTTTTCTATGTTCTCAGCTATGACTACTACTCATAATAATTCTTTCTCCCTGCGATCCGTCCTTGAGAAGGACAAGTTAAATGGATCGAATTTTCTCGAATGGTATCGGAACTTGAGAATTGTTCTCAAGCAGGAGAAGCGGGACTATGTCCTTGAAAATGTTCTCCCTGAAAAACCGAGATCCAATGCTGCACATGCAGAAAGGAGTGCTTGGGACAAGCATTCCAATGATGTGGTCGATGTGAATTGTCTCATGTTGGCTACCATGAACTCGGACTTGCAGAAGCAATACGAGAACGTGGAGTCGCCAGTGGAGATGATTACTAGCCTGAAAAGCATGTTTCAGGAGCAAGCACGAACTGAGAGATACCAGACGGTTAAATCTCTCATTGAATGCAAGCTACCAAAGGACAGTCCGGTCAGTCCTCATGTCATTAAGATGATGGGTTATATTGATAACCTGGGGAGACTGGATTGTCCCATTAGCCAAGAGTTGGCTACTGACATCATTCTGCAGTCACTGCCGTCAAGTTATGATCAGTTTGTTATGAACTATAACATGAACAACTTGACGAAGACGTTGACTGAACTGCATGGCATGCTCAAGACAGCTGAGCCTAATATCAGGAAGGGCACTCCTAATGTACTTATGGTACAAGGGGGTAAGAAGTTTAAGAAACTTGGCAAAGGCAAGGGAAAGGGCAAGGCAGTCCCGGTTGAGAACCAGGACACGCCTGCGCCAGCCCCGAAGCCCAAGACGGACCCATCTGAGAATGATAAGTGCCATTACTGTAAAGAGCCTGGGCATTGGAAGAGAAATTGCAACAAATTCTTGGAAGAGAAGAAGAAGAAGAAGAAGACTTTCAAGACTTCATCTTCAGGTATTTATGTTATAGAAGTAAATGTTACTACTTCTGGTTCTACTTCTTGGGTATTGGATACCGGCTGTGGTGCTCATATTTGTACAAATATGCAGGGCCTAAGCAACAGTAGGACGTTAGAAAAGGGACAAGTGGACCTGCGTGTGGGGAATGGAGCAAGAGTTGCCGCATTAGCCGTAGGAACATTTAACTTGTCTTTACCTTCTGGTTTGGTTTTAGAACTTCATAATTGCTACTATGTACCTGCTATAAGCAGAAATATTATTTCTATTCCTGTTTTGGATTTGGAAGGATATCAGTTTTCAATTAAGAATAAGTGTTGTTCTTTTGATTACAATGATATGTATTATGGTAGCAGCCCATTAGAGAATGGGCTTTATGTTCTAAACCAAAGCACAGAAATCTATAACATTAACACCAAGAGATTCAAATCAAATGACACGAATCAGACTTTTCTATGGCATTGTCGTTTGGGCCACATAAACGAGAAACGGATTCAAAAGCTCCATAGTGATGGGCTTTTGGGCTCATTTGATTATGAATCATGTGAGAAATGTGAATCTTGTTTACTAGGCAAAATGACTAAGGCCCCTTTCAACAAATCAAACGAAAGGGCCAGTGACCTGTTGGGCCTTATACATACAGATGTATGCGGCCCAATGAGCACAAGTGCCAGAGGAAATTTTCGATACTTCATTACCTTCACTGATGATTTCAGCAGGTATGGCTATGTCTATTTAATGAGACACAAGTCGGAATCCTTTGAAAAGTTCAAAGAGTTCCAAAATGAAGTACAGAATCAACTTGGCAAAAGTATTAAGGCTCTTCGATCAGATCGTGGAGGAGAATACTTAAGCCAAGAATTCAGTGATCATTTGAGAGATTGTGGAATTGTTTCACAACTCACTCCTCCTGGAACACCACAATGGAATGGCGTGTCTGAGAGGAGGAATCGGACTTTATTAGATATGGTTCGATCAATGATGAGTCTCTCAACTCTTCCATTATCCTTTTGGGGATACGCTCTAGAAACGTCTGCGTTTACACTAAATAGGGTTCCGTCAAAATCAGTTGCAAAGACACCACATGAGATGTGGACTGGAAATGTTCCGAATGTGTCTTTCCTGAAGATTTGGGGTTGTGAAGCTTATGTTAAGAGATTAATTACAGATAAGCTCGAGCCCAAATCTGATAAATGCTACTTCGTTGGTTATCCTAAGGAAACCAAGGCATACTACTTTTACAACCAATCCGAGAACAAAGTGTTTGTTGCTCGGAACTGCGTCTTTCTTGAGAGAGAATTTCTTTCCAAGAGAAACAGTGGGAGTAAAGTACAAGTCGAAGAAGTTCGAAAACCGCAGGAAAATGCTCAACCCGTAGAGGAAGAGCAACAGTTGGATCTACAAAGAGTTGTAGAGACGGCGCCTGTGGAGCCTGAAATTCGCCGATCCGAAAGGATCCGTCACGAACCCGAGAGATATGGATTTCTCGTAACCAATTGTCATGATTTGTTGATCATTGACAGTGACGAGCCAGCGAATTTTGAAGAAGCAATGATGAGCCCTGACTCCGAAAAGTGGCTGAAAGCCACTGAATCCGAAATGGGATCCATGTCACAGAACCAAGTATGGACTTTGGTTGATTTACCCGATGGTGCAAGAGCCATTGAGTGTAAATGGATTTTCAAGAAGAAAATTGATGTGGATGGAAATATTCAGATATATAAAGAAAGGCTAGTGGCAAAAGGTTTCAAACAAATTCATGGTATTGACTATGAAGAAACCTATTCACCTGTCGCCATGCTTAAATCCATTCGGATTCTCCTAGCAACAGCTGCTCATTATGATTATGAGATCTGGCAGATGGACGTGAAAACAGCTTTCCTTAATGGAATTCTGGAAGAGGATGTGTACATGACACAACCCGAAGGTTTCATCGATCCAAATACAGCTAGGAAAGTATGCAAACTTCATCGATCCATTTATGGATTGAAGCAAGCATCTCGGAGTTGGAATCTTCGTTTTGATGAAGCAGTCAAAAAGTTTGATTTCATCAGAAGCGAAGAAGAACCATGTGTTTACAAGAAGACTAGTGGGAGCGCAGTTGCATTTCTCGTGTTGTATGTAGATGACATACTCCTTCTCGGAAATGACGTTCCGTTGTTACAGTCTGTTAAGACTTGGCTTGGAAGTTGTTTTTCAATGAAAGACATGGGTGAAGCCGCGTATATTCTTGGAATAAGAATCTATAGAGATAGATTAAACAAGTTGATCGGACTGTGTCAAGACACTTATATCGATAAAGTCTTACACAGGTTCAGAAAGCAAGATTCCAAGAAGGGCTTCATACCAATGTCTTATGGCATAAGTCTCAGCAAGAAGCAGTGTCCTGAGACACCTGCTGAGCGAGAACGCATGAGTCGGATTCCCTATGTCTCGGCGTTGGGATCCATCATGTATGCCATGCTCTGCACTCGTCCAGATGTTGCTTGTGCTTTAAGCATGACGAGTAGATACCAATCGGATCCAGGTGAAAGTCACTGGACAGCAGTCAAGAATATTCTGAAGTATTTGAGAAATACTAAAGATAAATTCTTGGTGTATGGAGGAAGTGATGAGCTGGTAGTAAGTGGTTACACAGACGCAAGTTTTCAGACAGACAAAGATGATTTCCGATCGCAATCTGGTTACATCTTCTGCCTGAATGGCGGTGCAGTCAGCTGGAAGAGTTCCAAGCAGGACACTGTAGCAGATTCCACCACTGAAGCTGAGTACCTCGCTGCTTCTGAAGCGGCAAAGGAGGCTGTTTGGATCAAGAAGTTCATCACTGAACTTGGTGTGATTCCTAGCATTTCTGAGCCAGTGGCTTTGTATTGTGACAACAATGGAGCCATTGCGCAAGCAAAGGAACCCAAATCACACCAGAAATCCAAACACATAGAAAGGCGATATCACCTTATCCGTGATATTGTGAATAGAGGAGATGTGAAGATCAGCAGAGTCCCTACGGATGAGAATGTTGCTGATCCACTGACCAATCCCCTCCCAAGGCCTAAGCATGAGTTTCACACTGCTGCTGTAGGCATTAGATCTCTTAAGATATGATCTTGTTTTCAGTGGGAGTTATATTTGGTTTTTAGTTATGACTTGATGTTCGAAAAACATAATTTAGTTATGTTATATTAATGAAATTGTTTCAGCATTATTTAATTGTGAATAATTAAATATATATATTGTCCCAAAGTAATTTATGACATTTTATAGGTCATCAAGTATGTGACTTGATCATGAAACCCTATAAGAAACAAATGACATAAATTATAAATGGTCCCTAGTCGAGGTTGTTAAAATGGGACACTAACAACCACGTGAGACTAGTATGTGAGGTGACTGATGACTATGTTTCATGGAGTCATTTAATAAGTGTATTAAAGTCAATCACATAGATATGTGTTAGAGAACACATGATTGGACTTGACCCGTTAATGAGAACTCTACAAGATGTTATATGAGTGTCATAAGAGTTTCTCATTACGACTAAAGAGAGTAGTCCTTAGACCTGAGTTCATCATGTCCTCTCTTATATGGATTGGTTCGTCTTGACTTTGTCAAACGTCAGCCGTAACTGGTGATCATAAAGACACTGATTAGGCGGATCATGAGATATAAAAGAGACATGGATGGAATAAGATGGGATTTGTACCTCCTATATAACAGGAGTTAAATATCTCTGGGCCTATCGAAGATTTGATACTGGAAATGCGTGGCCGCGCTCAAACGAGGTGATTGTCAGTCGTTTGTTGTTCATCAGTACAAATCGGGATTCGATAAACGTAATCTAGTTGAATAAGGATGACACAGTGTTTGCCTTATGCTAGATTGAGATATAGCTACAAAAGGATTAAAGGAATAGATGATTCCAGTACAAGTGGGAGATTGTTGGGAATGTCCTGAAATCTATTGTACTTGCTCTAAGTGAAAGTCGTACAGTCGAGATGAGACAATCACATAACACTAGGTAGTCATAACGCTTTGCTAGAAGCCACTTATGATCAATGAGTTGAGAACTCATTGCTAGTGTTATATGATCCTACAGGGTCACTCACCTAAGCAAACTGGGCGTTAAAGACGAGGTTGATCATTAATGTAATGATCCAGTGAATGCATATGTGATATGCATTCGATATCAATGTTCTGGGATAGCATCGATCGATGCACTCGCGGATTAATCAGATTAATTTGGTTTAATCGTTGGTTAATTCCGTTGTGGTTTAAGCCGACATATATAAGATATATGGTCGACCTAAACTCAAAACTAACCTAATAAACAGCCACCAGAACACAGAAATACACCTCTCTGGAGATTGGATCTCTGTAAGGCACTAGCATCCCTGCGGTCCAGTTTGTGTGCGTGTGGATACCAGTAGAGGCGCAGTACTTGAGGCGCTTCGTGATCTCGATTATCTGCAAACACTTCCGCTGCATATTCATCAGGTAATCTCGAGATCTGATAGATTCAATTACATGAACCTTAGATCTTAGGCTCGGAATTCAGACTAGGGTTGCTAATCCTGATTAGAACTGCTAGAAATTCCTTCAGACGCGTGCTGGAGGTGAAGGCTGATGCCCCTAACGCCCGATGCCTGTTTGTTTCGTAGCTTGATGGCATGGGTGGGGGCGTCGGTAGCCGCTTCCCATCAGGGGCTGTAATGCCCGTTGAGGTCGAAGCCACGGTGTTTGAGCCGGGAAGTGTATTTCCCAAGATCGGGCTAAACACCGGATGGCTGCTGTTTCCCGTCGCGACAGTCTGTCTCTGGGCCTCGGGAGTTACATACTCCTCCTCGAAGTCCAGACGCATGCGAGGTAGTGGACTTCTCGTGGAGGTGTCTGCCGTAGTTCCTGCGACGGGCCGTGGCCTGTTTCCGAGGTTTAGCAGACTCATGTTGTGCATATCTAGCCGGGCTAATACAGTCCGTTGTGTGACTTCTTGATCGTGCGATCTGTCGATTAGGACTGCTAGCATTTTACGGAGCTCTGCCATGCCATCGGTGACGGATCTCGTCAGGCTTGGCGAATCAGGGCGAGTCTGCGGAACAATCCGAGGGATTTGCACGTCCCCTTGGGAGCGATCCTCGGACCGTATCCAGGTTCGAGAGTTCGTTCTCTCGGTTGTCTGTGAAGTTGAGCCCGGAGGCGCAACTCCCGTTGGCTGGAGTGCAGGAACGCGGTTCACTGCTCTGGATCCCGCTTGAGTCAATGCTGACTCTGATCCGGTATTCTCGGTTTGAACGTTTACGTTCGTCTGGTCAAGATCTTGCGATCTCGGTGATCCGATCGGAGACGTTACGTTGGGATCCATCTCCACGCTAGTAGGCTATTGATCAGGTTCGTGTGTAAAGAGTATCTATGAATCTCCCCACATACGGCGCCAAAATGTGGATCCTAAAACCCACACTCAGTTTTTAGAGTGTTTAGACGAGCTGATTTACAAAATAGGTGGGCTAGATTCTTGGTCGAACTAGATCAAGGAGCTTAACAATGGTGAAAAATAGATTTGTATTGATTTTTATATAAGAACAGTAAGAACTCGAGCTGAATAGCGATTACAAAGTCTTAATGCTAGGTTAGAGTATAATGTAAGGAATCGGATGCCTTCTTCAAGTCCTCGGAGTCTTCTTATATAACCTTGGTTCTCCCAACTGCTTTCCTTGCTCCGAGGAGTTAGTTCCAACGGTCCACAAGATCTCCGGGATCGTGTGTTGACTCGTCTCCTCCTTCTTAGTCGGCTTGTTGCTAACGGTCCAAATTGTCATCTACCGAGCTGTACTGTGAAGTCGGAGCCTCCTTTGTCGACTTGGGCTTAGACGTGAACGCTTTTGAGCCTGTTCGTTGAAGACACATGAGGCCTTATCCAACCAATTCACTTGGGAGTGAATTTGGGCCCAAACAAACATCACTTATGAAATGTCAAAAAAATAATTAATGATAGTTAAAATCATTTATTGAAAATTGACTTTAAATATGTGATTTTAAATCATTTACAATAACTGATAGTATATTAAGATGATTAACATCATTTAAAATAAAACTGATACAAATCAATATTAATTTACATCATTTTTAAGAACTAACACAATTATCTATATTTATATGAGTTGCCTAAATGAAACATTTGTTGGATTTTATTAGTATCACTTAACTAAAAGATATAAAATTAGTATCAATAATAAATGACAGAACATATGTGGCTTAACATCAGTTATGATTATTGATACTTGCTTAAAATCAGTTCACTCAAAATGATACAGATCTATAGTAATTTACGTTTGTCCCACATCGGTTGGAACAAGAGGAAGGAGCACAAGCTTTTTCCTATATAATGGAATACCATGTCTTCCATCTATGTAGGACAATTAATTATATTATTGACAACCAATAGAAATATTTTTTTTTTATTTAAAAAATGTTTAGGTTGCCAAAAATAAATATTTTAGTAGATATTTATTCTATAAAAAAATATAGGTTAATCTAGATAAAAAAAAATTTATGTTTAGGAAAAAGAAAAAAATTAGGTTAATATAATATATTGATTTATATCAGATAAACAAACGACACATAAATTATCATATCATTTATTGAAAATAATACTGATTTTGGTATCACATTTTCATAATTGACATAACTATCATATCAATTAACATAAATGATATAAATATTTAAAATCAATTGTTATAACTGAAACTAATGTTTATATCATTTATTTTGATTGATGCGGATTTTAACATCACTTATAGCAAGTGATAGAAATTAACGTCATTTAAACGAGATGATGAAAATAGTTGCATCAATCGGTTTAAAATGATACAAAGCATTAGAGTCATCACTTCCAAAGTCATTTATATTAGTGATGTAAATGAATTCGTATCAATCAAAAAGTGATGTTAATAAATAAAATAAATGATGTAACACATTCTATTTCTTGTAGTGCATGATCGTCATATTTGTCAAATTCTTGATACAATATCAATATTAAAATCGTTTATTTCTAACGGCGTTGATTTTATTTTGGTAAAAAATCTATCGATACAAGATTTCTATCATTTTGCGTTAGATAAAGGAATTGAGTTTGAATAGGCAATACAATTTTAATGAATTTTATGTTTATTGCTTGTGATGTGAGAGAGTCTAATAGCTACACAACTTCAAAAATCACAATACTATCAGTAGTTTTACATATTCATCATTGAGAAACAAACAATTCAAAACATTCTTAGTTCTTAGAATGTCATATTAAAGTCTGCTACTCAACATGCAATTAATCTGTTAGAGAAGTTAACATTTATTGAACATACAACTAACACACAAAAAAGTATATGTGGTTTGTCAAGACTAATTTATTTATTTTGTTAACATATACTTCATATATTAAATTAAAGTTGTCCGGGTCAGATTTTCATCCCGAGAGATTAACCCATCCGGCTCATCATGACTTACATGAGAGAAAAAAAATTACGTGCTCTTGCTCTTTTTACAAGGGAATCAACATGAGCATTAAGGCTCATAGGAATTAAAACTAAATCTAAAAATACAAATGATTCTCTCCATGATTTGAAGAAGTCCAATTTTAGCCGGAATTTCGGCCAATCTTGAGGTTCTTTCGTTATATTGATTAGATCTGAACAGTTGATCTTGATTACCACCTCAAGAATTCCTCCTTCTGTGAGGCAGGCCATCGCTCATAGCAATCCATCAAGTTTCACATGTAGCGGATATAGACACCTTCTGCATCCTTGTGCTCCTTTGATCCTTTTTCCAAATGCATCCTTAAAAAACCATCCAAGTCCACTAATCAAGCCATGATCAACCGAAGAGGCATCGATCTGGCATGTCGGGTGGTGGGGAGGTACAAATGACTTGAAAATCGGCTCTTTCTTGAGTGAGACTTTCGACTTCTTCTGCTTCTATCGATTCTGATTTTTTTTTGCATATCTCCAGCTTTCTGCTTCCAAAATAACTTGTTGCAGAGTTCTTATTGGGGAGATCTCTTTCCCATCAAAGAACTTGCTGTTTCTAGCCTTCCAAATGACCAAATGATCCACGAATAGTTACACTTTTGTGGATAAGATAGATCCACATTTTTGTTCCTCCAAAAGAGGAAATCTATATTGCAAAATATAGATGTACTTGGGAAGCAACCCGGAATGGAGAGAAAGTCCGAGAGAGCCCATACTTGTAAAGCAGGGGGCATTCAAAGAGGAGGTGGTTAATTGTTTCCTATGGTGCGCCACATCTAGGGCAAGTGGTATCTGTCCCTAGATGTTTGTATGTCAGTATTTGGCAAGTTGCCAGACATCCTGAAAGCGCTTGGCACATGAAGTGTTTTAATTTTCTAGGGGCTTGTATTTTCCAGATGAAACTTTTTAAACAATTTATGATTGGCTCTGTAATCTCTTGGTTAGTAATCGCAAGCTTTCTTCTCCTTATCAAACCATACCCATATTTAACTGTATATACTCCAGATTTAGTATGACTCCAAGCATATCCATTTGGTATAACTTCTCTGCTAGGTCTCATCCACAAAGTAAGTGGGATATCATCGGGATGGAAAAGGTCTTAGGGAATTTGAACATACCATTCCTTTGTATCTTTTCTAATCAAAGTATGGAGTAGTAACACCGGATCTCTATATCTTGTTTCATACCGTCCTATGGGGGGTCGGGCCTGTGTATCTGGGATCAACGGCTCGCACCATACTCTCGTGTTATATCCTGACCCAAAAGTCCTTCGTAGACCTTACCGAAGTATCGGCTTTGCAGCAATGATGCTACGCCACCCAAATGATGGGGAATAGACCTTTCGATCTTCTAAGGGGCTATGGTTATTGTAATATCTTCCTCGAAAGACTCGGGATAGGAGAGGGGAGGATATTGGAGCAATCTCCACAGTTGCTTCGCAAGAAGGGTTAAGTTCGTATCTCTCAAATATCGAAATCCCAAACCTCCCATGTCATGGGGAATGCAGATTTTATCCCAAGATATCCAATGAATCCCCTTGTTGTCTTGCTTAGAGCTCCACCATAAGTTTGAAATAGCACTCCTAAGTTTTTATGTTGTGTCCTTAGGGAGGAGGTAGCATGACATAACATGTGTAGGGTATTGCTTGTGCTACTGATTTAATCTGAAATTCTTTTCCCCCTGTAGTAAGGAGTTTCGAGTTCCAATCGCTAACCCGTCCATTGAGATGATCCTTACATAGCCGAAGACCTTCATTTTTGGCCCACTAATCTATTATGGGATACCTAAATACAATCCCATTCCACTTTCATTTGTCATCTCTATCGTCCGTCTTATTTCTCTGCGGATATCCTGGTCCACTTTGTTTCCAAATACAATTGATGATTTGGAATTGTTGAATCTTTTTCCTGAAGCTTCTCCATTGACCTTTATAATCTTTGCTAACTTTTCACATTGCAAGACATCTGCTCTGCAGAAGAATAGACTATCATCGGCGAACAGCAGGTGGGAGACAGGAGGACTTGCACGGGCTATTCTTAGTCCAATAATACGTTCCTCCGCTTCCGCTTCATTTAGGAGGGAGACTAGGGCTTCCGTGCATAGAATAAACAGGAATGGAGAGAGGAGATCGCCTTTTCTGAGCCCCCCGAGTAGGCCTAATCCTCCATTTTGGTTCTCCATTTATTAGAACTTGGTAGGATACCGAAGAGACGCAAAACATTAATAGCTTAACATATTTAACCGCAAACCCCGTTTTTAGTAGTATCGCCTCAAGAAAATTCCATTCTACCTAGTCATATGCTTTACTCACATCTGTCTTAGTGGCCGTAAATTTTGAACTGCACATTGAGTTTGTGTGAAAGGCGTGAAAATTCTCATGTGCTAGGAGTATGTGTAGGATTATGTGAATTCATGGTGTAATTGTCAGGTTACATCCTAGCACATAATCATCTAGGATCTAGGTGATTTGCAGTTGAATCATAAACATATCAGTTTCATTACCTTGTGATTGCAGCGGATTGATCAAAGGAATGAAGAGATCTGCAAGAGCTGATAGAAACCGGCTTCTCCTAGGTATCCACACTCTTACAAGCTATTGGATCAGGCTGCTAGACCAAGCTGGAATTGTCAGAGAGAGAGAGGACGGCTCAGCCTCAAAATCGCAGATGGGGTATTGTATTTGCCCTAGGCGCCTGTCCTCTTCCTTATATGGGCCCAAGTAATTAAACTAATGGCCTATTAGGCTTTTGGGCCCAAGACACAAATCAGACAAAAGCCTGTATTTTGTTTGGCCCAATTCTCTGTACAAATACAGTAAATGCCTTGCATCTTACCGCATTAATTCCTTGTTAACTTTCCCGTTAGCTATGGTGTGTGACCCTTAGGGATCATACAATACTGGTAATAAGTCCTAAACTTATAGATCATGAGCGGGCTCTAGCAAGTCATCATGATCACCCAGTATTTATGACTTATGTCTGATCTCGACACTTATCATACTTTCTAGAGATAGTACAGTAGATTTCAGGACATTCCCAACAATCTCCCACTTGTACTGGAATCCTACATTCCCTAATCCTTTTGTCTCAATATCTCGATCTGGCATAAGGCAAGATACGTGTCATCCTTATATAGCCAGACCATGTTCATCGGACCAGATTTGATACTGACAATGCAAACGACTTGGGCAAGTCCGTTTGGGAGTGGCCACTCTCTTACCAGCTATCAAGTCTCCGATTGGCCTAGAGATATTACCTCCGTTAAACGGCAGGGACAAATCCCATCTTGTTCCATCACTATGAACTACACACTTTATAATACACCCAACCAAGGTCCTTATAGCTCCCAGTTACGAAACAGCGTTAGACAATGATCAAAGTGCATCACTCCATGTGCAGCCACATGCATGCGAACTCAGGTCTAAGGACTATACTCTATAGTCGTATATGAGAACCTCTTATGACACAGATATTAATATCTTGTAGAGTTCTCATCAGCGGGCCATGTCCGGTCATATGCTCCCCTACATATACCTATGTGTCGACTTTGATGCCGCGCATCTATGACCCCTCGAAACTTGGTCATAAGTCTCAACACAATCTAGTCTCAAGTGGTTGTTGGTGTTCCAATTTCAACAACCTTCGACTATGGACACTATGATTTATGTCATTTCGTTAAATATGGGGTTTCAGGATCAAGTCTACTCATGTACTTCGATGGCCCATATATAATGACATGAATCATGTTTGGAACGATTATTTATATCGCAGTTAAAATAATCCAGAAATCATAAATTTCACAAACATAAAATATTATGTTTACATGAACCTTTCAAAACAACTAAATAAAGCCCTTTACAAACTCCCACTGAAATTAAGACTACATCTTAATTTCACTTATCCTACAGCTACAGTCCGCGACTCGTGCTTAGGTCTAAGGAGTGGCTTCGTTAATAGATTAGCAACGTTCTCATTCGTTGAAACTTGCTGATCTACTTAACACCTCTGTCATTTATCTCACGGAATAGGTTATACCTACCCTCAAGGTGTTTGGACCTCTGATGTGCAGCTAGCCTCATCTATGCTGGGAATCACATCAAGTTCAGTGATGAACTCTTCTTTCCAAACAACCTCTTTCGCCGCTTCCCAAGCTGCGAAATGTTCAGCTTAAGTCATGGAGTCAGCAACAGTGCCTTGCACCGCCAGACAGACACAAGATATAACCGGACTGTGACCGGAAATCATCTTTGTCTGTTGTAAACTTGCCTTTCAGACTCTACCGACTTGTAGCACCTCACTTTCTCCGTAAATCAAGAACTTATCCTAAGTATTTTCCAAATACTTGAGGATATTCTTTACGTCTATTCAGTGATACTTTGCTGGATTTGACTGGTCTTTACTTGTCTTGCTTAACGCTAAAGCAACATCAAAACAAGTACGTGTCATGGCATACATGATAGATCCAATTGCCGACGCATATGGAATCTCATCCATGCATTCAAGCTCAGCAGTTATCGTAGGACACTGTTTCTTGCTTAACGTAATGCCATGTGACATTGGCATAAAACCCTTCTTGGAATGCTGAAAACGTGTAGGACTTTGTCAATATAAAAATCCTGACTTTGTCCTATCAGCTCTTTTGGATCTCTATCTTTAGATCCAAAATCCAAGAACATACGTGGCTTTACCCATGTCAATCATAAAACCAACTCCCAAGCCAGTCCTTTACCGACTGCAGCATTGGAACGTTATTTCCGAGAATCAGTATGTCATCGACATACACTATGAGAAATGCAACATCGCTCCCACTTATCCATTGGTAAACGCACAGTTCCACTTCGTTCTTGTTCAAGTCAAAACCTTGACTACTTCAACAGAACGAAGATTCCAACTCCGATATGTTTGCTTCCATCCATGAATGGATCGATGAAGCTAACTTACACACAGTGTAATTTTTCGGAGTCCGGGCTCACTTTCGCTTCTGTGAATTTCGCAGGTTCGTCACTTTCAATGATCATCAGATCATGGCAACTAATCACGAGAAATCACTCTCGGATTAGTGACGGATTCATTCAGATCTGCGAACTTCAGGCTCTATAGGTGTAGATTCTACAGAAATCTGTAAATCTATCCGCTGCTCTCCCTCAACAGGTTGAGCAGCCTCCTGTATTTCTCGAATTTCTTCGAGTTATACTTTTACTCCCACTGTTCTTCTTGGAAAGCAACTTTCCCTTTAGAAAACAGAATTCCGAACAACCTAACTTCGTTTTCGGAATGGACGTAAAAAGTAACAAGCCTTGGTTTCCCTAGGACAACCAGCGAAGTAGCTCAGCTACAAATACTCAGTAAAGACGAATTTGGATCATTTCCAGTCCACATTTATGTGGTGTCTTTCAACTGATATTGGTGGAATTATTTTAGCGTAAACTTAGATATTTCTAGAGCGTTATTCTTAAAGAATATCATGGAAGATTCGTGTGACTCATCTTTAATCATTTCTAATAAGATCTGATTCTTTCTCACAGAAACACCTCCAGGTTTTCAGGAGAAATGAGCTGTGAAATGACTTCACACTCATTCAGATGATCACACCATCAATGACTTAAGTATTCTCACTCGTGATCTAATCCAGAGTCTCAATACTTCTGTCACTCAGATTCTATACCTCATTCTGGAACTCTTTCGACCATTTCAAAGAATTCCGACTCGTGTCTCATCAAATGAACACAGTCATACTCACTGAAGTAATCAGTAAATATACTGAAGTACAGGAAATTTTCTCTGGCATTACTGCTCATCGGGCCACATACATGAGTATGTTCAAGGTCCAATAAGCCTTTGGGCCTTTCTCTAGCTCGGCTAAGATGGGCCCTTTGTCTTTTGGTCCAGTAAGCAGAATTCAAGTCTCATAAGATATCCGATCAAATGAGCCCAAAAGTCCATAACTATGGGATTTCTGAATCCGACTCACTCTATGTGACCAAAACATTTACGCCAAGAAAAATCAGGTTTAATTCATCAGATTTAAACCAATTCGGTATTTATGTTACTTTTAGGCACTCTTTGGTTTAAGATATAAAACCCATTCCTTGAATAGGGTGCTACAATCAATATTTCATTGAGATCAAAAGAACAAAACTTGTCTTTTATCAAAATGAAAAACATTCAAATTCTTACAAGAAAATGAAAGACAACTCTGCTTAAAGCAGGTACATTGTAGCAATTACTTAATACAAAACCAAGCCTCAAAGGCATCTACGAGTAAAAACCCTACGGCTGAGGCAGCATCCATAGCTCCTTCCAGACATGCAGTTCCACTTGTCCTTCCTTCAACGTTCTACTGTTGCTTAGGCTCTGCATATTATAACAAATATCAGTGCCACAACCAGTATCCAATACCTATAAGGTAGAACTTGAAGTAATAACATGAATACCTGAGGAAGTAGTCTCATACATCAACTTCAACTCCTCATAATCTTCCATGAATTTAATGCAATCTCTCTTCCAATGCCCAGTCTCTTTACAGTAGCAGCACTTATCAACGTAAGAGGTATCTGACTCGGGCTCAGAAGACACACGCTTGCCATGATTCAAAATCTGGACAACTTTGTCTTCATCCTTGTCAGCATTAGGTTTAGTAAACCTACCCTTCTCCTTTATGAGATTATACAGGGTACTCTTCACGTTTGGCTCAACTGTCTTGAGCATTTCATGCAGTTCAGTCAGCGTCTTCGTTAAGCCTTTCTTGATATAGTTCCTTTTGAACTTATCATAGCTTGACGGCAGTGACTGCAGAATGATCTCAGTTGCCAATTCTTGGCTAACTGGATAATCCAGTTTCCTCAGGTTATCAATGTAACCCATCATTTTACTGACATGAGGACTCACTGGATGATCATTTGGTAGCTTGCAGCTAGTGAGAGACTTAACCAACTGGTATCTCTCCACTCTTACCTGCTCCTGAAATTTCAATTTCAGGCTGCTGATCATCTCTATTGGCGACTCCATGTTCTCATATTGCTTCAGCAAATCTGAGTCCATGGTAGCCAATATCAGACCACACACATCTACCGCATCATTATAATGCTTATTCCAAGCATCATATACTGCATGAGGGGCATTGGACCCGATCCTCACGGGGAGAGCTCTCTCAAGGACATAGTCCTTTCTCTCCTGCCTGAGGACTAGCCTCAGGTTCCGCGACCAAGTCAAGAAATTTGATCCGTTCAGTTTGTCCTTCTCAAGGACAGACCGGATCGAGAAAGTGTTTTGATTGTTTGTGCTAGTCATAACTGAAATTTAGAGATAAATAGAGTTTTAGTTTTTTAGTTCATAAAAGAGTAATCTTAATTACTTATAAGAAAACTCGCATTGCATTCAAAATTTCTTTGTTTAACCTCATAAGAATGCAATGATTCCGAGACCCATGTTCAGCTAAATCCAAAGTGGGCCACTGGCCGTCACCCGGAATTAGCTTTACTTGGTAAGCATACACACAGCTAGTTATAACCATATAACTCTCGGTTGTGGATTGGTCCCAAGGCCCAATTCACTAGATGTCTCAAGGCCCGGGACTCCCGATGGCCCAGTCAAGGAAACCAATCTCTTACAGCCAAATAATCACTAAAGTCTGGGACTCCCAATGAAATTAATGACTATATACTACTTTACTTACGCAAAAACAGACACCTCACACTGTAAGCCATATCTGTAATTGAATAAGCGTTAAGTAGCTGACAAGATTGGGCAAGACATCCAAGCTTGATATTGTTTTTGAGGATTTTAGGTTTCAATAGATTTCCTCCCAAAATAGAAGATTACTATTTTGGGAAACTTTCCATTTCAGGTAACTTACTAAATTTGGAAACTTTCTATTTAGGGAAACCTACTATTTTAGAAACTTCCTAACATGCCAAAATTTAGAAACTTCTAATTTAATGTTTTATTAAAGTTTTCGGATGGGTCACAAATTATAGGCCCAATTCTTGGCCCAAGACCACAGAATTCCAATTGGTCCAATAATTTGACATAACCGAGTCGGTTCATTAATTCTGGTCCAAGACCAAATTAACTACTAAATCCAACTGGTTATTTACTAAACCAGACCAGCTCTAAATTATTTGGTCCAACCAAATCAAACTTAGACCAGCCTTCGGTTTAGGTTAAAATTCAATTTTTGAATTTAAATCCGGTTTAACCAGAAACTAAATAATACCAATTGTATTAAATAATTTCCAGTAAACCGCGATTTGGGTTAACGGCTTAAACCATACATTAATTAAATAATTAATCGATACATACATTAAAGAATCACTTAAGCATACATGCGATTGTAATTCAATAATGCTTTTGACTTCTTCAACTCGATTCATGCCATTAACAATTCGTATCACTTTACTCAATACAATAATCGATTTTGACTTTTCTCAAACTTAACAAATCGATTCACCATAATTAATTAACAAGCGAACCTTAGCTAGGTCAACATGCGATTCATACATATAAACGATATGATAATTAATTGATTCAATAATCCAATTCGTTTCAAGACATACACATGAAGACAAAAAACAATCGAATTATGATTGAAACAAAGTCATGCTATTAACAATCGATTCTCTTATGATTGTTGAATAAGAATGAAGACATGCTATTAACAATCGATTCTCTTATGAATGAAACAATCGCAACAAGCGAAGATACTCAAACGATTAATTAAGAAACGATTGTGATTCAAACGATTTGACAATTCTAGGTTTTCAAAGTTTCAATCAATTTTACTCATTAAAATCGATTCATCAAACTAATAAACAACCTAGTATGATCCAAAAAGCAAAAACCTAACAACCTAGGCTCTGATACCACTGTAGGATTATGTGAATTCATGGTGTAATTGTCAGGTTACATCCTAGCACATAATCATCTAGGATCTAGGTGTTTTGCAGTAGAATCATAAACAGATCAGTTTCA
Source organism: Orychophragmus violaceus (assembly GCA_030180135.1). Taxonomy (NCBI): domain Eukaryota; kingdom Viridiplantae; phylum Streptophyta; class Magnoliopsida; order Brassicales; family Brassicaceae; genus Orychophragmus; species Orychophragmus violaceus. The sequence goes on along the minus strand of CM058230.1, from coordinate 24,327,819 downwards.
TTACCTTGTGATTGCAGCGGATTGATCAAAGGAATGAAGAGATCTGCAAGAGCTGATAGAAACCGGCTCCTCCTAGGTATCCACACTCTTACAAGCTATTGGATCAGGCTGCTAGACCAAGCTGGAATTGTCAGAGAGAGAAAGGACGGCTCAGCCTCAAAATCGCAGATGGGGTATTGTATTTGCCCTAGGCGCCTGTCCTCTTCCTTATATGGGCCCAAGTAATTAAACTAATGGCCTATTAGGCTTTTGGGCCCAAGACACAAATCAGACAAAAGCCTGTATTTTGTCTGGCCCAATTCTCTGTACAAATACAGTAAATGCCTTGCATCTTACCGCATTAATTCCTTGTTAACTTTCCCGTTAGCTATGGTGTGTGACCCTTAGGGATCATACAATACTGGTAATAAGTCCTAAACTTATAGATCATGAGCGGACTCTAGCAAGTCATCATGATCACCCAGTATTTATGACTTATGTCTGATCTCGACACTTATCATACTTTCTAGAGATAGTACAGTAGATTTCAGGACATTCCCAACAGTATGTTGTCAGTTATAAGCCGTCTAGCCACAAAGACTGATTGTGTCTCCTATATTAGGTTCGGTAGAAATAATTTTAGCCGCTTGCACAAGATATCTGAGATAATTTTATAGCTGACATTACATAGGCTGATTGGTCTAAATTTCGTCATAGCTCTTGGTATTTCCTTTTTGGTATAAGGAAAATGTTGGTTTGGTTTAAACTCACGCCAAAAAATACAGTGGCGAAAAATTCCTTAACTAATTTAATAATGTCTTGGTTCAAGATGGACCAGAATTGTTGATAAAATCTACTCGTTATGCCATCCGATCTCGGGGCCTTATTCGGGTTGATATCAAAAAGGACCTTTCTAATTTCCTCGTTTGATGGGTCTTTCACCAGATTTTGGTTCACCGTATCTGGAATTATCTCGGTAATGTATTGGAGTGAATCAGAGAAATCAATGGGGTTGGATGTAGAAAACAGGTCAGTGAAGTAGTTGGTCGCCACTTTCTCTATCCCCTTAGCGCTTTCCACCCAGTGCCTATTAGCATCCTTTAGACATATGATATGGTTTCTTGCTCGCCTTTGTTTTGTAAGCGTGAAAGAATTTTGTGTTACTATCTCCTTCCTTGTGGATCAGATTCCTACTTTTTGCCTCCAAAAAGTTTCTTCCTCCCTAAAAGCAAAGCGTAGTTGTCTTCTCAAATCCTCTATTTCCTCTTCTATTGTATTATCATCATCTTGTGCAAGATCTATCTTGATATTGAGTTCCTCGATTAGTTTTGATGTGTTTGTTGGCAAAGTTTTCTTCCATTTCGAGATATGTGAGATCTGAGATTCACACTAAGAATTTGTATTCGTGGATTTGGACTTTTGTGTATAGAAATGGTATAGATTTCCTATGAATCAAAGACTTTATTGAGATTGATCGTCGAGATAGAACAAACACAATCGAAAAGAGAGTACAAAGTATGGTGATCGAGCTATCTAGTCGAAGTGTTCTTAGCTAGGGTTGGAATGTTTTGAATGAATCGCCACTTCTCCTTTAAATACTCTCGACTTTGATCTCCTTGTTCCGATATTTCGGCCTCGCCGTCATAACGATCTCCAAGATTTGCGTGGATCAGTTGAACTGACGAAGACCGGGTTGCTCTATCTCCACGTCGTCTCCTGCCGAGCTTGAGCTCGATTGCTTCCCACTTCGGCATTGCTTGGTCCTTGTCAAGAAGTCAATCGTACAGGCCCATCAGAGGATAACGGTCGATCTCTCTCTATCTTGATATTGGAGCGGGCTCATAACTATGGGCCTTTATTTTATTTGTTAATGGGCCGGATTTCCTAGAGGGAAATCCAGTACCAACAATAGCCCCCCCAGCCCATTTATTTCGAGAAGTCGAGGTTAATGGGCGGTGGACGTTCTCGGGAAGACACGCGTGTGCCTTGGATATTAGGGAACCCTAATAATCGTTTTCGCCCCGTTCGCAGATCTTGTTTTGATCGGACGGCTAGGGTTGGGCGCGTGGATCGTATCAACCTATTTATGGCGCGTCCGTTGCCACAACTAGTGTAACTCGATCTACCGTTGGTCTAGTTGATCATCAACGGCTGAGATCTCTTGATTTTGATAAATCTTATCGGCCTCGATTCGTGCGGATGTGACCTAACTTATCAGCCGTTTACCCCTGCCCTTAGACCTTATATCGACGGTCGAGATCGCAAGGAATCAAAGGATCCCAACTGTCTCGATCTTTTTGTAATTATTCACAAATTTCGAATTGAGCGGTTGAGATTGCGGGATACGAAAAATCCCACGGATCTCGAGCACGAGATAGTTTAAAAGGGGAAGTTACCTAGCACGATTCCTATTACTGCTCGCACTACAAATTGACAAGGTAACTTCTTCTCCCTCATTCTATCATTTTTGCCTCTCGTTCTTGTTCCTTTTGCTGTTATTTCGAAACTCTTCTCTTTAGGGATTTCGTCTTTCCTCTTTTTCATTTTTCAAAAGAAAGAAATTCTCAGTACACCGACCATTATGGTTCGGAAAGATGCAGTCAGGGCGAGTTCAAACGCGGTGGCGGGACCGTTCGGTCCCCATCCGCCGTCTAGTTTGACCGTGGACCATATACAAAAGTTGCGGACGAAGTGTCGGATCCCACCGGAGGTGGAGATAATCATCCCATCTCCGGTGATGTCGCCGGAAACCGTCGTCGAGGGCTATTGCTGTGCCTCTTATACCTATTTCGATAAATGCGGATTGTTTTTTCCAATCCCTCGCATTATCTCATGGGTTTTGGCTCAGCTTCAGCTGGCCTTTCATCAGATAACTCCGAATTTCGTCCGGTACGTTATCGGACTTGGAGTCAGAGCCGTTGAGGAGGGCATCGATTTCGGGGTCGAGGAGTTGATGAGGGTTTGTTCGGTGAAACATAACACTCGCTTCCCCGGGACTTACTATCTCTCTCCTCGTCATGGGAAGATCCTCGACGAGATCCCGACGAGGGATGTGTGGAAGAGTAAATATTTTTACTTCAGGATCAACCGTCACTCGGTCGAGGGCTTCGATTATTCGGTTATCCCGACGAAGTGGACATCTAGTGTCGGTCAGCTTGTAGGGTTTACTAGTTTCCCTGATCGCTTTGATGTTCTTAGTTGACATTAAGCTGTTTGTTAATAATTTTTTTTTTTTGGTTTTTCTTGCAGAGGCTCCCGAGTCACTATCTCTGAACCCAATCACATCGAGTCTGATAGCTCGTCTCAGGAGAGGAGATATCCGCTGGTCTAATTTCTCAGACCAGCGAATCCGAGCTGCCCTAGGTCCCGCGGCCCGACGACCTTCTTCATACCGATCTCGGATTTCGCAAGACGAGTCGCTGCTCCCCCACCAGCCTGCTTCGACCAGAATCGTTCAGGCTCCGCTTCAGATTACCGAGCGGACTGGAGAGAGTAAGTATTCTGATTGGTTTGTGCAAGGACTTCCGTGCTACACGTCTTTTACTTGTCGGAGCTGACTCGAGTCCGTTTTACCTGCAGATCGACTTATTTCAGACGACAGTTCTACCGCCAGTACCCCTTCTTTCGAAAAGATGTCACGAAGATCGAGCAGCCGTCGGAACGGGAAGGATCCCGTTGATCTGGCGAAGAAAATGAAGGCCAGCGACTTGGGCAACGCCCTTCTTTTTGCCATGGGCGAGGGGCCTCCTCCTCCTCCTTCAGTCCCTCCTCCTAACCCTGTTCAGGTTTCTCTCCCCCTGGCCACAGGATCCGGAGATGAAAACATGGAGGTGGAGAATTTACCTCCTCTTTCGACCGGTCGAGAACTAGTCCAGGTCCCGTCTGGACAGCCTGTTTTGCGCAACTCCCGATCGAATGGTTCAAGAGGATCGAACGGTCGGAGTCAGGGCGGTCCTCCTCCTCCGGCGGCGAAGCTCCAAAGAACTGACGCGGAAGTGAGCTCGAGAAGATCGAGCCAGAATGTGGAGGCGAGGCCTGCCTCTTCCGTGTCCTCCGGATCTTTCAACTGGCGCTTCAGGCACCAGAAGGAATGTCCGATTACGGATGACCCGACGGGTGTTGCCTATCTGCTGAGGCATTTTAAGCCCGCAGGCGTTCAGCTCCCAGCTGTTGGGGATATGGCCCTCGGTGATCCTTACACCGAGATGATGGCTGCTGCTGGGAAGGTAACGATTTCCCTTCTTCGATTTCTTGACTTGTTTCACACTTAATTTCTTTTATTTTCCTTGTAGGCCTTGGAGGCTGCGAACAAGTTTGTGGCTAGGGCTGAGCGTGAGCTGCGAGAAATACCACCGGCGAGTGAGCTCGAGACCGTCAAGAAAACGGTTAGTGACCTGAAAACGCAGTTGCAGGGGGCCTTGGCTCGGGTTTCAGTCGCGGAGGAGGCGAGTCGAAACTCTGTTGAGGCAGGTCGGGTTGCGGATATGCGGGCTGCGCAATGTCAGGCTGATTTGGACAAGGCTCTCGTCGACTGGGAGCTTGATATCAAGGTGGCGGCCCACGAGGCAAGGAAGGGGCTAAATGATGAATACCTCAAGATTCTCGAGGGAATTGCGGCGAAGAAAAGCCAAAGGAAGGTTGCTGTGAGTGCTGAGATGATGTAGCCCCGGAGCAGAAGCTTGAGTGATGGGTTGATGGAGGACAAGCACTGGCTTAAGAGCTCTCTTACTTGACCGAGATGGATGGAATGGATAAATGAAATGATTGACTCTCTCAACCGGTGGGTTTGATTGACTCTCTCAATCGGTGGTGAACTAGTTCTGCTTGAGTCACACAAGCAAACCTAATCCAATAATCCTTGGAAACAATTGAATCACTCAAATGAATCCTAAGACAAAAGATCTTAACAAAGAACACTCTTTGAAGAAACTGAATAATACTTTGATTGAAAGGTTGAAAGGTGATTAATACAATGAGCTAAACTATGCCTTTATAGGCTCTTTACAAACGGTCCTATTGACTAAAAATCATAAAGAAATCGATACTTAATGAGAAACTAGCCGTTAGGCTGAAAATGGAAAGAATCCAAGCTCTTGATGATTCCCTTGTATCTGGATGGCTTTAAGGGATAAGTGAGGATCCTTGGAACAGCTTGATTGACAAATAACTCGCAGCTTGCATTCTTAGAAAGAAGCCGTTGGTGTTTGATCCCTTTCTTCTCCAAAAATGGTAAGTATGACTTGTTGAAGTTATGGAGAATCTTGTGTGGTCTTGTGCAGATGGGGACGTCTAGACTTGATGGAAAGGAGCTCAATACACTGTAGTTTTGATAGGTAAACGTTTGGTGCTGAATTGACCTTCCAAATGTGAATGCTTCCATATATGGCAAGTCTGCTGAGCTAGTCGTTGAGTTATCCGCTGAGCTAGTTGTGATGCTACATATGGTTAGCTCCTTTTCAGTATCTTCTTCTTGTGTCACCTTTTGGAGATGATTCTTCTTAGTGGTATGCTGATGATGAGCTGAGCTAGGTGTCTTGACCTTGGTCTCCTCTTGAGCTAAGATAAGCTCATATGCCTTGTTAGATCTTCTCGGCTCCATAATCTCTTCTCCATGTGTTATGATTCCTCCTGGGTCATATGTCTTCTTAGGATTGATTGTTGGATGTATAATCAATCCTATGCCTTGCTTTGGATCAGAAATCATTGTGGCCTTGACTTCTCTTTGTTTCTTTGTGCTGCTTGACGTAGTGGTTGAGTCAGCGATTGAGTTAGTCAGTGCCTGGTCTGGTCTGGTTCTGATGACCGCATCATACCCTCCCTCTTCAAGAAGTTTTGACCTCAAAACTTGATAACCTGCACATAGATAAGTCAAGTTAGTCCAGTGAAGTGAATGAGGGCTTAGAAGATTACCTTGGGAATCATTTTGATTCCGGTTGGGTTGTGGAGAATCCGGTGGTTCTTCTTTGAGTAGATAGGACATCGATGCTCCTCTTCTTTGAGCTGGTGTGACGCTTCCTTCGTTGATCTTGCTCCTGCTCTCCTTAAGACCTGCAAATATCTCATCACCTTGGCCAAGAAACAAGTGGATTATGGGTTTCTCATGATGGGATAAACTTGCTCTCAAAATACTTATGACAAAATGCCTTTGCTTTTCTCGTGGACAGAACATTGATTCCTCATCTGACAAGTTCAGTGAGTTATCAAGAACAAACTGATTATAAGAATTACTTACCTGATGCACACCTTTAGTGTTTTGATTCAGCTTGGATATCATGGTAAGATGTCTGAATGTTGGATCTGGTGGTTTCTCCTTGATTCCTCCTTTGGTCTCAACACTCTTAGCTCTACCTGCCTCATCACTTGAATCTAGGGACAAGTGCATTATACCAGTAGCATTAGAGTTAGAGTTAGACACTTTAAGTTCAGAGACAACCTCATGTTTGGTTGAAGCATGATATAATTCAAGCTTTTGGCTTGCGTGTGGCTCATGTGTGGAAACATGGTTCGGTTTTGGTCTCTCTTTCAAGACTCCTTCTTCCCTTGGCTTCTTGATCTTTATCAGACATGTACCTAAGTCAACTCTTAAGGGAAAGCGCAAGTGAATTATATCTAAGTTTGAGACTTTAAAAACAGGTTTCACAAGATTGGAGCTTACCATTATGGATGTGACTAGCTGGTTCAGAGTCGCATCTCTCCTGGTGCATGTACTACTAGAGGTTTTATGCTCTAGTCCATCATTGGTTGAAGCTCCCTGATCTTTCTCATCTTGATTCCTTTGTGTTGATGGTTCTGTCCGAAACTTGACTTCATGACCTATATCTTTCTCAAGTTCTCTTGGACAAGACAAATGCATTATTATATCCTTGGAATCATTATAAACTGTTTCAGTAAGACAATTACTCACCTTGCCTTGTTCATGTCTTGGTGCATCAGTCATGATGGTACCTTGAATGTACTCTTGTCCTTCACTAGCTTGTAGCTCATGACATTGGTGTTGCTCCACTTCTTCTTCAACACCTAAACTTTTATGAACCTTTTGGTCCAGACACAAGTGCATCATAACAGTGGTTGGAAAAACAAGTTTATTCACTCTAAGTTCAGAATTCACCTTGTTTGCTTGCACCTCACGGTTGTTGTCCTTTTGACTTGTGTGCTCTTGAGCTACTTGGCTGCGACTCTCCTTTACTCTAGAGATGGCCATAGCTCTCTTAGGGCAGTCACTATGGGATGTAGTCTGGTGTGTGACATCTATGGATGCTGGTAGCATCACTTGATCAGGTTGTGATGTTGGTGCATCGGTCCACTTGACTTTTTCATTCTCCTTTGAACAAATCAGGTTTGGTAGTGTACTCTGACCTCCATGCTCTTCTTCTGATCTTGTTCCTGATTCAAAATCCTTGGGCAAAGACAAGTGCATGAGTCTTGAATTGGAAATTAAAATATCAGATTGCACAAAATTATCATTTGTGTCAGTTACTTCCAATTTCAACTCGGATGTTATATCATTGAACAACTACTTAGATGGACAATTTGCAGCAAAATGCCCTCTTCTATGGCACTTATAACATGTTGGCTCTTTGGAATTTACAAGGTTAGAACACTTACCTTGTGTTGGCGTGTCTCGCAACTTGAGTGAGGCATCAAATCTAGGTCCGGTTGCATTGGGTGAAGCTTTGCGGCTGTGCTTCTGCTCTTGCTTCTTTGGGTACAAGATCTCCATGATCTCCTGCCATTTCTGATCCTGCTTTGCTTGAAGAGTCTTCTTAGATTCTTGATAGCAATCAGACTTGGTCTTAGGACAGTAAGTATTTGGCGAAACCATCACTCTTCTTGGTGTTGTTTGGCATTGGGGTTTTGAAATGATTTTCTTGTGTGTCTGGTGCTTCTTTGCAAACTCTCGGTACATCCTTTCTTTAAGGTCTCCCCAATCTAGTACTGGCTTGTTGTAGAAGCCTGGAGTACACTCTCTTAGCCACCACTTATATGCTTCTCCGGTGAGTGCGTCAACAGCATATGATAGCTTCTCCTCCTTAGGAATATTTTTGGATGTCAACCACTGATTCATGTTGGTCTCCCACTGGAGATAATCTTCATGGTTTTGGCTACAACCTGAAAATATCGGGGAACCTCTTGTCCTGGAGGTTGGCTGCCTTGTGCTTGCTTGTTGGGCTGTCGCATTCCTTGTACCAGTGAGTTGTCGTTGAGCTGGTACATGGTATGAAGTAACTCCTTGGTTCTTGAATGCACTCTTGTGCCTAGGTGGGTGGTACTCTCCATACATGTATGCTTCTGAATCTTCTCTATCTTCCATGTCAATGATTTAGTACCTGACACAATAAACTCAAAAGTGTATCAATGGATTCTAACACAAATAAGTAAAATTCAGAAAATTGGAAACTTTCTTTAATTAAAAGAATCCACACGATTTGGTGCAAATATGGAAATAGAATTCTGCACAAAAGAAATGGAAACAAGATTTGTGACACAAAGATTTAAGGAAACTTTTTTTTTTGTCTTTTTTTTTTTTTGGCTTTTGGTTTAAAAGAATTCAAATCAAACAACAAAAAAAATCCTCCTTTTTCTTTTTAAAATTTTTTTCTGGTTTTTATAAAACAAAAACAAGAACACAAAACAAACTTTTTTTTTTGATTTAAGATGTAAAACAAAAACAAAGAATGAAATAGATGAAAAATGAAAACAATTTTTATGGCTTTTTCTTTAAGGATGCAAATAAAACAAAACTATGAATCTAGATAAAATGAAAACCGAAAGGTAAGGATAGATAACACCTGATTAGGAACCTTTCGGCTCTGATACCAGATGATGTAGCCCCGGAGCAGAAGCTTGAGTGATGGGTTGATGGAGGACAAGCACTGGCTTAAGAGCTCTCTTACTTGACCGAGATGGATGGAATGGATAAATGAAATGATTGACTCTCTCAACCGGTGGGTTTGATTGACTCTCTCAATCGGTGGTGAACTAGTTCTGCTTGAGTCACACAAGCAAACCTAATCCAATAATCCTTGGAAACAATTGAATCACTCAAATGAATCCTAAGACAAAAGATCTTAACAAAGAACACTCTTTGAAGAAACTGAATAATACTTTGATTGAAAGGTTGAAAGGTGATTAATACAATGAGCTAAACTATGCCTTTATAGGCTCTTTACAAACGGTCCTATTGACTAAAAATCATAAAGAAATCGATACTTAATGAGAAACTAGCCGTTAGGCTGAAAATGGCAAGAATCCAAGCTCTTGATGATTCCCTTGTATCTGGATGGCTTTAAGGGATAAGTGAGGATCCTTGGAACAGCTTGATTGACAAATAACTCGCAGCTTGCATTCTTAGAAAGAAGCCGTTGGTGTTTGATCCCTTTCTTCTCCAAAAATGGTAAGTATGACTTGTTGAAGTTATGGAGAATCTTGTGTGGTCTTGTGCAGCTGGGGACGTCTAGACTTGATGGAAAGGAGCTCAATACACTGTAGTTTTGATAGGTAAACGTTTGGTGATGAATTGACCTTCCAAATGTGAATGCTTCCATATATGGCAAGTCTGCTGAGCTAGTCGTTGAGTTATCCGCTGAGCTAGTTGTGATGCTACATATGGTTAGCTCCTTTTCAGTATCTTCTTCTTGTGTCACCTTTTGGAGATGATTCTTCTTAGTGGTATGCTGATGATGAGCTGAGCTGGGTGTCTTGACCTTGGTCTCCTCTTGAGCTAAGATAAGCTCATATGCCTTGTTAGATCTTCTCGGCTCCATAATCTCTTCTCCATGTGTTATGATTCCTCCTGGGTCATATGTCTTCTTAGGATTGATTGTTGGATGTATAATCAATCCTATGCCTTGCTTTGGATCAGAAATCATTGTGGCCTTGACTTCTCTTTGTTTCTTTGTGCTGCTTGACGTAGTGGTTGAGTCAGCGATTGAGTTAGTCAGCGCCTGGTCTGTTCTGGTTCTGATGACCGCATCATGAGATAAGGCTCCAAAAGGCCTTGGCCAATATCGCGCTTATCGCTGAGTTCGCCTCTGGCGAATTGGATTTGACCAAGGAGGTGATGGACTTGGCTGAGAAGAAGCGATTAGCTATGGAGGAGATGAACGCTGCAGCAGTGTCGGATTTCAGCATCAGCAAGCTCAATTTCCCGGTGATGTCGGACGATTCGGTGATCTTGGCGCGCCCTTTAAACCAGGTGGCCACTCGTCTTGATCAGTATGGGTCGAATCTCCCGATCGGAGTTAGCTCGCGAGCTAGCGATGAGGCTGAGGGTCGACTCGAGGAGGGAGGTACGGCCAGTGATCAGACAGAGGATCGGAACGAGGCTTCCTCTCCTTCCAAGCAGTTCTAATAAATTTTAGTTGTGGCTGCCTCGAGGGGCTTTCATTTCCTTTTCCAGAATTTGTTGCCCAAGGAGACTTTTTTCTTTTTTACTTGCTATTGACGTTGCCCGTAGTGGGCTTTTGGACTTTTATTTATGAATCGTCTTTAAATATTGTCTGCCTTAGCATAGATTTTACTGTTTTAATGCCTTAGCATAAAGTTTGGCCGTTGTGGCAGTTCGAACCTCTCCCGAGAGATCGAATAAACAACTTGGATCAAATTGTCTTAGAAAATTCTCAATGAGATTTTAGCTCTAACAAACTTGGGTCCGAGTTCCTCTTCGAGTATGTTCGAAGTTCAACTCTTTCAAGGTTCGTAGTTCGAGTTTGGCGTTCGACGGAAATTTCTGAGTATATGATAAGTCAAAAATGGACTTACACAGATTTTGGATGTGTGCGGAGGCCTTTTTGTGTGAGCAGCTGTCTCGTTTTATCAGTCTTGATGTAGACTCGACCTCGTTGTTTTTGCTTAAAGGGAGGGGGTAGCCCCCCAATTCTTCTAAGCTGCATAAGGCTGGAAGAATTTTAGGTTTTCGAGGGATCATTTCAGATCGCTTGATTTGGGACGACCATTTCAGTTCGTTCTGCTTGGAGGGACCATTTTGGGTCGTTTATTTTTGGGACGATCATTTCAGTTCGTTCTGCTTTGGAGGGACCATTTTGGGTCGCTTACTTTTGGGACGATCATTTCAGTTCGTTCTGCTTTGGAGGGACCATTTTGGGTCGCTTATTTTTGGGATGACCATTTCAGGTCGTTCAATTTTGGGGCGATCATTTCAGTTCGCTCGACTTGGGAGAGACCGTTTCGGGTCGCTCGGGGAGGATAACTTAATATCGTTTGCTTCTGAAGAGACAATTTCATATCACTTTAATTTTTTGAAGAGATAATTTCATTATCACTTGGTAAAATGTAATGGCGAAATATTTCGCAACGACTCTGACTTTTACAACAGAAAGAGACATTGATCGTTAGACTTATTTTGATTTCACAAGGATAAGCTAGTACGACTTCGTTTGACGTTATCGAGCTCGGTCAGAGCAATGTGTTGGGGGGGCGGCTGCGCTCGAAGTCGAGCTGCCTACGTACCCTTTTAAGGGGATCAAGCCATTTCGTAGTTCGATTTTGTTGCATACTTTAGTGAAAGTACTTTTTGAGATTGATGATGTTCCAAGGTCGTAGTTCAGGCTTCTGGGTTTCTACCGACTTGAGTCGGTAGACCCCGTCCTTGACGACATCAGTGACCTGGTAAGGACCTTCCCACTTTGCTCCTAACTTTACAGCGTGTTCTTCCTTTTTATGGTCGAACACTTTCCGTAAGACGAGCTCGCCTACTTGAAACCTTCGAGTTTTGATCTTGGAATCGTAGTAGCGAGCTGCGGCTTGTTGGTAGTTCTGGATTCGAGCTAGTGCGAGATTTCTCCTTTCATCGACGAGATCAAGCTCGTCCGTTATCATCTTGTTGTTAAGTTCCTCTTGACGTGGGCATTCTTCTTTGCGGATGCTTGACACGAGGATTTCGGCTGGTACGACCGCCTCGATTCCGTAAGCCAGCGAGAAGGGAATTTCGCCGGTGGATTTGCGAGGGGTAGTTCGGTAAGCCCAGAGTACGGATGGGAGCTCGTCGCTCCAACTTTTTTTGCACTCATTGAGTCTTTTCTTGAGGCTATTCATGATTGCCTTGTTAGCTGCTTATGCCAGTCCGTTTCCTTGAAGATAGCGCGGCGTTGAGTAAGTCAGCTTTATGTTCCAGGTTCTACAGAACTCCTTGAACACGTTTGATATGAATTGTGATCCGTTATCGGTGACAATCTCGTGGGGTAGTCCATGTCGGCACACGATGTTTCGCCAGACGAACTCCTTAACGTGAACGTCTTTGATCTTTTGGTATGACTCTGCTTCGATCCACTTAGTGAAGTAGTCTGTCATTACTAATAGGTGTGTAGCTTTCTTTTTGCCGGATGGGACTAAAGGTCCCACGATGTCCATTCCCCACCGCATTGAATGGGTATGGTGATGAGATAGAGGAGAGTTTCTCCGATGCTTGATGGATAATCGGGGCATGCTTTTGGCATTTGTCACATTTGCTGGAAAACGATTCGCATTCGGTGGCCATTGTTGGCCAGAAATAGCCTTGCCTGTTGATTCGTATGGCCAGGGCTAGTCCTCCGGAATGGATTCCGCAGGATCCGTCGTGGGCCTGCGCGACCACGGCTAGAACTGGCTTTTTGTCGAGGCATTTGAGGTACGGTCCAGAGAGACTTCTTTTGTAGAGCTCTCCTTGCGTGACGCAGTACCTCGCACTCTGCGTCTTGAGTTTCCGCGCCTCCCATTTGCCGTCGGGGACTTCGCCATTTGTAATGTACCGAATGATCGGAGTTCTCCAATCTTCGTCATCGTTAGGCTCAGGTCCCCGACTAGTGGATGCGGCTTGGATTGGTCCATCGGGGATGTTCGCGACGTACACGGCGTTTCTTGGATCGAGGTCATCATCAATCTCGATGATGTCGCGACCGGTGTCCTTGGGACGTTCCTTGTGTTCGACCCCATTCTTTAGGGTGGGCTCGTCTTCTTTCAAGGATAGAGCTTTTACGGCTATGTCGATACTTGGTTTTTCGATCCCCTCGACTGGTATGATCCTTTTGAGATTAGGATCTGATGTCGACGCTAGAGCGGCCAGGGCATCGGCTGCGGTGTTTTCCCTTCGCGGGATCCGTGTTAGATCAAAGAATTCGATCTGTTCGGCGAGCGTATGGACTACTTGTAGGTATGCTTCCATGCGTTCGTCTTTGGCCTCGTAGTCGCCGTGATATTGGCTCGTGACCAATTGGGAATCACTGAAGGCGTCTACTTCTCGGGCTCCTATCTCTATTGCTAGTCTGAGCCCGGCTATTAACGCTTGATATTCTGCTTCGTTATTTGATGCGGCGAAGCCCAGTCTGAAAGACTGTTCCAATACTTCACCAGTGGGGGAGACCATTTTTACTCCGACTCCGGATCCCTGCCTTGATGAAGCTCCATCGACGTAGAGTTTCCAGTTCTTGGCGGAGGTCGGGTCGAGTTCTATGGTCGGGGGGAGCTCGATTATGAAATCTGCCAGCACTTGCGCTTTTAGGCACGTCCGAGCTTTATATTCTATGTCATACTCGCTGAGTTCGATAGCCCATTTGACCAGTCGACCTGACTGGCTTCGACTGTGAAGCATGGTTCTCAGTGGCTGAGAGGTCATCACTATAATTGAGTGCGATTGGAAGTATGGTTGGAGTTTCCGAGCCGATGTGACTAGCGCTAAAGCGAGTTTTTCCATGGCGGGGTACCTGGTTTCAGCATCGATTAAGGTCTTACTGATGTAGTACACTGTTGGTACTGGATTTCCCTCTAGGAAATCCGGCCCATTAACAGACAAAACAAAGGCCCGTAATTACGAGCCCGTTCTAGAATCAAAGACAAAGAGAAGAGCCGACTCCTTTGTTGGGCCCAAGCGAATAAACGCCCTGACAAGGCCCGGACGATGCCGAAGCCGGAGACAATCGAGCTCGAGCTCGGCAGAAGATGACGTGGAGATAGAGCAACTCGGTCTTCCCCAGTTCAACTGATCCGCACAAATCTCGGAGATCGTTACGACGGCGAGGCCGAAATATCGGGACCAGAAGATCAAAGTCGAGACTATTTAAAGAAGAAGTGGCGATTCATTCGAGATATTCCAACCCTAGCTAAGAACACTTCGACTAGATAACTCGATTTCATACTTTGTACTCTCTTTTCGATTGTGTTTGTTCTATCTCGACGATCAATCTCAATAAAGTCTTTGATTCATAGGAAACTATACCATTTCAATACCTAAAAGTCCAGATCCACGATTACAAATTCTTGGTGTGAATCTCAGATCTCACATTTGGCGCCGACTGTGGGGACTATCTATAGCTTTTCCTATCTTAAGAATCAGATCCTAGATCCGATAGATCGAGATGAATCCCAACCAAACTGGCTCTCCCAACGCCACACCACCAGTTGACCTCCCTCAAACGGTCGACAACATTCCTCAGAACACCACCGGGGTAAGGAACATGGGTCAGACCGACGGCGTGTTGACGAGCTCCGCCTCAGTCTCCAAGACCTCGGCACCAGGCGGCTCTGTCGCTCAAACAATCGCGACGAGCCAGACTCCGACAAACGTTTTGTCAGGAACTAATGATCCGAGCAGAAACTGGGTGTGGATGAGAAACGATTCGATATCCGCCCTAGGAGGTGGATCTGGAATAACAAGACCTAATTCGCCACTACCTTCTGCTCCACAGAGACAAGGACCAAACGATCTTGCCGAGATCCGTTCGATGCTCAGCCTATTGGTAGATCGAACGAGAAATAACGAGGCAAGCGCAAGGGCCCAAGAAATCGCAAACCGTTCCCTGGCCGCGCAGCTCGATGAACAAGAGCGGCGCCTTAATGCCCGTCTCGAAGAGCTCGCCAGCCAAAACCAAGGGGGTAGACCAACGCGAACTCCCATAAGTCCTCCACCGCGTACCCGCTTGGACTTCTCCCAGGTAGTAACTCCTCCGAGAGCGTCGGGAAATTTCGATAATACGTCAAATATCGGCTTCCGCCCTACAATGACCCCTATCGCGATACCGACCCCATTCAGTTCGAGTTCAATGGTCACAGATCCAACCGGATCAAGAAACCGACCATTATCCGGGCCACCACCTTTCCCGAATAACTCTAATATCCGACCGAGGCAACTAGGAGGCTCTGCCTTCGCCTCGAGCTCAGGACTTCTTAACGGATCAAACACGGTATAGTTCCGAACGCCCCAGATCGACCAGACAAGGTCGGTCCCACCGATCGATCTCCTCGGCCCCATTTTTCTGGAACAAACGTCAGGTCAGGCACAAGCCCAGTTCACACCCGCAGAGGGCGATGAACACGATATGCTTAGACAATACATCGAGCAGGCTAAGGCCCAGTTCAACAGTCTGAGCTCGAAAGTTCACATGGAAACGAGCGCGGCTCCTGACATCGATCGAGTGATCGAAGAAACGCAACAAACGCCGTTCACAGATCGGATCGCGTTTGCAAGGATCCGAGAAATCAAGAAAACTAAGTTTCCAGAATTCTCTGGGAAATCAGACCCGAAAGCCGACATCAGGGCATTCCGACTAGCGATGGCAAGGGTGTACCTTACCGACGAGGAGAGAGAGCCGTCCTTCTGCAGGCTCTTCCTGGAAAACCTATCGGGCTCCGGCCTAGAATGGTTTGCCGGACTGGAAGAAAGGTCCATTGACAACTTCACCCAGTTCATGACGGCTTTCCTCAAACAATACTCCGTCTTCATCGAGGAAAAGACTACTGAGGCAGCCCTATTTGGCGTCTCTCAAAAACCTGACGAAACACTTCGCTCGTACATCGACCGATTTAAGGAAATAAAATCCAAAATCGCGAACCCACGAAACGAGGTAGCTATAGAAGCATTAAGACGAGGACTATGGTACTCAACCAGATTCCGCGAGGAAATAACAGTCCGCGAACCTCAAACGCTCGATGACGCCCTCCATCGCGCATCGGCCTTCGCTCGCCTCGAGGACGAAACCACGGCCCTCAGAGAAAAACACCGAAAAGAAAAGAACCCGTCGGGCTCGCAGAATTCGAACTCGAAAAAGGATTCCCGTAAATCAGGGAACGTCAACGCGGTCGAGAGCCCAAAGAGCTCGAAGAAATTCGAGTTCGACAAGGAAAAATTCTGTGATTTCCACAATAAAAGAGGACACTCGACCGAAGATTGCTATACTCGAGCTAAAGCCGAGGCTCAAAAACGAGAGTCTGAAAGCAAACAAGACTCCGAAGTCGAGGAGGAAACTCTGCCCGACAAAAATGAAAACAAACAGACCAAGGAGTCGAACTCCAAAAAACCTTCTCAGAACAAACGAGAACGGTCAAAGGATACGGAATCCCCCGAAACACTCCCTCAAGGGTCGCGAAAGCGAGTCGAGTTCATCCTCAGCGAGCTCTCAAGGGTCGCGAAAGCGAGTCGAGTTCATCCTCAGCGAGCTCAACCTGAGCGGCACTCCGGGAGGTTCGGAACTATCCCCGCCTCCGGCTCCCGCTAAAAGTTTACGCTCGAGAATCAATCTCCCTCGTCTCTGCGGGGGGGGGGGGGGGGGGGGGGGGGGGTACGGGCTATACCCCCTAAACGAATCGACTTCATCTTCGGTGGCTCCAAGCTTTGCCGCGACTCGGTCAATTCGATCAAAGCCCTTCAAAGAAGAGTCGAGACCGACAAAAGGGGGAAAATCCCAATGTTAGGTCCAGACCATGAAATCACTTTCCACGAGAGCGAGACAAGTAATCTCGACAAACCACACGACGACGCTCTCCTCGCCTGTCTAGTAGTGGGAGATGTCGAACTCTCGAGGATAATGATTGACACAGGAAGTTCGGTGGATGTCCTCTTTTACGAGGCGTTCACAAAGATGGAGTTCAACGACTCCGAAATCATCGAGGAAAAGACACCACTGGTAGGGTTCGCTGGCGAAACAACATACTCAATGGGCTCTGTATTCGCCCCAGTAATAGCTGGAGGAGTTCGAAGAATGACAGAGTTCGTCGTAGTAGATCGGTCAGCTCCCTACAACGCAATCCTAGGCCGACCATGGATATACGACATGAAAGCGGTACCATCGACCTACCACCAATGCGTAAAATTCCCAACTCCCAAAGGGATCAAAACCATTTACGGAAGTCAAAAGATTTCCCGTCATTGCTACGTGAACGGATACAAGCAGATCGAGAAATCCCCTGCGTAGCAATTACAGAAAGAGGAGGAGCTCGCCACCATGCAGACCAAAAGGTCTAACGACCCAAGTCAAATAGGACCCCCAAAGGACCTCACGACTCAGGTCTGCATAGATGATGCTCATCCCGAAAGACTCGTTGGCCTCGGAATCGATCTATCAGAGCCAGTTAAAAATGAACTGGTCTCTTTTCTCAAACAGAACGTCGACTCCTTCGCCTGGTCTTCAGCAGACATGAAAGGGATCAACATCGACGTAACCAGCCACGAGCTGAATGTCGACCCAACCTACAAACCGGTAATACAAAAGCGTCGAAAACTAGGCCCTGAGCGGGCCAAAGCCGTCAATGATGAGATCGATCGGTTATTAAAAATCGGATCGATCAGAGAGGTCAAGTACCCCGACTGGCTTGCGAACCCCGTAGTGGTTAAGAAAAAGAACGGAAAATGGAGGGTCTGTGTAGATTTCACGGATCTCAACAAAGCATGTGCAAAGGACAGCTTCCCACTCCTGCACATCGACCGACTGGTCGAGGCTACCGCTGGACACCAGCAACTATCTTTTATGGACGCGTTCTCAGGGTACAATCAAATATTGATGAACCCTGAGGACCAAGAAAAGACTTCGTTTATAACTGATCGAGGCACGTACTGCTATAAAGTCATGCCCTTCGGACTAAAAAATGCAGGAGCAACTTACCAACGCCTCGTCAACAAGATGTTTTCAGGACTCCTAGGCAAAACCAAGGAAGTCTACATCGACGACATGCTGGTAAAATCTTCCAGGTATGAGGATCACATCCCCCAACTAAAAGAATGTTTTACCATTCTCAATAAATACGGGATGAAACTCAACCCAGCAAAGTGTACCTTCGGGGTTCCCTCATGAGAATTCCTTGGTTACCTAGTGACCGAAAGAGGGATCGAAGCGAACCCCAAACAGATCGCAACGTTCATAGAGATGAAATCTCCCAGAACAACGCGAGAAGTCCAGCGCCTGATCGGCAAAATAGCTGCTCTGAATCGCTTCATCTCAAGGTCGACTGATAGATGTCTACCCTTCTATCACTTGCTCAAAGCAAACAAAAAGTTCCTCTGGGACGAAAAGTGCGAAGAAGCGTTCACTCAGCTCAAAGCTTACTTAAGCGAACCACCCATACTGGCGAAACCAGTAGAAGGGGAACCCCTCTACCTCTACTTAGCCATCTTGACGGCAGCAGTGAGTGGAGTCCTGGTTCGCGAGGAACAAAACGGGCAACGGCCGGTGTATTACATCAGTAAGACCTTGATCGACGCTGAAACCAGATACCCCGCCATGGAAAAACTCGCCTTAGCGCTAGTGACATCGGCTCGGAAACTCCGACCGTACTTTCAATCGCACTCGATCATAGTGATGACCTCTCAGCCGCTGAGAACCATCCTTCATAGTCCAAGCCAGTCAGGTCGATTGGTCAAATGGGCTATCGAACTTAGGGAGTACGACATAGAATATAAAGCTCGAACGTGCCTAAAAGCACAAGTACTGGCAGATTTCGTAATCGAGCTTCCTCCGACTATAGAACTCGACCCGACCTCGGCCCAAAAATGGAAACTCTACGTCGATGGAGCTTCCTCGGGGCAAGGATCCGGAGTCGGAGTAAAGCTAGTCTCCCCAATGGGCGAAGTACTAGAACAATCGTTCAGACTGGGCTTCGCCGCATCAAATAACGAAGCAGAATACGAAGCGTTAATAGCCGGGCTCAGACTCGCGATAGCAATAGGAGCCCGAGAAGTAAACGCCTTCAGCGATTCCCAATTGGTCACAAGCCAATATCATGGCGACTAGAGGCCAAAGATGAACGGATGGAAGCATACCTACGGGTAGTCCATACACTGGCCGAACAGATCGAATTCTTTGATCTAACACGAATCCCACGAGGGGAAAACACCGCAGCCGATGCCCTAGCCGCATTAGCATCGACATCAGATCCTAACCTCAAAAGGATCATACCAGTCGATGGGATCGAAAAGCCAAGCATCGACATAGCCCTCAAAGCTCTGTCCTTGAAAGAAGACGGGCCCGCCATGAAGGACGATGTCAAGCACAAAGAATGTCCTGGGGTCACCAGTAGCGACATCATCGACCATATTCGTTCGAACTGCTCGAGCTCGCCTCCGAATCGATCCTCCGACTCTTTGGTACGGGGGAAAGGTTCCCACCCACACTATGATCATCCGGTCTCCCCGAACCATTCGGACGAGGACCGCACAAATTTGGTTCCCCAGACGAGACCGGGTTCGCTCTCCGAACAACCGGAGAAGGAGGGATCCCCCTTATCTCTGCGGCTGCATCGCAGGCCCCAGAGTTTGGAGGGATAACCGGGGAAGGGAGAGGAGAATCACACATGGCAAAAAAGAGTGCGTTGCTTAGACTCCCGTCCCCCACCCTTTTCACAAAATCCATAGGGTCCTTCCCGTTTCGGCGACTCCTCGATCTACGAGATAACTTCTCATGAGATGGAGTGCTAGCATCCGAACCCTCACCCAAAGAAGGACGGCCTGTAGAATCATAAAAAAAAGAGGAGGGTTTTTGACCTTTTCCAAATAACGACGAACAAAACGTCACGAACAGGAGACCCACCCTCTTCTGCCCGCTCGGGTATACGAAGCGGAGGTCGGACAGCTCGACTCAGAGAAGCCCGAGGAAGTACAGGAGGAAACGGTAGGTCCCGAGAGATCCGAGATTGGTCCTGCAGAACCCCTCTTGGGTCGACCCTCAGGGTAGCCTGCACACGCTCAACCGTGAAACTGTCCCAGTTGACGGCACCTCTCCTCAGACGGGTTATTAGGGCCACCGTGACAGGGTTAAGGTCAAGCGATTCAGGAAACTCTGTAATACAGAACAAAAACGATCAGGAATCGGACCGACAACAACATAAAAATAAGAGGGACAGGATCGAAAAGGAAACCAAGAGCCCTACCAACATTGGAAGCCCACCGCGAAGGAACGACCGAGCAATCGACCTCTCCGACCGAGTGATGGGTCACCCTAAAGAAAAAATATTGGTCCCTCCATTCGTCCCTCGGCGGGAGACCGTCGAGAATCCTCCCAAACCGAGGAGAAAGACGATACGACCCCGGAAAGCGGGAATCTTGCTTCACCGAGCAAACCCGCATTAACTCCTCGGGACCAAACTCAATCCCTTCCTCCGCGGCCCTGACTCCAAGTCCGATAATGTATCGAACGAAGTTCGGCGTCATCTGATAAAACGCCAGCTGGAGCTGGGCCAGCACCAAGAAAACAAGGCGGGGAATAGGGAAGAAGAGCCCACATTTCTCGAAATACGTGTAGGAGGCGCAGCAGTAGCCTTCTACGACCGTTTCAGAGGACACCGCCGGGGAGGGAATGACGATTTCAACTTCCGTTGGAATCCGGCAAAGCGCCCTTAACTGCTGAATATGGTCTACGGTTAACAAAGACGGCGGGTGCGGTCCGAAAGATCCCGCCGCCGCACTCGTACTCGCTCCCGCAGGGTCTCTCGAGGTCATAAAAGAAAACGCGCCGGAGTAAAGAAAACGGAAAATCTTCGGGAAAGGACTTTCTCTGACGACAGAGGAAGTATAGAGAAAAACTTTAAACAAGACGATATATATGATTATTTATATCGGGAATTGTGCGCAGTATCATCCGTACGCCTCCCAAACTCGTATTAATTATTGAGAAAATCGAGATGGTTTGGACTTCTCGCTTTCCCTCAACTCTAACCGTCGATTTGAAATCAACGGTTGCGAATGCGCAGTAATTAGGTCACTTCACCAAAAGAACGAGCCCGAAAAGACTCTTCGCAACCTTCGAATCTAAGCCGTCGATGATCGACCGAATTTACGGTGAGAGATGAAATTCTCGAAACCAATACACGCAACGACTGCAGACGCGCTAAAAAGCAGTTCAGCCCGTCTCACGCGCTCACTCCTCACCGTTGGATCAAAACAAGATCTACGGATGGGGCGAAAATAATCATTAGGTTTGCCACATCCGAGGCTCGCACCTCTTCCCAAGAACGTCCACCGCCCATTAACCTCGACTTCTCGAAATCAATGGGCTGGGGGGCTATTGTTGGTACTGGATTTCCCTCTAGGAAATCCGGCCCATTAACATACAAAACAAAGGCCCGTAATTACGAGCCCGTTCTAGAATCAAAGACAAAGAGAAGAGCCGACTCCTTTGTTGGGCCCAAGCGAATAAACGCCCTGACAAGGCTCGGACGATGCCGAAGCCGGAGACAATCGAGCTCGAGCTCGGCAGAAGATGACGTGGAGATAGAGCAACTCGGTCTTCGCCAGTTCAACTGATCCGCACAAATCTCGGAGATCGTTACGACGGCGAGGCCGAAATATCGGGACCAGAAGATCAAAGTCAAGACTATTTAAAGAAGAAGTGGCGATTCATTCGAGATATTCCAACCCTAGCTAAGAACACTTCGACTAGATAGCTCGATTTCATACTTTGTACTCTCTTTTCGATTGTGTTTGTTCTATCTCGACGATCAATCTCAATAAAGTCTTTGATTCATAGGAAACTATACCATTTCAATACCTAAAAGTCCAGATCCACGATTACAAATTCTTGGTGTGAATCTCAGATCTCACATACACCGGCCGTTGTTCGTTTTGTTCTTTGCGAACCAGGACTCCACTTACTGCTGCCGTGAAAACAGCTAGGTAGAGGTAGAGGGGCTCCCCTTCTACTGGTTTCTCCAGTATAGGTGGTTCGCTTAGGTAATACTTGAGCTGGGTGAATGCTTCTTCGCACTTTTCGTCCCAGAGGAACTTCTTGTTCGCTTTGAGGAAGTGATAGTGAAGGATTATGTGTTTTTCCATGGTTCAATTCTCAGATTGCAACCTAGCACATAATCTTAAACAGATCTAGGTTCTTGTAAATGAATCAAATAGACAAACCTGATCTTTACCTTTGCAGCGGAATGATTGGTGGTAATGACAAGATCAGATTAGAACAGATGAAGACCTGTTCCTCCTTTGGTATCCACACGCTTACAAGCACGGATAGGCTGCTAGACCGAGATGGAAGAACAACAAAGAGAGAGGCTTAGAGAGAGAAAGGAGGCCACGGCCACACCAACAAAAATCGCCAAAAGGGTTACAAAAACCTAATGTTGCAATCTCTCTTATTCACTAATGGGCCCAAGTTTAATTAATTAATTAAACTAATGGTCCATTAGACTCAGTAAAATACTCAGTAAAGATGATACTAAGACAAAGTAACAAGCCTTGATATGAATGAATCAGTCACTAATCCGAGAGTGATTTCTCGTCATTAGTTGAACCTGATGATCATTGAAAGTTCGCATGATCTGATGATCATTGAAAGCGACGAATCTGCGAAATTCAAAGAAGCGAAAGTGAGCCCGGACTCCGAAAAAATTACATTTTGTGTAAGTTAGCTTCATTGATCCATTCATGGATGGAAGCAAACACATCGGAGTTGGAATCATCGTTCTGTTGAAGTAGTCAAAGTTTTGACTTGAACAGGAACGAAGTGGAACTGTGCGTTTACTAAAAGATAAGTGGGAGCAATATTGCATTTCTCATAGTGTATGTCGATGACGTACTGATTCTCGGATATAACGTCCCAATGCTGCAGTCGGTAAAGGACTGGCTTGGGAGTTGGTTTTATGATTGACATGGGTAAAGCCACGTAGTTCTTGGATTTTGGATCTAAAGATAGAGATCCAAAAGAGCTGGTAGGACAAAGTCAGGATTCTTAAATTGACAAAGTCCTACACGTAATCAGCAATCCAAGAAGGGATTTATGCCAATGTCACATGGCAATTTATTAAGCAAGATACAGTGTCCTGCGATATCTGCTGAGCTTGAATGCATGGATAGGATTCCATATGCGACGGCAATTGGATCTATCATGAATGCCATGACACGTACTTGTTTTGATGTTGCTTTAATGTTAAGCAAGACAAGTAAAGACCAGTCAAATCCAGCAAAGAATCACTGGATTGCCGTAAAGAATATCCTAAAGTATTTGAGGAATACTAAGGATAAGTTCTTGGTTTACGGAGAAAGTGAAGTGCTACAAGTCGATAGAGTCTGAAAGGCAAGTTTCCAATAGACAAAGATAATTCCCGGTCACAGTCCGGCTATATCTTGTGTCTGACTGGCGGTGCAAGGCACTGTTGCTGACTCCATGACTTAAGCTGAACATTTCGCAGCTTGAGTAGCGGCGAAAGAGGTTGTTTGAAAGAAGAGTTCATCACTGAACTTGATGTGATTCCCAGCATAGATGAGACTAGCTGCACATCAGAGGTCCAAACACCTTGAGGGTAGGTATAACCTATTCCGTGAGATAAATGACAGAGGTGTTAAGTAGATAAGCAAATTTCATCGAATGAGAACGTTGCTAATCTATTAACGAAGCCACTCCTTATGCCTAAGCACGAGTCGCGGACTGTAGTTGTAGGATGAGTGAAATTAAGATGTAGTCTCAATTTCAGTGGGAGTTTGTAAAGGGCTTTACTTAGTTGTTTTGAAAGGTTCATGTAAACATAATATTTTATGTTTATGAAATCTATGATTTCTGGATTATTTTAACTGTGATATAAATAATCGTTCCAAAATGATTCATGTCATTAAATATGGGCCATCGAAGTACATGAGTAGACTTGATCCTGAAACCCCATATTTAACGAAATGACATAAATCATAGTGTCCATAGTCGAAGGTTGTTGAAATTGGAACACCAACAACCACTTGAGACTAGATTGTGTTGAGACTTATGACCAAGTTTCGAGGGGTCATAGATGCGCGGCATCAAAGTCGACACATAGGTATATGTAGGGGAGCATATGACCGGACATGGCCCGCTGATGAGAACTCTACAAGATATTAATATATGTGTCATGAGAAGATCTCATATACGACTATAGAGTATAGTCCTTAGACCTGAGTTCGCATGCATGTGGCTGCACATGGATTGATGCACTTTGATCATTGTCTAACGTTGTTTCGTAACTGGGAGCTATACGGACCTTGGTTGGGTATATTATGAATTGTGTAGTTCATAGTGATGGAACAAGATGGGATTTGTCCCTGCCGTATAACGGAGGAAATATCTCTAGGCCAATCGGAGACTTGATAGCTGGTAAGAGAGTGGCCACTCCCAAACGGACTTGCCCAAGTCGTTTGCATTGTCAGTATCAAATCTGTTCCGATAAACATGGTCTGGCTATATAAGGATGACACGCATCTTGCCTTATGCCAGATCGAGATATTGAGACAAAAGGATTAGGGAATGTAGGATTCCAGTACAATCGGGAGATTGTTGGGAATGTCCTGTGTAGGATTCCAGTACAAGTGGGAGATTGTTGGGAATGTCCTGAAATCTACCGTACTATCTCTAGAAAGTATGATAAGTGTCGAGATCAGACATAAGTCATAAATACTGGGTGATCATGATGGCTTGCTAGAGTCCGCTCTTGATCTATAAGTTTAGGACTTATTACCAGTATTGTATGATCCCTAAGGGTCACACACCATAGCTAACGGGAAAGTTAAGATGGAACTAATACGGTAAGATGCTAAGGCATTTACTGTATTTGAACAGAGAGTTGGGCAGACAACAAATGGGCTTTTGTCTGATTTGTGTCTTGGGCCCAAAAGACTAATGAGCCATTAGTTTAATTAATTAATTAATTAAACTTGGGCCCATTAGTGAAATAAGACTATAACAAGGATTCAGAAACCCTAGAATTCTAATGAGTCTGCGATTTTGGAGAAGGAGTGGCCGCGGCTCTCTCTCTCTCTCTCAACCCTCTCTCTCTGTTGTTCATCCATCCGGTCTAGCAGCCATCCGTGCTTGTAAGCGTGTGGATACCAAAGGAGGAACAGGTCTTCATCTGTTCGTTGATCTCGTCATTACCACCAAATTCCGCTGCAAAGGTAATGTCCAGGTTTGTTTTATGATTCGATTACAAGAACCTAGATCCTTGTTTAAGATTATGCGCTAGGTTGCAATCTGAGAATTGAACCATGAAAAACTCATAATCCTTCAGATAGAAGGGTAGACATTTATCAGTCGACCTCGAGATGAAGCGGTTCAAAGCAGCTATTTTGCCAGTCAGGCGTTGGACTTCTCGTGTTGTTCTGGGAGATTTCATCTCTATAAATATTGCGATCTGTTTGGGGTTCGCTTCGATCCCTCTTTCGGTCACTAGGTAACCAAGGAATTCTCCTGAGGGGACCCCGAATGTGTACTTCGCTGGATTGAGTTTCATCCCGTATTTATTGAGAATGATAAAGCATTCTTTTAGCTAGGGGATATGGTCTTCGTACTTGGAAGATTTGACCAACATATCGTCGATGTAGACTTACATGGTTTTTGTTGGGAATGTCCTGAAATCTATTGTGCTTACTCTAAGTGAAAGTCGTATAGTCGAGATGAGACAATCACATAACACTAGGTAGTCATAACGCTTTGCTAGAAGCCACTTATGATCAATGAGTTGAGAACTCATTGCTAGTGTTATATGATCCTACAGGGTCACACACCTAAGCAAACTGGGCGTTAAATACGAGGTTGATCATTAATGTAATGATCCAGTGAATGCATATTTGATATGCATTCGATATCAATATTTTGGGGCAGTGTCGATCGATGCAACTCGCGGATTAATCAGATTAATTCGGTTTAATCGTTGGTTAATTCCGTTATGGTTTAAGTCGACATATATAAGATATATGGTCGACCTAAACTGATTTCTAACCTAATACACAGCCACCAGAACTTGAATAGAAACCTCTGAAGAGATTGGATCTCGATAGGCACTAGCATCCCTCCTGTCCAGTTTGTGTGCGTGTGGATACCAGTAGAGGCACAGCGTTTGAGGTGCTTCGTGATCTCGATTATCTGCTAAAACTTCCGCTGCTAATCACCAGGTAATTCTGAGATCCCATTGATTCAATTACATGAACCTTAGATCCTAGGCTCGGAATTCAGACCAGGGTTGCCTAATTGGATTAGGAACTGATAGAAATTCCTTCAGTGGTATCATAGCTTTAGGGTTCCATTGAATCTGTAGCATGTTGATTAGATTGGTTGAATCTGGATCTCTGTATGATTGATACAAGCATGCTAAAACTCGTTTTGATCAAAGTAACCTAGTTTAGGGTTTTGTTCGAATAAAATTTAGGGTTTTTTGCATGGTGTCGATCGATGCCAATCCGGTGTCGATCGACACAGGGCGAAAACCCGAATAAAACTTAGGTTTCGCCTAGTGTCGATCGACACAAGCGTTGTGTCGGTCGACACAAACCTCGCGAGATTGATGAATCGGTTCAATTGGATTGGACTGGTTATCGAGCTTGGTTAGTAATGGTTGAACTCTGTGAATGGTTTAATTGCGATTGTTTTGATTAGGTTGGCATCGACCGATGCTAATGTAGCATCGATCGACGCCGACTGGTATTCAAAACCGGATCAATTGGATTGATCGGTTATCGCGGATTGCTTTTGGTTATCTTGCATCGATCGACACTATAGTAGTGTCGGTCGACATCAGATTTGATGATTAGGTTATTGAAACTGAAATCACAGAACCGAAGCAAGATAAATCAATTAATTATAAGAATTAAAACATAATAAAACTGAACGTTTTAAATGGTTCCGTTCCTCAACCAAATATCAAGTAATACTTGATGTCTTTCCAATCTTGTCAACTGTCAAGACTCATTTCATTGTACGATAGGCTTGCAGTGCAAGGTATCAACAATTACATGAGTAAGGCAGGAAGTGATCGTGTTGATGGGCTTGCAGTGCAAGGCATCAACAATTACATGACTGAAGAGATTGGTTTACTTGACTGGGCCATCAAAATCGTTTTGGGCTCAGAGACATCAGGTGGATTGGGCATGAGATGTAAATCCACAACCAAGAGTTATATTGGATATAACTAGCAAAGTTGTTGCTTACCTAGATAGCTAAATTTGGGTGATAGCCAGTGGCTCACTCAAGTTTAGTGAAGCATGGATCTTGGATCATTATATTCATCTGAGGAAACATTGTTTTGAATATAATGAGAGTTTTTCTTAAAAGTTAAGATTTCCCATTTCTTGAACATCATAACAAAACCTTTTCCTTTCTTTGTTCTCAGCTATGACTAACACTCATAATAACTCTTTCTCCCTGCGATCCGTCCTTGAGAAGGACAAGTTAAATGGATCGAATTTTCTCGAATGGTATCGGAACTTGAGAATTGTTCTCAAGCAGGAGAAAAGGAACTATGTCCTGGAAACTGTTCTCCCTGAAAAACCGAGAGCCAATGCTGCACATGCAGAAAGGAGTGCTTGGGATAAGCATTCCAATGATGTGGTCGATGTGAATTGTCTCATGTTGGCTACCATGAACTCGGATTTGCAGAAGCAATACGAGAACGTGGAGTCGCCAGTGGAGATGATTACTAGCCTGAAAAGCATGTTTCAGGAGCAAGCACGAACTGAGAGATACCAGACGGTTAAATCTCTCATTGAATGCAAGCTACCAAAGGACAGTCCGGTCAGTCCTCATGTCATTAAAATGATGGGTTATATTGATAACCTGGGGAGGCTAGACTGTCCCATTAGCCAAGAGTTGGCTACTGACATCATTCTGAAGTCACTGCCGTCAAGTTATGATCAGTTCGTTATGAACTATAACATGAACAACTTGACGAAGACGTTGACTGAACTGCATGGCATGCTCAAGACAGCTGAGCCTAATATCAAGAAGGGCACTCCTAATGTACTTATGGTACAAGGGGGTAAGAAGTTTAAGAAACTTGACAAAGGCAAGGGAAAGGGCAAGGCAGTCCAGGTTGAGAACCAGGACACGCCTGCGCCAGCCCCGAAGCCCAAGCCGGGCCCATCTGAGACTGATAAGTGCCATTACTGTAAAGAGCCTGGGCATTGGAAGAGAAATTGAAACAAATTCTTGGAAGAGAAGAAGAAGAAGAAGAAGACTTTCGAGACTTCATCTTCAGGTATTTATGTTATAGAAGTAAATGTTACTATTTCTGGTTCTACTTCTTGGGTATTGGATACCGGTTGTGGTGCTCATATTTGTACAAATATGCAGGGCCTAAGCAACAGTAGGACGTTGGAAAGGGGACAAGTGGACCTACGCGTGGGGAATGGGGCAAGAGTTGCTGCATTAGCCGTAGGAACATATAACTTGTCTTTACCTTCTGGTTTGGTGTTAAAACTTAATAATTGCTACTATGTACCTACGATAAGCAGAAATATTATTTCTATTCCTGTTTTGGATATGGAAGGATATCAGTTTTCAATTAGGAATAAATGTTGTTCTTTTGATTACAATGATATATTTTATGGTAGCAGCCCATTATAGAATGGGCTTTATGTTTTAAACCAAAGCACACCAATCTATAACATTAACACCAAGAGATTCAAATCAAATGACACGAATCAGACTTTTCTATGGCATTGTCGTTTGGGCCACATAAACGAGAAACGGATTCAAAAGCTCCATCTACAAGAAAAATCTCTATTCTTCGCACACGAAAAACGCCATTGTATGTATATGATAGCGTTTGTGATAATGCTATTTCTGCCCCAGCTATAATAGGTCGGCCATATATGATAGCATTTTTTGTCTGTGCTATAATATTGTTCACTATAATAGCGTTTTTGAAATTGCTATGTCTGCCCCAGCTATAATAGGTCGACCATATATGATAGCGTTTTTTCCGTGCTATAATATCTTGCATCTATGATAGCGATAGTTTTTCTTGCTATAGTTAAATTCGAGCCGAGCCGAGCCGTATTATATTATTATTATATATTTTTGTATATATTGGATTTATATATAAAAAATATTGAAATATTTTATTAATAAACCAAAAATGTTTACACAGTATTTTATATATAATCTACACTTATTACAAAACATGATAAAATCATAACTAATGCAAACAACATCATAAAATCAGAACCAACGATAAGAAAATCCAACTTCTGTTTGATCACATCGAGACCTTTGCAGATTGGGACGATTCCTCTTTGATGAATAGCAGAAGGCTTCTCAGAACCTATACATGACAGACACCAAAGCACACGTGAGATGAGGTTTAAGAGAGAGAGAGAGAGAGAGAGAGAGAGAGAGAGAGAGAGAGAGAGAGAGAGAGAGAGAGAGAGAGAGAGAGAGAGAGAGAGAGAGACAAAAATCACCCCAAAAAACAAAGCTTTCTCGGGTTCTTCTATGCTTACCATAAGCGTAAATACACCTGAGCAGATTATCTTGAAAACCCATGGCATCAATGCTGCGTGAACCTCATCATACGAGGTGAAGAACTCGTCTTGTCCCTCAAGACTGTAACCATACAACAAAATTTAGCAACCGAGTAGAACACTCATGTGGAATGAGTAAAACAACAAGAATGAAAAGCGATGGAAGTATAATAAGAACACTCACACTTCGTTCAACTTCTGGTCGAGAACTGACATACATCAAACTGTGTGCCTTATGGTGCGGTTCCTGCCATGAAGACAAACACATTTATCAGATCGTATGCATAACAGAAACTTAAGGAACAATCAAAGAAACATTCAGTCCACCTTTAGTATCTCAGGGTCTTTCCACGGCCCTTTATCAGATCTCATACAACCTTCCTGATCTGCACAAGTGCAAGTACCACCGAGAAAATCTGACAGCTGGCTGAACAATTTCTAAATATGGTCAGATGATACAATTATACTCCGAAGATATAAAATAAGAAAACAAAACACTTAAAAGACATTAACGACTAAGTTTTAAAAAAAAACGTTTAGTTGATCCTGATTCAATTCTTAGATTCATATCAACCTAAACATGCGATCTAGGTTCTTCTCAGAATAGAAACAAATGATGATCTCACCTTATACCTGTTTGCAGCGGAAATGGATGGTATGTCTGAGATCAGAGAAACACCGAGGGATGAATCCTCCAAAGGTTCACACACGCTTTCACAGGAAACAGCTGCTAGACCACCAGGAGCTCGGCGCAAAAGAGAGAGAGAGTTTTCGGCTGGGGCTAGGGTTAATTGTTCAGAAACTCGAGTTTTACCTTATAAAACTTGTCTGATTCCGTTTGGGCCATTTGGCCCAAACACCAATTAACTAGACGGCATTCGCACACTGTGTCGACCGATACCCCTTGTGTATCGATCGACACACAGTGCCTAAACCGTTTTATTCTCTCTAAGTACAGTAAATGCCTAGCACTTTTACCGTACTTCTGCTAAACCGTTCCTACACATTTTCCTGTTAGCTTAGGCGTGTGACCCATATGGGATCATATAATAAAGGCAATAAGTCCAAGACTTATAGATCATGAGCGGACTCTAGCAAGCCATCATGACCCCCAGTATTATATGACTTATGTCTGATCATTGACATATTCTTACTTTCTAGAGACAGTACCGAGATTACTGGACACAATTCCAACAATCTCCCACTTGTACTGGAATCTCTGTATTCATAATCCTTTTGTCACAATATCTCGATTAGTCATAAGGCAAGATTGGTGTCATCCTTATAAAGCCTAATCTTGTTCATCGGACTCTGATTTGATACTGACAATCCAAACGACTCGGGACAGTCCGTTTGGGCATGGCCATGCATTTTCCAGTATTCAAATCTCCGATTGGCCTAGAGATATTCGCTCCATTTATATTGGAGGGACAAATTCCGTCTTGTTCCATCACTGTAAACTATTCATTTCATAATGTACCCAAACAAGGTCCTTATAACTATCGCAGAACGATAGCGTTAGACAATGATCAAAGTGCATCAGTCCATGTGCAGTCACATGCATGCGAACTCAGGTCTAAGGACTATACTCTATAGTCGTAGTAAGAATCTCTTATGACACAGATATAAATATCCTGAAGAGTTCTTATAAGCGGGTCTTGTCCGGTCGTATGTTCCCAAACATACACCTATGTACTGACTTTGATGCCGCGCATCTATGACACACTGAGACTTTGTCATAAGTCACGTACCAATCCAGTCTCACACGGTTGTTGGTGTTCCAATTTCAACAACCTTCAACTAGGGACGGGATGATATAAACATCTATCAAATATAGGGTCTCATGATCAAGCTAAATGACTTCGATGACTCAAGATCAAGTCATTTACTTCGATGACCTATAAAATGGTTCATATCACTTTGGAACGATTATTTCATCACAGTTAAAATAATCTTGAAATAATAATTTCATTAAACATAAGAATGTTTTACAAGAACATATCAAATAACTAAATAAAAGCCCTCAAAACTCCCACTCAAATTTAGATTACATTTCTATGTCTCTAATGCCTACAGCTTCAGTCAGAAACTCGAGCTTAGGCCTTGGGAGTGGCTTTGTCAACGGATCAGCGACGTTATCATCTGTCTGAACTCGGCTGATCTTGACTTCCTTTCTATTAATGATGTCACGTATCAAGTGAAATCTTCTTAGAACATGCTTGGATTTCTGGTGTGATCTTGGTTCCTTTGCCTGAGCTATAGCACCATTGTTGTCACAAAACAGTGCCAGAGGCTCAGCCGCATCTGGTATCACACCTAGTTCAATAATGAACTTTCGTATCCAAACAGCTTCCTTCGCAGCTTCTGAGGCGGCGATATATTCAGCTTCTGTAGTGGAATCAGCAACGGTGTCTTGCTTGGAGCTTCTCCAACTGATTGCACCGCCATTCAGACAAAAGATATAACCGGACTGTGACCGGAAATCATCTTGGTCTGTCTGGAAACTTGCGTCCGTGAATCCACTGACTTTAAGCACATCACTTCCGCCGTACACCAAGAACTTATCCTTAGTATGTCTTAGATACTTCAAGATATTCTTTACGGCAATCCAATGGTTTTCACCTGGACTTGACTGGTATCTACTCGTCATGCTCAATGCATAAGCAACATCAGGACGAGTACAGATCATGGCATACATGACAGATCCTATTGCAGATGCATAAGGAATATTCTTCATGCGCTCAAGCTCAGCAGCCGTCGTAGGGCTCTGCTTCTTGCTTAGCGTTGTGCCATGTACCATTGGCGTGAAGCCCTTCTTGGAATCCTTCATGCTGAATCTTTGTAGGACTTTGTCAATGTATGAATCTTGACACAAGCCTATCAGCCTTCTAGATCTATCCCTGTAGATCCTGATTCCAAGAACGTATGCGGCTTCACCCATGTCTTTCATGGAAAAACAACTTCCAAGCCAGTCCTTTACCGACTTCAGCATTGGAACGTCGTTTCCGAGAAGCAGTATGTCATCGACATACAAAATAAGAAATACAATCTTGCTCCCACTAGATTTCTTATACACGCATTGTTCTTCTTCGTTTCTGATGAAGTCAAATTGCTTGATCGCTTCATCAAAACGAAGATTCCAGCTCCTCGATGCTTGCTTCAATCCATAAATGGATTTATGAAGCTTGCATACTTTCCCAGCATTCTTTGGATCTATGTAACCGTCAGGTTGCGTCATATACACATCCTCTTCCAGAATTCCATTCAGGAAGGCGGTTTTCACGTCCATCTGCCAAATTTCATAATCATGAAAAGCTGCAGTTGCTAGTAGAATCTGAATAGATTTCATCATAGCCACTGGTGAATAGGTTTCATCGTAATCCACACCGTGAACTTGTCTGAAACCTTTTGCCACCAACCTGGCTTTATAAATCTGGACATTTCCATCCACGTCAATCTTCTTCTTGAAGATCCATTTGCACTCGATGGCTTTTACACCAGCGGGTAAGTCAACCAACGAAAACACTTGGTTGACCGACATGGAGTCCATTTCGGAATCAGTGGCCTTGCGCCACTTAGAGGAATCTGGGCCCATCATGGCTTGATTGAAGTTCGATGGTTCATCACCATCAATGATCAAAAGATCATGACAGTCAGTCACGAGGAATCCTTGATATCTCTCGGGTTCGTGACGGATCCTCCCGGATCTTCGAACTTCTGGTACTACAGGTTCAGGCTCTACAATTTCTTGTAGGTCCTCCTGCTGCTCTTCCTCATTAGGTTGAGCAGTATCCTGTTCATCTTGAATTTCTTCAAGCAGTACCTTACTCCCACTGTCTTTCTTAGAGAGAAACTCTCTCTCAAGAAAGTTACAATCCCGGGCAACAAAGATCTTGTTCTCGGAACGTAGATAGAAGTAATAAGCCTTGGTTTCCCGTGGATAACCAATGAAGTAGCATTTGTCAGATTTTGGTGTAAGCTTGTCTGAGATCAATCTCTTGACATAGGCTTCACAACCCCAAATTCTGAGATAAGACAGCACTGGAGCTTCTCCAGTCCATAATTCATATGGTGTCTTTGCTACTGCTTTCGATGGCGCTCTATTTAGAGTGAACACTGCTGTTAGCAGAGCATATCCCCAAAGGGATATTGGAAGGTCTGTGTGACTCATCATAGATCGAACCATATCCAATAAGGTCCGATTTCTCCTTTCAGACACACCATTCCATTGAGGTGTTCCAGGAGGAGTGAGTTGGGATACGATCCCACACTCTCTCAGATGATCACTGAATTCTTGGCTTAAGTATTCTCCTCCTCGGTCGGACCGAAGAGCCTTAATGCTTTTGCCAAGTTGGTTCTGTACTTCATTTTGGAATTCTCTGAACTTCTCAAAAGATTCAGACTTATGTTTCATTAAATAAAGATATCCATACCTACTGAAATCATCAGTAAAGGTAATGAAGTACTGATAGTTTCCTCTTGCATTTGTGGACATTGGGCCACACACATCAGTGTGTATCAGGCCCAATAAGTCACTGGCCCTCTCGTTAGGTTTATTAAAGGGGGCCCGTGTCATTTTGCCCATCATGCAGGATTCGCATTTCTCACATGACTCAAAGTCAAATGAGCCAAGAAGTCCATTCGAATGGAGCCTCTTGATGCGTTTCTCGCTGATGTGCCCTAAACGACAATGCCATAGAAACGTTCGGTTCTCCTCATTAGGTTTGAACCGTTTGGTATTAATGTTATAAATTGGCGCGGATTGATCGAGTATGTAAAGCCCATTCATAAGAGGGGCAGAACCATAGAACAAATTGTTGCGATTGAAGGAACATAATTTATTCTTAACTGAAAAATCATAACCTTCCAAATCCAACAAAGAAATTGAAATAATATTTCTGCTTATAGCAGGTACAAAATAACAATTATTGAGTTCTAAAATCAATCCCGAAGGTAAAGACAACAAGTAAGTGCCTACAGCTAGCGCTGGAACTTTCGCTCCATTCCCAACTCGTAGCTCCACTTGTCCTTGCTTCAGCCTTCTACTGTTGCTGAGTGCCTGCATATTAGTACAAATATGAGCCCCACAACCAGTATCCATAACCCATGAGGTATTATCAGAAGTAGTTGTATTAACTTCTATAACAAAAATACCTGTTGAAGAAGTCTCATAAGTCTTCTTCTTCAATTCCTTTAGACCTTCCTGGAATTTCTTACATTCTCTCCTCCAATGCCCTGGTTCTTTACAGAACCTGCATATGTCAGTTGGCCCAGCCTTGGACTTGGGCTTGGGCTTTGGCGTGTCCTTGTCCGCGACTTGGACAGCCTTGGCCTTTCCCTTATCCTTAGCAGAGGATTTCTTAAACCCCTTGCCCTTCTGCACCATAAGCACATTGGGGTCCTTGGCGGTTTTCCTCAAATTGGGCTCCGCAGTCTTGAGAATTCCGTGAAGCTCAGGCAATGTCTTACTCAAGCCATGCATGTTAAAGTTCAGAATGAACTGATCATAGCTTGCAGGTAATGACTGCAGAATGATGTCGCAGGCAAGTTCCTGGCTGATTGGGCAGTCGAGTTTCTGAAGATGATCGAGATAACCCATCATCTTAAAGACATGAGGACTCACTGCCGCATTCGCAGCCAACTTGCAGTCCAAGAGGTTCTTAACTGTTTGAAACCTCTCAGTCCTAGCCTGCTCCTGAAAAAGCGATTTCAGGCTTGCCATTATCTCGATGGGTGACAATACACTCTCGAACTGTTTTTGCAGCTCAGGAGTCATTGTCACCAACATCAGGCAATAAGCATCATTTTCATCTGACGAATGCTTTTCCCAAGCATTATGCAGAGTCCTGGCGGCATTGGCAGGAGGCCTCTCGGGGAGAGGATCACGAAGGACATAATCCTTCTTCTCCTGCTTGAGGACTAGCCTCAAGTTCCTTGACCACGTCAGGAAGTTCGTTCCAGTCAGCTTCTCCTTTTCGAGAACAGACCGGATCGAGAATGAGTTTTGTGTGCTTGTAGTAGTCATAGCTGAAATATATAGATAAAAAGGTTATTAGTTAAAATGTTCAATATGATTAATCTCGTATTAAATTTAATATGATTAATCACGCATTATATTCAATAACATAAGTTACCCTCAATAGAATATAATGATTCCAAGATCCACATATAACTAAAATTAAAGTGGGCCACTGGCCGTCACCAAACCTTAGCTTATATCGGTAAGCCCTATATCGGCTAATTATATCCGTGATATAACTCTTGGTTGTGAATCTGGGCCCGAGGCCCAATCCACTCTGATGTCTCAAGGCCCGGGACTCCCGATGGCCCAGTCAAGAAAACCAGACTATACAGTCATGTAATCATTAATGTCTGGGACTCCCAATGACATTTATGAATCACAAACCGTCTTATCCACGCAAAAGCAGACACCCTCACACTGTAAGGCCATGAATACAATTGAATGGGCTTCGACAGCTGACATAGAATGGACAAGACATCCAACGCTTGATATTGTTTGAGGTTCGTAGGTTTATTTAAAAAATTCATTCCCAAAATAGAAGATTACTATTTCGGGAAACTTTCTATTTTTGGAAACCTACTATTTTTGGAAACTTTCTAAAATTGGAAACTTTCTAAAAACGGAAACTTTCTAACTTTAGAAAATTCTTAAAATCCGAATCATGCAAATCTAGAAACTTCTATAAATTAAGAAACTTTCTAATTTCAAAATATCGGAAACTTTAATTTAAAATCGATTTATATTCTTTATAAAATAAATTTTAAATTAATCTGAAGAAAGACTCAAATAATTGGCCCAATTGTTTTAACTTCTTGGCCCGAGGCCCAAGAACTGGTCCATGTCCAAGACATGACCCAATTGTCCAATTAAATGACATAACCGGTCTGGTTCATTAAAATTGGTCTAACCAAATTTTAATTACTACGATGACCACAATTGTCAACCGGTTATTTACTAAACCGGATTTTCTCAATTTATTTGGTCCAACCAAATCAAATTAGAAAATCCTGGTTTAGGCACTAAATCCAATAATTCTTTCGACATTGGATTTCTTGTCCCGTTTTAACCAGACTTAATAAAATTATTAAATCTGTTTATTAAACCAGGACGAATTAATTTTAATCAAAATTAAACCGAGCCTTAAACCAACCATGTCGATCGATGGACCAATCGTGTCGATCGATCCATCAACCACATCGGTCGATGCTCTCAGCATCGATCCTGCATCGATCGTGCATCGATCCTGTATCGATCGATGCTCTCACGCATGCACTGAATCGAGCCAAAACCCTAACCGTGTCGATCGATGTGCACCAACCGCATCGGTCGATGCACCAATATCGAACCTGCATCGATCGATGCTTTCACGCGTTAACAGGGTTAGCCGATAGACTGTATCGACCGATCCATGCGATCGTATCGATCGATCCATGCGATTCTGGCCGATACTGACTTTTGAAAATCGCATTCTACCAAGTCAATATAGCTTGGTTTCTGCGATTTTAGGTGTGTTTAGATTTCAATTCTTGTTGCTTAAATGGTTTATCTTATCAGTAGTTGATTCAAAACACTTTTTAAACAAGAAATCAATCCTAAACATTGAATCTAAACAAGAAAAACCAGAACCTGGCTCTGATACCACTGAAGGAACGTTTAGTTGATCCTGATTCAATTCTTAGATTCATATCAACCTAAACATGCGATCTAGGTTCTTCTCAGAATAGAAACAAATGATGATCTCACCTTATACCTGTTTGCAGCGGAAATGGATGGTATGTCTGAGATCAGAGAAACACCGAGGGATGAATCCTCCAAAGGTTCACACACGCTTTCACAGGAAACAGCTGCTAGACCACCAGGAGCTCGGCGCAAAAGAGAGAGAGAGTTTTCGGCTGGGGCTAGGGTTAATTGTTCAGAAACTCGAGTTTTACCTTA
Organism: Orychophragmus violaceus; assembly: GCA_030180135.1. NCBI lineage: Eukaryota > Viridiplantae > Streptophyta > Magnoliopsida > Brassicales > Brassicaceae > Orychophragmus > Orychophragmus violaceus. Next base: position 24,290,428 of record CM058230.1, on the reverse strand, counting down.
TAAAACTTGTCTGATTCCGTTTGGGCCATTTGGCCCAAACACCAATTAACTAGACGGCATTCGCGCACTGTGTCGACCGATACCCCTTGTGTATCGATCGACACACAGTGCCTAAACCGTTTTATTCTCTCTAAGTACAGTAAATGCCTAGCACTTTTACCGTACTTCTGCTAAACCGTTCCTACACATTTTCCTATTAGCTTAGGCGTGTGACCCATATGGGATCATATAATAAAGGCAATAAGTCCAAGACTTATAGATCATGAGCGGACTCTAGCAAGCCATCATGACCCCCAGTATTATATGACTTATGTCTGATCATTGACATACTCTTACTTTCTAGAGACAGTACCGAGATTACTGGACACAATTCCAACACTATCTACTCGAGGAATCTGGCTCCTCAAACTGAACAAGTAAAGCATGCCATGCCGCTTTCAAACAGATGAAGTGATAAAATACACAAATAATAATAAAATCCATAGTTACTTGGTCATGTCTTTAACTAAAACATATGACTTTTAAATCAGAGAAAAGTAGAAGTATGATTTACCAAAAACATCAGAGATGAGGATGACGCACAACTTGGAATCGGGAGAGCCAGAGACGTACGCAAAGTTAAAACTAGAAACTGAAACAATGAGAGTTAAAACTAGAAACAACATAGAATACCTCCAACTGGAAACTGAAACAACATAGAATACCTCCAACTAGGATGGCCAGTGATGTCTTGTAGTCACTCAGGGAAAAAAATTGGAACAGAAACAGAAGCAAGTTAGTTAACCTCATATGGAAGGAGACTCATCACTTCCCAAATCTCATGACCAACTGCTGGATTTGCAGGTACAATTGCAACGATGGCAGAAGGCATGTTCCAAGAGCTTCTTCCACTCTCAACCTAACTTCCTTCAGATGCACAAGATAAATTTCATATATCACTACCTTCTTGTTTTGACGACCCATCACTATTGGAACACGGTCTAAGGCCGACAAGTAGTAAACCCTTAATACTCTACAAATCTGTCACAATGGTAAACAGGCATCAGCTTCAATCTTAAGCAACGAATGCAACACACAAAAAAAAAAGATTTTCTTAACCTTTGTTATGCCTATAACAAAAAGAGAAAGAGACATCAAAATTAAAGTTAGATCAAAATTTCAGTGACAGAACTCGAACAAACCCTGATTGAACAGACACCTAATATAATTTTATAAAAAATTAGGGCTCCGTTTCAATTTCTCATGGTAATAGAGAGAGTTTTGATGATAAACTGAAACAGTCAACAAGCAGAGACCGAGAATAATTAAAACGATAGATGAGAGAGGATCTAAGCTCATTGTGAGATTCAAAGAGATTCAGAGAGGTAGCGAGAGCGGGACCAGTTTTAATGGTGGAGTCGAGCTTTCTGGTATGACGATGGGGCAATGGAACTTATCAGAGGATGAAGAGAATGACAAAATCAGAAGAATGCGGCGCTTGTTGGAGAGGAGAGGAGAGGAGAGTAGGGTTTGAGAGAACCACATAACTTTTTTTCTGTTAGGGTTTACGCTGTGAACAGAATGTACATTGCAAGGTGGCTTGTTCCGTCTGATGTACACTGCAAATCGTTACTTTCTTATCGCCGTATACACGATACCTACAAAGAAATCGACAGTGAAATCTTTAAACCCTAAATCAGATCAAAATCCAAACTTTGATTAAACCCAATCCGCCAAAGAACCCCATCTATATATCAAGAAGTAACCTACAAGAGAGTAAGTTTACCATCTATATCTCAAGAAGTAGCCATCGAGAGGAGCAGATTCCGGCAAATCGTCAGTGGAGGCGGTCTTATCGGGGCGGCGAACTTGGACGTAAGGAGTTAACTCACAGCCCACAATGGGAACTTCGGAAGTAAGATGAACTCGGAACACGCTCAGCATTGCTTTTCCGTCAAACCTGGTGATTATCGAAGCACTCTAACACTATCAAAGCAGAGAATCGAAGGAATGATTCGGCAAAAGAAATAGAGTCGACTCTCACCTAAAATCCCGCCAGAAGGTTCGTCAAAAATCTCCTCGAAACCCTAATATCGTCTCAGTGACCGACTTGAAAAGGGAAAGAAGAAAGAAAATTGAAATCCACAAAATCTTGGATCAATTCTTAAGCTGACAATGAAAAACAAAATTGGGAGTGGTATCAATCGTATATAAAGAGAGAAAAGATATTTTTCCGATTAATTTTGGAACAGTGGAGAATAGATGGAGAGGAGAGGAGGGTTTGAGAGAACGGCGCTTGTTGCAGAGGAGAGGAGAGGAGAGGAGAGGAGAGGAGAGTAGGGTTTGAGAGAACCACATAACTTTTTCTGTTAAAAGATTATTTTTTTTTTGTTCTCTATATAATCTGAAAATAAAAAAATTATATTGGCGCTTGTTATATTTTTTAGTTCTAAGTGTTCGCGCTAGTAACAAAATTTAGGCTCCAAATACTTTTTTGTTTCCCGCTTATAAAATTATGGCTTAGCATTAATAAAATGCTATTAAAAGGTAATTCAATCCAACATATTCTCTTTAATAGCATTTACAGAAACCGTGCTATGCTAAAGTGCTATTAATACTCATATTTTTTGTACATTTGATTATGAATCATGTGAGAAATGTGAATCTTGTTTGCTAGGCAAAATGGCAAAGGCCCCTTTCAACAAACAAAATGAAAGGGCCGGTGACCTATTGGGCCTTATACATACGGATGTATGCGGCCCAATGAGCACAAGTGCTAGAGGAAACTTTCGATACTTCATTACCTTCACTGATGATTTCAGCAGGTATGGCTATGTCTATTTAATGAGACACAAGTCGGAATCCTTTGAAAAGTTCAAAGAGTTCCAAAATGAAGTACAGAATCAACTTGGCAAAAGTATTAAGGCTCTTCGATCAGATCGTGGAGGAGAATACTTAAGCCAAGAATTCAGTGATCATTTGAAAGATTGTGGAATTGTTTCACAACTCACTCCTCCTGGAACACCACAATGGAATGGCGTGTCTGAGAGGAGGAATCGGACTTTATTAGATATGGTTCGATCAATGATGAGTCTCTCAACTCTTCCATTATCCTTTTGGGGATACGCTCTAGAAATGTCTGCGTTTACACTTAATAGGGTTCCGTCAAAATCAGTTGTAAAGACACCACATGAGATGTGGACTGGAAATGTTCCGAATGTGTCTTTCCTGAAGATTTGGGGTTGTGAAGCTTATGTTAAGAGATTAATTACAGATAAGCTCGAACCCAAATCTGATAAATGCTACTTCGTTGGTTATCCTAAGGAAACCAAGGCATATTACTTTTACAACCAATCCGAGAACAAAGTGTTTGTTGCTCGGAACTGCGTCTTTCTTGAGAGAGAATTTCTTTCCAAGAGAAACAGTGGGAGTAAAGTACAACTCGAAGAAGTTCGAGAACCGCAGGAAAATGCTCAATCCGTAGAGGAAGAGCAACAGTTGGATCTACAAAGAGTTGTAGAGACGGCGCCTGTGGAGCCTGAAATTCGCCGATCCGAAAGGATCCGTCACGAACCCGAGAGATATGGATTTCTCGTAACCAATTGTCATGATTTGTTGATCATTGACAGTGACGAGCCAGCAAATTTTGAAGAAGCGATGATGAGCCCTGACTCCGAAAAGTGGCTGAAAGCCGCTGAATCCGAAATGGGATCCATGTCACAAAACCAAGTATGGACTTTGGTTGATTTACCCAATGGTGCAAGACCCATTGAGTGTAAATGGATTTTCAAGAAGAAAATTGATGTGGATGGAAATATTCAGATATATAAAGCAAGGCTGGTGGCAAAAGGTTTCAAACAAATTCATGGCATAGACTATGAAGAAACTTATTCCCCGGTCGCCATGCTTAAATCCATTCGGATTCTCCTAGCAACAGCAGCTCATTATGACTATGAGATCTGGCAGATGGACGTGAAAACAGCTTTCCTTAATGGAATTCTGGAAGAGGATGTGTACATGACACAACCCGAAGGTTTCATCGATCCAAATGCAGCTAGGAAAGTATGCAAGCTTCATCGATCCATTTATGGATTGAAGCAAGCATCTCGGAGTTGGAATCTTCGTTTTGATGAAGCAGTCAAAAAGTTTGATTTCATCAGAAGCGAAGAAGAACCATGTGTTTACAAGAAGACTAGTGGGAGCGCAGTTGCATTTCTCGTGTTGTATGTAGATGACATACTTCTTCTCGGAAATGACGTTCCGTTGTTACAGTCTGTTAAGACTTGGCTCGGAAGTTGTTTTTCAATGAAAGACATGGGAGAAGCCGCGTATATTCTTGGAATAAGAATCTATAGAGATAGATTAAACAAGTTAATTGGACTGTGTCAAGACACTTATATCGATAAGGTCTTACACAGGTTCAGAATGCAAGATTCCAAGAAGGGCTTCATACCAATGTCTTATGGCATAAGTCTCAGCAAGAAGCAGTGTCCTGAGACACCTGCTGAGCGAGATCGCATGAGTCGGATTCCCTATGCCTCGGCGTTGGGATCCATCATGTATGCCATGCTCTGTACTCGTCCAGATGTTGCTTGTGCTTTAAGCATGACGAGTAGATACCAATCGGATCCAGGTGAAAGTCACTGGACAGCAGTCAAGAATATGATTGATGTATGGAGGAAGTGATGAGCTGGTAGTAAGTGGTTACACAGACGCAAGTTTTCAGACAGACAAAGATGATTTCCGATCGCAATCTGGTTACATCTTCTGCCTGAATGGCGGTGCAGTCAGCTGGAAGAGTTCCAAGCAGGACACTGTAGCAGATTCCACAACTGAAGCTGAGTACCTCGCTGCTTCTGAAGCGGAAAAGGAGGCTGTTTGGATTAAGAAGTTCATCACTGAACTTGGTGTGATTCCTAGCATTTTTGAGCCAGTGGCTTTGTATTGTGACAACAATGGAGCCATTGCGCAAGCAAAGGAACCTAGATCACACCAGAAATCCAAACACATAGAAAGGAGATATCACCTTATCCGTGATATTGTGAATAGAGGAGATGTGAAGATCAGCAGAGTCCCGACGGATGAGAACGTAGCTGATCCACTGACCAAGCCCCTCCCAAGGCCTAAGCATGAGTTTCACACTGCTGTTGTAGGCATTAGATTTCTTAAGATATGATCTTGTTTTCAGTGGGAGTTATATTTGGTTTTTAGTTATGACTTGATGTTCGTAAAACATAATTTGGTTATGTTATTTTAATGAAATTGTTTCAGCATTATTTAATTGTGTTATTAAATAATTGTCCCAAAGTAATTTATGACATTTTATAGGTCATCAAGTATGTGACTTGATCATGAAACCCTATAAGAAATAAATGATATAAATTATAAATGGTCCCTGGTCGAGGTTGTTAAAATGGGACATTAACAACCGCGTGAGACTAGTATGTGAGGTGACTGATGACTAAGTTTCATGGAGTCATTAATAAGAGTATTAAAGACAATCACATAGATATGTGTTGGAGAACACAGGATCTAACATGACCCACTGATGAGAACTCTACGGGATAGTTATATAAGTGTCATGAGAGTTTTCATTACGACTATAGAGTATAGTCCTTAGACCTGAGTTCATCATGTTTTCTTACATGTGAATTGGTCCGCTTTAACCTTATCAAACGTCAGCCGTAACTGGTGACTATAAAGGCATTGATTGGGCGTATCATGAAGCGTGTGAAGAGACAGGGATGGAACAAGATGGGATTTGTCCCTCCTATATAACAGGAGATAAATATCTCAGGGCCCATCGAAGATTTGATACTGAGAAATGTGTGGCCACACTCAAACGAGGTGATTGTCAGTCGTTTGTCTTGTCAGTATAAATCGGAGTTTGATGAACATGATCTTGGCTAAATAAGGGTGACACAAATCTTGCCTTATGCCAGAACGAGATATAGTGACGAAGGGATTAAAGGAATAGATGATTCCAGTACAAGTGGGAGATTGTTGGGAATGTCCTGAAATCTATTGTGCTTACTCTAAGTGAAAGTCGTATAGTCGAGATGAGACAATCACATAACACTAGGTAGTCATAACGCTTTGCTAGAAACCACTTATGATCAATGAGTTGAGAACTCATTGCTAGTGTTATATGATCCTACAGGGTCACACACCTAAGCAAACTGGGCGTTAAAGACGAGGTTGATCATTAATGTAATGATCCAGTGAATGCATATTTGATATGCATTCGATATCAATATTCTGGGGCAGTGTCGATCGATGCAGATAGTGCATCGATCGATGCAACTCGCGGATTAATCAGATTAATTCGGTTTAATCGTTGGTTAATTCCGTTATGGTTTAAGTCAACATATATAAGATATATGGTCGACCTAAACTGATTTCTAACCTAATACACAGCCACCATAACTTGAATAGAAACCTCTGAAGAGATTGGATCTCGATAGGCACTAGCATCCCTCCTGTCCAGTTTGTGTGCGTGTGGATACCAGTAGAGGCACAGCGTTTGAGGTGCTTCGTGATCTCGATTATCTGCTAAAACTTCCGCTGCTAATCACCAGGTAATTCTGAGATCCCATTGATTCAATTACATGAACCTTAGATCCTAGGCTCGGAATTCAGACCAGGGTTGCCTAATTGGATTAGGAACTGATAGAAATTCCTTCAGTTTTACCCAGGAGTCCTGAAAGCATCTTGTTGACGAGGCGTTGGTAAGTAGCTCCTGCATTTTTTAATCCGAAGGGCATGACTTTGTAGCAGTACGTTCCTCGATCAGTTATGAACGAGGTCTTTTCTTGGTCCTCGGGGTTCATTAGTATTTGGTTATACCCCGAGAAGGCATCCATGAAGGATAGTAGTTGGTGTCCAGCGGTAGCTTCGACCAGTCGGTCGATGTGCGGGAGTGGGAAGCTGTCTTTCGGACATGCTTTGTTGAGATCTGTGAAATCTACGCAGACTCTCCACTTCCCGTTCTTTTTCTTAACCACTACGGGATTCGCAAGCCAGTCAGGGTACTTGACCTCTCTGATCGATCCGATTTTTGGTAACCGATCGACCTCGTCGTTGATGGCTTGAGCTCGTTCCGGGCCTAGTTTTCGACGTTTTTGTCTTACCGGTTTGTAGGTTGGGTCGACATTCAGCTCGTGGCTGGTTACGTCGATGTTGATCCCTTTCATGTTTGCCGAAGACAAGGCAAAGGAGTCGACGTTCTGTTTAAGGAAAGAGACCAATTCGTTTTTGACTGGCTCTGATAAGTCAATTCCAATGCCAACAAGTCTTTCGGGATGAGCATCGTCTATGCAAACTTGGGTCATGAGGTCCTTTGGGGGTCCTATTTGAATTGGGTTGTTCGGCCTTTTGGTCTGCATAGTGGCGAGCTCCTCCTCTTTCCGTAATTGTTATGCGGGAGATTTCTCAATCTGCTTGTATCCCTTCATGTAGCAATGGCGGGAAATCTTTTGACTTCCGTAAACGGTTTTTACTCCTTTGGGAGTTGGAAATTTTACGCATTGATGGTAGGTCGATGGAACCGCTTTCATGTCGTATATCCATGGTCGGCCTAGGATTGCGTTGTAGGGAGCTGACCGACCTACTACGACGAACTCTGTCATTCTTCGAACTCCTCCAGCTATTACTGGGGCGAATACAGAGCCCATTGAGTATGTTGTTTCGCCAGCGAACCCTACCAGTGGTGTCTTTTCCTCGACGATTTCGGAGTCGTTGAACTCCATCTTTGTGAACGCCTCGTAAAAGAGGACATCCACCGAACTTCCTGTGTCAATCATTATCCTCGATAGTTCGACATCTCCCACTACTAGACAGGCGAGGAGAGCGTCGTCGTGTGGTTTGTCGAGATTACTTGTCTCGCTCTCGTGGAAAGTGATTTCATGGTCTGGACCTAACATTGGGATTTTCCCCCTTTTGTCGGTCTCGACTCTTCTTTGAAGGGCTTTGATTGAATTGACCGAGTCTCGGCATAGCTTGGAGCCACCGAAAATGAAGTCAATTCGTTTAGGGGGTATAGCCCGTACACCCCCCCCCCCCCCCCGCCGCAGAGACGAGGGAGATTGAACCGTGAGCGTAAACTCTTACTAGGAGCTGGAGGTGGAGATAGTGCCGAGCCTCCCGCGCACATGCTGAGTTCGCCGAGAATGACCTCGACTCGCTTTTGCGACCCCTGAGGGAGGGTTTCGGGAGATTCCAGCTCCTTAGACCGCTCGCGTTTGTTTTGAGAAGTCTTCTTGGTGTTTGACTCTTTGGTATGTTTATTTTCCTTTTTGTCAGATGGAGTTTCCTCCTCGACTTCTGACTCTTGTCAGATGGAGTTTCCTCCTGATTTACGGGAATCCTTTTTTGAGTTCGAGTTCTGTGAGCCCGACGGGTTCTTTTCTTTTCGATTCTTTTCTCTGAGGGCCGTAGTTTCGTCCTCGAAGCAAGCGAAGGCCGATGCGCGATGAAGGGCATCATCGAGCGTTTGAGGCTCGCGGACCGTTATTTCCTCGCGGAATCTGATCGAATACCATAGTCCGCGTCTCAGTGCTTCTATTGCTACTTCGTCTCGCGGGTTTGCGATTTTGGATTTTATTTCCTTAAATCGGTCGATGTACGAGCGAAGTGGCTCGTCGGGTTTCTGGGAGACGCTAAATAGAGCTGCCTCAGTAGTCTTTTCTTCGATAAAGACGGAATATTGTTTGAGGAAAGCCGTCATGAACTGGGTGAAGTTGTCAATGGACCTTTCCTCCAGTCCGGCAAACCATTCTAGGGCGGAGCCTGATAGGTTTTCGGCGAAGAGCCTGTAAAAAGCCGGCTCTCTCTCCTCATCGGTAAGGTATACCATTTCCATTGCTAGTCGGAATGCCCTGATATGGGCTTTCGGGTCCGATTTTCCAGAGAACTCTGAAAACTTTGTTTTCTTTATTTCCCAGATTCGTGCAAAGGCGATCCGGTCTGTGAACGGCGTTTGTCGTGTTTCTTCGATCACTCGATCGATGTCGGGCGCCGCTCTTGTTGCCATGTGAACTTTAGAGCTCAGACTGACGAACTGAGCCTTAGCTTGTTCAATGTACTGTCTAAGCATATCGTGTTCATCGCCTGCCGTAGGCGCAAACCGGGCTTGTGCTTGATTGGACATTTTTCCCGGGAAAACGGGGTCGAGAAGATCGATTGTTGGAACCGATCCCGTCTGGTCGACCTACGGCGTTCGGAACTGTACCGTATTTGATCCGTTAGGGTGTCCCGAGCTCGAGGCGAAAGCGGAGCCTCCTAGTTGCCTCGGCCGGATATTCGAGTTATTCGGGAAAGGTGGTGGCCCGGGTAATGGTCGGTTTCCCGATCCGGTTGGATCTGTGACCATTGAATTCGAACCGAATGGAGTCGGAGTTATGATAGGCGTCATTATAGGGCGGAAGCCGCTACTTGACGTATTAGCAAAATTTCCCGATGCTCCCGGGGGAGTTACTACCTGGGAGAAGTCCAAGCGTGTACACGGTGGGGGACTTATGGGGGTTCGTGGATCATGTGTTGATCTACCCCCCCTGATTTTTGCTGGCGAGCTCTTCAAGATGGGCGTTAATGCCCCGTTCCTGTTCATCGAGCTGCGCGGCCAGAGAGCGGTTTGCGATCTCTTGGGCTCGTGTTCTTGCCTCGTTGTTTCTCGTTCGGTTTACCAACAGGCTTAACATCGAACGGATTTCAGCGAGGTCATCTAGGCCTTGTCGCTGCGGAGCAGAAGGCAGTGGCGAATTAGGTCTGGTTGTTCCAGATCCGCCTCCTGAAGCGGGGGCCGAAATGGAATCATTCCTCATCCACACCCAGTTTCTGCTCGGATCATTAGTTCCTGACAAAACATTTGTCGGAGTCTGGTTCGTCACGACTGTTTGAGCGACTGGGCCGGTTGGTGCCGAAGTCGTGGAGACTGAGGCAGAGCTCGTCAACACGCCATCGGTCTGACCCATGATTCTTACCCCGGTGGTGTTCTGAGGAACGTTGTCAATCGTTTAAGGGTGGTCGACTGGTGGTGTGGCGCTGGGAGATCCATATTGGTCGGGATTCATCTCGATCTATCGGATCTAGGATCTGATTATTAAGACAGGAAAAACTATAGATAGTCCCCACAGTGTAAGATTCGTTTGGTTGATCCTGATGTAATTCACAGATTCATATCAACCTAAACATACAGATCTAGGTTCTCTTGAATAGAAACATTAGATGATCTCACCTTTTACCTGTTTGTTGCAGCGGAAGGAATAGAACAGGTCAGAGATCAGAAAGATGCACCGAGGGATGAATCCTCCAAAGGCTCACACACGCTTCACAAGGAAATGGCTGCTAGACCGAGCAGGAGAGGAGGCGCAGAGAGAGGCTGTGGGTGGCGCAGAAGAGCTGAAGAATTAGAGAACTTTTAGGTCAAGTTTTATTCATTAAAACTCCCTTTAGTTCTCATGGGCTTTTGGGCCCAATTCTCAGTTCTGATTAAATCCCTTGGATTTAATCAGGCCCTTTAGTCTCTCCAAGTACCGTAAATGCCTAGCACTTTTACCGTACCTCTGCTAAACCGTTCCTTCGTATTTTCCCGTTAGCTTAGGCGTGTGACCCATATGGGATCATATAACAAAGGCAATAAGTCCAAGACTTATAGATCATGAGCGGACTCTAGCAAGCCATCATGACCCCCAGCATTATATGACTTATGTCTGATCATTGACATACTCTTACTTTCTAGAGACAGTACCGAGATTACTGGACACAATTCCAACAATCTCCCACTTGTACTGGAATCTCTCTGTATTCATAATCCTTTTGTCTCAATATCTCGATTAGTCATAAGGCAAGATTGGTGTCATCCTTATAAAGCCTAATCTTGTTCATCGGACTCTGATTCGATACTGACAATCCAAACGACTCGGGATAGTCCGTTTGAGCATGGCCATGCATTTTCCAGTATTCAAATCTCCGATTGGCCTAGAGATATTCACTCCATTTATATTGGAGGGACAAATTCCGTCTTGTTCCATCACTGTAAACTACTCATTTCATAATGTACCCAAACAAGGTCCTTATAACTATCGCAGAACGATAGCGTTAGACAATGATCAAAGTGCATTAGTCCATGTGCAGTCACATGCATGCGAACTCAGGTCTAAGGACTATACTCTATAGTCGTAGTAAGAATCTCTTATGACACAGATATAAATATCCTGAAGAGTTCTTATAAGCGGGTCTTGTCCGGTCGTATGTTCCCAAACATACACCTATGTACTGACTTTGATGCCGCGCATCTATGACACACTGAGACTTTGTCATAAGTCACGTACCAATCCAGTCTCACACGGTTGTTGGTGTTCCAATTTCAACAACCTTCGACTAGGGACAGGATGATATAAAACATTTATCAAATATAGGGTCTCATGATCAAGCTAAATGACTTCGATGACTCAAGATCAAGTCATTTACTTCGATGACCTATAAAATGGTTTATATCACTTTGGAACGATTATTTCATCACAGTTAAAATAATCTTGAAATAATAATTTCATTAAACATCTTAAATGTTATTTCAAGAACATATCCAATAACTAAATAAAACCCTTTAATAACTCCCACTGAAATTAAGACTACATCTTAATTTCACTTATCCTACAGCAACAGTCCGCGACTCGTGCTTAGGCCTAAGGAGTGGCTTCGTTAATAGATTAGCAACGTTCTCATTCGTTGAAACTTGCTGATCTACTTAACTTCTCTGTCATTTATCTTACGGAATAGGTTATACCTATCCTCAAGGTGTTTGGACCTCTGATGTGCAGCTAGTCTCATCTATGCTGGAAATCACATCAAGTTCAGTGACGAACTCTTCTTTCCAAACAACCTCTTTCGCCACTTCCCAAGTTGCGAAATATTCAGCTTAAGTCATTGAGTCAGCAACAGTGCCTTGCACCGCCAGATAGACACAAGATATAACCGGACTGTGATCGGAAATCATCTTTGTCTATTGGAAACTTGCCTTTCAAACTCTACCGACTCGTAGCACCTCACTTTCTCCGTAACTCTAGAATTTATCCTTAGTATTCCTAAAATACTTTAGGTTATTCTTTACGGCAATCCAGTGATTCTTTGCTGGATTTGACTGGTCTTTACTTGTCTTGCTTAACATTAAAGCAACATCAAACAAGTACGTTTCATGGCATACATGATAGATCCAATTGCCGACGCATATGGAATCTTATCCATGCATTTAAGCTCAGCAGTTATCGTAGGATACTGTATCTTGCTTAACTTAATGCCATGTGACATTGGCATAAAACCCTTCTTGGATTGCTCAAAACGTGTAGGACTTTGTCAATTTAAGAATCCTGACTTTATCCTACCAGCTCTTTTGGATCTCTATCTCTGGATCCAAAATCCAAGAACTACGTGGCTTTACCCATGTCATTCATTAAACCAACTCCCAAGCTAGTCCTTTACCGACTACAGCGTTGGGACGTTATATCCGAGAATCAGTATGTCATCGACATACACTATGAGAAATGCAATATCGCTCCCACTTATCTATTAGTAAACACACAGTTCCGCTTCGTTCCTGTTCAAGTCAAAACCTTGACTACTTCAACAGAACGAAGATTCCAACTCCGATATGTTTGCTTCCATCCATGAATGGATCGATGAAGCTAACTTACATAAAATGTAATTTTTCGGAGTCCGGGCTCACTTTCGCTTCTTTGAATTTCGCAGATTCATCGCTTTCAATGATCATCAGATCATGCGAACTTTCAATGATTATCAGGTTCAACTAATGACGAGAAATCACTCTCGGATTAGTAACTGATTCATATCTGCGAACTTCAGGCTCCACAGGTGTAGATTCTACAGAAATCTGTAAATCCTTCCGCTGCTCTCCCTCAATAGGTTAAGCAGCCTCCTGTTATTTCTCGAATTTCTTCGAGTTGTACTTTTACTCCCACTGTTCTTCTTGGAAAGTAACTTTCCTTCTTAGAAAACAGAATGGTCGTAAAAATACTTTTTACTCCCACTGTTCCTTTTGGAAAGTAATTTCCCTTCTTAGAAAACAGATTGGACGTAAAAGTAACAAGCCTTAGTTTCTCTAGGACAATCAGCGAAGTAGCACAACTACAAGTACTCAGTAAAGACAAATTTGGATCGATTCCAATCCACATTAACGTGGTGTCTTTCAACTGATATTTGTGGAACTATTTCAGCGTAAACTTAGATATTTTAGAGCGTTATTCTTAAATAATATCATGGAAGATTCGTGTGACTCATCTTTAATCATTTCTAATAAGATCTGATTCTTTCTCACAGAAACACCTTCAGGTTTTCAGGAGAAATGAGTTGTGAAACGATTTCACACTCATTAAGATGATCACACAATCACTGACTTAAGTATTCTCACTCGTGATTTAATCCAGAGTCTTAATACTTTTGTCATTCAGATCCTATACTTCATTCTGGAACTCTTTCGACCATGTCAAAGAATTCTGACTTGTGTCTCATCAAATGAACACAGTCACACTCACTGAAGTAATCAGTAGAGACAATGAAGTACAGGAAATTTTTCTCTGGCATTACTGCTCATTGGGCCACATACATCAGTATGTTCTAGGTCCAATAAGCCTTTGGGCCTTTCTCTAGCTCGGCTAAGATAGGCCCTTTTCCTTTTGGTCCAGTAAACAGAATTCATGTCTCATAAGATATTTTATCAAATGAGCCCAACAGTCCATGACTATGGGATTTCTGAATCCGACTTACTCTAATGTGACCAAGACTTTATGCCAAGAAAAATCAGGTTTAATTCATCAGATTTAAACCAATTCGGTATTTATGTTATTTTTAGGCACTCTTTGGTTTAAGATATATAAAACCCATTCCATGAATAGGGTGCTACAATTAATATTTCATTAAGATCAAAAGAACAAAACTTGTCTTTTATCAAAATGAAAAACATTCAAATTCTTTACAAGAAAATGAAAGACAACTCTGCTTAAAGCAAATACATTGTAGCAATTACTTAATACAAAACCAAGCCTCAAGGGGATCTATAAGTGAAAACCCTACGTCTGAGGCAGCATCCCAAGCTCCTTCCAGACATGTAGTTTTACTTGCCCTTCCTTCAACGTTCTACTGTTGCTTAGGCTCTGCATATTATCACAAATATCAGTGCCACAACCAGTATCCAATACCTTTAAGGTAGAACTTGAAGTAATAACATGAATACCTGAGGAAGTAGTCTCATACATCGACTTTAACTCCTCATCATCTTCCATGAATTTAATGCAATCTCTCTTCCAATGCCCTGTCTCCATACAGTAGCAGCACTTACCAACGTAAGAGGTATCTGACTCGGGCTCAGAAGACACACGCTTGCCATGATTCAAGATCTGGACAACTTTGTCTTCACCCTTGTCAGCATTAGGTTTAGTAAACCTACCCTTCTCATTCATGAGATTGTACAGGGTACTCTTCACGTTTGGCTCAACTGTCTTGAGCATATCATGCAGTTCAGTCAGCGTCTTCGTTAAGCCTTTCTTAATATAGTTCTTTCTGAACTTATCATAGCTTGACGGCAGTGACTGCAGAATGATTTCAGTTGCCAACTCTTGGCTAACTGGATAATCCAGTTTCCTCAGGTTATCAATGTAACCCATCATTTTACTGACATGAGGACTCACTGGATTATTATTTGGTAGCTTGCAGCTAGTGAGAGACTTAACCAACCGGTATCTCTCCACTCTTATCTGCTCCTGAAATTTCAATTTCAGGCTGCTGATCATCTCTATTGGCGACTCCATGTTCTCATATTGCTTCTGCAAGTCTGAGTCCATGGTAGCCAATATCAGACCACGCACATCTACCGCATCATTATAATGCTTATTCCAAGCATCATATACTGCATGAGAAGCATTGGACCCGATCCTTACGGGGAGAGCTCTCTCAAGGACATAGTCCTTTCTCTCCTGTCTGAGGACTAGCCTCAGGTTCCGCGACCAAGTCAAGAAATTTGATCCGTTCAGCTTGTCCATCTTAAGGACAGACCGGATCGAGAAAGTGTTTTGATTGTTTGTGCTAGTCATAACTGAAAATTAAGATAAAAGGATTTTAGTTAATATGTTCAATATGATTAATCTCGTATTAAATTTAATATGATTAATCACGCATTATATTCAATAACATAAGTTACCCTCAATAGAATATAATGATTCCAAGATCCACATATAACTAAGATTAAAGTGGGCCACTGGCCGTCACCCAACCTTAGCTTATATCGGTAAGCCCTATATCGGCTAATTATATCCGTGATATAACTCTTGGTTGTGAATCTGGGCCCGAGGCCCAATCCACTCTGATGTCTCAAGGCCCGGGACTCCCGATGGCCTAGTCAAGAAAACCAGACTATACAGTCATGTAATCATTAATGTCTGGGACTCCCAATGACATCTATGAATCACAAACCGTCTTACCCACGCAAAAACAGACATCCTCACACTGTAAGGCCATGAATGCAATTGAATGGGCTTCGACAGCTGACATAGCCTGGACAAGACATCCAACGCTTGATATTATTTGAGGTTCGTAGGTTTATTTAAAAAATCATTCCCAAAATAGAAGATTACTATTTCGGGAAACTTTCCATTTTTGGAAACCTACTATTTTTGGAAACTTTCTAAAATTGGAAACTTTCTAAAACCGGAAACTTTCTAACTTTAGAAATTTCTTAAAATCCAAAACTCGCAAATCCAGAAACTTCTATTTTAAGAAACTTTCTAATTTCAAAATTTCGGAAACTTTAATTTAATTTAAAAACGACTTTATAATTTTATAAAATAGATTTTAAATTAATCTGAAGAAAGACTCAAATAATTGGCCCAATTGTTTTAACTTCTTGGCCCGAGGCCCAAGAATTGGTCCATGTCCAAGACATGACCCAATTGTCCAATTATTTGACATAACCGGTCTGGTTCATTAAAACTGGTCTAACCAAGTTTTAATTACTACGATGACCACAATTGTCAACCGGTTATTTACTAAACCGGAATTTCTCAATTTATTTGGTCCAACCAAATCAAATTAGAAATTCCTGGTTTAGGCACTAAATCCAATATTTCTTTCGACATTGGATTTCTTATCCCGGTTTAACCAGATTTAATAAAATTATTAAAATCTGTTTATTAAACCAGAACGAATCGATTTTAACCAAGTTTTAAACCGAACCGAAACGAACCGGTCACGGACCATCCACGGCCGTGACCTAATCCACACGATCACAACCGACCAGCCGCGTTCGATCCACGATCCACGGACGGCCGAGCCTCACGCGATCGGGATGCAGCTGGACGGGACGATGATCGGACGTGCTCGGGAAAGGTAAGGCGCGATGCAAGCATCCACGCGACGCGGACGAGCTGCGATCGGGAGCGATCCATCCTTCGACCGGGACGAGCCGCGATCGAGATGTGATCCGTCCGACGATCGGGACGAGACCACGCAACACGATCGTTTGTCGATCGGTTCGTGCGTCCGTTCCGATCGTCGCGATCCGACCCAACCGGCCATACCTCTCGGCCGTGATAACCAACCGGCCAAGCCGATCGATCCCTTCTCGGCCGATCGCAAGAAAACGAGTCATATAGCTCGGTTTTGCGATTTCAAACGTTTGTTCAGGATTCAATTCAGTTTCTTAAGTGTTTTTCTTATCAGTAATGGATTCAAAACACTTCTAAACAGATTAAACATCCTAAACATGAATCTAAAACAAGAAATCCTAAGAACCAATGGCTCTGATACCACTGTAAGATTCGTTTGGTTGATCCTGATGTAATTCACAGATTCATATCAACCTAAACATACAGATCTAGGTTCTCTTGAATAGAAACATTAGATGATCTCACCTTTTACCTGTTTGTTGCAGCGGAAGGAATAGAACAGGTCAGAGATCAGAAAGATGCACCGAGGGATGAATCCTCCAAAGGCTCACACACGCTTCACAAGGAAATGGCTGCTAGACCGAGCAGGAGAGGAGGCGCAGAGAGAGGCTGTGGGTGGCGCAGAAGAGCTGAAGAATTAGAGAACTTTTAGGTCAAGTTTTATTCATTAAAACTCCCTTTAGTTCTCATGGGCTTTTGGGCCCAATTCTCAGTTCTGATTAATCAGGCCCTTTAGTCTCTCCAAGTACCGTAAATGCCTAGCACTTTTACCGTACCTCTGCTAAACCGTTCCTTCGTATTTTCCCGTTAGCTTAGGCGTGTGACCCATATGGGATCATATAACAAAGGCAATAAGTCCAAGACTTATAGATCATGAGCGGACTCTAGCAAGCCATCATGACCCCCAGCATTATATGACTTATGTCTGATCATTGACATACTCTTACTTTCTAGAGACAGTACCGAGATTACTGGACACAATTCCAACACACAGTCGGTGCCAAATGTGAGATCTGAGATTCACACTAAGAATTTGTATTCGTAGAATTGGAGTTTTGTATATAGAAATGGTATAGATTTCCTATGAATCAAAGACTTTATTGAGATTGATCGTCGAAATAGAACAAACACAATCGAAAAGAGAGTACAAAGTATGGTGATCGAGCTATCTAGTCGAAGTGTTCTTATCTAGGGTTGGAATGTTTTGAATGAATCGCCACTTCTCCTTTAAATACTCTCGACTTTGATCTCCTTGTTCCGATATTTTGGCCTCGACGTCATAACGATCTCCGAGATTTGCGTGGATCAGTTGAACTGACGAAGACCGGGTTGCTCTATCTCCACGTCGTCTCCTGCCGAGCTCGAGCTCGATTGCTTCCCACTTCGGCATTGCTTGGGCCTTGTCAAGAAGTCAATCGTACAGGCCCATCAGAGGATAACGGTCGATTTCTCTCTGTCTTGATATTGGAGCGGACTCATAACTATGGGCCTTTATTTTATTTGTTAACAGGCCGGATTTCCTAGAGGGAAATCCAGTACCAACAGATATGGTTTCGATATGAGGCTATTTTCCTTTGAAAATCCGGTCGTGGAAGTCCTTCAGAGGTGCCCGTTTCGGCTATCACCGCATCTTTGAGACCCTATCCATCGCTTATCAAAGCATAAGTTTTTCCTTTTTCGATGAGGTGTCACTTGTATGTTAGCAAGGACCGGTATATTGTCTGAACCCAAAATTTCATATATTCCACCACAGTATGAGATCATTTGTTATTCACCACTCTTTTAAAATTATGGGTGAGTGAGCTGAGTGGGAAAGGTGAATAAGGAAATTAGGTGTGTAGGAAGGCTAATATGAAAATTAGATATTTAGGAGAGAGAAAATCATGTAAAAACCAATAATATCCTTGTAATTTTAGCTAATTACTTAAAATGCCATTGATCTGAAAATATTTCTCTGGCGATCTGTTCATCTCGGCGACATTGTTCATCCCGACGACATTGTTCATCCACGCTTTCACTGTTCATCCACACTTACACTGTTAATCTAAAAATAATTCTCCGACAAACTGTGTATCGTGTTAACTCAGGTAATTGTTAACTCAGTTAACATATAATGCTAACTCAGTTAATAAATCATGTTCACTCATTCAACATATCAAACAAAATAATAAAAAGTTACATGTAAACATAAACAAATTACTATTATCTCAGTTATCTTGTTAAATTCAGATATAATTAGATTAGCGTGATTATTGTTCATCATGTGAACTACGTTAACTCAGTTATTTTGTCATACAAAATTAGTTTTCGGAAAAATATTTATCGTGCTAACTCAATTAACTCATATAGTAACATGTTAGACTAGTTATCAAGTCATTAAAAATCTAAAATTATCATGTTAATTGTCTTATCATATAAATTTGTTTGAAATAACCGTGTTGAATAAATTATCATCTAATAAAATTATCGTGTACACTCAAGTATTATATAGCATAAAAAAAGAAAAATAAAAATATTAACAAATTATTGTGTTAACCAAGTTATCATGTAATTGATAAGCTGTTGTTACATACATATCTTTATTATCTTAGCGAAATTCATAAATTATATCATAATTTATAAAATAACTTAGTTATGTGATATGATACCTGACTGAAAACTGAGTTTTCGTCTTTTTATCTTTTTGAATACTATATATCTTGAACACTATTCACGAACGGAAAATATTGTTCATCTCCTCAGAAAAAAAAAAAATCATTCAATAACTCTCACATCATCTTTCATCTTCCATTGTTCTTCTTCTTCTTCATTCGTCTTCTTCATTCTTCTTCTTCTTCTTCTATGAAATTCTTCTTCTTCCTCTTTGTTTTTCTGCTCTTCTTCTTCTTTCTTTTTTTTCTTGCTGTAAGATTTTAATATAACATATGGTAAAATTGTAAGTATTAAAAACCTGAAAAATAGATTAGATTTTGTATGTGTGAACAGTGGATGTAAATAATACTTTAAAAAGAGATTTAATTTCACTGTTATTGGTTCTATGCCAATGAAATTTATCTAAAATTATTTTGTAGCCATGTCTCAGAACTTGAACGTTATTTTATATGGTTCGAAATATGTCACTAATGTCTTTATTACCATTTTAACATATCTTTTTAGTTTAGAGCATCTCCAACGGGACTGCATAACACCAAATATGCAGTCCCATTAGCTCCAACCAGACTGCATTTTTTACGGCAAATTTATTTTTTTGGTGTTTTTGGTGCGACACTGTTCATAAAACACCAAAAAAATATGTATATTTTATTCACATTTTTCTATTTAGATTATATTTATATTATTGTTTATTAATTGATAAACTTTTAATAATGCGATTAAATTGTTGTTTTCAAATAATTAAAATATTATTTTTGATAATAATTTTTAATAAATATTAATATAGAATATTAATTTTAAAACTATTCCGATAAGTATATTAATTAAGAATAATAATACATGAAATTTTTTTTTGGTCTTACCAATTAATTGTAATTTTATATTTTACTTATAATTAATTAGTTACAAAATAAAAATTATTATTAAAACTATTAAAATAAACAAAATCTTAAATTTAATAATATAATAATAGATAATATTATTTTTGATGTAAAATTTGGTGTTGTGGTTGGAGATGAAACAAATTTTGGAACACCAAATCACTAAATTTGGTGTTTTTCAACACCAAATTTGGTGCTATGGTTGGAGATGGCCTTAGTGGAACTGATTTTTTATTTGTATTTATTTTTTATTTTATTAGATAATTAAATATGAATGTTTGATAGTTGCAAGTGTAATAAGAATTAGTTTTAAAATACTAAACTTAAAAAAAAAATAGTTACCTAAATATATATTCAAAATGAGTTTCTATGTACAGGTTCAAAACCTAGTAGTAATAAAGAAAAACAGAGCCAGTCGCCCAGTCTAAGAGCATGGCCATTGAGGTATCTTAAGGTCCGGGTTCTTAACTATTCACGTGGGTCCCACGTGAATAGTTAAGAACCCGGGTCCTAAAAATCCTTATTTAAGAACCGGTTCTTACACTGTTCATGACACGTGGCGGCTTATCATTCGTCTAATTTTTTTTTTCGAATTTTTTTTTTTTTTTTACACTTTTCCCAAAAAAAAAAAAAAAAAAAAAATTTTTTAAGAACCCCCAAAGGGGGTTCATTGATGGTCATGCTCTAACTAAAATGATCATATATGGCAAATACCCTTTTTGGTTATCACCTTCAAAAAAAGTAAGAAACTTTTTGGAACCTTTATATTCTACGAATTCCTGTAAAGGCGAAAAATCAAGTATTGAGATTTTGTACGGGGAATTGGTCTTACCTTATCATACCATGGAAGATTAAAAATCATATTCTCTATGCATTTACATACACTAGACACAAGCAAAAATGAAAGATTAATTTTATACAAACAGGGATATTATCATCTAGGAAACTTGTTTATGTTTTGTAACTGTTCAGTAAAAAATGAACTAAAAGCGGTTTTTTTTTTTAAGAAACTAATTTGTAGACGAATCATTATATATGTAAAGGCCATGCACATAGAACTATTTAAACTAGAACAAGTACCAGTAACTAAAAGAGGTTTTATTTTAACGGCTAAATACTTTTATTAACTTAAAACTTGTCCAAGTGAGGCCTCTCATGTAGAAAGGGAGGGCATACATCATATAAATACCAATCATATTAGGAAACTAAAAGCGGTTTTATCAGTCGAGAATATTTTCTAAAGAAACGGAGTGCTCCCGTGAAGATGAAGGAGGTCAAAGTCAATCGTGCCTTTTATGAATCACTGCTCTTCATCACGCGGCTTTATTGTTTCTTGTACCTGCAACCATTTTTGAAACCTTTGTAAATGGTGATTATAATTATATATGTTTTTTTAGATTTTTCATAATAAACATATGAAAATAACTTTTTTAAAAAATTTGGTGGCTTTTGTAAAGGATGACCCATTCAAATGTTTAAAAGGAATTGGATAATTCCCGGCTGGCTCTGTGGATGGTAGGTAAAGTGTGGCCATCTTTACATGGAGCATACCTGCTCTATTACTTTGATAAGATGCTTAACCTCCTCACGAAACTCACCCATGCTGTAGAGGCATTTGAAACAATCAATCATTTTGTCACATTTGGAAAGAAGAAAAGAATTCGAAGATGGATAACTAGGACGCATAGTCCTTGAGAAGATTTTATGTTATTGTATTAATTAGGGTGGTGGAGATATTTCATTACCACTGCTCCAAGAAGTGCATACGAGCCAATAGTTCTGTCTCCGTTGCTTTCTGTGAATTCAGAACTTTAAAAGCTCTTATTTCTGTCCTCACACCAACTTTGTCATTAGCAAAAAAAAACGAGATGCAAAACCAAACCTGCTGGCCTTGTGCATTACTGGGTTCTGTACAAATCAAAATCATAATCAATGAAACACTCGTAAAACAGAGAAGATGCAAAAATCTGCTGAACTGAACAAACAACTTACCAGTAAGTGATTCATAGAATTGGAGCAACCTGGTGAATCTTTCCTGCCAAGCAAACCCAGAAGATGAATGATCCAAACAACATTTATCAACAAGAAGCCAGCGTTTCCCAAAAATAGTACTATACCGTTTCTTCTTTCAGCATTTGAGCAGCATTAGTAGACAAAGGATTCACACCAACCTTGTCATCTTTCGTTCCCGATGAACTCGCTCTTTTGCCTTAATAATTCATGCAGAAAAGAAAAAAAGAGAAGATAATCGTACGAGCTTAATCAGATCAAAACCCTAATCAAACTTTATATACAAGACGAGACGATAATCGTACGAGCTTCCCAAATCGAACCTTTATTCTTTTCACTTGACATTGCGACGGCGAGAGAGAAGCGGACGAAGGCGGAGGAGGACAAATCCGTGAACAGAGAGAAAACTTTGAGAGACTTGTTATAAGCTAGAGGACTTGAAACAACAAGTTTTATAATGATTTTTTTAAACTTCCCGTGATATCCAAAATTCAACTTCTGACTGACTGTTAGGTACTATCATTAGTCATTACAGTTATTCGAAATCGGACTTGATATCCGAAATTCAACTCGGATTTTTGTGGTTATACTTCTGACTGTTAGGTTTACTATCGTTACTATCCGCAGTGGAGGAGGCAGAAATATAATCCACCTGTCATCATAAATTTCTTTTTAATTTAAAAATGCAGATATATAAAACAAATATTAGCATAAATTAACATTTAAAATAGATTCTATAGTTTTTATATTAAAACTATTTATCACGGATTTTGAATCTTGAAACCCATTTTCAACTTTTTATATATGCTATCAATTTCATAAATATATCTTTATTTAAAATAAATATGTTTTAATAGAATCACAAAACTAAAGATTTTTTTTTACATAATATAATTAATAGTCTTCTTATTGGTTAGTTACTTCAATTAAAGTTATTAACATCTTAGTTACAAATTGAAATTAAACTACAAAGTAAGAATTTCTTAAAATATATAAGTTATTATCTAGATTTTTGAACTTAACTTGATTTCAATGGATACAAATTAATACTCTACAGACATTAAAATAAACATGAATAAGATGGAAAATATATAAGCTAATTAATAGAAATAATTAAATTTATCTCATTTTAATGGGTTTATTTTTTAGTTTGCAATAATTTAGATTTTATTAGACTAAATCTATATATTTTATATTTATTAATATATAGTTGAATTAAATTTGATAGGCAGTAGTACTTTTGGATTGGGGTCAACATAAAAAAATTTTGGGTCAACAGGGGTCAACATAAATTATTTAGTAATAACTACACTAAATTTAAAATTTGCATGGGGTCATATGACCTCCTTTTATTACAAGCTGTCTCCACCAGTGACTATCCGTACGCGCGGGGGTGGGGAGGGGGATATTTATGTATTTTTCTAGTATTTGTACGTAGTGGTGTATGTGTTTTTTGTTATGTTGTTGGTGGTTTGGAAATATTCTACTCGTATTTGTCTGGTCATTAACTTCTCATACTCAATTGATGATTTACTTATCACACTCAACTTTGTCATGTTTGTCTCTTTTCCCTATCATGTTTGGTTTCCTTTTTTTCCCTCTTATTCTCTCAGCGATTTTGTTTTTCATAATTTACCAATTCTATATTTTTTGGAGTTGTTGTTACCTATTGATGTTTGAACGTCTATTCAGTTTTGTTTCTTAATTTCATCTAAATCACTACTTCTTGGTTTTGTTAGTTTAGTAGAAATGTTAAGACCTTTATATATCTTAGTTGACCCTTTTCTTATGTGTCCTTGTTTTTTGTATTTTTTGAACAAAGTCTACGGTCTACAATCGCTTTGATCTCTTTCCTGCAGTTCGGGCTTCTCGCCACATTTGATTATCTGTTGTCCCGTGTAAAGAATTTTAAGTTAGAATCGTATATTTAAAATTCATGTTCTTTGTGTTCATAAACGGATTGTAGTTTTCATCTTTGCTTCGCTATATTGTAGTGCCTTATATGTACTCGTAAATTTGATGTTGTACCGTTTTATACAACGTTTTTTATTTATTATATTTTTCTTGTAATTGTTTTATGTATTACGGTAAACTTTTACACTTTTAGTTATGAATTGTGTTCTATGTTTCTTTTTACTTACGTGTTCTCTGTTAATATTTCTTTTTATCGTCTCTCCATGGTACTCTCTGATGTACCAACTTAACTTGGGAGAGATCATTATTGACATTATCCTTTTTATTACATGCATTACATTGTGTCATATATTTTCTTTATCACTAAAAAAAATTTGATTACTGATAGTATATCCAAATAGCGTTTTTGATGTTTATGCTATCTTTGACTGAACCGTGAATTAAAGATACGTTTGGTTATATCTAAACGCTATTAATGCTTTGAGCGGGACAAAAAATTCACGCGGGCCAAAATTTTATTATTTAGTGGCATGTTTAATAGAGGATTTATCTCGAGTGTTTTGATTCTTCTCGGTTTGGTGTTTCAGTTATGGTTTTAGTGCTTTTCTGCGTGTTCTGGTTGTATCATCGTGAATGGGACGGTTCAAGTGAGTCTCTTTTCTTCTCTTTTAAAGAAGTCCATCACATTGTTTGCCCCTTTCTCTGATTTTGGTTCATTGAAAGAATTATGGTTGTGTCTAGATCAGTGAAGCTATGTGCTCTTATCAATTAAGTATTGTTGGTTGGTTAGTCTTAGATTTGATGTTTGCTTGTATTTAACTCTTTTGTTTGGACTTCGTTTTCTTTTTTTTTGGCTTAGTTTCTAGAGATTGTTTTTACATTTATATCTCTTCATATTTCATCATTTATACTATTAAAACAGAAGCACGAATAAGAGAATGACATTAATTTTTCATGTAATTACAATCATACCATTTCTTTATTTTTGTTAATTTTGATATCAAAAAAATTTCAAAAATGTTAAATACAAGGAAAATTGTTAGTTGTTTATTGTCTTTAATTTAGGAATGAAAATCTTACAAATAAATCTTTAGTATATGATATTTATTTTTGGAGTTTTTAATCTATAAATATTATATAGAAATAAAATAGTAATTAACACATTCAAAGTTAAAAAAATATTTAAGATATCAATTAATAATATTGAATTTCAGATTTTTTATTTAATTAATATTTAAAATATTACTATTACAAATATGATTTACATATTAATAAATCAAAATATAAATATACATTCATATTTTATATTAATTAATAAATAATGATTATATTTCCAAAATAAAAGCAATTTCCACCTTCAAGTATTGAATATTTTATATAGTTTTCTCTAACTTAGTTAAAAGCAAAAAACTAAAACCAATCCATTTTAGAAAATAATTGGTTTTTGATCCAGTTTTAAGAAATGATTTTTTGACCCAATCATTTATTTTTTAGCTCAAATTCATTAAACTTTCAGAAAAATAAAGCAAACCAAATTTTAGAAATAATTAATTTGTTACAACTTGTAGGGACCTTTCCGAATATTTTTTATGGGTTATACGAGATAGATTTTGTTTAGCCATATTACTAAAAATATCTGAATTTTTAATATAAGATTCATATTTGTTTTTGTTATTGTCAAATGTATCTAATATTATTATTTTCATAAATTTAATAAATAAAACAATTAAAGTCAAAATTTTAACAGAATATTTATAATCTATAAATTCAACATAATAGGTAAAATAATAGATTACATTCAAAAATTGAAAACATATATAACACCAAATTTTATTTATCATAATTTAAAATTGTCGAAATGTATGGAAAAAGATTATAGGCATATATGATCTCATATGCCAAATATTAAACTTGAACTAATATCATTTCGTATTTTAAGTAACTTTTAGTTGATTAATATAAAACTTTTAATTTGAAAACCAAATAATGTAAATTTATCTGATGAAATAATTACTCTTTTAAATTACATCTGTGTGTGCCAAATTAAACTAATAAACAAATGTGATTCATAGATACATATACATATAGTAATAACAAATACAAAATTATTGCCATTTAATAAACTAGTTTATGAAAAAAAAAAAAACGAGTTTATGAGCTTTATTCCAAATACAAATACAAATACTTAAAAATTAAGTTCATATATAATAAATAAATTTATAGTATTCCATATTTGTCGTGGACATTTATATCCTGATCCAAAAATTCGAATTGGAACCGACCCAAAATTACAGTTCAAATCAGGTTTGAGTATATGTGTTTTATCCTATTAGATATTATTGTTCATCATAACTAACAGATCTAGATCGTTTGGTTGGGAGTGGACGTGAGGTGGTGGACTCTTCCAAAGTTTATTAAATTTTTTTTTTTTTGAAACTTAAAAAAAAAAAAAAAATTTACCAATTCCGGCTCGCCACATCAGGTGAACAGTAACGAATCGGGTTCTTAACTAAAGATTTTTAGAAACCGGTTGTTAACTATTCACATGAGATCCATACATATTTTATTATTTTTAACTTAAGAACTTGTGCTAAAAACTTCCATGTGCTCTTATCTGCGAAACCTATTGACAAGAGACTTCTCTCTTCTCGTCATCGTCTCTCAATCTATCAAGTCTTGTCGTTGAAAATCAGCCATGAAACCAAAGAACAAAGGTAAAGTGCACCCATCTCCTCCTCCGCTTCCATCATCCAACGGAGACGACTGTCTCTCTGCCCTGAGACTTCTTCCCGCTGTGATTCTCGTTCTCGTCTCCGCTCTCTCCCCCGAAGATAGGCAAGTCCTTGCTTACTTGATAACTAAAACACTCAAAACCCCCACCACCACCGCCGCCGGAGGAAGAAGCCCTTCTGATTTGAGCAATAAGAAATCTATAGGGTGCTGTTCTTTTGTGCGTTGAGAAACTGCATCTCACTGCAAAAACAAGATGTTGTTCTTCTAGTGGTACTTAAGAATTGCATCCAGACGCAAAAACCAGATATTGCATCCAAAATAGTTGGAAATTCTGGATGCAATTGAAAGTTGAGTTGAGACGCACTTTGGTGCATCTCGATTACCAAAAATCTAAAATACTCTGATTTTTTTTAAATAGCATTTTTCGCCAAAACCGTAAAATATCAATTTCACGCCAAAACAAAAAAAAAATTGTGATTTTCCGCTAAAACCTCAAATCGCGTTTTCCCGCCAAAACCGCAAAATCGCGTTTTTCCGCCAAAACCGCAAAATCGCGTTTTCCCGCCAAAACCGCAAAATCGCGTTTTTCCGCCAAAACCGCAAAATCGCGTTTTTCCGCCGAAACCGCAAAATCACGTTTTTCCGCCAAAACCGCAAAATCGCGTTTTTCCGCCAAAACCGAAAAATCGCGTTTTTCGGCCAAAACCGCAAAATTGAGTTTTTCCGCCAAAACCGTAAAATCGCGTTTTTCCGCCAAAACCGCAAAATTGCGTTTTTCCGCCAAAACCGCAAAATTGCGTTTTTCCGCCGAAACCGCAAAATTGTGTTTTCCCGTCAAAACCGTTAAATCGCGTTTTCCTGACAAAACAGCAAAATCGTGTTTTCCCGCCAAAACCGCAAAATGGCGTTTTCCCGCCAAAACCGCAAAATCGCGTTTTCCCGCCAAAACTGAAAAATCGAGTTTTTCGGCCAAAACCGCAAAATCGCGTTTTTTCGCCAAAACCGTAAAATCGCGTTTTCCCGCCAAAACCGCAAAATCGCGTTTTCCCGCCAAAACCGTAAAATCGTGTTTTTCCGCCAAAACCGCAAAATCGCGTTTTCCCGCCAAAACCGCAAAATCGCGTTTTCCCGCCGAAACCGCACAATCGCGTTTTCCCGCCAAAACCGCAAAATCGCGTTTTTCCGTCGAAACAGCAAAATCGTGTTTTCCCGCCAAAACCGCAAAATCGCGTTTTCCCGCCGAAACCGAAAAGTTGTGTTTTTCCGCCAAAACTGTAAAATTGTGTTTTCTCGCGAAAACCGCAAAATTGCGATTTTCCCGCCAAATCCGTAAAATCGTGTTTTCTCGCCAAAACCGCAAAATTGCGATTTTCCCGCCAAAACCGCAAAATCGCATTTTCCCGCCAAAACCGAAAAGTTGTAATTTCTCGCCAAAACCGCAAAATTGAATTTTCCCTCCAAAACCGCAAAATCCAAACTTTAAAAATAATGCATCCAACTAATATATACAAACACACAAAGAAACATAAATGTATCTAGACGCAATTTCTAGACGCAGTTTCTAAATGCACAAAAGAACAACTGAACAATATCTGGATGCAATTTTTGGAAACTGCATCTGGATGCAGTTTCCAGACGCAATTTCCAGATGAGGAAAAGAACAGGCCCTAGCTCATAAAAAATCACCCCTTTTTGATTGTGAGTGTTTCGATTGCTACACGAGTTACTGGTTTAGATGGGATTCTTCGCCTAACCGTGACCTCATCCACCAGATCATTGAAGCTTTCGAAGATCATCTGATCAAGGGCGAAAGTAACTCGGCTTCCCAGAAATCAAACGGCAGAGGAGGAAAGAAGAAAGATAAATCAGGTCGTCGCCGGGTCGTGGGTCGACCCGAAGTACCGATAGCTAGTAAAATCACAGAATCGGTGGAACCCGTGGTGGTATCCGATAAAGTCACGCCACCGGGAAGGTTGGCCGTTGTAACGGAAAAGCCGACGGAAATTGTGAGGTCGGCGGCGACTGGGCACAAGGGTTTGACGAGGAAAGTGTTACCGGACGTGCTGGGTTTATTCAACTCGCGTTTTTGGAGACTTTGGAATCCGAACGCGTAAGGCATCTCGCTTCAAAAGCTCCTTTTGATTTTTAAACAAAATGCTTTGTTTTGGAATCCAAGATGCTTTATTTTTATATGGAATATTGATATAACTCACCTAATTATGTTGTAGTGTGAAAATGGCAGGCATGTTATCTAATCCATTACCGTTCTTGTTGAGATTTATCTTTAATTTCCTTAAGAGTTGGTAAATGGTTTAGCTTTGAAACTGTATGAAGTTCTTCAGGTTTTGCAGATTATTTCTCGCTTTGGTAGTTGGTGTGGTGACACCCTCACACTCTCTAGGTTAGAGTTACAACAACATTTTCAGAAATTTTCAATCTTTTGCTTAGGAACAAAGTTATAGGGATTAGGTAGCTACCTATGTTTCAGAAGGTGGGCCAACAAATCTATTTTTGTTTGATTAAGCAGTTCTCAAAGAGAGAAAGAGAGGGAGAAATTCTCATATAGATATTTCTAGCTAGTGATCATGTATAGTTTGTTATCTTGTTTATTCATATCCCATTTTGAGGTGTTGATAAATTGTATCTTAACTATATTTTCATATTTTGAGAAACCCTTTTCCCGATCATGTTGCTATTTAGCAGTTTTTTTGTCCTCCCCTCATCTAGATCTAAACCAAGTTTAATCTGCTATCAGGAGAGTTTTATAAAATTTATTCAGTCGGATACTCTGGTTTATGTAGAAAAATAATATACCCCGAGAATGGACACCTTAACCAAGGAGTGCTCGCGAGTTTGAACTTAGAGAAATATGGCAAATGTTGAAATAATCAAATATGTGCTTTAAAAGGCCAAGGCTTCCAATTATGATAAAAAAAAATTGGCCACTCTTCGAGCCCTTCGATCATATTTGCTAGTGTTGAGCTGTCGGTTTCAAATTGGATCTTTGATATCCGATTCTCACGGATACATCCCAACCCATGTGATCTTTATAGCATCATTCTAAATCACTTATAAGATCAATGATCGATCCAAGAGACATCAATTTGGCATGTTAGGGTGCAGGTGTCCATAAATTCTTCTATACCATGTACTCCTCTCAGTCTCCATCTTTTCAGTTTCATTGAGGGCTGATCTCTAACTTTCCGTTTCTAGAGAGGTCAGCTGCTATTTAGCAGTTAGAACTCGCTTTTTTGTAAAGATTGTAAGGTGTCTTTTGTTCTTCAGTTCCATCTCGAGGTGGTTGATCAAAGTCTTGGTCTTTTTTTTTGCGGTATGATCTATATATAGCCGAATGAAACATATGACTGAAACTAACTCAGTTTTGAAAGATTTGCGAGTCTACACCTAACTACAAGAATAGAAAGATTCACTAACTGTAACGTAATGAGAGCCACTGCTATTTGTTGAATTATTTATATAAATAGAACTTAACAGAGTCATAGTTTTGAATTCAGCAAATCCAAAACAAGATTAACGATAGAAAAGACACAAACAAAGCTCAGAACATGCCTGAAATCTCACGGGTCTCTTTTTGTGTGTATCATATTCCTCTTATTCTGGAACCAGAACCAGACATGGAACATAACCAAGTCAAATATAGCCACAAATACACTTAGACATATACGTAAAAACCAAGATATGAACTGAACCAAAAAAAAATAATAGAAGCGATCCAAAGAAATCAAAAATATCTGAATGGTTCTTATATTTCATATTCGAACTGGAATCGAACTGGAATCATAACTAAATAAGTATCTGAACTATTCGGAATAAAAATTTATACTTAAAAATATTAGTTATATTTAAATTTAAAATGATCAAATAACTAAAACTAACCAAATATAATAAAATGAATTATCCAAATAGACCAAAAAAATATTATCTGATTTTTACCGAATTACCTAAACTACCCGATATTTATTCGAGTTATATGAAGTTTTACCCGAATTACCTAAAATTATTTGAAAACTTGAATTGTATTGTAACTGATTTAAACATGTTTTCTGGATATTAGTAGGTTTTAAATTTCACTACTCGGACCGAAATAAAACCGAAAGAACCAAATCAAAACTAGTGTACATCTATAATATAATCTCCAAGTTATCTCTCCTCTGGTTGCGCCATGTCATCGTTTTTAAACAAAACAAAAAAAAACAAATGGGCCTTCGACCCCTAACTAGTGATCCATTCAATCAGAAAACAACTTTTATCATGGGCCCAATTTTTTTCACGAGAGAGGTGTCACGTGTCAAAAAATTATACGTAGTTGGGCTTAGAAAAAAAAATACTCACATAAGCTCATCATCTCATTCCTAATATTTTTTTTCACTATAAGGTTTTTCATTTCATTCCAAAGACAGATTCCAAAGACGGATACAGTAATAGGATACATACATCAAAGTATAATCCCTTAATGTCCCTGGTTAGTCAATGTCGCTCTGGCTCGCATTGGTCTTTACCTTCTGCTAGGTCTGATCGCCATCTAAAAGTTCTAATCTTCATAACCTCGATTCCTTTCACTATTGGGCCTGATACGCCTTCTTGGGTGGTGAATGAAAAAGTTAGTCTGCGTTTCAAATCCAAGGATATGTGGTCAGCTACTAGGGCCACAAAGCTTATAGTTACTTGGTTCTCTCTCATTTGGAATAAAATTTCGGTTCCAAAACACTCCACTACTTGTTAGTTATTCATATTGGACAAAAACCCTACTTTTATCTGTATGGCTTCATGGGGAATTGACATTGAAACTACATGTCTTCTATGTGGACTGCTACCCGAATCAGGGACCACCTCTTCTTTGAGTGTGTTTTCTCTTCTCAGGTTTGGACTCAAGCATGTGCTCGCCTATCAATTTCTAACCCGCCAATCGCTTGGAATGTTTTGTTAATTTGGCTCCCGAATGTTTATGTGTGTTAAGAAATTCAAACCAGGTGACTTAAACGACAGTGTAGCAGTAAGTCACAAAGGGAAAGAGAAGATGGGCCTCGACAGTCTCAAGCCCAAACCAAAGTGTAGCCCGCCAAGTTTGAATCTGAGCGCGCAACGGTCCTCTGCAAATCATGAAGATAAGAGCAAGAAAAGCAAAGTACAGATGACGATTGCCTCTGCACAAGAAGTTAATGGGATTAAGCTGTACAACTCCTTCTCAGCCCTTGATTCTAATGAGTGAGGCGATTGTGCCATCTGTCCAAAGACACTCTAGGGTTTGTCCTTGAGTATAAATTCAGTCTCATTGTAATCGAAACCTCTGAGGGAAAATGAAATATTTTCAGTAAATTATCTCTGTGTCCATACTTTCTTCATGGTATCAGAGCTATGGAAAGACTATCCATGGAACCTTACAATCCTCCTACTCTTAAAATTGTGAACTCAGTCACAATCAAACTCACTGAGAAAAACTACATCCTGTGGAAAAGACAGTTCGAAGCTTTTCTTAATGGCCAACGCTTACTGGGGTTCGTCACTGGATCTACTCCTCAACCTTCTCCAACCATCTCTGCTCCAACTATCAACGGCTCATCAACGCCTATATCAAACCCTGACTATCACCTCTGGTTCCAGACTGACCAGGTCATCCAGTCGTGGTTGTTAGGCTCTTTCTCAGAAGATATTCAGAGTGAGGTGATCAACTGTACTTCTTCTCGTGATATTTGGGAAACTCTCGCTGGTCACTTCAACCGAGCTTCATCCTCCAGGTTATTTGAGCTCCAAAGAAAGCTTCAGACAACCTCCAAGCAAGGAAAGTCCATGACTGATTATATTCGAGATATCAAGTCTATCTGTGATCAGTTGACCTCAATCGGCAGTCCTGTACCAGAGAGAATGAAGATATTTACTGCCTTATTGGGTCTTGGAAAGGAATATGAACCCATTAAAACGAGTATTGAAGGCTCAATGGATGCTCAGCTAACTCCATCGTTTGAAGATGTCATACCTCGCCTTACTGCTTTTGAAGACAGGTTGCAGAGTTATGTCACTGATACCCAAGTCTCTCCACATTTGGCTTTCAACTCTACTAGAGGTCGTCCTTTCTTCCGAGCAAGAGGTCGAAACAGAGGACGTGGATTCTTTTCCACCAGAGGTCGTGGCTTTCCCCAACACATATCCTCTGCCTCGTCTTCAAGATCCTCTATGTCAACTGACTCTGAAACAAGACCCATGTGCCAGATCTGTGGTAAACAAGGACATGTAGCTATGAAGTGCTGGCACAGGTTTGACAACAGTTATCAACTGGATGATATTCACAACGCCATGAAAGCACTTCATCTTGTTGATCCATCTGAGTATGGAGGGAGTGAATGGTTCACTGACATTGGTGCTTCTGCTCATATCACAAACTCTCCACGACATTTGCAACATGCTCAGACCTACACTGGATCTGACACAGTCATGGTGGGTAATGGCGAGTTCCTTCCTATCACTCACACTGGTTCAGCCAGTCTTGCTTCTACCTCAGGTAAATTACCTTTAAAAGATGTTTTGGTTTGCCCAGATATTGCTAAACCTTTACTTTCAGTGTCTAAATTCACAAAGGATTATCCCTGCGGTTTTGATTTTGACTCTGACAATGTGTGCATCTATGATAAGGCTACCAAGAGAATTCTTCTTCAGGGAAGAAGCAGTAACGGCATGTACTCACTCAAGGATCCAATCTGTCGAGCGTTCTTTACCTCTAGACAAAGTGCAGCTAGTGATGAAGTTTGGCATCACAGATTAGGACATCCTAATCCTCAGATTCTGCAGCATCTATCATCTATCAAGTCTATCTTTATCAATAAGAGCTCTACCTCACGGTGTGAAGCCTGTCAGTTAGGAAAGAGTTTTCGACTTCCGTTTTCTGCTTCAACATTTTGTAGCTTCTAAGCCTTTAGAACGGATTCACTGTGACCTCTGGGGACCGGCTCCAGTGACTTCTGTTCAAGGTTTTCGTTTCTATGTAATTTTCATAGATAACTATTCACGCTTTAGTTGGTTGTTTCCTCTGAAGAAGAAATCTGATTTCATGTGTACCTTTGTTATCTTTCAATCTTTAGTTCAAAATCAGTTCAGTACTAAAATTGTAATATTTCAATGTGATGGTGGTGGAGAGTTCATAAGCAACCAATTTATAGCTCATCTTCAACAATGTGGCATTCAGCAGTTTATCTCATGTCCACATACACCACAACATAATGGTTTAGCTGAACGAAAACATCGTCAGATTGTTGAGCTCGGTTTATCTCTGATGTTTCAAAGTAAAGTCCCTCAGAAGTATTGGGTTGAAGGGTTCTTTACTGCAAACTTCTTGACCAATCTGCTTCCTCATACTGCTCTTGGACATTCTCAGAGTCCATTTGAGAAACTCAACAAGCGTGTTCCTCTGTATCAGGCCTTGAGAGTGTTCGGATGTGCTTGCTATCCCACTCTGAGGGATTACTCTAAGAACAAGTTTGACCCACGCTCTCTGACTTGTGTGTTCTTGGGATACAGTGAGAGGTTTAAAGGTTACAGGTGTTTATTTCCTGCTACTGGACGAGTGTATATAAGCAGACATGTTGTCTTTGATGAGTCAAAGTTTCCATTCTCAGACTCTTTTAGACACTTACATCCGCCTGCAACAACTCCATTGTTATCAGCCTGGTACAAGAGTTGGTTACCAATGGATCCTCAATCTTCACACCACTCAGAGGTACCTACCCACAATCAAGATAACTACCCTCCTCTGGTGAGTTATGTGACTGTTCCTATCTCTGTCATCACGCAACAAACAACACAGACTCTCCCTCCCACTCCTGTTTTAAGCTCGGTGGCATCCTCATCATCTGTGGCTTCTTCTCCTCAGAGTTCACAAGTGCCAGCTCAAGTCCATCCTATGGTCACACGACTCAGAGATGGCATTGTTAAGCCTAACCCGCGTTATATTTTGCTCACTCAGAAAACCGCACATCCAGAACCAAAAACAGTGTCGCAGGCTTTAAAACACTCTGGATGGGCTCAGGCAATGGCAGAAGAAATGCACAACTGCTCAGTTACTAACACATGGTCTTTGGTGCCTTACAATCCTCAGATGAATGTGTTAGGTAGCAAGTGGATATTCCGCACCAAACTCAAAGCTGATGGAACTCTTGACAAGTTAAAAGCTCGTTTAGTTGCTCAAGGTTTTAATCAAGAGGAAGGAATTGACTACCTTGAAACATATAGTTCGGTTGTTCGCACAGCCACTGTCAGACTTGTTCTTCACGTTGCAACAGTGATGCAATGGGACATCAAACAAATGGACGTTAAAAATGCTTTTTTGCATGGTGAACTCACTGAAACAGTTTATATGAAACATCCTGCTGGATTTATTGATTCATCTAAGCCTCAGCATGTTTGTCTGCTTCATAAGGCCTTATACGGGCTCAAGCAATCGCCACGAGCGTGGTTTGATAAGTTCAGTACTTATCTTCTCGAGTTTGGATTCAAATGCAGTGTTAAGGATCCATCGCTCTTCATTTATACAAAGGACAAGAACATTATCATGTTATTGCTCTATGTCGATGATATGTTGCTCACTGGTAACAACTCTACGGTTCTGGACACACTATTGAGTGATCTACACAAGAATTTTCGCATGAAGGATCTCGGGCAAATGCAGTATTTTCTTGGCATCCAGGCTCAGTTTCACGACTCGGGATTGTTTCTGTCACAGGAGAGATATGCCTCTGATCTTCTGGCTGTTGCAGGAAAGAGTGATTGTTCACCTGTCTCAACACCACTTCCAGCTGAGCTTAATCAGGTCCCTGCTCAAGATGTTCTGTTTGAAAGTCCTACATACTTTCGTAGCTTGGCTGGTAAGCTCCAGTATCTCACATTGACGCGTCCAGATCTTCAGTTCTCAGTCAATTTCGTTTGCCAAAAGATGCACGCTCCTACGGTCTCGGATTTCATTCTTCTGAAGCGCATCCTTCGTTATGTGAAAGGTACACTCAAACTGGGTATTGACTTTGCAAAGGATACTGATTTTACTTTGCGTGCCTATAGCGACAGTGACTGGGCTGGTTGTCCTGAGACACGAAGATCCACAGGAGGATTTTGCACTTTTCTGGGTTCCAACCTCATATCATGGTCATCTAAAAAGCAGCCAACTGTCTCACGCAGCTCTACTGAAGCGGAATATCGCTCTCTCTCGGAAACTGCCTCTGAATTAAGCTGGATCGGCTCTGTTCTGTGTGAGATGGGTGTTCCTCTTCAGGTAACACCTGAGCTTTACTGTGATAACCTGTCCTCTGTGCATTTGACAGCCAACCCAACTTATCATAAACGCTCCAAACACTTCGAACTCGACTATCATTACGTTCGAGAACGGGTAGCTCTTGGAACTCTTGTGGTGAAGCACGTCCCTGCTCATCACCAGTTGGCTGATATTTTCACCAAATCCTTGCCTTATGTTCCGTTTGACACTCTACGGTTCAAACTTGGTGTTTCCTTGCCACCCACACCAAGTTTGAGGGGGGCTGTTAAGAAATTCAAACCAGGTGACTTAAACGACAGTGTAGCAGTAAGTCACAAAGGGAAAGAGAAGATGGGCCTCGACAGTCTCAAGCCCAAACCAAAGTGTAGCCCGCCAAGTTTGAATCTGAGCGCGCAACGGTCCTCTGCAAATCATGAAGATAAGAGCAAGAAAAGCAAAGTACAGATGACGATTGCCTCTGCACAAGAAGTTAATGGGATTAAGCTGTACAACTCCTTCTCAGCTCTTGATTCTAATGAGTGAGGCGATTGTGCCATCTGTCCAAAGACACTCTAGGGTTTGTCCTTGAGTATAAATTCAGTCTCATTGTAATCGAAACCTCTGAGGGAAAATGAAATATTTTCAGTAAATTATCTCTGTGTCCATACTTTCTTCAATGTGGACCGAGTGTCTTCAGCTGGTTATATTATGATTTGGCAATGGATCATTTTCGAATTGTGGAAGGAACGAAATCTACGTTACCACAACGGACTTTCTAATTCTCATCTAATCGTTTTGCGTAAAGTTTTCGAAGGGGTCAGACTTAAAGCAACTGCTTTGAAAAACAGTGGTTCCAACTTAGGCGATGAGTTGGTGACTTTCTTCATGGGACATTAGTTTATCTAATTATCATATCCTGGTTTCAGCTCTCGTATATCTTAATGATGTATGATTGCCCCAACCCTTCTTTTTCGTGTCCCCTTTAAAATTTTCCTATTTTTTTCATTTGCTTTTCTTGTAATAGATTTCCTATCTCTTTTTTAAAATATGAATGCCCCTTAAAAAAAACTATGGATTAAAGTTCTAAAAATTATTAGAATCTTTCTTAATATAATACTAATATTTAAAATAATATTATTTTTGTTGTAGTTAAGGTTTTTCATAAGAAACTCTCAATCTCAATGTAAATGCTCTTATATTTCTATATGAAAAATCTTAAAACAAAAATAATCGAACTGCGAAAGCCTACAATACAATTTACAAAGGCTATGAGTCCAAATAAAAAAATAACCTCGTGGGTATCTTCTTAGAGCATATTCCAAGGCCTTTACCATCATAATGTTGATATTCTCGGCCCACAGAAAGAAATTATTAAGAAAAGAACTATTGTCTCTCAAGTCACTTGAGGAACACTGTCGCCTCGAGTTTTGTCCCTTCCGTCTCGCTCCGTCGCTGTCGTGAGAGCGCGGCTGTCTCGCCGATTTTACCTAACTGAAGTTCTCTGCTAACAATTATCTATTCGATCTTCTGATGCGGCTTCCTCTTCCATATTAATCCTTCGTTGTACAAGCTTGCGGGTTAGAATTTTCGTCTCTAGGCTTATGGCTCTTCCGCTCGGGAAGCTCACCATCCTCATCGGTGCAGGTCCGTTCATTAATGGGGCTTCTATTGTATTACTGAATTATTGCTTATTCGTTGCTGAAATTCTTCTCGGGTTTTTATTGGTTTCGTCGATGGTGTAATCGCAATTAGAGGATGAGAATTAGGGTTTTGTTAAACCCTTTGATTCCGGTAGAATGATCACAGATCTTCATCAGCACAAAGTTGAAGGCTTTTGATCTTTTAGTGTCCTCACTGGGTTGATGTTTATCTGAAAAGCATCGGAATTTTGATATCTCAGGAGAAATTTAACAAAGAGCATTTTATGATGTTAAATTTATTTGCGAATGCACTTACAAACATAAAGTACCTATTGGTATCTTTCTGTATCGATTAATTTACGCATGCTTAATGCTCATTTAACTCGCCTTTACTTTAGGTCTTGTTGGGTCAGTGCTTGCTAAAGAAGGGAGCTTACCAGATGTATCCTATTTGGTCTCGGGTGCTTTTAAGGTATTTAAGCTTCTATGTTACACTTCACCCATCTTCTGAGTCTGACATCAAAAAAGTTTTCTCCTTTTCCTTATACAACTAAATGTGGGGGCGCTAAACTTGGCGACTCTTTATGTGTATGATGCTGTTTGGAAAAATGGGGTAATTGTTTATTTCTCTTGACAGACTCTATTTAGACAACTGAAACAAGGAGAACCTGCCAAATCAGCCAGCAAGCCTCACAGTGATACACTTACAGCACAGGTTAGTTTGACATGAATCTACAGTACTTACTGGCCGAGGATAAGTTGTTAGATAGTGCTGGATAAGAAAGACTTGTGGAGGACTTAGGTTTACTTGTCTGGTCTCTGATTTTCTTGCAGGTTAACAGTCTTAGGCATGAATTGCAGTTGCTGGCTTCAAACAGATCTATAACTATTATTTCGACAGGAGGATCAGGTCCTTTATACTTTATATATAGAGTTTTGTATTCCTTTATGCTCTGATCTTCTGCATTAAAAATCTGTTAAAATTAGCGATTTGGTTTGGTTATTATGTTGATAGGAAACATCAAACATGACACTAGAAACTTTCCCTACCTATTCCCTTTGCTTTTATTTTTTTGGCCATGGTTTTTTTAGATCCAATCCCAGGATTTTTTTTCTTCTTTTGCTACTTTTTTTGTATCAAGGAAGGTAGGCTTATGTTCTGATCAACGGCATTTTCTTCGTAGAATTAACAAGTCATTTCATTAATGTGACATCAGTTTTTTTTTGGTTACTGTTAATTGTAGCTTGAAAGCAAATAGTTAACAGTTTCCTTCAATTCCCAGGTGGTAGAAAGTATGGTTTCATCATTATTATTGGGGTGATAGGCTATGGCTATGTATGGTGGAAGGTAATATTATATTTGAGCTACTGGAAAATAGTTACATGCTCGTTTGAAGTGCTGTTGGCTAGTCAAAACTTCGTATTTTTTGCAATTCATTTGGTTCTCCTTGCCAATTAATTTGACCTGGCTCATTTGTTTGTAGTTTCTTTTGCTTTATTGTAAAATGACTGGGCGCTGAATTATTTTGCATCATTCTCAGGGCTGGAAACTTCCAGATTTTATGTTTGCAACAAGACGCAGCTTATCAGATGCGTGTAATAATGTTGGCAGCCAAATCGAAGGTTTTTATTCATCTCTCTCGGTAAGTTCTTACTTCCCAATTCCCATATTACCTTGGTTTGACCACTTAACTTCTTTTTTTGTCAGTTATGATGGTTCCTTTTGTGAGATCCATCCAAGTGATCTAGTACAAAGTTTTTAAAATTAAGTTGGAGAACATCAATGTTTTGTCTTATTTTGTTTCTATTATCATTTCATGACAGGGTACAAAGCGGGAGTTAAGTTCAGAAATTGACAGGATGGGTCATACTTTGGATGGAAATATGGAAATTATTAAAGAAACAGATCGAGAGGTATGTTAGATTGAATGTATACAGTTACTTCTGTTTCACTGCAATTGTCAAGGCTGAAGGCTTTCAGATGATTCTACATGTTCTTGACAATTTATCAAATTTTTAGGTTACTGAACTACGGGATGGTACAGCAAGTATGAAGGATGACGTTAGGTCTGTTTTCGAGGCTGTTGAAAATCTGGTGAGATTATTTGGTAATTGCATATATGTACACCACACCAGTTTGTTCTCCGTAAAAAAGAGATGACCTTGTGATCTTCATATTTCAGGCAAGCAAAGTCTATCGCATTGAGGGAAATCAGGTAACATTTGTCACAGTTGTAGTTGGAGAATTGTTTTGTTCATCAGGCGTTGTGTTGATTGAATTTGAATTTCTTTGCCATCCATAAAGGATCTCACGCTTAAAGGAGTTGGAGCTCTGCATGCTCAGTGTCGGGAGCACAAAAGAATTCAAGAGTCCAATAAGGCATGAGCCTTCTACATTCTGCAGTGCATTTTAGAGAAATGGCTACATTTTCTGCTCTTATTTACCCAGATTTCTTTTATGTTTAGGCTTTGCCATCAACTTCGTCAGTGCCAGCCCTTGAGCAAGCTCCTGTGACACCATCATCAAGGGTAAATGAGTAAATCTTTTATCTGGTCTCACAATGAATTTCAACTATTCATCACGTTATTGGGATTGTTAACGGATCTACTTCTGTTCTATTGCTTACTTGGATTAGCAGACTCTGTCTTTACCTCCTGCTTCTCCCCGTGAATCCCCTAATGGAGCTCAACAGGTATGTTCTGTCGTAAACCAAAGTCGTCCATTTGAAACTATATTTCATTGTACAGAGTGCTGACTTTTTTCACTCAGTCTATGTCTGGTTTGAAGGATATCAGCGAAGGATCTAGTAGCCGTGAGACTTTCTCCAATGGAACACATTCTGGAGAAGCCATGGGAAACTCAACAAGTTCAGGCTTGTTTAGTATGTTCTCAATGCCAAGATTAGGGAGGACTCGTAGTGCGATCAACGCAGTGCCTGCTAACTCGAGTGGACCCCAATAGTACCTTGTCAATATCACGGAGAGAGATAGAGAGAGAGTTGGATCATTCAAATATTATGATCAACAAGCCAAAAACGGGCAAGTGCTAGCAGAAGAGGATTTGAATACATTTTTGCTATGTCTATGTGGTCCCTTGGTGCAGAAAATTCATAAATGGTGGAAAATTTTTGTAGGGATGCAGCTAATATATTTTAGTTGGAATATATGTCACAATTAATAAGTTCGTTGCTCTACCCTTTATGTAATTCAGTTATATAAATAGGTCTGACGATGGTTGTGTGGCCGTCCCTTGTTTTTATTTTTTGAATTGAACGAAAGGCTGGTCCATTTCGTTAATTACATTTTTTATCAGTTTTATTTTTAAACATTGATTTATTAATTTATTGCTATAGATTATGAGATTTTTTATTATCAGACCAGAAATTTTGCAAGCTCAAGCAGTTACTTTTCTAGTTAGAAACTAACGTCTTGGAGTTAATATGGCGTCTGCTCAAGAACCTAAAGATTTAGATCAATACTTAAATGTGTTCTCCCACTGAAAGTTATAAAGTTATATTTGGAGGAGAAATTATGCGTTTTTGGGATCTGCCTGTTCCCTTGTTAGAACCTTTAAGGGGGTTTAATGGTTTGAACTTGAGTATAAGCCGGTTTATCATTATGATAGATGTCAAGTGGAAGTGCAATAATGTATGGTAGACTTGATCTTTAAACCGAAAATTTTACCGTTTTACGAGGATTTACGTCTAATAGTTCTCTTTGCATTACACTGAATTGCCTTGTAAAGATTAATGCTTAACGGTTTTACTTTTATGATACTAAAGGTCTCACATAAATTTGTCTCGATTAATAATAAATTATGGTTATGATTGGGAGATGCGGGACAGTGCGGAATTGACAATGTACAAGTATAAATTTACAAATGTCACCATTCAGCTAAATATTAGAATAGTGGTGCGCATTTTGTAAGATACCGCACCTATTAAATCAACATTTTTTGTTAGTGTTAGTTCATAAAAAATGCACTTGCTTCAATTATGGTGCGGTACAATAGCGTTTTTCATTTTAATATTAAATTGTCATTTTTATTTAATTTAAAATATTCATGATTATTTTAAAATAATCATACATATTAATTTAACTAATACATACAGCTACATTATTAAAAAAATTGGTCAATTAAAATGAATGAAAATGATAAAAGTTTGCTTGGGCAAAATACTCAGAACCAAAATACCAAATTGAATCCAAACCGAAAAATCTAAACCCGAATTCAAACCGATAAAATATCTGAACGGAACTTGAACTCATTATCTGAAGAACCCGAATGGGTATCCGAAACATAATCAAATCAAAATTTTAGTTTTGAGTTTAGGTTTAATTATAAATCCAGTTCGATGTGGTAGATTAAAATAAATCGGTTATCGTTTGACTTTCGGTTAGTTTGATTTTTCAAAAAAAAAAAATCAAACTAAATCATGCCAATTTATAGCAAATCAATCGTATTTAAATCAAAATTTTGAACCGAACTATATGAAGTAATCAAATTTAACCAAAATTAAAAAATTACCAAACCGAACCAAATCGATCTAAAATAACTAAGTTTATCAAAATTATTCAAGTTAACCGAATTCACTCAAAATAAACCAAAATTAATTAAAATTATTTTTAAAAACCGCATTTGTCCCGCAAATTATTGTTCACCAATCAATATATATTTCACACCGCTTTTTAT
This sequence comes from Orychophragmus violaceus, assembly GCA_030180135.1. Lineage (NCBI taxonomy): Eukaryota > Viridiplantae > Streptophyta > Magnoliopsida > Brassicales > Brassicaceae > Orychophragmus > Orychophragmus violaceus. The sequence continues at coordinate 24,248,222 of CM058230.1, read as the reverse complement.
ACAAACCGCACTTATCCCGCAAACCGCATGTACCGAAGTTGAACCGCACCGCACTCTAAAACCGCTTTTCCCTCACAACTAAAACCGCGGTCACCATTCGGATCCTATATTTTATGGAATTCGAACTTCAAATCTTCTGATGTGAAAGCAATCATGGTTTAGTGCTCAAGTGTTTAAAAGCTTATACATCACGTATGTGGTTCAAGTCCCAAATAAGACTCTTTCCTGTAGATTATAGATTCAATATCTTTGAAGGTTTAAGGGCGCTGCATATAGAGTCATCCGGTTTCGTAAGTGAATGATAAACATATTCATAGTGATATGGTGCATGTATAACTAGGTGTTGTAGATTAGTACGTTGCGGAGAAAACTGTCAATGTTGTGGAATCGTTTGTATATTTTTGCAGGTAGATCGACATTTGTAATATGATTCACATATTTTTAATATTAATGTATTATTTGAGAAAATTGTTAAAAGAAAAATCTTTTGATAGAGAAGTATTAATTTTTATGTATATATATATATTTGTCAACATTGTGTATTTATATATAAAGATAATATTTGTATATTTGTGTTTGTATGTATATAATATATTATAATATTTTATTATAATAATATGAGGAGTAGAACACGTAGAATAAGTTTGGAGTAGAGAGAGAGTGTGAAGTTTGATAGTTGATAAGAGAGAGACGTGAGTTTATAGATGGTTGTATAATTTACTTTTTTTTTTTGTCAACAAGCCTAGCATTCATGGGCCAAGGCGAAAGTATTACAAGTGGGCCGAAACCCAATTACAGTGAGATTGAAAAACGCGAAATTAAAACGAAAGCCCAAATCGGAGAAGGGACGCCACACGTCGACTCCAGAGGAAAGGCTTCATGCAAGCTCCCACGCGAGCTCAACGCGTCATTCATGGGACAAACCGCCAGAGACGACAGGCAACGCGGAGGAAAGCGCCGGCTGACCTCTCCGGACCAATCACCGTAACGGCCGAAGACCACCTGCCGATCTAGACTTCCCAAAGCCGCCATCACAAAATCCCTGCATACAAAGAAACTCAGTTACTGCAAACCCACCGGAGTTCACCGGAGCCATGGAGACGCCCCTGCCGACAGGTCCAAAGGACCTAACTGAGTCCACCTTGTGCTTGTCCTCGCAAGCGGTGGCACAAGGACGATATTAATCCAGATGAAGCGGAGAATCCAAAGCGGGAAAGAGCGAGAATCAGGGATCGAACGGCGAAGAAATAGAAGAGGAAGGGAGATTGAACGAAACCGCAGAAGCGGGAGGAACCGGAAAAGTCCGGTGAGTTCCGATATCGGAAATAACTAGCCAGCCATAGAAGACGAAGCCTGCGATTTATTGGGATAAGATTATAAACAAGCACACCCAAAAAACTAAGCCGATCAAGAACCCAGAGCAAAATCGTGAAGAACTACCTCAATCGGACCTGGAAAAGAAGGGGGAAAAAGATATCTCTCCCAACCAAAGAGGAAATTAGAACAGAGGAGAGTAAATCAGAAAAACCCCTACTCCGACAGCTACTCATCCTTCTGAAAGGTCAATATCGGGGAAGAAGGAAGAGAAAGCTCGGCGGAGAGAAGCTTCCTCTCTCTAAGAGGAGAGAGAAGCGTCTATGAAACAAATAGTATTAGTGTATAATTTACTTTACAAAGCATACCTCCTATGTATCGGATTTGTAAGTCGGTTAATAAAAACCGACACAAAGTAAAAATATTAAACTATAATAAATGTATAATCACAAATGAGATTATCTAACAGTCCATCTTGATTAGTCATTTTTATTACTTGGTTTGTTAAAAAAATTATTATGGAAAATCCAAAGGAATAAAAGCTATGACAAGGAAAAAAGTACAATGATGTAAACTCCCCTTAAAAGATGGATATGATATTTTCTTCATAAATTTCGTAAATGACACATTTCAATACTTTGAATATGTTTTCTGAATGTTGTAGTGGTGAGCGCTTTTATGAATAGATTTGCGGCAATTTCACTTGAGTGATATATTGGATGTCCACTTCTTGATTTTTCATGAGGTTTTGAGTATATGAGAAAAACTTCGGCGGAATATGTTTCGTCCTATCACTCTTGATGTAACCTTCTTTAAGTTGAGCGACAAATGCAACATTATCTTCAAAGAGTTTTGTTGGTTTTTTATTCGTGATTATCCCGCTTGCGTCTTGTATATAATGAGTTATTTATCTCAACCATACACATTCTTGAAATGCCTCATAACGCGCAATTGTCTCCGCATGATTTAAAGAAGTGGCGACTACAATTTGCTTTTGAGAATGTCACGATATCGCAATTCCTTCCATTCTAAAAACATATACGGTTTGCGATTGAACTTTATGCGGATCAAATAAGTATCATGCATCTGAAAAACTAACTAGACCAAGCGTATAATTACGAGGATAATATAATCTCAAGTCAGTCGTACCTCAGAGATAGCAGCGAATGATATATTTTATCCCAGTCCAATGTCTCTGCGTACAAGATGAATTGATCTTGCAAGAAAATTAGTAGCAAATAATATATATGTTCTAATACAGTTTGCAAGATACATAAGTAAACATATAGCACTCATATAAGGTTTTTCAGGACCTAATACTTACTCGTTATCTTCACAATGTCGAAATGGATCCTTGTCAATATTAAGCGGTATATTAACCATTGGAATACTTAAAAGATTCATTTTGTCCATATTAAAGCGTTTTAACACCTTTGTATGTAATTTGATTGATGCACAAATATACCATCCTGGAAATGCTCTATTTGGAGCCCGAGAAAAAATTTTATATTTCCAAGATCTTTTCATTTCAAAAATTTTCTTTCATATGAGTTCTTATATCATCAACTTCTTTTTCAGTTCCAAAGAAGTTTAGGTCATCAACATAAACAACAATGATCACAAATCCTGATGTGGATTTCCTTATAAATATGTAAGGACTTATCACATTATTGATAAATATTTTTTTCAACAAAAAATCGCTTAAGCGATTATACCACATACGTCTGAATTGTTATAATCTTTAAAATGCTCGATGTAACTTGACCAAAAAAATGTTCTCAGATTCTTCTGGAATATTTGACTCTTTTGAGATCTTGAATCCTTCTACGATTTTCATATATATATATATATCACTATCTATTGATCCATATAGGTATGTAGTCACAACATCCATGAGGTACATTTATAATTTTTGTGATGCCGTTAGTCTCATTAAGTACATGAATGTGATTGCATCCATTACGGGGGAAACCCCTTGTGTCACAAGTCGAGTTTTATATCTTGTGATATTTTTATTTTCATTTCTTTTTCTCACAAAGACCGATTTACATCCGACTGGTATTGTCATTTCTCCCAACCGATCCTTTTCTGGCACTCTAAAGGACCTGGATTTGGATCATCATTATCAATGTCTTTGGAGATAGAAAATGAGAATGTTCCATCCACATCATCAATTTCGTATCTAATCCATACTTTTCCATCATGGGCGTAACTAACTGAAATCGCATACATTTATATATCATACTTGACTTCAATGCTTTTCTCTTCATTTGGTTCTTTGAGAACCTCTTCACAAATATCTTATGGAATTTTTTCATGATGCGGTTCTTCTTGAACCTTTTCATTTTGTTTCCCAATTATTGGTATTGGATTTCTCACCAAAAAATCCGGCCCATGAAATAAGTATACCAATCACGATATGGGCCCATTAAGTCACAAATCAATCGGATCATAAGATTATCAAGTATGCTAAAGGCCGCAGCGAGCTGAAGGAGTTTAAAAACGAAGCGAAGATGTCGACCCTTATCAAGAACCATTCGTTATAAGTTCAAACTATCTCCGAAAATCACGTATGAAGGGAGAGATCGTCGCCAACAAGAGCTTATAGGAAAATCGAAACAAGATGATCGAGTGTCGAAGCTATATAAAGAGAAGAGAAGTCATTCTCGAGACAAAGATAATTCAATACAAAAACCACTTCGACAAAATATATTCAATCTATTTGTATACTTTCGATTCATTCATTCGTATAAGTTCTTATTTCGACATTTAATCCTAAATACGTCTTTGATTCATAGGAGATTTATATCAAAATCATTCACAGTCAAAATCCACGTCCAAACAAATTATTGGTGTGAATCTTTTGTAGGATTGTTTAGTTGATCCTGATTCAATTCTTAGATTCATACCAACCTAAACATGCGGATCTAGGTTCTTCTTGATTAGAAACAATGATTTGATCTCACCTTATACCTGTTAATTGCAGCGGAAAGGGAGAACAGGTCAGAGATCAGAGAAACACCGAGAGATGAATCCTCCAAAGGTTCACACACGCGATCACAGAAAACGGCTGCTAGACCACAAGGAACTCGGCGCAGAGAGAGAGAGAGTTGGCGGCTGGGACTTAGGGTTGGAGAAGAAACAGACTCGAGTTTTTACTTATAAAACTCGTCCGGTTTCTCTTGGGCCATTTGGCCCAAATACCAAATAAATCGAAGGCATTCGCGCACTGTGTCGATCGACACACCTTGTGTATCGATCGACACACAGTGGCTAAACCGTTTTATTCTCTCTAAGTACAGTAAATGCCTAGCACTTTTACCGTACTTCTGCTAAACCGTTCCTACACATTTTCCTGTTAGCTTAGGCGTGTGACCCATATGGGATCATATAATAGAGGCAATAAGTCCAAGACTTATAGATCATGAGCGGACTCTAGCAAGCCATCATGACCCCCAGTATTATATGACTTATGTCTGATCATTGACATACTCTTACTTTCTAGAGACAGTACCGAGATTACTGGACACAATTCCAACAATCTCCCACTTGTACTGGAATCTCTGTATTCATAATCCTTTTGTCACAATATCTCGATTAGTCATAAGGCAAGATTGGTGTCATCCTTATAAAGCCTAATCTTGTTCATCGGACTCTGATTCGATACTGACAATCCAAACGACTCGGGACAGTCCGTTTGAGCATGGCCATGCATTTTCCAGTATTCAAATCTCCGATTGGCCTAGAGATATTCACTCCATTTATATTGGAGGGACAAATTCCGTCTTGTTCCATCACTGTAAACTACTCATTTCATGATGTACCCAAACAAGGTCCTTATAACTATCGCAGAACGATAGCGTTAGACAATGATCAAAGTGCATCAGTCCATGTGCAGTCACATGCATGCGAACTCAGGTCTAAGGACTATACTCTATAGTCGTAGTGAGAATCTCTTATGACACAGATATAAATATCCTGAAGAGTTCTCATAATCGGGTCTTGTCCGGTCGTATGTCCCCAACATACACCTATGTATTGACTTTGATGCCGCGCATCTATGACACACTGAGACTTTGTCACAAGTCACATACCAATCCAGTCTCTCACGGTTGTTGGTGTTCCAATTTCAACAACCTTCGACTAGGGACAGGATGATATAATCCATCTATCAAATATAGGGTCTCATGATCAAGCTAAATGACTTTGATGACTCAAGATCAAGTCACTTACTTCGATGACCTATAAAATGGTTTATATCACTTTGGAACGATTATTTCATCACAGTTAAAATAATCTTGAAATAATAATTTCATTAAACATAAGAATGTTTTACAAGAACATATCAAATAACTAAATAAAAGCCCTCAAACTCCCACTCAAATTTAGATTACATTTCAATGTCTCTAATGCCTACAGCTTCAGTCAGAAACTCGAGCTTAGGCCTTGGGAGTGGCTTTGTCAACGGATCAGCGACGTTATCATCTGTCTGAACTCGGCTGATCTTGACTTCCTTTCTATTAATGATGTCACGTATCAAGTGAAATCTTCTTAGAACATGCTTGGATTTCTGGTGTGATCTTGGTTCCTTTGCCTGAGCTATAGCACCATTGTTGTCACAAAACAGTGCCAGAGGCTCAGCCGCATCTGGTATCACACCTAGTTCAATAATGAACTTTCGTATCCAAACAGCTTCCTTCGCAGCTTCTGAGGCGGCGATATATTCAGCTTCTGTAGTGGAATCAGCAACGGTGTCTTGCTTGGAGCTTCTCCAACTGATTGCACCGCCATTCATACAAAAGATATAACCGGACTGTGACCGGAAATCATCTTGGTCTGTCTGGAAACTTGCGTCCGTGAATCCACTGACTTTAAGCACATCACTTCCACCGTACACTAAGAACTTATCCTTAGTATGTCTTAGATACTTCAAGATATTCTTTACGGCAATCCAATGGTTTTCACCTGGATTTGACTGGTATCTACTCGTCATGCTCAATGCATAAGAAACATCAGGACGAGTACAGATCATGGCATACATGACAGATCCTATTGCAGATGCATAAGGAATATTCTTCATGCGCTCAAGCTCAGCAGCCGTCGTAGGGCTCTGCTTCTTGCTTAGCCTTGTGCCATGTACCATTGGCGTGAAGCCCTTCTTGGAATCCTTCATGCTGAATCTTTGCAGGACTTTGTCAATGTATGAATCTTGACACAAGCCTATCAGCCTTCTAGATCTATCCCGGTAGATCCTGATTCCAAGAACGTATGCGGCTTCACCCATGTCTTTCATGGAAAAACAACTTCCAAGCCAGTCCTTTACGGACTTCAGCATTGGAATGTCGTTTCCGAGAAGCAGTATGTCATCGACATACAGAATAAGAAATACAATCTTGCTCCCACTAGATTTCTTATACACGCATTGTTCTTCTTCGTTTCTGATGAAGTCAAATTGCTTGATCGCTTCATCAAAACGAAGATTCCAGCTCCTCGATGCTTGCTTCAATCCATAAATGGATTTATGAAGCTTGCATACTTTTCCAGCATTCTTTGGATCTATGTAACCGTCAGGTTGTGTCATATACACATCCTCTTCCAGAATACCATTCAGGAAGGCGGTTTTCACGTCCATCTGCCAAATTTCATAATCATGAAAAGCTGCAGTTGCTAGTAGAATCCGAATAGATTTCATCATAGCCACTGGTGAATAGGTTTCATCGTAATCCACACCGTGAACTTGTCTGAAACCTTTTGCCACCAACCTGGCTTTATAAATCTGGACATTTCCATCCACGTCAATCTTCTTCTTGAAGATCCATTTGCACTCGATGGCTTTTACACCAGCGGGTAAGTCAACCAACGAAAACACTTGGTTGACCGACATGGAGTCCATTTCGGAATCAGTGGCCTTGCGCCACTTAGAGGAATCTGGGCCCATCATGGCTTGATTGAAGTTCGATGGTTCATCACCATCAATGATCAGAAGATCATGACAGTCAGTCACGAGGAATCCTTGATATCTCTCGGGTTCGTGACGGATCCTCCCGGATCTTCGAACTTCAGGTACTACAGGTTCAGGCTCTACAATTTCTTGTAGGTCCTCCTGCTGCTCTTCCTCATTAGGTTGAGCAGTATCCTGTTCATCTTGAATTTCTTCAAGCAGTACCTTACTCCCACTGTCTTTCTTAGAGAGAAACTCCCTCTCAAGAAAGTTACAATCCCGGGCAACAAAGATCTTGTTCTCGGAACGTAGATAGAAGTAATAAGCCTTGGTTTCCCGTGGATAACCAATGAAGTAGCATTTGTCAGATTTTGGTGTAAGCTTGTCTGAGATCAATCTCTTGACATAGGCTTCACAACCCCAAATTCTGAGATAAGACAGCACTGGAGCTTCTCCAGTCCATAATTCATATGGTGTCTTTGCTACTGCTTTCGATGGCGCTCTATTTAGAGTGAACACTGCTGTTAGCAGAGCATATCCCCAAAGGGATATTGGAAGGTCTGTGTGACTCATCATAGATCGAACCATATCCAATAAGGTCCGATTTCTCCTTTCAGACACACCATTCCATTGAGGTGTTCCGGGAGGAGTGAGTTGGGATACGATCCCACACTCTCTTAGATGATCACTGAATTCTTGGCTTAAGTATTCTCCTCCTCGGTCGGACCGAAGAGCCTTAATGCTTTTGCCAAGTTGGTTCTGTACTTCATTTTGGAATTCTCTGAACTTCTCAAAAGATTCAGACTTATGTTTCATTAAATAAACATATCCATACCTACTGAAATCATCAGTAAAGGTAATGAAGTACTGATAGTTTCCTCTTGCATTTGTGGACATTGGGCCACACACATCAGTGTGTATCAGGCCCAATAAGTCACTGGCCCTCTCGTTAGGTTTATTAAAGGGGGCCCGTGTCATTTTGCCCATCATGCAGGATTCGCATTTCTCACATGACTCAAAGTCAAATGAGCCAAGAAGTCCATTCGAATGGAGCCTCTTGATGCGTTTCTCGCTGATGTGCCCTAAACGACAATGCCATAGAAACGTTCGGTTCTCCTCATTAGGTTTGAACCGTTTGGTGTTAATGTTATAAATTGGCGCGGATTGATCGAGTATGTAAAGCCCATTCATAAGAGGGGCAGAACCATAGAACAAATTGTTGCGATTGAAGGAACATAATTTATTCTTAACTGAAAAATCATAACCTTCCAAATCCAACAAAGAAATTGAAATAATATTTCTGCTTATAGCAGGTACAAAATAACAATTATTGAGTTCTAAAATCAATCCCGAAGGTAAAGACAACAAGTATGTGCCTACAGCTAGTGCTGGAACTTTCGCTCCATTCCCAACTCGTAGCTCCACTTGTCCTTGCTTCAGTCTTCTACTGTTGCTGAGTGCCTGCATATTAGTACAAATATGAGCCCCACAACCAGTATCCATAACCCATGAGGTATTATCAGAAGTAGTTGTATTAACTTCTATAACAAAAATACCTGTCGAAGAAGTCTCAAAAGTCTTCTTCTTCAATTCCTTTAGACCTTCCTGGAATTTCTTACATTCTCTCCTCCAATGCCCTGGTTCTTTACAGAACCTGCATATGTCAGTTGGCCCAGCCTTGGACTTGGGCTTGGGCTTTGGCGTGTCCTTGTCCGCGACTTGGACAGCCTTGGCCTTTCCCTTATCCTTAGCAGAGGATTTCTTAAACCCCTTGCCCTTCTGCACCATAAGCACATTGGGGTCCTTGGCGGTTTTCCTCAAATTGGGCTCTGCAGTCTTGAGCATTCCGTGAAGCTCAGGCAATGTCTTACTCAAGCCATGCATGTTAAAGTTCAGAATGAACTGATCATAGCTTGCAGGTAATGACTGCAGAATGATGTCGCAGGCAAGTTCCTGGCTGATTGGGCAGTCGAGTTTCTGAAGATGATCGAGATAACCCATCATCTTCAAGACATGAGGACTCACTGCCGCATTCGCAGCCAACTTGCAGTCCAAGAGGTTCTTAACTGTTTGAAACCTCTCAGTCCTAGCCTGCTCCTGAAAAAGCGATTTCAGGCTTGCCATTATCTCAATTGGTGACAACACACTCTCGAACTGCATTTGCAGCTCACCAGTCATTGTCGCCAACATAAGGCAATACACATCATTTTCATCTGACGAATGCTTTTCCCAAGCATTATGCAGAGTCCTGGCGGCATTGTTAGCAGGCCTCTCGGGGAGAGGATCACGAAGGACATAATCCTTCTTCTCCTGCTTGAGGACCAGCCTCAAGTTCCTTGACCACGTCAGGAAGTTCGTTCCAGTCAGCTTCTCCTTCTCGAGAACAGACCGGATTGAGAATGTGTTTTGTGTGCTTGTAGTAGTCATAGCTGAAATATATAGATAAAAAGGTTATTAGTTAAAATGTTCAATATGATTAATCTCGTATTAAATTTAATATGATTAATCACGCATTATATTCAATAACATAAGTTACCCTCAATAGAATATAATGATTCCAAGATCCACATATAACTAAGATCAAAGTGGGCCACTGGCCATCACCCAACCTTAGCTTATATCGGTAAGCCCTATATCGGCTAATTATATCCGTGATATAACTCTTGGTTGTGAATCTGGGCCCGAGCCCCAATTCACTCTGATGTCTCAAGGCCCGGGACTCCCGATGGCCCAGTCAAGAAAACCAGACTATACAGTCATGTAATCATTAATGTCTGGGACTCCCAATGACATTTATGAATCACAAACCGTCTTATCCACGCAAAAGCAGACACCCTCACACTGTAAGGCCATGAATACAATTGAATGGGCTTCGACAGCTGACATAGAATGGACAAGACATCCAACGCTTGATATTATTTGAGGTTCGTAGGTTTATTTAAAAAATTCATTCCCAAAATAGAAGATTACTATTTCGGGAAACTTTCCATTTTGGAAACCTACTATTTTTGGAAACTTTCTAAAATTGGAAACTTTCTAAAAACGGAAACTTTCTAACTTTAGAAATTTCTTTAAAATCCAAAACCCGCAAATCCAGAAACTTCTGATTTAAGAAACTTTCTAATTTCAAAATTTCGGAAACTTTAATTTAAAATCGACTTTATAATTTTATAAAATAAATTTTAAATTAATCTGAAGAAAGACTCAAATAATTGGCCCAATTGTTTTAACTTCTTGGCCCGAGGCCCAAGAATTTGTCCATGTCCAAGACATGACCCAATTGTCCAATTAAATGACATAACCGGTCTGGTTCATTAAAATTGGTCTAACCAAATTTTAATTACTACGATGACCACAATTGTCAACCGGTTATTTACTAAACCGGATTTTCTCAATTTATTTGGTCCAACCAAATCAAATTAGAAAATCCTGGTTTAGGCACAAAATCCAATTTTTCGACTTTGGATTTCTTATCCCGGTTTAACCAGACTTAATAAAATTATTAAATCTGTTTATTAAACCGTGACGTTTATAATTTTAATCAAAATATTAAACCGAGCCTTAAACCAACCATGTCGATCGATGAACCAACCGTGTCGATCGATCCATCAACCGCATCGGTCGATGCTCTTAGCATCGATCCTGCATCGATCGTGCATCGATCCTGTATCGATCGATGCTCTCATGCATGCACGGAACCGAGCCAAAACCCTAACCGTGTCGATCGATGCAACAACCGCATCGGTCGATGCACCAACATCGAACCTGCATCGATCCTGCTTCGATCGATGCTTTCACGCGTTAACAGGGTTAGCCGATAGACTGTATCGACCGATCCATGCGATCGTATCGATCGATCCATGCGATCCCAGTCGATACTGACTTTTGAAAATCGCATTCTACCAAATCAATATAGCTTGGTTTCTGCGATTTTAAGTGTGTTTAGGTTTCAATTCCTTGTTGCTTAAGTGATTTCTCTTATCAGTAGTTGATTCAAAACACTTTTAAACAAGAAAAACAATCCTAAACTTGAATCTAAACAACAAAAACCAGAACCAATAGCTCTGATACCACTGTAGGATTGTTTAGTTGATCCTGATTCAATTCTTAGATTCATACCAACCTAAACATGCGGATCTAGGTTCTTCTTGATTAGAAACAATGATTTGATCTCACCTTATACCTGTTAATTGCAGCGGAAAGGGAGAACAGGTCAGAGATCAGAGAAACACCGAGAGATGAATCCTCCAAAGGTTCACACACGCGATCACAGAAAACGGCTGCTAGACCACAAGGAACTCGGCGCAGAGAGAGAGAGAGAGTTGGCGGCTGGGACTTAGGGTTGGAGAAGAAACAGACTCGAGTTTTTACTTATAAAACTCGTCCGGTTTCTCTTGGGCCATTTGGCCCAAATACCAAATAAATCGAAGGCATTCGCGCACTGTGTCGATCGACACACCTTGTGTATCGATCGACACACAGTGGCTAAACCGTTTTATTCTCTCTAAGTACAGTAAATGCCTAGCACTTTTACCGTACTTCTGCTAAACCGTTCCTACACATTTTCCTGTTAGCTTAGGCGTGTGACCCATATGGGATCATATAATAGAGGCAATAAGTCCAAGACTTATAGATCATGAGCGGACTCTAGCAAGCCATCATGACCCCCAGTATTATATGACTTATGTCTGATCATTGACATACTCTTACTTTCTAGAGACAGTACCGAGATTACTGGACACAATTCCAACATCTTTAATCTCACATTTGGCGCCGACTGTGAGGACTACTATAGATCTTCCTATCTTAAGAATCATACATAGGGTTCGATATATTGAAATGAATCCAAACCTGCCCGGCTTTTCCGACACTCCATCGCCAGTCGAACACCTATCAGGTGATTGACGTTGTTCCTCAGAACACCACTGGAGTGAATAAAACCATGGGTCAGATTGACAACATATGGATGAGCTCGGCCTTGATCTCTACAACATCGGTAACAACCGGCTCTATCTCTCAAACAATTGCAATGAGTCAGATGCCGACGAATACTTCGTCTTGAATCAACGACCAAATTAAGAATTGGGTCTGGATCAAATCAAATACCACTTCCGCATCGGGAGGTGGATCTCGAAAACACAGATCCAGCTCACCACAAACTTATGTCATTCCGCAAAAAAAATCCGGATGACCTCGCTGAGATTCTTTGATGCTTAACTATCTGGTAAGCTGAATGCATAGCAATGAGGCCAACACCTGGATCAAATGCGTTGACTGACCGAACAATAACAACGTGTTAATGCTCCAGCTCACCTAACAATAACGACGTCTTAAAGCTTGTTTCGAGGATTTCGCAAATCAAAACGCTGGAAATCGATGTACAGACGATCGGAGACCTCCTCGGACTCCTCCACCTCGCACCCTCTTGGACTTTTCTCAGGTCGCATCTCCTCATATGATCCCAGGATATGTCGATGACACATCAAACAACAGAATTTATCCTACGATGACACCCACAGCGACACTGATCCCTTTTAGCTCGAGCTCGCTGACGGCGGATCTGAACGGATCAGCAGATCAAACGCTACCTGGACCACCGCCTTTATCGAACAAATCCGGTATCAGATCAGGGTGGATCGGTGGCTCAGCCTTTTCTTTGAGCTCCGGACCTCCCATCGGATCGGGTTCGATACAATTTTAGACACCTCAAGCTGATCAAACAAGATCGATCGCAACAAACGACCAAGTTGATCCGATTTATAACAAACATCAACCATCAGATCAACCACAAACACAGTTCGTCTCGCTGGCAGTCAATGAACATGGCTTGCTGAAACAGTACATCGAACAAGCAAACACCCAGTTCGTAAGCCTAAACTCACAAGTCCACAAAGCGACTAGTGCGGCACCAGACCGATCGAGTGATCGAAGAAACACTTCAAATGACTTTCAATGATCGGATCGCTCTCACCAGATCACATGGAATAAAGAAAACTAAGTTCCCAAAAATTTCAGGGAAGTCAAACCCAAAAGCTCACATAAGAGCATTCATACTTGTGATGTCTCGCGTCTATCTAACGGACGAGAAAAGAGATCCTGCCTTTTGCAAACTCTTCACAGAAAATTTAGCGCGCCCATCTCTATAGTGGTTTCCCGGACTGGAAGAAAAATCTATCGACAATTTCAACGAGTTGATGTCGCCCTTCCTGAAACAGTATTCTGTTTTCATCGAATTTAAGACTACCGAGTCAGCCTTGTTCAACATATCTCAGCGATTTGATGAGTCACTTCGTTCGTATATCGACCGCTTTAAAGAGGAAGGCTAAAATTGCGACCCCAAATGACGAATTCGCGCTACAAGCGCTGAAGACGCGGATTGTGGTATACTGTTGAGTTCCACAAGGAGATCACAGTCTGCGAACCATTATCCCTTGATGATGCTCTACATCGCGCCACAACGTTCACTCGCCTCGAGGAAGAAACTGCTCTTATCGCCAAAAAACATCAAAAGGAGAAAAATCAATCCAGCTCACAGAAAACAATAGTCGAAAAGACTCTTGCAAATCTGGGATCGTTAAAGTGGTCGAGAGTCCAAAAGACTCGTGAAAGTTCCAAGTTCGACAAAGACAAATATTGTGAATTCTACAAGAGAAATGGTCACTCGACAGAAGAGTGCTATACTCGAGCTAAAATAGAATCCCCAAAAAAAGAGGCTGAAAGTAACCATGAATCAGAAGTCAAGGAAGAAGCACTTCATGACAATAAGGAAACCAAACCGACTAAGGAAAGAACACATGATGCCCCTCCCCAAGGTTCCCAAAATTGAGTCGAAAACATAATCGGCGAACTCAACCTATGTGGCGCCCCTGTGGGATCGGCATTTTCACCACCTCCTGCTCTAAGAAAAAATATTAGCTCACGCATCATCCTCCCTCGTTTTTGTGAGTGGGGGATGTACAAGCTATACCCCCTAAACGAGTCGACTTCATATTCGTTGGCTCTAAGCTATGCCGAGACTCGGTCAACTCGATCAAATCTCTTTAAATAAGGGTCAAGACCAATATACGGGATAAGACCCTAATGCAAGGCCCAAATCATGAAATCACTTTCTATGAGAGCGAAACACTCGATCTAGACAAACTGCACGAGATTCCTTGCTCGTCTGCATAGTTGTCGGAGATGTCGAACTCTCGAGAATAATGAACAATACGGAAGCTCGGTCGACTTCTTTTCCTACGACTCCTTTGAAAATATGGAGTTCGAAGACTTCGAGATCCTCGAAATACGAACACCCCTCGTTGGGTTTGCCGGTTAAGCAACATACTCACTAGGCTTTTTCTTTGCATCAGTGATAGCTGGCGGAGTAAGAAGAATGATAGAGTTCGAAGTAGTAGATCGACATGCTCTTTATAACCCCCTAGGTCAACCCTGGATATACGACATGAAAGTTGTACCATCGACCTACCATCAGTGCGTAAACTTCCAAACTCCGAAAGGAGTAAAATTTGTTTATGAAAGTCAAAAAACTTCCATAAATTGTCACATGAATGAGTATAAATATATCAAAAAATCCCTCACATAGAAATTACAGAGACATGAAGAGCTTGCCGAAATGAGAACCATAAAGCAAAATGAACCTAGTCAAAGAGGATCCCCACATGACCTCACAAACCAAGTCTGCATAGACGAAGCTCATCTTGAAAGATAAGTTTGCATTGGAGCCGACCTCTCAAACTGGATCACTTTCCTCAAACAAAACGTCTATTCGTTCGCCTGGTCTTCAACCTATATGAAAGAAATAAAAATCAATAAAACAAGTCATAAGTTAAACGTTGACCTGAATTATAAACCGGTTAGACAAAAACGTCGTAAACTTGGCCTGAAATGAGCTCAAGCTGTCAACGATGAGGTCGATAGGTTACTCAAAATTGGGTCGATCAGGAGGTAAAATACCGCTACTGGCTTGCGAACCCTATCGTAGACAAGAAAAAGAATGGGAAATGGAGAGTATGTGTCGACTTCACAGACCTCAATAAAACATGTCCGAAAGAAAGCTTCCCACTCACATACATCGACCGAATGGTAGATACAACATCAGGTCACCAACTTCTATCCTTCATGGATGAATTCTCAGGGTTCAATCAGATATTGATGAACCTTGAAGACCAAGTAAAGACCTCGTTTACAAAAAATCGAGGCTGCTACTACTATAAAGTGATGCCTTTTGGGCTCAAAAATGCAGAAGCTACTTATCAACGTCTCGTCAACAAGATGTTTGCTGGACTATTGGGTAAAACAATGGAAGTCAACATCGACGATATGTTGTTCAAATCATCAAAGTGCGAAGACCACATCACCCAATTAAGAGAATGCTTTGCCATTCTCAACAAATATGGGATGAAGCTCAACCCCGCAAAGTGCACCTTTGGTGTCCCATAAGGAGAATTCCTAGAATACCTGGTAACCAAAAGGGGAATCAAAGTGAATCCCAAACAGATCGCAACATTCTTGGAGATGGAATCACCAAAGACAACGCAAGAAGTTTAAAGATTGACTGGCAAAATAACAGCGTTGAACCGCTTCAACTCGAGGTCGACTCATATGTGTCTTTCCTTTTACCACCTCCTCAAAACGAACAATAAATTCCTTTGGGACGAGAAGAGCGAAGAAGCGTTCACCCAGCTCCAAGCTTATCTGATCGAACCCCCGATACTGGTGAAGCCAGTAGAAGGAGATCCTCTTTACCTCTACCTAGTTATCTCTTCAGGAGAGGTAAGCGGGATCTTAGTTCGCGAAGAGTAAAGAGACAAAAAAAATTCTACTACATCAGCAAGACTTTGATCGACGCTGAAACGAGGTATCCTGTAATGGAATAACTCGCACCGACACTAGTTACATTGGCTTGAAAACGTCGATCCTACTTCCTATCACACTCAATCATAGTCATGACTTCGCAACTATTGAGGAAAATCCTCCACAGTTCTAACCAGTCAGTCCGACTGGTAAAATGGGATATCAAACTAAGCGAATATGACATCGAGTTCAAGACTCTAACATGCTTAATAGCTCAAGTATTGGCTGGCTTTATAATCGAACTCCATCCAACTTTCGATTTGAAGCCATCCTATTCCAAAAGATGGACTCCCTCCAACTATCGATCTCTGCAAAATAAAAGAAGGGTCAATAAAATTTTGAGATCAAGAAAAAGTTCTTTATCGAACTAAAAACCATAAATCTTACCGACGCTAACTTCCCATTGCGTCGGGATAACGAAGAAGTCGAACTCCTCGAAAGAATGTATGTCCACTTTGAAAGATATATCGCTCTTTCTAGACATCCCTTGTAGGGATCTCCTCCAGGATCTTCCCAAAGAAAGGAGAGAGATAATACTTTCATGGAACTCCAACGATGTACTTGACTTGGCATACTTGCATTTTTTATTAGGCTTCGAACTCGATCTCCTACTCAGCAGCTCTGACCCCGAGTGAAATAACAGACGAAGTTATGGTTCATCTGAGGAAAGGCGAGCTGTAGTTGTGCCAGGACCCATGTGATAGGCGAGGGATCGGGAAAAACAACCCACACTTTTCGAAATAAGTGTACGAGGTGCAAAATACATGGGTCCAACTTTCTCAGTCGACTTCGTCTCGGTCAGAATAACAAGCTCAACCTCCGCCGAAATTCGACATTTTGTCCTTGGTTTATGCAAGTATCGTAGATTCATGGTAGTTGTCGGATGCAGACTGTATGGCTCCGCCGATGAACTACTCCTTGTTAATATATTCCTTGGTGCCATAGTAGTCTCGGATTTCGTGATAAATACAAAGAAGAAGATGATGTTTCTCTCATTGTTTACTTCATATTACAGATAAGTTCTAAAAGCAGTAGATACAAGAGAGAAAGGAAAAACCGAAAATAAGAAGGGAGAAGAATTTACTCGAGATCGTCGATATTCTTCGCATCCCATAATCTCAACCGTTTATTTCGAATTCGATATAAACATTACGAGTGTATCAATGAGTTCGAAAATATAGGGATCATTCGTATTCCCTAATCCGAACAGTGAACTCGAAATCATTAGTTATTAATGGACGGTGAGAGATTAGATGATGTCTCCGCGGATCGAGGTCGAAGAAATCTGCTGAGATCTTTAATCACAGTCGTACGTTTTCAGACTAGATCAACGGATCGCGTCTCAATCATCATCATTATCCTGAAGGATCAATGTTCACACGCTAAGTCAAGAAAAATCTTCTGAACGTGCGCCTCAATCGTCCATCTAAACCAGATCAACTGTAAAGATGAAATAATCATTAGTCACCAAGATCGAGGGAGGCGCGCAACATCCTGAGGTTTTCTACCGCCAATTAGCCTCAATCCATCGAATTAATGGGCTGGAGGCTATTATTGGTATTGGAATTCTCACCAAGAAATCCGGCCCATGAAATAATTAGCCCAATCACGATATGTGCAATTAAGTCACAAATCAATTGAGCCATAAGATTATCAGGTCTGCTAAAGGCTGGAGCGAGCTGAAGGAGTTCGACAACAAAGCAAAGATGTCGAACTTAATCAAGAACCAGTCATTATCAGTTCAAACGATCTCCGCAAATTACAGATGAAAGGAGAGATCTTCTCCAACAAGAGCTTATAGGAAAATCGGAAAGAAGATCGAGTGTCGAAGCTATACAAAGAGAACATAAGTCATTCTCGAGACAGAGATAATTCAACACAAAACCACTTCGACAAAATATATTCGATCTCTTTGTATACTTTCAATTCATTCATTCGTAAAAGTTCTTATTTTGAAATTCAATCATAAATATGTCTTTGATTCATAAGAAATTTATATCAAATTCATTCTTAGTCCAAATCCACGCCCAAACAAATTCTTGGTGTGATTCCTTGATCTCACACCAACTACTTTTTCTTTCGGGGATTTTTATCTTTAGAACCCAATGTTCTTCCCCTTTTTAATTGAACCCTAGGTTGATTAGAAATGCTTTCATCACTTCATTCTTTTTGAAATTCAATTCTATATGATTTCAATTCTTCATTCTCGGTTGCAACATGTATATCTGATTTGGTCACCTTTTTGTATATGTAAATGCATCTGGTACTTGATTTGTCATATTTTGTAAATGTAATTTTCTGAACTTCAAACTCGTGTTGATTGGTAGGACGATGAAGATAAGCCAATGATTGTGCCATGTGATATCTTTTGGTGATTCTCTCAATCCTCCCCCTAAAGCGGGGAATTCATCTTCATTAAAATGACAATCAACAAACCGTGTAGTAAACATTTCACCAATTTGCGGTTCCAGATATCTTATTGTACTTGGTGGCATGTACCCGACATATACCCTCAATCTCCTTTGCGGCCCCATTTTTGTTATTTGCAGAGGTGTTTTAGGAACATAAACTGCACACCCAAAGACTCGGAGACGGGATATATTAGGTTTTTGACCAGATATCAACTGTAATAGGGAACATTTATTATATGTCCTTGGTCTTATCTGGACCAATGTGGCTGCATGCAATATCGCATGTCCTCAAACAGATATTGAGAGTTTTTTTAATCAATATCAATGGCCTAGAAATCCATTGCAACCGTTTTATTAAACTATCAGTCATGCCATTTTGTGTATGTACATAGTATACTTGATGTCAATATCGATTCCCATTGACACACAATAATTATCGAAGGCGTGAAGTGAATTCTCCAGCATTATCAAGCCTTATTTTTAATAGGATAATCATGGAACTGTGCTCTCAACCTAATTATTTGAGAAATGATTCTTGCCAAAGCTATATTTCTTGTGGTCAACAGATACACATGTGACCATCTACTGGATGCATCATCTAATATTACAAAATATTGAAATGGTCTGCATGGTGGATGGATAAGTCTACATATATCTCCATATATTCTTTATAATAACAATGTGGATTTATTCCCAACTTTGGTTGGTAATGGTCGAGTGATGAGTTTCCCTTCAGAACATGCATTACATGGAAACTCTCCCAATTGAAAAATCTTTTCGTTTTTCAATGGGTGACCACTAGAATTTTGCACAATTCTTCTCATCATGACTGATCATGGATGTCCTAGCCTTTCATGCCATACTTTAATGGTATAGGAAAACTTTTGTTTTATTATAGCATAGGATTCAGTCATGTTTATTGTTATGCAATATAATTTGGAGGCTAACATTGGTAGCTCTTCAAATACATATTTTTTTCAGATGTAATACAAAGGTATTCAATGCCATTCTTTGATGGAACTTCGAGCCAATTCTACCAGATTCAGAATTGCTGTCACGTTCCTGAAGCCTAGGATCTAGGGTCTAGTTAATTGAATCATGGATCTGATCTCGTGTTTACCTGGAGATTGGCAGCGGAATAGGGTCAGATAAACAAGATCACTGGAGCGCCTCAGATGCTGCGCCTCTACTGCAGTCCACACACACACAAGCTGGAATCCGCCGGGATGCTAGTACCGAGAATCGGATCTCCTGGGAACTGAGTTTTTAGAGGTTTCTGTGTTTTTTCTCTCTGAGAAAAACTGTCTGGGCATCTCTCTCTCTCTCTCTTAGGTCGAATTATAAGATCACTTATATACGACCTCGACGTAAACCGAAACATCAGGTTCGGTTTCGGCCTTGTGTCGACCGACACACTTAGTGGTGTCGATCGACACACATCTTGTGTCGACCGACGCACCCAATGGTGTCGATCGACACACCTCATTAAAACTCATATTCGATGTGTATCCAATACACATCGACCAGACCATATGCCAATGATCAATCCCTTATGAACTATGTCCAACTTGCTTAGGTGTGTGACCCTGTAGGTTCACACGATACTGGAAATGAGTTACAACTCATTTGTCATAAGCGGTTTCTAGCAAAACATTATGACTACCCAGTATCACATGAATTGTCCGATCTCAACAATACAACTATCTCTACTGTGAGTACAATGTGATTTCAGGACATAATCCCAACAATCTCCCACTTGTACTGGAATCACCTATACCTATAATCCCTTCGTCTCTATATCTCGATATGGCATAAGGCAAGAGACTGTGTCATCCTTATTATAGCCAACATCATGTTCATCGAACTCCTGATCTATACTGATAAAACAAACGACTGACAATCACCTCGTTTGAGCACGGCCATGCATTTTCTCAGTATCAAATCTTCGATGGGCCCTGAGATATTTATCTCCTGTTATATGGGAGGGACAAATCCCATCTTGTTCCATCCCTGTTTCTACACATACTTCATGATACGCCTAAGCAATGCCGTTATAGCCGCCAGTTACGGAACGACGTTTGACAAGGTCAAAACGCACCAATTCGTATGCTAGAAAGCATGATGAACTCATGTCTAAGGACTATACTCTGTAGTCGTAATGAGAAAATCCCATGACACTGATATAACTATCCTGTGGATTTCTCATTAAGCGGGTCATGTCCGATCATATGTTCACCAACATATATCTATGTGATTGACTGTGATAATCATATCATTGACTCCATGAAACTTAGTCCAACAGTCACCTCACATGCTAGTCTCGCGCGGTTATTAGTGTTCCACTTCAATAACCTTGACTAGGGACAATCATAATTTATGTCATCTTTTACTTATAGGGTTTCATGATCAAGTCCTCAACTTGATGACCTATAAGATGAACATAAAATACTCCGGGACCATTATTTAATCATCCAATGATTAAATAATACCGATGTCAGTTTTAACTTACACAAACATTGCCATACCAGGTCTATGTAAAGATCATAACTAAAATAACTCCCACTAGAATCAAGATCATCTCTTCAGATATCTTATACCTACAGCAGCATAATGAATCTCGTGCTTAGGTTGTGGGAGAGACTGCGGTGTTTTTGCTTGAAACAATTCCAACAAACCACACCGCCATTCAAATAAAAGCATTATTCTACGGTCTACTGCTTGGAGCCTTTCCAACAGATAGCACCGCTATTCAGACAAAGAGACATAACCAGGTGGGAACCGGGAATCGTCTTTGTCCGTCTAACTACTTTCAACTGGTTTGTCACTTTATCAGTTCACCACGAACCTATCCTTAGTGCTTCTCAAACACTTGTGATATTTCTGGCAACTGTTCAGTGACTATTACCGGAACATATTGGTATTTTCTCGTCATGCTTTATGCGTAAGCTGCATCTAGACGAGCGCAAAATATGGCATTTATGATGGATTCTATTGCAGCAGCATTAGCAATCACACTCATTAATACTAGTTCAGCCAGTGTTCAAAACACTTCATCTTGATAATATTGTTACTAGCTCAGCCAGTGTCCAAGACACTTCATCTCGCTTAGATTATTGCCATAAGCCTTTGGTATGAAGTCATTCTTGGAATTAAGCACATATGAACTGTCCAATACCTTATCAACATAAGGATTTTGACATAATCCAATTAGCCTTTTTGATCCATTCCAATGGATCCTTATTCCAAAAACTTTCACGGCTTCTCCCATGTCCATCGTTAAATTTGACTTCCGACCCAAATCTTGACAAGACTTTAGCGTCGGAACGTCGTTTATGAGATTAAGTATGTTATCTACATACAGTGTGAGAATTGCAATTTCGCTCCCACTAATCTTCTTGTAAATGCATGGTTTCATTTCTTCTCTGATCAAGTCAAAGCTTTTGACCACATTATCAGAATGTTGATTCCAACTCCAAGATGTTTGCTTCAATCCAGAAATGGATCGGTGAAGCTAACATGCATACCCAGCCAATTTTTGGAGTTGGGGCTCACCATCGCTTCTTTGAATTTCGCATGCTCGTCATTTCTCAATGATCAACAGATCACGACAATCGGTTACGAGAAATCACTCTCGAGTTAGTGACGGATCCTTTTGGATCTGCGAATTTCAGGCTCCACAGGTGTAGATTCTGCAGCACTTTGTAGATCTCACCGCTGCTCTCCCTCAACAGGTTGAGCAGCCTCCTGTGTTTATCGAATTTCTTCGATGTGTACTTTTACTCCCACTGTTCCTTTTGAAAGTACGATCTTTCTCAAAAGACACAGTTCCGAACAACAAAACTTTGTTCTCGGATTGGTTATAAAAGTAGTAAGCCTCGGTTTCCCTAGGACAACCAGCGAGGTAGAACTTATCAGATTTGGGTTCAAGATTATTAGCCTTCATCCCCAAATGATCAGAAACAACTTTCTTGAAAAACTTCCAGTCCACATCCAATGTGGTGTCTTTCAATTGATTCTGATTGAAACCCTTTTCTGCGCAAAGACATACATTTTAGAACGTATTCTTAAATGATTATGGAAGATTCCTGTGACTCATCATTAATCGGAGCATATCTAATAAGATCCGATTCATTCTGTCAGATGATCACCCAATTCATGACTCAAGTATTTTCCTCCGCGATCCAATCGAGGATCTCAATACTTCTGTCAAATTGGTTCTACACTTCATCTTGGAACTCCTCAAGGGATTCCTGCTCGTGTCTCATCAAATGAACACATCCATACTTATTGATGCCATCAATAAGGTAATGAAGTACAGAAGATTTCCTTTGGCACTAATGCTCATCGGGCCGCATACATCAGTATGTGCAAGGCCCAATAAGCCTCTGGCCCGTTTCCTTTAGCTCTGCTAAAAGGGGCTTAGTCATTTTGTCCAGTGAACAGAATTCATATCTCAAATGATTAATGATCGAATGAGTCCAAAACTATGGAACTTCTGAATCCGCTTCACTTTTTGTGGTTAAACGACTATGCCAAGGAAAAGTCGAGTTCGAGTCATCAGACTTGAACCTTTAGTATTTGTGTTATATTCTAACTTTCGCTGGTTTAAGATATAAAACCCATTCCAAACGGGGTGCTACCATATGGTATTTCATTAAGATCTAAAGAACAAAACTTGTCTTTTATCAAAATGAAAAACATCCAAATTCTTTACAAGAAAATGAAAGACATCTCTGCACAAGGCAGATACATAGTAGCAATTACATAATTTCTAAAACCAAGTATGCAAAGCTCCTACAAGTGGAGAATCTCTACGGCTCATGCAGCAACCATTGCTTCATACCAGACACGCAGTTCCACTTGTCCTTTTGATAGGTCAAGAATTAATCCCTATACTAAACTGCAAGTGTACAGCAATGTCAAAGTAGTATATAGGGTTATCGAATCCACAGGGACACTTGGTCTCAAGAGAATCAAACCGTAGGGAATGAATACTAGAAATAAGCAATGTGATTGTATTGAAAGTAGTGCGAGAAAGCAAATCAGTAGCAGAGATTATTGGTTGTGAAAGCAAGTAATTAAAAGCGTCAAACCTAGGGTATTCTCAAGAAATCAGACTAGCAGACAGTTCATTCAGCAAGGATCTAATTAAGCACAGTTCTAGAACTCAAAACACGGATATAGAATTAACCAAATTCCTTTGCGATAATTCTCTAAGCCTAAGTGCAGCAAACCAAACTTCCGTTTGCGAGAACTAACAGATTAAACTAGCAATAAGTCCAAGTTTGATATGTTCACAATTATCCTAAACCAAACTTCCGTTTGCGCAAAGTTTAATTGCCCAATTTAATTAGTTCAGATTCCTAAACCCCACTTCCGTGACGTATTTAGCAACCTAAGATCTAGATTCTAATTGATCAGGTTAGAACTAGCTTTAAGCACAATTAAATTGAAGAACAGATATAGTTATGAATCCTTAACTGAATTTGAACAAGTCTAGCAAGTCATGAAATCCTATGTGAGAAACCCTAAGTCTAACTAGGAATCTACTCAGACATAGATAATGAAAACATGATCATATGATAAGTAAATTGCATAAAAGAATAAGAGTAAAAGGGGTTCGAAATCTTCTCCAAATACAGATGATGAATCAGGTTCAGATCAGCCCCCAAAAGCTCTAAAAATCCTCTGCTCTTAATTATGAAAGTGTATGGTAAAAAATATAAAGCGTCCCTAATAAAAACACTAAAAACTCCAATATATAGGCATAATCTCGGCCAAGGGCTTCTTTGTAAATATCAGGAACTTCTGGATCAAAGTGCAAATTCTTCACTCTTCTAAACCGCCGAGTTTTTGGCCCATCTCGCTGGTGCAACGATCGTTGCTAGAGTGCAACGATCGACACCTTTCTCTGTTTCGGACAGTGAACTCTATCTCTCGGCCAATCTCTCCAAAAATCTCCAAAATGCTCCATAATCTCCAATTTAGCTCCCAACCTGATTATACCTGTAAAAGACTCTAAAATAACACAAAAGACACTAAAAACATACTTATATCATGGCCTAAAACTAGTAAAAACCATGATATATCAACTCCCCCACACTTAGCCTTTGCTTGCCCTCAAGCAAAACATAGAACTAAAACATGGTGAAGAGGTTTGAAAACTCTTCAGAAACTCATTTCATCTTAGAAGCTACAATACTCAGATTCCCCTTAGTAAACCACTGAAAGAATCAATCACAGGATATCAAGACCAACATGTACTTCCCCCACACTTAGCAACTGTCCTAGGTAAACTCCACAATCACATTCAAGCATTCAAATTCTCCCTACTGACTTCTGCAAGTATTTAAGTGCGGTCTCACCTAAGGAGTATCGATCTAAAGGCACATGGATTCTTACCTAATCAGCTCTAGACCACCATACTATCTTTCTCTAGTCCCTTTCTTCTCTTTCCCTTCTTTAACAACTGATTTTTCCCCACTGGGTATCATTTTATTTTTTTTTATCAGTGTTCTTCCCGTTATGGGGTGTACTTTGGACACATTCCATGGATCACATGAGAGATAATAGTGTTTGCTACTATTCTCATGACCACTTCGGAGTTACTAACTCATCCTCAGTTTATTATTATTTTTTTTTTTTTTACTTTATAGAAGGGGAGAAGGGAACTAAATAGGACAGGTTTACAGGCTGTGTCAGAACTAACAGGGAATCCGACATAAAGTATACCAAGCCCTTAGGTGAGAAAATCTAAGTCAGTATTAGGGGTGAAGTCAGTAAAAGATCCTCTGATACCTGAAGTGATGTGGGTGTTCCCAGTAGGTTGATCTGTGATGGGGTTTTCTAATAGTCAGAGATAGATCCTGCAACTTCATCCCAATGGTTACTTAAGTTCCTGCAAGTTTTGTAAATCTCCTCCGAAAATCATAGTTTCTTACTTAAACAATTTTGACTCAATAAAACAAAAAATTTTGAAAAACGGACTGACTCTTAAGAAAACAGAAAGATAAACGTCAGTAGCACCTCCCCCACACTTAAGACACACTGTCCCCAGTAGTGTCCAGCGAAGGATCGGTAAAAAGAAAATAAAATAAATTGAAAAGGTGAAATTATGTCTGTCGGGTTACCTCTGTCGCACAGCATCGATCGGTGCATTAGATGCATCGACCGTTACTTGGCGATTTTCGTGTATGGTCGATCGTTGCTCAGGACCGCAACGATCGCTGCAATGCGATTCATTTCGTGTTGTGACGATCGATGCAGAAATGCATCGATCGCTGCACTGCGATTTAATCCGAGACCTGCAAACATGACTGCACCAGAAACAAAAACAAACGTAAAATCCTAACAAAAACACCAAAAATTAAAAAGAAAAACACCAGTACCTAATGGTGGGTTGCCTCCCACCCAGCGCTTGTTTAAGGTCAATAGCTTGACCGGACGCGCAAGATCTTTCAGGCTCCGGAAGATCCTGACAGAGACTTTTTCTGTCTCTGTTCAAGTCTCCTCATCCAGGGTGGCGTATAAGCATTCGGATCATGGGATCTCCCAAGGAAGAAACCAACAGAATCAAGGCGGGAGCGAAGCTTAGGTGGGGTAGGATGTTGTCCTGCATTCGAAGTAATGTGGTTAGGATGTTTAAGCTTAGATGATTTGTGCCTAACCTTTGACGGAAATAAGATGTCTGGAGCTTTCTGCTTATGAGCAGTTGCAGGCGCTAAAGATGTTAGAGCAGGTTCAAGAGGAACCGCCATCTTCTTCTCTCCAATCTCAGCTTCTAGTTCTGTATCAATGCTGAAACTTTGTCCATCAATGGTGGGTTTCTTCAATTTATCCATCTTAAACTGCAAAGGCTCATCTCCCAGGTGGAGATCAATCAATCCATGGCGTACATCAATCACAGCCCCAGCAGTGGCTAAAAAGGATCTACCAAGCAGTAGAGGATCATCAGGCTCAATCTCATACTTCAGTACCATAAAGTCTGTTGGAATAAAGTAATTTCCAACTCTAAGAGGGATGTTCTCAAGAATTCCTTCTGGATGTCTTCTTGATCGATCAGCTAGGACCAAAGAGATCCTAGTAGGTTGGAAGTTCAGTAGTCCCAATCTCACAGCCACAGAGTACGGCATGAGATTTATACTTGAGCCGAGATCACATAATGCCCTCTGAAATCTGTCTCTATAGATAGAGCAGTCTATCATAAAACCTCCTGGATCCTTTAGCTTCGCAGGAACCCTACTATTAACAACAGCATCACATACTTCTGAGATCATCAAGCATCCTTCTTCTACAGTCATGTTACTAGAGAGGATGTCAGTAACACATGTTTGCATCATTGGATTGGTTCTTTCAGCATCAATCAGTGGAGCCTCAGTTAGCTTTTCTCTCATTATCCCCATGCATTTTTCCAACTGAATCCCTTTCTTGGACTTCTTAGGGAAAGGAATCTTCGGTTTGTAGGCTCTTTCTGTATCAGCATTCGGCTTCTCTGGAAAATTTGGCTGTTTACGCCCATGGTGTCGATCGTTGCTAAAATGGTAACGATCGTTAATGACAGTCGCAGGATGTGTCGATCGATGCACATTTGTGTCGATCGATGCAAGGCGATCATTCTGAATTTTTCTCGGATTTTCCAGTTCCAGATCTTCAGTTTCTCGATTCTGCTCAACTTCTTCTTCTGCCGAAGCTGCCTTCACATGCTCTGTCTGTGTACTGGTTTCCACTTGCGTCATCCTAGCATCCAGATTGTCAACTCTGCTTGTCAAAGATCCCAATTTTCCACTCAGATCCTGATACATGAAGTCCATCTTTCTATCCAGATCTTGTGTCATCTTGTTCTGTCCAAGTAGTAGCTGCTCAAGCATAGACTCAATCTTTGTCTGCTCTTTAGTGGGAGGAACTTGGTGAGGTGAATAGCCATTCGATCTCGGAGCTTGTCTCTGTTGACTTCTAGATGTGTGTTCATGAAAATCAGCTTCATTAATATAATTCACTTCTACAAATTCTCCAGTTACTACCATGTTGTGGATATAATCCACCTTGTCCCTCAAATCAGCTATCTGCAAGCTATCATCTCTGCAACTAGATCTCTGCCTTTCCTTGTCAGCATTCTTGACACTATAGCTAGTTATCAAGTTCTTAATAAGCTCTTTAGCTTCTTCTGGGGTCTTGGTATAGAAGTTCCCATCACTTCCTGTGTCCAAAGCTCTCTGATACCAAAAATCCAAACCCCTGAAAAAGGTACTCAGAAGCTGTACCTCAGAGAATCCATGGTGTGGACAATCTCTTTGGTACATCTTGAATCTCATCCAAGCTGCTTTAAAAGGCTCTGTAGGCTGCTGTTTGAATGTCAGGATATCATGTCTAAGCTGCTCAGATAACGCATCGTCATAAAAATGTCTAAGGAACTCCTTCTTGACTGCTTTCCAAGTGGTCAAAGATCCTGGTTCTAGCTGTCTTAGCCAGTAAGCTGCATCTCCTTTAAGAGAGAATGGGAAGAGCTTACAGAAAATATAATCAGAAGAAACTCCTTCAGCCGTGATACTGCTAGCCAATTCCTCAAATGTGTCTATGTGATCCATAGGATGCTCGCTTGAAAGACCATGGAACTGATACTGTCCAATCAATGCGTAGTACTCAGGTTTCATCCTAAACTCAGCTCTGGTGAACGGAGGTGGTCGAATCGCAGACCGATTAGCATAGAATATATCTGGTCTGTTATAATCAGCAAGTGTCTTCTCGTGACCATCCTCTCGTCGATGTTCCGCGCCCACGGCAACATCTGGTGTGATGAGGTTTCCTTCCCCATCCAGTTTCTGACCCTTCGCGTTACATATGTGACCTTCCTGGTCTCGTAGAACTCCGTTCTTGTCGCGAGTCAGAATCACAGGATTCATCAAGAAATACCCTGCTAAATGCTCAAACTCTCGGCACCACTGGTTTCGCCTTGTGTCGATCGATGCAAGAGAAGCGTCGATCGATGCAGGCTCGATGATGCAACGATCGACACTCAGGACTGTGTCGATCGATGCAGGGCGATCAGGCGTACCTGAAACGTAAGAAAAAGTAAAAGTAGTAAACTAAACGAAAAATAAAAATCCTAGTAAAAACCCTAAGTTCGAAGCTATTGAAGACTCAAAGAGTCCCCGGCAACGGCGCCAAAAACTTGATAGGTCAAGAATTAATCCCTATATTAAACTGCAAGTGTACAGCAATGTCAAAGTAGTATATAGGGTTATCGAATCCACAGGGACACTTGGTCTCAAGAGAATCAAACCGTAGGGAATGAATACTAGAAATAAGCAATGTGATTGTATTGAAAGTAGTGCGAGAAAGTAAATCAGTAGCAGAGATTATTGGTTGTGAAAGCAAGTAATTAAAAGCGTCAAACCTAGGGTATTCTCAAGAAATCAGACTAGCAGACAGTTCATTCAGCAAGGATCTAATTAAGCACAGTTCTAGAACTCAAAACACGGATATAGAATTAACCAAATTCCTTTGCGATAATTCTCTAAGCCTAAGTGCAGCAAACCAAACTTCCGTTTGCGAGAACTAACAGATTAAACTAGCAATAAGTCCAAGTTTGATATGTTCACAATTATCCTAAACCAAACTTCCGTTTGCGCAAAGTTTAATTGCCCAATTTAATTAGTTCAGATTCCTAAACCCCACTTCCGTGACGTATTTAGCAACCTAAGATCTAGATTCTAATTGATCAGGTTAGAACTAGCTTTAAGCACAATTAAATTGAAGAACAGATATAGTTATGAATCCTTAACTGAATTTGAACAAGTCTAGCAAGTCATGAAATCCTATGTGAGAAACCCTAAGTCTAACTAGGAATCTACTCAGACATAGATAATGAAAACATGATCATATGATAAGTAAATTGCATAAAAGAATAAGAGTAAAAGGGGTTCGAAATCTTCTCCAAATACAGATGATGAATCAGGTTCAGATCAGCCCCCAAAAGCTCTAAAAATCCTCTGCTCTTAATTATGAAAGTGTATGGTAAAAAATATAAAGCGTCCCTAATAAAAACACTAAAAACTCCAATATATAGGCATAATCTCGGCCAAGGGCTTCTTTGTAAATATCAGGAACTTCTGGATCAAAGTGCAAATTCTTCACTCTTCTAAACCGCCGAGTTTTTGGCCCATCTCGCTGGTGCAACGATCGTTGCTAGAGTGCAACGATCGACACCTTTCTCTGTTTCGGACAGTGAACTCTATCTCTCGGCCAATCTCTCCAAAAATCTCCAAAATGCTCCATAATCTCCAATTTAGCTCCCAACCTGATTATACCTGTAAAAGACTCTAAAATAACACAAAAGACACTAAAAACATACTTATATCATGGCCTAAAACTAGTAAAAACCATGATATATCACCTTTCTTCAACGTTCTACTGTCGCTTAGGTCCTGCATATTTCTAAATATCAGTACCACAACTAGTATCCAATACATACGTAGAACTTGAATTAATAACACAATACCTAAAGAAGAAGTACCATACATCTCCTTCATCTCTTGTGAATCTTCCAAGAATTTAATGCAATCTCTCTTCCAATGCCCTGACTCATCACAGTAGAAGCATTTTCTAACACCAGATGGGCCTTGTTGGATCCCCTAGGATCTAGGGTTTGATATATTGAATGAAAAACCAACCTCGTTCTTACCTTTGAACTGGCAGCGGAATGAGAATGGTGAACGAGATCAGTGGAGCAACGCAGATGCCTTGCCTCTACCAGCTACACACGCACGCTCGCTGGAAATGGGATGCTAGTGCCGGATCAACGGGATTCGAATCTCTCTGGTGTGTCTACTGTTTCTATCAAGAAAGGTGGACGGCCCTCTGTTTAGGTCGAAACTCTCGAGTTTTTATTCGACCTAAACATGCTTAACGGGCCAGACTTAATTAAGTCCCAACCCGAAAAGCTGTTTCGGAAATTCTGAACTGTGTCGACCGACACACAAGCTGTGTCGATCGACACAACACCATTATATCGATTATAATGTGTATTCAATACACATTAATATGATCATTACCATAATGATCATTCCCATGTCGTAGCTTCCAATTTGCTTAGGTGTGTGACCCTATAGGATCATATAATACTGGTAGTAAGTCTACAACTTACATACTGCAAGAGGCTTCTAGCAAAACATTGCAACCACCCAGTATTATATGAATGTCTGATCTCGACACACAACTATCACAGGAGTGAGTACAAGTGTGATTTCAGGACACTATCCAAACAATCTCCCACTTGTACTGGAATCATCAATTCCTATAATCCTTTTGTCTCTATATCTCGATTTGGCATAAGGCAAGATTGGTGTCATCCTTATTAAGCCAACATCGTGTTTATCGAACTCCTGATCTCATACTGAAATATTACAAACAACTGAACTACAGTTCGTTTGAGTGTGGCCACACATTCTCTCAGTATTCAATCTTCGATAGGCCCTAAGATATTTATCTCCTGTTATACAGGAGGGACAAATCCCATCTTGTTCCATCCCTGTTTCAACGCACACTTCATGATAAACTTGAACAGTGCCGTTATAGTCGCCAGTTACAGGTCGACGTTTGACAAAATCAAAGTATACCAATTCATATGCAAGAAAGCATGATGAACTCAGGTCTAAGGACTATACTCTATAGTCGTAATGAGAACCTCGTATGACACAGATATAACTATCTTGTAGATTTCTCATTGGCGGGTCATGTCCGATCATATGTTCACTAACATGTATCTATGTGACTGACTGCGATAATCATATCATTGGCTCCATGAAACTTAGCCAACAGTCACCTCACAATCTAGTCTCTCACGGTTGTCAGTGTCCCACTTTGACAACCTCGACTAGGGACAAAACATAATTTATGTCATATTTGACTTACATGGTTTCATGATCAAGTCCTCAACTTGATGACCTATAATATGTCATAAACTTATTTTGGGACCATTATTTAGGTCACATTAAATAATGCTGAAATCAAATTTCATTAAAACACTTCCAAAGAATGTTTACAAGAGCATCTTATTATAACAAAAACAAAACTGAAACTCCCACTAGAATCAAGATTACATCTTAAGATCTCTAATGCCTACAGCAGTCGTATGACTCTCATGCTTAGGCCTTGGGAGTGACTTGGTCAGAGGATCAGCGACATTCTCGTCTGTCGGAACTCGGCTGATCTTCACATCACCTCTATTGACGATATCACGAATCAGGTGATATCTCCTCTCAACGTGTTTGGACTTCTGGTGTGACCTGGGTTCTTTCGCCTGAGCAATGGCTCCATTGTTGTCACAAAACAAAGCCACTGGCTCCAAGATACTAGGAACCACACCAAGTTCAGTCATGAACTTCTTGATCCAAACAGCTTCCTTTGCCGCTTCTGAAGCAGCAACATATTCAGCTTCCGTTGTGGAATCAGCTACGGTATTCTGCTTAGAGCTCTTCCAGCTCACTGCACCGCCATTTAGACAGAAGGCATATCCAGATTGTGATCGGAAATCGTCTCTGTCTGTCTGAAAGCTCGCACATCGGTGAATCCATTCACCACAAGTTCTACACTTCCTCCATACACAAGGAATTTATCCTTAGTATGTCTCAAATACTTGAGAATATTCTTGACAGCTGTCCAGTGAGCTTCACCTGGATCAGATTGGTATCTACTCGTCATGCTTAACGCGTAAGCTACATCTGGACGAGTGCAGAGCATGGCATACATAATAGATCCTATTGCAGAAGCATAAGGAATCCTATTCATGCGTTCTCGCTCAGCATGTGTCGCCGGACACTGCTTCTTGCTGAGACTGGTGCCATGAGACATCGGTATGAAGCCCTTCTTGGAATCATGCATCCTGAATCTGTGCAGTACCTTATCAATATAAGTGTCCTGGCACAATCCAATCAGCCTGTTCATTCTATCTCTGTAGATTCTGATTCCAAGAATGTACGCGGCTTCTCCCCTGTCTTTCATGGAAAAACAACTTCCGAGCCAAGTCTTGACAGACTGAAGCAACGGAACGTCATTATCGAGGAGGAGTATGTCATCGACATACAGTACAAGAAACGCAATTTTGCTCCCACTAGTCTGTTGGGATAGTGTCCTGAAATCACACTTGTACTCACTCCTGATGATAGTTGTGTGTCGAGATCAGACATTCGTATAGTACTGGGCGGTTGCAATGTTTTGCTAGAAGCCTCTTGCAATCTGTAAGTTATGGACTTACTACCAGTACTATATGATCCTATAGGGTCACACACCTAAGCATACTGGAAGCTACGACATGGGATTGATCATTATGGTAATGATCATATTAATGTGTATTGGATACACATTATAATCCATAAAAAGGTGTTGTGTCGATCGACACAGCTTGTGTGTCGGTCGACACAGTTCGGGTTTTTCGAAAGGCTTTTCGAATTAAGACTTGATTAAGTCTGACCCCTTAATTGTGTTTTAGGTCGAATATAACAAGTAAGTTTCGACCTAAACACGTAGCCGTCCACTTTTCTTGACAGAAACAGTAGAAACACCAGAGAGAATCGATTCCCGTTGATCTGGCACTAGCATCCCATTTCCAGTGAAGCGTGCGTGTGTATCTGGTAGAGGCAAGGCGTTTGCGTTGCTCCACTGATCTCGTTCACCATCTCAATTCCGCTGCCAGAAAGGTAAGAACGAGGTTGGTTTTCATTCAATATATCAAACCCTAGATCCAGTGGGATCCAACAGTGGTATCAGAGCAGGTTAGGGTTTAGCTATTGAATCTGGTGAAATTAATTCGAAACTTGATGTTGTTGGATTGAATTTTTCCTGTTAAAATCGTTTTATTGAATGTTAATCTCGGATTTTGTTCATGTTGAAAACGATGATACTGTTGAAATCGCACTGTGTCGATCGACACAAAGCGTGTGTCGGTCGACACGCCGCGAAACAAAAACGTAAAATTTAAGGGTTTGTCGCAGGGTGTCGATCGACACAAAGCATGTGTCGGTCGACACAGAGCGAAAACTCGCAATAAAATTTTAGGGTTTGTCGCATAGTATCGATCGACACAAAGCGTGTGTCGGTCGACACAAGGCGAAAAATCCGCAAATAATTTTAGGGTTTCGATCTGAGATCAAGTACCCGTATTCCTGCTGTGTCGGTCGATACACTGGGTGTGTCGGTCGACACAGGCAATGCGATTAGATAGATCGGTTCAATTGGATTGAACTGGTTATTTCGCTCGGTTAATTTTAATTAACCAAATTGGTTCTGGTTTGGTAGTGTCGATCGACACACAGTGTGTGACGATCGACATGGACCATTAAACCGAACCGGTTCAATTGAATTGAATCGGCTAAGTAAATTCGATCCGGTTTGACCGGTTATCGAAGATCGGTTTGAAATGGGTTGCGTCGACCGATGCCAATGGTTGGCGTCGATCGACACAACATTCGCAGATATACTGGTTGGACCACAAATTTGCATATACCAGAACAGTTTAATCCTAAAAGTTCTAGATGAACCTAAAAACTATTAAAACTGAATGTTTTAAATAAACTAATTAATTCTTGGATGTATATTGGATATGCATCAAGATAAAACGGTTCCTTTCTTCAACTAAATATCAAGTTATCTTGATGTCTTGCCCAATCTTGTCTACTGTCAAGACTCGTGTCGTTTGTTGGATAATCTTGGAGTCCTTGATATCCACTGCAACGTGAGTAAGGCAGGTGAACATTGACAGACTTGCAGTGCAACTGTCAGTGATCACAAGACAGAAAATGGATTGGTTATACTTGACTGGGCTGTCAGAAGTTCTGGGCCCAGAGACATCAGAGTGGATTGGACATAGTTTGTCTTATCCACGTCCAAGAGTTGTACCGAGTACAATTAGCAATGATTTGCTTACCTAGATAGCTAAAATTTGGGTAACGGCGAGTCGCCCACTCGAATTTTAGTAATCTGAGGATCTTGGCTCATTGTATTCATCCGAGGAAACATAGTTTTGAATACAATGCGAGTTTTTCTTATTAGATAAGAATTCTCATTTCTTGAGCATTATAACTAAAATCTACCTCTTTTGAATTACAGCTATGTCTGTCTCAAATCACATCAACACTTTCTCACTAAGATCCGTCCTTGAGAAGGACAAGTTAAATGGATCTAATTTCTTGGAATGGTATCGGAACCTGAGAATAGTTCTCAGGCAGGAGAACAAGGAATATGTCCTTGAAAGAGTTCTCACCGAGAGGCCACGTTCCAATGCCCCGCAGACAGAAAAGAATGCTTGGGATAAGCATTCAGCTGATGTCAAAGATGTTAATTGTCTAATGCTGGTGACTATGAACTCTGAGCTGCAGAAGCAATATGAGAACGTGATGTCACCCATTGAGATGATTAACAGCCTGAAAGCTTTGTTTCAGGAGCAAGCTCGCACAGAGAGATACCAGACGGTTAAATCTCTCATGGATTGCAAGCTGGCTAAGGACAGTCCAGTAAGTCCTCATGTCCTTAAAATGATGGGTTACATTGATAACCTGGGGAAACTGGACTGTGCTATTAGCCAGGAGCTAGCCACTGACATGATTCTGCAGTCTTTGCCATCGTGTTTTGATCAGTTCATCATGAACTACAACATGCAAAACATGACTAAGACATTGACTGAGTTGCACGGTATGCTGAAGACAGCAGAGCCGAATCTCAAGAAGGCTACTCCCAATGTCCTGATGGTACAAGGGGGTAAAAGGTTTAAGCGACCTAAGAAGGATAAGGGAAAGGCCCAGGTTGTCCAGACTGAAAGTCAGGACAAGCCCAAGCCGAAGTCCAAATCCGAGCCTTCTCCTGAGGATAAGTGCAACTACTGCAAGCAGTTTGGGCATTGGAAGAGAGACTGCAAGAAGTTCATGGAAGATTACAAGAAGCTGAAGAAGACGTATGATGCGTCTGACTCAGGTATTTATGTTATCGAACTCAATGTTGTGTCTTCTAGTCCTACTTCTAGGGTATTGGATACCGGCTGCGGTGCTCATATTTGTACTGATGTGCAGGCACTAAGAAATAGTAGGATGCTGAAGAAAGGACAAGTGGAGCTATGGGTCGGGAATGGAGCTAAGGTTGCTGCACTGGCCGTAGGCACCTACGAGTTGTCCTTACCATCGGGCATGGTTTTAATTTTAAATAATTGCTACTTTGTACCTGCGATAAGCAGAAACATAATTTCAGTTTCCGTTTTGGATTTGGAAGGTTTTGATTTTGCTGTTAAGAATAAAGTTTGTTCTTTTAATCGTGATGGTACATTTTATGGTAGCGCCCCATTAGATAATGGGTTATATGTTTTAAACCAAGAAATGCCTGTCTTTAACATAAATACAAAGCGGTTTAATTCCAAGGACGAAAACCCGACTTTCTTATGGCATTGTCGTTTGGGCCATATCAATGAGAAACGCATCCAAAGGCTCCATCGAAATGGGCTTCTGGGCTCATTTGATTTTGAATCATGTGAGAAATGTGAATCTTGCTTGGTGGGCAAAATGGCTAGAGCCCCTTTCAACAAACCAAATGAAAGGGCCAGTGACTTATTGGGCCTTATTCATACTGATGTATGTGGGCCGATGAGTACTGTTGCCAGAGGAAATTACAAGTACTTCATTACCTTCACTGATGATTTCAGTAGGTATGGCTATGTCTATTTGATGAGACACAAGTCAGAATCCTTTGATAGATTCAAGGAATTCAAGAATGAAGTACAGAATCAACTTGGCAAAAGTATCAAAGTCCTGCGATCGGATCGCGGAGGAGAATACTTGAGTCAAGAATTCAGCGACTATCTGAGCGAGTGTGGAATTATTTCACAACTCACTCCTCCTGGTACACCCCAATGGAATGGAGTGTCAGAGAGGAGGAATCGAACCTTATTGGATATGGTTCGGTCTATGATGAGTCATTCTAATCTTCCATTATCCTTTTGGGGATACGCTCTAGAAACGTCTGCGTTTACACTAAATAGGGTGCCATCTAAATCAGTGGAAAAGACACCACATGAACTGTGGACTGGGAATGTTCCTAGTCTGTCTTTCCTGAGGATTTGGGGATGTGAGGCTTATGTCAAACGATTAATCTCTGACAAGCTTGCACCCAAATCAGATAAATGCTACTTCGTTGGTTATCCTAAGGAAACCAAGGCATACTACTTTTACAACCAATCTGAGAACAAAGTATTTGTTGCTCGGGACTGTTCTTTTCTTGAGAGGGAGTTTCTCTCTAAGAAAAACAGTGGGAGTAAAGTACATCTTGAAGAAATTCAAGATGCACAGGAAGCCACTCATCCTATTGAGGAAGAGCAGCAGCTGGATCCACAAAGTTCTGTGGAACCGGCACCTGTGGAGCCTGAAGTTCGCAGGTCCGGAAGGATCCGTCACGAACCCGAGAGATACTATGGATTTCTCGTAACCGATTCCAATGATCTGATGATCATTGAAAGTGACGAACCAGCGACCTTCGCGGAAGCAATGATGGACCCGGACTCCGAAAAGTGGCTTGGAGCCTCTAAATCCGAAATGGGATCCATGTCAGAAAACCAAGTATGATCCTTAGTCGATTTACCTAATGGTGCAAAAGCCATTGAGTGTAAATGGATCTTCAAGAAGAAGATTGACGTGGATGGCAATGTACAGATTTACAAAGCGAGGTTGGTGGCTAAAGGTTTCAAGCAAATTCATGGTATTGACTATGATGAAACCTATTCCCCAATCGCTATGTTTAAATCCATTCGGATTCTTCTAGCGATTGCCGCTCATTATGATTATGAGATTTGGCAAATGGATGTCAAAACCGCATTCCTGAATGGTATTCTGGAAGAGGATGTGTATATGACACAGCCTGAAGGTTTTGTCGATCCTAAGAACGCTGGGAAAGTATGCAAGCTTCATAAATCCATTTATGGATTAAAGCAAGCATCACGGAGTTGGAATCTTCGTTTTGATGAAGCAGTAAAACAATTTGGTTTCATCAAGAACGAAGAGGAACCATGTGTTTACAAGAAGACTAGTGAGAGCAAAATTGCGTTTCTTGTACTGTATGTCAATGACATAATCCTCCTCGGTAATGATGTTCCGTTGCTTCAGTCTGTCAAGACTTGGCTCGGAAGTTGTTTTTCCATGAAAGACATGGGAGAAGCCGCAAACATTCTTGGAATCAGAATCTACAGAGATAGATTGAATAGGCTGATTGGATTGTGCCAGGACACTTATATTGATAAGGTGTTGCACAGATTCAGATTGCAAGATTCCAAGAAGGGCTTCATACCGATGGCTCATGGCATGAGTCTCAGCAAGAAGCAGTGTCCGGCGTCACCTGCTGAGCGAGAACGCATGAATAGGATTCCTTATGCTTCTGCAATAGGATCTATTATGTATGCCATGCTCTGCACTCGTCCAGATGTAGCTTACGCGTTAAGCATGACGAGTAGATACCAATCTGATCCAGGTGAAGCTCACTGGACAGCTGTCAAGAATATTCTCAAGTATTTGAGACATACTAAGGATAAATTCCTTGTGTATGGAGGAAGTGTAGAACTTGTGGTGAATGGATTCACCGATGCGAGCTTTCAGACAGACATAGACGATTTCCGATCACAATCTGGATATGTCTTCTGTGTAAATGGCGGTGCAGTGAGCTGGAAGAGCTCTAAGCAGAATACCGTAGCTGATTCCACAACGGAAGCTGAATATGTTGCTGCTTCAGAAGCGGCAAAGGAAGCTGTTTGGATCAAGAAGTTCATGACTGAACTTGGTGTGGTTCCTAGTATCTTGGAGCCAGTGGCTTTGTTTTGTGATAACAATGGAGCCATTGCTCAGGCGAAAGAACCCATGTCACACCAGAAGTCCAAACACGTGGAGAGGAGATATCACCTGATTCGTGATATCGTCAATAGAGGTGATGTGAAGATCAGCCGAGTTCCGACAGACGAGAATGTCGCTAATCCTCTGACTAAGTCACTCCCAAGGCCTAAGCATGAGAGTCATACGACTGCTGTAGGCATTAGAGATCTTAAGATGTAATCTTGATTCTAGTGGGAGTTTTTAGTTTTGTTTTAGTTATAATAAGACGCTCTTGTAAACATTCTTTTGGAAATGTTTAATGAAATTTGATTTCAGCATTATTTATTGTGATCAAAATAATGGTCCCAAAATAAGTTTATGACATATTATAGGTCATCAAGATGAGGACTTGATCATGAAACCCTATAAGTTAATAAATTATTTTGTCCCTAGTCGAGGTTGTAGAATTGGGACACTGACAACCGTTAGAGACTAGATTGTGAGGTGACTGTTGGCTAAGTTTCATGGAGCCAATGATATGATTATCGCAGTCAGTCACATAGATATATGTTAGTGAACATATGATCGGACATGACCCGCTAATGAGAAGTCTACAAGATAGTTATATCTGTGTCATAAGAGGTTCTCATTATGACTATAGAGTATAGTCCTTATACCTGAGTTCATCATGCTTTCTTGCATATGAACTGGTACACTTTGACTTTGTCAAACGTCGACCTGTAACTGGTGACTATAACGGCACTGTTCAAGTACATCATGAAGTGTGCGTTGAAACAGTGATGGAACAAGATGGGATTTGTCCCTCCTGTATAACAGGAGATAAATATCTCAGGGCCTATCGAAGATTTAATACTGAGAAAATGTGTGGCCGCACTCAAACGAACTGTAGTTCAGTTGTTTGTAATGTTCAGTATGAGATCAGGAGTTCGATAAACACGATGTTGTCTTAATAAGGATGACACCAATCTTGCCTTATGCCAAATCGAGATGTAGAGACAAAAGGATTATAGGAATTGATGATTCCAGTACAAGTGGGAGATTGTTGGGATAGTGTCCTGAAATCACACTTGTACTCACTCCTGATGATAGTTGTGTGTCGAGATCAGACATTCGTATAGTACTGGGCGGTTGCAATGTTTTGCTAGAAGCCTCTTGCAATTTGTAAGTTATGGACTTACTACCAGTACTATATGATCCTATAGGGTCACACACCTAAGCATACTGGAAGCTACGACATGGGATTGATCATTATGGTAATGATCATATTAATGTGTATTGGATACACATTATAATCGATAAAAAGGTGTTGTGTCGATCGACACAGCTTGTGTGTCGGTCGACACAGTTCGGGTTTTTCGAAAGGCTTTTCGAATTAAGACTTGATTAAGTCTGGCCAGTTAATTGTGTTTTAGGTCGAATATAACAAGTAAGTTTCGACCTAAACACGTAGCCGTCCACTTTTCTTGATAGAAACAGTAGAAACACCAGAGAGAATCGATTCCCGTTGATCCGGCACTAGCATCCCATTTCCAGTGAAGCGTGCGTGTGTATCTGGTAGAGGCAAGGCGTTTGCGTTGCTCCACTGATCTCGTTCACCATCTCAATTCCGCTGCCAGAAAGGTAAGAACGAGGTTGATTTTCATTCAATATATCAAACCCTAGATCCAGTGGGATCCAACATAGTATTCTTTTAAACACATGGTTCCTCTTCGTTCTTGATGAAACCAAATTGTTTAACTGATTCATCAAAACGAAGATTCCAACTCCGTGATGCTTGCTTCAATCCATAAATGGATTTATGAAGCTTGCATACCTTCCCAGCGTTCTTAGGATCGACAAAACCTTCAGGCTGTGTCATATACACATCCTCTTCCAGAATACCATTCAGGAATGCGGTTTTGACATCCATTTGCCAAATCTCATAATCATAATGAGCGGCAATCGCTAGAAGAATCCGAATGGATTTAAGCATAGCGACTGGGGAATAGGTTTCATCATAGTCAATACCATGAATTTGCTTGAAACCTTTAGCCACCAACCTCGCTTTGTAAATCTGTACATTGCCATCCACGTCAATCTTCTTCTTGAAGATCCATTTACACTCAATGGCTTTTGCACCATTAGGTAAATCGACCAAGGACCATACTTGGTTTTCTGACATGGATCCCATTTCGGACTTAGAGGCTCCAAGCCACTTTTCGGAGTCCGGGCCCATCATTGCTTCCGCA
Source organism: Orychophragmus violaceus (assembly GCA_030180135.1). Lineage (NCBI taxonomy): Eukaryota > Viridiplantae > Streptophyta > Magnoliopsida > Brassicales > Brassicaceae > Orychophragmus > Orychophragmus violaceus. Next base: position 24,207,625 of record CM058230.1, on the reverse strand, counting down.
AAGGTCGCTAGTTCGTCACTATAAATGATCATCAGATCATTTGAATCGGTCACGAGAAATCCATAGTATCTCTCGGGTTCGTGACGGATCCTTCCGGATCTGCGAACTTCAGGCTCCACAGGCGCCGGTTCCACAGAACTTTGTGGATCCAACTGCTGCTCTTCCTCAGCAGGTTGAGCAATCTCCTGTGCATCTCGAATTTCTTCAAGATGTACTTTACTCCCACTGTTTTTCTTAGAGAGAAACTCCCTCTCAAGAAAAGAACAGTCCCGATCAACAAATACTTTGTTCTCAGATTGGTTGTAAAAGTAGTATGCCTTGGTTTCCCTAGGATAACCAACGAAGTAGCATTTATCTGATTTGGGTGCAAGCTTGTCAGAGATTAAACGTTTGACATAAGCCTCACAACCCCAAATCCTTAGGAAAGACAGACTAGGAACATTCCCAGTCCACAGTTCATGTGGTGTCTTTTCCACTGATTTAGATGGTACTCTATTTAGTGTAAACGCAGACGTTTCTAGAGCGTATCCCCAAAAGGATAATGGAAGATTTGAATGACTCATCATAGACCGAACCATATCCAATAAGGTTCGATTCCTCCTCTCTGATACTCCATTCCATTGGGGTGTACCAGGAGGAGTGAGTTGTGAAATAATTCCACACTCGCTCAGATAGTCGCTGAATTCTTGACTCAAGTATTCTCCTCCGCGATCCGATCGCAGAACTTTGATACTTTTGCCAAGTTGATTCTGTACTTCATTCTTGAATTCCTTGAATCTATCAAAGTATTCCGACTTGTGTCTCATCAAATAGACATAGCCATACCTACTGAAATCATCAGTGAAGGTAATGAAGTACTTGTAATTTCCTCTGGCAACAGTACTCATCGGCCCACATACATCAGTATGAACAAGGCCCAATAAGTCACTGGCCCTTTCATTTGGTTTGTTGAAAGGGGCTCTAGCCATTTTGCCTATCAAACAAGATTCGCATTTTTCACATGATTCAAAATTAAATAAGCCCAGAAGCCCATTTCTATGGAGCCTTTGGATGTGTTTCTCAATTATGTGGCCCAAACGACAATGCCATAAGAAAGTCGGGTTTTCGTCATTAGACTTAAACCGCTTTGTATTTATGTTAAAGACAGGCATTTCATGGTTTAAAATATATAACCCATTATCTAATGGGGCGCTACCAAAAAACGTACCATCACGATTAAAAGAACAAACTTTATTCTTAACAGCAAAATTAAAACCTTCCAAATCCAAAACGGAAACTGAAATTATGTTTCTGCTTATCGCAGGTACAAAGTAGCAATTACTTAAAATTAAAACCATGTCCGACGGTAAGGACAACTCGTAGGTGCCTACGGCCAGTGCAGCAACCTTAGCTCCATTCCCGACCCGTAGCTCCACATGTCCTTTCTTCAGCGTCCTACTGTTTCTTAGTGCCTGCACATTTGTACAAATATGAGCACCGCAGCCGGTATCCAATACCCACGAAGTAGGACTAGAAGACATAACATTAAGTTCGATAACATAAATACCTGAGTCAGACGCATCATACGTCTTCTTCAGCTTCTCTTCCAATGCCCCAACTGCTTGCAGTAGTTGCACTTATCCTCAGGAGAAGGCCCGGATTTGGGCTTCGGCTTGGGCTTGTCCTGACTTTCAGCCTGGACAACCTGGGCCTTACCCTTACCCTTCTTCGGTTTCTTAAACCTTTTTCCCCCTTGTACCATCAGGACACTGGGAGTAGCCTTCTTGAGATTCGGTTCTGCTGTCTTCAGCATACCGTGCAACTCAGTCAATGTCTTAGTCATATTTTGCATGTTGTAGTTCATGATGAACTGATCAAAACACGACGGCAAAGACTGCAGAATCATGTCAGTGGCTAGCTCCTGGCTAATGGAACGGTCCAGTTTCCCCAGGTTATCAATGTAACCCATCATTTTAAGGACATGAGGACTTACTGGACTGTCCTTAGCCAGCTTGCAATCCATGAGAGATTTAACCGTCTGGTATCTCTCTGTGCGAGCTTGCTCCTGAAACAAAGCTTTTAGGCTGTTAATCATCTCAATGGGTGACATCATGTTCTCATATTGCTTCTGCAGCTCAGAGTTCATAGTCACCAGCATTAGACAATTAACATCTTTGACATCAGCTGAATGCTTATCCCAAGCATTCTTTTCTGTCTGCGGGGCATTGGAACGTGGCCTCTCGGTGAGAACTCTTTCAAGGACATATTCCTTGTTCTCCTGCCTGAGAACTATTCTCAGGTTCCGATACCATTCCAAGAAATTAGATCCATTTAACTTGTCCTTCTCAAGGACGGATCTTAGTGAGAAAGTGTAGATGTGATTTGAAACAGACATAGATGTAATTCAAAAGAGGTAGATTTTAGTTATAATGCTCAAGAAATGAGAATTCTTATCTAATAAGAAAACTCGCATTGTATTCAAAACTATGTTTCCTCAGATGAATACAATGAGCCAAGATCCTCAGATTACTAAAATTCGAGTGGGCGACTCGCCTTTACTTAAACTTTAGTTATCTAGGTAAGCAAATCATTGCTAATTGTACTCAGTACAACTCTTGGTCGTGGATAAGACAAACTATGTCCAATCCACTCTGATGTCTCTGGGCCCAGAACTTCCGTTAGCCCAGTCAAGTAAAACCAATCTTTTTCTGTCTAGCGATCACTGACAGTTGCACTGCAAGTCTGTCAATGACCACCTGCCTTACTCATGTTGCAGTGGATATCAAGGACTCCAAGAATATCCAACAAACGACACGAGTCTTGACAGTAGACAAGATCGGGCAAGACATCAAGATCACTTGATATTTAGTTGAGGAAAAGAACCGTTTTATCTTGATGCATATCCAATATACATCCAAGAATTTATTAGTTTATTTAAAACATTCAGTTTTAATAGTTTTAGGTTCATATAGAACTTTTAGGATTAAATTGTTATGGTATATGCAAATTTGTGGTCCAACCAGCACATCTGCGAACGTCGTGTCGATCGACGCCAACCATTGGCATCGGTCGACGCAGCCATACTTAAACCAATCTTCGATAACTGGTTAAACCGGATCGAATTTACTTAACCGATTCAATCCAATTGAACCGGTTCGGTTTATTGGTCCATGTCGATCGTCACACACTGTGTGTCGATCGACATTACCAAACCAGAACCAGTTGGTTAATTAAAATTAACCGAGCGAGACAACCAGTTCAATCCAATTGAACCGATCTATCTAATCACTTTGCCTGAGTCGACCGACACACCCAGTGTATCGACCGACATGGCAGGAATACGGGCACTCGATCTCAGATCGAAACCCCTAAAATTATTTGCGGATTTTCGCTTTGTGTCGACCGACACACGCTTTGTGTCGATCTATACTTTGCGACAAACCCTAAAATTTTATTGCGAGTTTTCGCTCTGTATCGACCGACACACGCTTTTTGTCGATTGACACCCTGCGACAAACCCTAAAATTTTACGTGTTATTTCGCGGAGTGTCGACCGACACACGCTTTGTGTCGATCGACACAGTGCGATTTCAATAGTTCATCGATTTTTCAACAGGAACAAAACCGAGAATAAAACATGAAAACACGATTTCAACATGCAACAATCAATTCAACAACATCAAGTTTCGAATTATTTGCATCAGATTCAATAGCTAAACCCTAACAACGCTCTGATACCACTGTTGGATCCCCTAGGATCTAGGGTTTGATATATTGAATGAAAAACCAACCTCGTTCTTACCTTTGAACTGGCAGCGAAATGAGAATGGTGAACGAGATCAGTGGAGCAACGCAGATGCCTTGCCTCTACCAGATACACATGCACGCTCACTGGAAATGGGATGCTAGTGCCGGATCAACGGGATTCGAATCTCTCTGGTGTGTCTACTGTTTCTATCAAGAAAGGTGGACGGCCCTCTGTTTAGGTCGAAACTCTCGAGTTTTTATTCGACCTAAACATGCTTAACGGGCTAGACTTAATTAAGTCCCAACCCGAAAAGCTGTTTCGGAAATTCCGAACTGTGTCGACCGACACACAAGCTGTGTCGATCGACACAACACCATTATATCGATTATAATGTGTATTCAATACACATTAATATGATCATTACCATAATGATCATTCCCATGTCGTAGCTTCTAGTTTTCTTAGGTGTGTGACCCTATAGGATCATATAATACTGGTAGTAAGTCTACAACTTACAGACTGCAAGAGGCTTCTAGCAAAACATTGCAACCACCCAGTATTATACGAATATCTGATCTCGACACACAACTATCACAGGAGTGAGTACAAGTGTGATTTCAGGACACTATCCCAACAGGCCTGACTTGGGCTTATAAGATGACACAGGCTTATCCTGATTCCAAATCTGGACGGCCCTGCCTCTACCCTTGCCAACACAAGATTTCTCAAATATTTTACCCTTTATGATGTCTTGCTCTGCTGTTTTGAGCATTCCATGCAGCTCAGTCAACGTCTTCGTCAAGTTATTCTTGATATAGCTTTTGATAAACTTATCATAACTAGACGGCAGTGACTGCAGAATGATGTCAGTGGCCAACTCTAAGCTGACAGGACATTCCAGTTTCCCCAGGTTATCAATGTAACCCATCATTTTAATGACATGAGGACTCACTGGAGCATCCTCTGGTAGCTTGCACCCAGTGAGAGACTTCACCATCTGGAATCTCTCAACTCGTGCCAGATCCTGAAACTTCAGTTTCAGGCTGGATCATCTCTACTGGCGACTCCATGTTCTCATACTGACTCTTCAAGTCTGAGTTCATGGTAGCCAACATCAGACTATGCACATCTACCGCATCAATATAATGCTTATTCCAAGCATCATATACTGCATTCGAGCGATTGGTCCCAAGCCTTTCTGGAAGAGCTTTCTCAAGGACATAGTCCTTGCTCTCCTGCTTGAGAATTAATCTCAAATTCCGATACCAATCCAGGAAGTTGGATCCATTTAACCTGTCCTTCTCAAGGACGGATCGCAACGAGAAAGTAGTCATAGACATAAGCTGAAATCCAAGAAAACAAATATTTAGTTATGTATATGATGAGAAATCTTATCTAATAAGAAAACTCCCATTATATTCAAACAATGTTTCCTCTATGAATATAATGATCCAAGATCCGTACTTCACCAAAATCTGAGTGGGCGACTCGCCATCACCCAAAATTCAGTTATCTAGGTAAGCAAATCATTGCCAATTGTACCCAATACAACTCTTGGTCACAGATAAGACAATCCATGTCTCATCTACTCTGACGTCTCTGGGCCCAGAACTTCTGATAGCCCAGTCAAGTAAACCAATCTCTTCTGTCTTGTGATCATTGACAGTCGCACTGCGAGTCTATCAATGATCATCTGCCTTGCTCAGGTCACTGTGGATACCAAGGACTCCAAGACTATCCAACAATGAACCGATTCTTGACAGTAGACGAGATTGGGCAAGACATCAAGGTCACTTGATGTTTACTTTGAGGAAACTAAAACCAAAAGTTTAGCAAATCAATCTCTTAGGTCATGTAATTGTTGATGTTTAGCACTGCAAATCCATCAACATAACTACCTGTCTTACTCACGTAATTGTGGACACCAAGCTCTTGGCTAGACTATCACACAACGAAATGAGTCTTGACAGTTGACCATATTGAAGCTAAGCTTTGATCAAGGTTTAGGTCGAGTTTGGTTTCTGCAAATTCAAAGTTCAATAACCAGAATTTCGAGCACTGTATCGATCGACGCAAGCTATGTCTGTCGATCAACACCACCAAACAAAACCGAACTTCAATAACCGGTTAACCCGGTTAATCGAACCGGTCATGTCGATCGACACAACCCGTGTGTGACGGTCGACATAGACCTTATCCGAAAACAGTTTTGATAACCGGTCCAATCCAATTGAACCGACTTATCAAATCAAACTGATCTTAACCATTCAAATTGGTTTATACTAATTGCGATGATCAGTTCAATCCAATTGAACCAATTCATCCAATTTAAGCTGTTTTAATCAGTTTCATCTAATTGCGATAACCGATCCAATTCAATTGAGTCGACTTATCCAATCAAACCGATTCAACTCATCGGTTCATTCTAATTGAGATAATCAGTTCAATCCAATTGAACCAATTCATCCAATTTAAACCGATCTGCTCGGACTTAACCAAGCATGATAACCGGTCCAATCCAATTGAACCAGTTAACCATTCGCTAGGTATGTGTCGACCGTGAAGGAATTTCTAGCAGATCCTAATCCAATTAGGCAATCCTGGTCTGAATTCCAAGCCTAGGATCTAGGGTTCATGTAATTGAATCTAGGGATCTCAGAATTACCTGGTGATTAGCAGCGGAAGATTTGCAGATAATCGAGATCTAAGGCGCCTCAAGTGCTGCGCCTCTACTGGTATCCACACGCACACAAACTGAACAGCAGGGATGCTAGTGCCTATAGAGATCCAATCTCTTCAGAGGTTTCTATTCAAGTTCTGGTGGCTGTGAATTAGGTTAGGAATCAGTTTAGGTCGACCATATATCTTATATATGTCGACTTAAACCGTAACGGAATTAACCAACGATTAAACCGAATTAATCTGATTAATCCGCGAGTTGCATCGATCGATGCACTACTGCAACGATCGACACTGCCCCAGAATATTGATATCGAATGCATATCAAATATGCATTCACTGGATCATTACATTAATGATCAACCTCGTCTTTAACGTCCAGTTTGCTTAGGTGTGTGACCCTGTAGGATCATATAACACTAGCAATGAGTTCTAAACTCATTGATCATAAGTGGCTTCTAGCAAAGCATTATGACTACCCAGTGTCATATGATTGTCTCATCTCGACAATACGACTTTCACTTGGAGTAAGTACAATAGATTTCAGGACATTCCCAGCAATCTCCCACTTGTACTGGAATCATCTATTCCTTCAATCCCTTCGTCACTATATCTCGATCTGGCATAAGGCAAGATCTGTGTCACCCTTATTTAGCCAAGATCATGTTCATCGAACTCCGATTTATACTGACAAGACAAACGACTGACAATCACCTCGTTTGAGTGTGGCCACACATTTCTCAGTATCAAATCTTCGATGGCCCCTGAGATATTTATCTCCTGTTATATAGGAGGGACAAATCCCATCTTGTTCCATCCCTGTCTCTTCACACGCTTCATGATACGCCCAATCAATGCCTTTATAGTCACCAGTTACGGCTGACGTTTGACAAGGTTAAAGCGGACCAATTCACATGTAAGAAAACATGATGAACTCAGGTCTAAGGACTATACTTTATAGTGGTAATGAAAACTCTCATGACACTTATATAACTATCCCGTAGAGTTCTCATCAGTGGGTCATGTCCGATCCTGTGTTCTCCAACACATATCTATGTGATTGACTTTAATACTCTTATTAATGACTCCATGAAACTTAGTCATCAGTCACCTCACATACTAGTCTCACGCGGTTGTTAATGTCCCACTTTAACAACCTCGACCAGGGACCAACATAATTTATGTCATTTATTATCTATAGGGTTTCATGATCAAGTCACATACTTGATGACCTATAAAATGTCATAAATTACTTTGAGACTATTATTTAATAACTCTTATTAAATAATACAAATGTCAGATTTCAATAACATAATCAAATTATGTTTATACGAACATCATATCATAACTAAAATTAATAATAATGACTCCCACTAAAATTAAGATCACATCTTAAGACATCTAATGCCTTTAGTAGTAGCCTGACCCTCATTCGCCCTTGCTCAGCGTGTGTCGAAAGACACTGCGTCTTGCTAAGAGTAATGCCAAGAGTCATTTGCACGAAGCCCTTCTTGGAATCCTGCATATTGGACATGTGCAAGGCCTTATCACTATAAGTATCTTGACACAATCCAATTAGCTTATCCAATCTATCTCTATAGATTCTTATTCCAAGAGTGTATACGGTTTCTCCCATAATTTTATCGAAAAACAACTTTCGAATCAAGTCTTAACAGACTGAAACAATGGAACTTCATTTCCGAGAAGTAGTATGTTATCAACGTACAATACCAGAAATGCAACTGCGCTCCCACTAGTCCTCTTGTAAACATACGGTTCCTCTTCATTAATGACGAAGTCAAACCTTTTGACTGCTTTATCAAAACGAAGATTTCAACTCCGAGATGCTTGCTTCAATCCATAAATGGATCGGTGAAGCTTGCATATCTTCCTAGCTTCATTAGGATCAATGAAAACTTCAGGTTGTGTCATGTACACATCCCTTTCCAGAATTCCATTAAGGAAAACTGTTTTCACATCCATCTGCCAGATCTCATAACCATTATGAGTGGCGGTTGCTAGGAAAATTTGAATGGATATAAGCACAGTGGCTGGGATTAGGTTTCTTCACAGTTAATACCATGAATTTACTTGAAACCTTTTGCCTCCAACCTAGCTTTGTACATCCATGTCAATCTTTCTTCTTGAAAACCCATTTACTCACAATGGCTTCTACACCATCGGGTAAATCAATCCAAGTCATACTTGGTTCTGTGACATGGATCCTATTTCGGGTTCAGTGGCTTTTAGCCATTTTCGGAGTCTAAGGCCCATCATTGCTTCTTCAAAATTTGTAGGCCCGTCACTTTCAATGATCAGTAGATCACGGCAATTGGTTACGAGAAATCCATATTTCTCGGGTTCGTGACGGATCCTTTCGGATCTGCGAGCTTCAGTTTTCTGTAAAAGTCGCACACACATATCTCATATGTATACTTTTACCACGACCTAATTAACCAAGATTTAAACCGAAGTTAATTAAGTCATCCGCGATCTGTGTCGATCGATGCAACTTTTGTGTCGATCGACACTTCTTCAGAAACTCGCCATTTAGATGTATATCGAATATACATTCACCAGATCCTTTATAAACTTTAGGCATCACAGGTGCAGGTTCTACAACTCTTTGTAGATCCAACTGCTGCTCTTCCTCATCAGGTTGAGCAGTCTCCTGTGATTTTCGAATTTCTTCGAGTTGTACTTTTACTCCCACTGTTCTTCTTGGAAAGAAAGTCTTTCTCAAGAAAACATAGTTCCGAGCAACAAACAATTTGTTCTCGAACTGGTTGTAAAAGTAACATGCCTTGGTTTTGTTAGGACAACCAATAAAGTAGCACTTATCAGATTTGGGTGTGAGCTTATCAGAGATTAAACGTTTTATATAAGTCTTGCAACTCCAAATCTCCATGATGGATAAATCAGAGACATTTACATTCCACATCTCATGTGGTATCTCTGTAACTGATTTTGATGGAACTCTATTTAAAGTAAACTCAGACATTTCTAGAGCGTATTCTTAGAAGGATAATGGAAGATCTAAGTGACTCATCATTGATCGAACCATATCTAATAAAGTCCGATTCAGGAGGAGTGACTTGTGAAACACTTTCACAATCTCTCAGATGATCACTAAATTCTTGACTTAAGTGTTCACCTCCATGATCTCATCGTAGAGGTTTGATACCTTTGCCAAATTGATTCTATACTTCATTTTGGAACTCTTTGAACTTTTTCAAAGATTCTGACTTATGTCTTATAAATAAGACATAACCGTACCTACTGAAATTATTAGTAAAGGTAATGAAGTACTGAAATTTTCCTCTAGCACTAGTGCTCATCGGCTCATATACATCCGTATGTGTAAAGCCCAATAAGCCTCTGGCCCTTTCATTTTGTTCGTTCGCAACCTGTATCGACCGATGCACCGTTTGTGTCGATCGATACTACCTTTGTTGAAAGGGGCCTTCGTCATTTTATCCAATAAACAAGATTCACTTTACTCATTATGATTCATAATCAGATGAGCCCAAAAGCCCATCGCTATGGAGCTTCTGAATCTATTTCTCATTTATGTAGCCCAAAACGACAATGCCAGAGAGAAGTTTGATTCGTATCATTTGACTTGAATCTCTTGGTATTAATGTTATATTTAGGCACATTCTGGTTTAGAACATAAAGTCCATTCTCTAATGGATTGCTACTATAAAATATATCAATGTAATCAAATGAATAACACTTATTCTTAATTTGAAAACTGATATCCTTCCATATCCAAACAAGGAATAGAAATAATCTTTATGCTCACAGCAGATACATAGTAGCAATTCTTAAGTTCTAAACATGCCATAAAAGGAAAAACAAATGAAATACTCCTACGGTTAATGCAGCAACTCTTGCTCCATTCCCACTCATAGGTCCACTTGTCCTTTCTCCATGGTCCTACTTTTGCTCAGGCCCTGCACATTTTCACAAAATATGAGTACCACAGCTGGTATCTAATACCCAATAAGTAGGACTATAAGAAGAAACATTTACTTCTATAACATATTACCTGAAGAAGAAGTCTCGTACGTCTTCTTCAGCTTCTCATAATCTTCCAAGAATTTATTGCAGTTTCTTTTCAGATGCCCATAACCATTACAATAACGGCACTTAACATCTTCAGAAGGACTGGTTTTAACCTTAGGAGCATGGCCAGACTCGCTTGGATTCACAATCGAGCTCGTCTTGCCATCACCCTTGTTCTTACCAAGTTTCTTAAACTTTTTACCCTTTTGTACCATAAGGACATTTGGGGTGTCCTTCTTGATGTTAGGTTCAGCAGTCTTAAGCATCCCATGCAATTCAGCCAACGTCTTCGTCAAGTTGTTCATGTTATAATTCATAACAAATTGATCATAGCTTGACGGCAGTGACTGAAGAATGATGTCAGTAGCCAACTCTTGGCTAATGGGACAGTCCAGTTTCCCCAGGTTATCAATATAACCCATCATCTTAATGACATGAGGACTAACTGGTTCGCCCTTTGGTAGCTTGCACTCAATCAGAGACCTAACCGTCTGGTATCTCTGAGTTCGTGCCTGCTCCTGAAACATACTTTTCAGGCCAGTGATCATCTCTTTTGGCGACTCCACGTACTCATATTGCTTCTGCAATTCCGAGTTCATGGTAGCCAACATGAGACAACTCACATCCACCGCATCATTAGAATGCTTATCCCAAGCATCCTTATCTGACTGCCAGGCATTGGCTCGGTACTTCTTGGGGAGAACTTTCTCAAGGACATAGTCCTTTTTCTCTTGTTTGAGAACAATTCTCAAACTCCGATACCATTCAAGAAAGTTGGAACCATTTAACTTGTCCTTCTCAAGGACGGATCGCAGGGAGAAATTGTTACGATGGTTTGTGCTAGACATAGCTGGAAAAACAAGGGAGGTTTAGTTATGATGTTCAAGAAATGAGAAGTCTTAACTATTAAGAAAACTCGCATTATATTCAAACAATGTTTCCTCAGATGAATATAATGATCCAAGACCCTTACTTCACTAAAATTGAGTGAGCCACTGGCTATCACCCAAATTTTAGCTATCTAGGTAAGCAACAACTTTGCTAGTTATATCCAATATAACTCTTGGTTGTGGATCGACATCTCATGCCCAATCCACCTGATGTCTCTAGGCCCAAAACGATTTTGATAGCCCAGTCAAATAAACCAATCTCTTAAGTCATGTAATTGTTGACGCCTTGCACTGCAAGCCCATCAACACGATTACTTCCTGCCTTACTCATGTAATTGTGGATACCTTGCACTGCAAGCCTATCACTCAATGAAACGAGTCTTGACAGTTGACAAGATTGGAAAGACATCAAGTATCACTTGATATTTGATTGAGGAACAGAATCATTTAAAACATTCAGTTTTATTATGTTTTAATTCTTATAATTAATTGATTTATATTGCTTTGGTTATGTGATTTCAGGTTCCATAACCTAATCATCGATTCTGATGTCGACCGACACTACTATAGTGTTTACTGACACAGAATAACCAAAAGCAATCCGCGATAACCGATCAATCCAATTGATCCGGTTTTGAATATCGGTCAGTGTCGATCGATGCTACATTAGCATCGATCGATACCAACCCGATCAAACCAATCGCAATTAAACCATTCACAGTTTTCAACCATCATTAACCAAGCTCGATAACCGGTCCAATCCAATTGAACCGATTCATCAATCTCGCGAGGTTTGTGTCGATCGATGCAACGCTTGTGTTGATCGACACTAGGCGAAAACTAAGGTTTATTCGGGTTTTCGCCCTGCATCGGCATCGATCGACACCATGCGAAAAACCCTAAATTTTATTCGGGTTTTCGCCCTGTGTCGATCGATGCCGGATTGGCAACGATCGACACCATGCAAAAAACCCTAAGACGTTTTTTCGAACAAACCCTAAACTAGGTTTTTATGAAAATGAATTTTAGCAAGTTTGTATCAACCATACACAGATTCAGATTCAACTAATCTAATCAACATGCTACAGATTCAATGGAACCCTAAAGCTCTGATACCACTGAAGGAATTTCTAGCAGATCCTAATCCAATTAGGCAATCCTGGTCTGAATTCCAAGCCTAGGATCTAGGGTTCATGTAATTGAATCTAGGGATATCAGAATTACCTGGTGATTAGCAGCGGAAGATTTGCAGATAATCGAGATCTAAAGCGCCTCAAGTGCTGCGCCTCTACTGGTATCCACACGCACACAAACTGAACAGCAGGGATGCTAGTGCCTATAGAGATCCAATCTCTTCAGAGGTTTCTATTCAAGTTCTGGTGGTTGTGAATTAGGTTAGGAATCAGTTTAGGTCGACCATATATCTTATATATGTCGACTTAAACCGTAACGGAATTAACCAACGATTAAACCGAATTAATCTGATTAATCCGCGAGTTGCATCGATCGATGCACTACTGCAACGATCGACACTGCCCCAGAATATTGATATCGAATGCATATCAAATATGCATTCACTGGATCATTACATTAATGATCAACCTCGTCTTTAACGTCCAGTTTGCTTAGGTGTGTGACCCTGTAGGATCATATAACACTAGCAATGAGTTCTAAACTCATTGATCATAAGTGGCTTCTAGCAAAGCATTATGACTACCCAGTGTCATATGATTGTCTCATCTCGACAATACGACTTTCACTTGGAGTAAGTACAATAGATTTCAGGACATTCCCAACAGACCGACACTCAACCTGTGTCGATCGACACAGTAGGCTTTCGGTTTTTCTTCGCGAAAAACCCTAGCCGCCGATTCTGTCGAATTCGCCACTCTGTGTCGATCGACACTGTGCGAAATCACAGATTCGATTTTGATCAAAAGCGATCTAACCTGTTCTAAACAAACAACATAGTTTGTGAATCTAAATCATCAAATTCGATTAAACAGGTTTGATTCAATGAAAAAACCCTATGGCTCTGATACCACTGATGGAACTTCGATCCAATTCTACCAGATTCAGAATTGTTGTCACGTTCCTGAAGCCTAGGATCTAGGGTCTAGTTAATTGAATCATGGATCTGATCTCGTGTTTACCTGGAGATTGGCAGCGGAATAGGGTCAGATAAACAAGATCACTGGAGCGCCTCAGATGCTGCGCCTCTATTGCAGTCCACACGCACACAAGCTGGAATCTGCCGGGATGCTAGTACCGGGAATCGGATCTCCTGGGAACTGAGTTTTTAGAGGTTTATGTGTTTTTTTTCTCTGAGAAAAACTGTCTGGGCGGCTCTCTCCCTCTTAGGTCGAATTATAAGATCACTTATATACGACCTCGACGTAAACCGAAACATCAGTTTCGGTTTCGGCCTTGTGTCGACCGACACACTTAGTGGTGTCGATCGACACACATCTTGTGTCGACCGACGCACCCAATGGTGTCGATCGACACACCTCATTAAAACTCATATTCGATGTGTATCCAATACACATCGACCAGACCATTTGCCAATGATCAATCCCTTATGAACTATGTCCAACTTGCTTAGGTGTGTGACCCTGTAGGTTCACACGATACTGGAAATGAGTTACAACTCATTTGTCATAAGCGGTTTCTAGCAAAACATTATGACTACCCAGTATCACATGAATTGTCCGATCTCGACAATACAACTATCTCTACTGTGAGTACAATGTGATTTCAGGACATAATCCCAACATTCTTGTCCATAGTTTCTATGTGATATCATTTCTATGGATATCTCGGAAACTTATCAAGTTCTGTGAGTATTGGGGGAATATAATTAATGCATTACATATCTCAAATTTAGTTTCTCTTGGCATTAAAATTTTGACTTCTCTGGAGTCTAGTATTATTTTTGCATTACCAGATATGGTGCTCATAATTTCTGTGGAGTCTTTGAGTTTTAGTCAGGACAAATATCGTCTATCCTTAAGGATAGTATGGGTTGTAGCACTGTCTGATAGACATTTATCTTTATCATGATTCTTGATATGTTACATCTTATGTGTCATAAGATAAGGATGTATTAACAAAGTTATAAAAGAGATTTTATATTACAACAAAGCATATTACACAAGCTTATTAAAATTGCTGATAAGTTTGTTACAAAAACATATTATACAACATAAAAACATTAAGATCTAGTATTTATAGTATCCTTGGCAATTTATTTAAGCTTCATCAGCGAGGAAATCTGCAACATCCAAATGAGTGTCTTCATTAAGATTAAATTGGTTTCAACATTATTAACCACGGACTTTTGTGATGCTTGATACAAATCAACGAAGTGTTTTGGTGTACGACATGTACGTTGACAATGCCCTTCCATACCGCATATGTGACAAGCATTATTGGTCGGCTTCTTTATTGCCTCGACCACCTTCATTTATCTGTAAATTATTGTTTTTTACAGTGGTAAAACCTCTTCCTTGTCAACGTTCATGATATCGTCCACGACTTCAACTACGGCATCTTCCGCTTCCATATCTTTACACACGATAGTTATCATTATTTCTGAATGTTACGACATTCGCTTCAGGGAATGAAGCTGATCCAGCTGGACGAGCCTGATAGTTTAACATCACAAGTTCATTATTTTCTCTGCTACAAAGATGATTTGAATCAACTCCGAGTAGTGAGTGTAACCTTTTGCATGGTACTGTTGCTGCAAGATTACATTTCTAGAATATAATGTAGAGAGTTTTTCTTAATCATATCATAATCACTTATCTTTTCTCCACATAACATCATCCTGGCAGTAATTCCGAACAACACAGAATTATACTCTTCAACATTTTTTGTAGTCCATGAATCAGAGGTGCAACCAATCATATATGACTTTTGGTAAGATCACATATTTTTGACGATCAAACTCTTTAAGTGATTGTGATAGATCTAATGGCTCCTCCTTCGTGATGTATTAATTTTTCAAATTATCATAGAGGTGGTGGCGTAAAAATACCATGGCCTTAGTCTTAGCCTCATCAGACGTCATTTTCGACGAATCAATAGTTTTTAGAAGACCATTTGATCTTAGATGTCATTTTGCATTTGATGCCAATGTTTTATATTAAGGGCAATGATCACAGCTTTGCCAAATTCGACATGACCTCTATATGATTAGACCATTTATTAAATTTCAGTTTTATTTTAAAGAAATATGATTAATTTTAATGCAAAAATTTTTAAAACATAATTTAACTGTGGATATGAATGCATAATTTAAAAGCAAAATTAAAATAATTGAGGAAGCAAAGCTTACCATAAGTTCAAAGAGGAGGTATACCCTTCTAATCCATAAAATTTAATCAAAGAAGAGGTTTAATCTACCACTCCATAAATTTGATTAAGAAGAAGACTTAACCTATCACTCTATAATATGATCTGAGGAGACATAGTTTACATGTGATTATAAGCGTGAATGCATAATCTATCATAACAATCAGTTCAAAAAAAGACAATGTATATCTTTTCTAAACAACATATAAACGAAGAAAGCATAGTCTATCTTTCAGTGACTAATAATAAATTTAAAATAAATTTACCGTAAATTGAAACTCACCTTTTTGGTATAAGAATAATCTAAAAACGGTCGAACTGATAATGTGTTGTGTATTTATATATAAATATTATATTTGTGTATATGTGTTTGTATATATATAATATATATAATATTAATTATAATAATATAAGGAGTGGAACAGGTAGAGAAAGAATGGGAAGCTTGATAATTGATGAAAGAGAGATGTGAGTTTTGTAGTTTATTGTATATTTTACTTAAAAAAGCATATCTCCTAACCAACGGTGCGTTGTCCCAGTGGCTTATGATACGAAGGTTTGTCTCTCGTGTCCCTGATCCGATTCCCGTTGAGAGGGGAACCTTTCGTAATGTGTTAATTTCGACGATAGAAAAGAAGCCCAATTCACCCGGGTCAGGGGGATTAGTCGGGCCTAAGGCCCATATCACCCCCTGGTTAAAATAATAATAAAAAGCATATCTCCTTTTTTGGAGGCTAAAGAAAATTTCACTGATATGCCCAAAGGACCTAGTACAAGAAAAAAGATACAAAATAAAATTTGAGAACATGCTAAATGGTCTAAGAGGCCCAAAACGTAACCAAAAATTCTAGGGTTCGATAAGAACAAAATGAAACGCCGACAGGTGTCCAGCCACGCATCCTTCTTCTAGGATGGCCGGCATGCACCTCGTCGGCGACTGGGTCCGGTTATTGTCGGTGCCAGGTTGCTATCTC
The DNA here is from genome assembly GCA_030180135.1 of Orychophragmus violaceus. NCBI lineage: Eukaryota > Viridiplantae > Streptophyta > Magnoliopsida > Brassicales > Brassicaceae > Orychophragmus > Orychophragmus violaceus. Next base: position 24,190,928 of record CM058230.1, on the reverse strand, counting down.
TCTGAATCTTGTTGAACTCCTCCAGAAGGCCCTACAAAAACATCGCATATGTAAGCATACACTTCATCCGCCGCTTCTCGACTATCAGAAATCTGCACTGCATAAGTGGTTTATCGGAAACCACTGAGGATTAGATCTGAGAGAACTCGTTCAACTCGATCGACCCATGTAACCAACACCTGAAGCTCGTCGACAACTCAGAAGAAAGGATAAAAGGGTAAAAGGCGTCAAGGTAGGCAGCCCGGTGAAGGAGGTCATAGTCCGGAACCTGTCCAGAAGAACACCCGCGATGAACACGGATTATTACCGGACATAGAGTCCGAGATTTATTTGGACCAAAAGAAAACAAATATGATCACGAAAACACAAGGTAAATTGGAATCAATAAGCTACGAAAATATTATTGTTACAACACTATATATTAATTATAGAAGTTTTCTTTTAAAAAAATTATAGAAGTTTTACTAAACCATACATGACTTTGAGAGCAAAATTGTCACATTACAACTTGCTGGATATTTATTTTTCACGGATTAACTATGAATTGTCACAAAATGGCGAAAATGTTTTGGTTTTACTGACCGTACGTCGCTAATTCGTAAATTGTTACTTAGCTATGGAATTTTTCTAGTCACGTCAATGACAAGCAGTTGCCACATCCGCATCACAACATCATTGAAAATTTTGTAAGGAGATGATGGAACTAAAGACTGCGAAATCGTAAGCCTCAAGCCTCATTACTGTATGAGGAATCACAACTTACACTATTGCAGTGAAACAAAGTGAAGAAACTAAGGAAAATCAGAGTCTCGAAAGTATGCAGAACATGGGCTAATGACACACACAGGCCCAAGATACTAAGCCCAAGACATCATCATGTGCTCTATCACGTGTGAACCAGCAGCCTGCAACAATGTACGATTTGCAGAAGATCACAACGGCTAAGCGTTCGTACAAAGATATTGTGCTTAGTGACAAAGCTAAAGCAACTACAGGTGTCATTGTGTGATTGAAGGATCTGGATCTAAGACTATGAGTTTATTTCCTTTATATTGGTGTAATGTTTCAGTTGTAATGGTCACAATTGTAAAAGACACCATTGAAATGAAAGAAATGTTTTTCTACTCTTGTTCTGTTCTTTTACACAAGTAATCTCTTTTCTTATCATGATATCAGAGCACAGTGAAGGAGATGTTTCAGATATGTTTCCGTTTCCAGACAAGATCAACGTATCAAGTTTTGTCTCCACCAAACTCACCGATGAAAACTACATGGGATGGAGGATCCAAGTTGAGTCTCTGTTGAAAAGTCAGAAGCTGCTGGGTTTTGTGATTGGTCACTAGCACCCTCCAACAGATAAAATCCTTGTCAAGTTCAACAATGAAGTCACAGAGGTTAGTAATCCTGATCATGAACCTTGGTTACAAACGGACCAGCTTGTTTTCATGGTTGTATGGTACTTTTTCTGAAAAAAATTTGGGGTATGCTTTTGGTCTGAAGACTGCTCGTGAAGTGTGGGTTATGTTAGAAGAAAAATTTAACCAGAGCTCTACGTCAAGAGAGTATGAGCTGCTGGGTAATCTGCAAACAATGACCAAAGGAACAACAGATCTCAAAGTCTATCTACGTGAGTTCAAAACTATCTGTGACCAGCTATGTTCTATTCGGAAACCGGTCACAGAGACTATGAAGATACATCGTCTTCTTCAAAGCCTTGGGAAAGAATATGAGACATTTACTATTGATCCAAACTTCTATGCATAAACCCCATGTCCCAACGTATAATGAAGTGGTTCTTCAACTCACCGGCTTAGAAAATCGTCTCAAAGCATATGATGTAGCTTCTCCTGTTAATCCTCATATGGCTTTTCATGTTCAATATTCTGTCTCTCTTGGTGGATATATTCAGTCTGATGGTGGGTTTTCTCAGTTACCACGTCCTCGATATGGTTCTGGTTTTACTGGTGGTTATAAGGGTCATGGGTTTCATGGTGGTTTCCGTGGTCGTGGAGGATATTCGTCTCGTGGTCGTGGCTTTACTCAACAGGTCATTAACTGGATTGGCCAAGGACCATCTAATACTCAATCATCTCAGAGACCTGTTTGTCAGATATGTGGAAGGACTGGTCATGTTGCTCTTAAGTGTTGGAACCGGTTTGATACTGCTTATCAGAGTGGTGAGTTACCACAGGCACTTGCAGCGATGAATATCACATGTCCAACATCATCTCAACCATGGTTTGCAGATTCTGGAGCCACAACTCATATCACCAACAATCCAGGGAATCTTCAATAGGCGGTTTCTTATTCTGGTCCAGAAAATGTAATGATGGCTGATGGATCTTTCTTACCAATCACCCATGTTGGCTCAACCTCTCTTCAGACACCAACAGGTAGTAGTATCCCTTTGTGTGATGTCTTAGTATGCCCACAGATTCAGAAACCATTATTGTCTGTTTCTAAGCTCTGCGATGATTGCCCTTGTGGAATATATTTTGATTCTAACCGTGTTTGCATACTGGATACAAACACACACAGAGTGTTGACACAGGGAACAAGGCATGACAGTCTTTACAAGTTGGAGGATGCATGTGTTAGGGCATTATTTTCATCAAGACAACAAATTGTTAGTGATGATATTTGGCATAGGAGGCTTGGTCATCCCAATCTCCACATTCTTCCGCTTCTGAAAAACAACAAATCTATCACTCGTAGCAAAGGCAGTAGTAGTTATCTATGTGAACCTTGTCAAATGAGCAAGAGTTCTAAGCTCTCTTTTTCTGATTCTGATTTTCATGTTGTTGAACCTTTAGAGAGGATCCATTGTGACTTGTGGGGTCACTCTCCTTATGCTTCTGTTCAAGGATATAAGTACTATGTTATCTTTGTGGATAATCATTCTCGTTTTACATGGTTTTATCCTCTTCAGCTCAAATCAGATTTCTTCTCAACCTTTGTTGCATTTCAAAATTGGTTGAAAAACAGTTTAACAAGAAAATTAGGGTTTTCAAAGTGATGGAGGAGGAAATTCACTAGTCTACAGCTTAAAGGTCACTTTACAAAACAAGGTATTCAACATTATGTCTTGTCCCTACACTCCCCAACAAAATGGGTTGGCAGAGAGAAAACATAGACATATAATTGAGCTAGGCTTGGCTATGTTGTTCACTAGTCATGCACCATTTCCTTATTGGGTAGAAGCTTTCTATACAACAACATACCTTATTAATCTTCTCCCATCTCAAGTTTTGCATTCTCAGAGTCCTTTTGAAGTTTTGCTCGGTGAGAAACCTATCTACACTGCCTTAAGAACCTTTGGTTGTGCTGCTTATCCCTATCTCAGACCTTATACTGCTCACAAGTTTTATCCACGCTCTTTACAGTGTGTGTTTCTTGGCTATAATACTCAGTACAAGGGATATAGATGCTTGCATATTCCCAGTAGTCGTGTTTATATTAGTAGACATGTGATATTTGATGAGAATTTTTTTCCCTTTCGACAACAACTCTCATCTGATAACACTGTCTCTACTACTCTTATTGAAGCATAGCATAAATCTGTACCTCGGGTACATCCTTCAAGGTCTTATGTTCTCACTGCTTCCTCTGGTATGTTAAATGAGATACAACCCTCTCCAGCACGATCAGAATTACCTCCTGCATTGGTCAGAGAGAGTTCTGCAACATAAATGAATTATGCACCTGTTATTGTTATTGATCCGGTCCCTTTCTCTACTGATACTTCTTTTGATCATTATTTGGCTGCTTCCAGTTCTTCTCAGCATTCAGATCATCCCATGGTCACACGCTCCAAAGTTGATATATCTAAACCCAATTCTAGATATGCTCTGCTTACTTCAACTACTTTGCCTCATGTACCTCATACTGTTGCAGAAGCTCTAAAAGATACAGGCTGGCGCAAGCCAATGGAGGAGGAAATGGAGTTTGTCTATGTTAATGATACTTATGACTTGGTTCCCTTCAGTCAAGATATGAATGTTCTTGGATGTAAATGGGTTTTCACTGTGAAACTCAAAGCTGATGGTTCTCTGGATAAATTGAAGGCTCGGATTGTTACCAAAGGTTTTCTACAGGAAGAAGGTGTTGATTTCCTTGAAACCTTTAGTCCTGTTGTCAAAACCCCTACTGTTCGAATTGTCTTGACTGTTGCTACTGCTAGTTGGATGTTAAAAATGCATTCTTACATGGTGATTTAAATGAGAAGGTTCACATGATTCAACCTCATGGATTTGAGAATCATGCTTTGCCTTCTCATGTTTGTTGTCTTAAAAAGGCTCTTTATGGACTTAAGCAGCCTCCAAAGTTGTGGTTTTAGAAATTCAGTAACTTTCTTCTGGAGTTTGGTTTTCATTGTAGCAAGGTAGACCCATCTATGTTTATCTATCATCAAGATGGCAAGGCAATGATTCTCTTACTTTAAGTTGATGATATCCTTCTAACTGGAAGCTGCTCTACTCTGCTTCAAAGTCTTATGTCTGCACTCCATACCAACTTTGCTACGAAAATATTTGGGTCATTTGGGGTACTTTCTTGGCATTCAAGCTCTGCATCATTCCTCTGGTCTGTCTCTTCATCAAGCCAAATATGCAGACGAGATCCTTGAAGCAGCAGGCATGGCCTCGTGTAATCCCATGCCCACTCCTCTCCCTCTCCAGCTTGATCGTGTTCCCAATGGAGATGAATTGTTTCCTGAGCTATCGTATTTTTGATGGATGGCCGGTAAGTTACAATATTTAACCCGTACTCGCCCAGATATTCAATTTGCCGTGAATGTTGTTTGCCAACGTATGCATGCTCCAAATGTCAATGACTTCTCTCTCCTTAAGCGCTTACTTCTTTACATCAGAGGCACGAGCAGCCTTGGTCTTAACTTGCCCTCAGATGGTAATCTTGAGGTTATGGCATTTAGCGATATTGATTGGGCCGTATGCAAGGAAATACGTCGATTAACTACAGGATACTGCACCTTTCTTGGTCCTCATTTGATTTCTTGGTCTGCGAAGAAACAACCAACAGTCTCCAGGTCTTCTACTGAGTTTGAATATCAGGCTATGGCAGAGACAACTGCAGAGTTGACTGGGATCTCCTCTGTGTTGCGTGAACTGAGAATTCCTCAATCTCAACCAGCAAGACATCTTTGTGATAATCTTTATGCGGTACATCTTACCACTAATCCAAGGTTTCATCATCGTTCTAAACACTTTGAGATTGACTATCACTTCACTCGTGAGAAAGTCGCTCTTGGTGTTCTTGAAACATGTGATATTCCGGCTCAGTTCCAATTAGCAGATGTGTTCACCAAGTCCTTACCGAAGACTGCCTTCTTCTCTCTACGTAGCAAACTTGGTGTGTGTCTTCCACCACCCACAAGTTTGAGGGGGGGGGGGGATGTAAGAGGAATCACAGCTTACACTATTGCAGTGAAACAAAGTGAAGAAACTAAGGAAAACCAGAGTCTTGAAAGTATGCAAAACATGGGCTTACGACACACGCAGGCCCAAAAGACTAAGCCCAAGACAGCAGCATGTGCTTTCTCACGTGTGAACCAGCAGCCTGCAACAATGTACGATTTGCAGAAGATCACAACGGCTAAGCTTTCGTACAAAGATATTGTGCTTGGTGACAAAGCTAAAGCAACTACATGTGTCATTGTATCATTGAAGGATCTGGATCTAAGACTATGAGTTCATTTCCTTTATATTGATGTAATGTTTTGATTGGCTCAAAGTTTATCCCTATACTAAACTGCAAGTGAACAGCAATGTCAAAGTAGTATATAGGGTTATCGAATCCACAGGGACACTTGGTCTCAATAGATCAGAACAGTAGAGACTAATACTAGAAATAAGCAATGTGATTGAATTAAAAGCGGTGCGAGAAAGTAAATCAGTAGCAGAGATTAACGGTTGTGGAAGCAAGTAATTAAAAGCGTCAAGCCTAGGGTATTCTCAGGAAATCAGACAAGCAGACAGTTCATTCAGCAGGGATCTAATTAAGCGCAGTTCTAGAACTCAAAACACAGATGTAGAATTAACCAAATTCCTTTGCGATAATTCTCTAAGTCTAAGTGCAGCAAACCAAACTTTCGTTTGCGAGAACTAACAGATTAAACTAGCATTAATCCCAAGTTTGATATGTTCACAATTATCCTAAACCAAACTTCCGTTTGCGCAAAGTTTAATTGCCCAATTTAATTAATTCAGATTCCTAAACCCCACTTCCGTGACGTATTTAGCAACCTAAGATCTAGATTCTAATTGATCAGGTTAGAACTAGCTTTAAGCACAATTAAATTGAAGAACAGATATAGTTTGAATCCTTAACTGAATTTGAACAAGTCTAGCAAGTCATGAAATCCTATGTGAGAAACCCTAAACCTAACTAGGAATCTACTCAGACATAGATAATGAAAACATAATCATAGAATGAATAAATTGCATAAAAGAATAAGAGTAAAAGGGGTTCGAAATCTTCTCCAAATACAGATGAAGTAATAGGTTCAGATCAGCCCCAAAAGCTCTAAAAATCCTCTGCTCTTAATTATGAAAGTGTATATAATAAAAACAACTAAAACTTGATTATATAGGTATAATCTCGGCCAAGGGCTATTTTGTAAATGTCAGGAACTTCTGGATCAAAGTGCAATAACTTGATTCTTCTAAACCGCCGAGTTTTTGGCCCATCTCGCTGGTGCATCGATCGATGCTAGAGTGCAACGATCGACACCTTCCTCTGTTTCGGACAGTGAACTCTATCTCTCGGCAAATCACTCCAAAAATCTCCAAAATGCTCCATTATCTCTAATTTAGCTCCAAACCTGATTATACCTGTAAAAGACTCTAAAAGAACACAAAAGACACTAAAAACACAACTATATCATGGCATAAAACCGGTAAAAACCATGATATATCAACTCCCCCACACTTAGCCTTTGCTTGCCCTCAAGCAAAACATAGAACTAAAGCTTGGTGAAGAGGTTTGAAAACTCTTCAGAAATTCATTTCATCCTAGAAGCTACAGTACTCAGATTCCCCTTAGTAAACCACTGAAAGAATCAATCACAGGATATCAAGATTACAATGTACTTCCCCCACACTTAGCAACTGTCCTAGGTAAACTCCACAATCACATTCAAGCATTCAAATTCTCCCTACTGACTTCTGCAAGTATTTAAGTGCGGTCTCACCTAAGGAGTATCGATCAAAGGGCACATGGATTCTTACCTTATCAGCTCTAGACCACCATACTACCTTTCTCTAGTCCCTTTCTTCTCTTTCCCTTCTTTAACAACTGAATTTTCCCCACTGGGTATCATTTTATTTTTTTTATCAGTGTTCTTCCCGTTATGGGGTGTACTTTGGACAAATTCCATGGATCACATGAGAGATAATAGTGTTTGCTACTATTCCCATGACCACTTCGGAGTTACTAACTCATCCTCAGTTTATTATCTTCTTTTTTTTTTTTACTTTACAGAAGGGGAGAAGGGAACTAAATAGGATAGGTTGACAGGCTGTGTCAGAACTAACAGGGAATCCGACACAAAGTATACCAAGCCCTTAGGTGAGAAATCTAAGTCAGTATTAAAGTTGAAGTCAGTAAAGGATCCTCTGATACCTGAAGTGATGTGGGTGTTCCCAGTAGGTTGATCTGTGATGGGGTTTTCTAATAGTCAGAGATAGATCCTGCAACTTCATCCCAATGGTTACTTAAGTTCCTGCAAGTCTTGTAAATCTTCTCAGAAAATCATAGTTTCTTACTTAAACAATTTTGACTCAATAAAACAAATTTTTTTGAAAAACGGACTGACTCTTAAGAAAACAGAAAACAAAAGTCAGTAGCACCTCCCCCACACTTAAGACACACTGTCCCCAGTAGTGTCCAGCGAAGGATCGGTAAAAAGAAAATAAAAAATTGAAAAGATGAAGTTATGTCTGTCGGGTTACCTCTGTCGCTCATGCATCGATCGTTGCACTAAGTGCATCGACCGTTACTTGGCGATTTTCGTGTATAGTCGATCGTTGCTCAAGAGCGCAACGATCGCTGCAATGCGATTCCTTTCGTGTTGTGACGATCGACACAAAAGTGCGTCGATCGTTGCACTGCGATTTAACCGAGACCTGCAAACATAAACTCACCAGAAACAAAAACAAACGTAAAATCCTAACAAAAACACCAAAAATTAAGTAGAAAAACACCAGTACCTAATGGTGGGTTGCCTCCCACCCAGCGCTTGTTTAAGGTCAATAGCTTGACCGGACGGATGGGAATTTTCAGGTACCAGGAGGTCTTGACAGAGACTTTTTCTGTCTCTGTTCAAGTCTCCTCATCCAAGGTGGTGAGTAGGCTGTTGCGGAATGCTCATATCCAAGAAAAGATGGAGTGAAATGTGCTCCAGGATCTATAACCATGGTATGATCAGGCTGCTCAAAATCTGCGTCCCTTATGGTGAATGTTTGCCCATCTATCAGTGGCTTTCGCAGCTTATCCATCTCATAGTGCAGTGGTTCATCTCCCAGATGGAGGTCTATCAAGCTGTTCCTAACATCAATCAACGCTCATGCTGTAGCCAAAAAGGGTCTCCCAAGCAACAATGCTTCATCCGGATCACAGTCATATCTCAGCACAAGGAAGTCCGTTGGAACTAAGTAGTTTCCAACTCTCACCGGAATGTCCATAAGGAGTCCTTCAGGAACTCGTATGGACTGATCAGCTAGGACAAGAGAAGTCCTAGTAGGAGTAAAATCCAGCATACCCAGCTTCTCTGCCACAGAGTAAGGCATCAAACTTCCAGCAGCTCCTAAATCACACAGAGAGCGTCTAAAACTATCCTCAAAGATAGAACAATCCAGCACAAAGACTCCAGGATCAGATAGCTTCTTCGGGACCTTAGTTATCAGAACATCACTAATATGCTGAGGAACTATTATCACCCAGTCTTTCAGATCATCATCCAGGGGCAACATCTTGTTCAGGTACCTTTGCACACATGGATGATAAGGTGGATCATCAGAAGTTGGAATTTCTTCCAATTCTTCACCAATCCCTTCTAATTTCTTCAGCTCTTCAATCTCTTGCCTAATCACTTCAGACACTGAGGAGTGTTGTCTAAAGATCTGCTCGTAGATCTCCTGTTGAGTAATCTCAGAGGCTCCATTGAATAGGCGATCAAGCTCCAAGTCAGCATCTATGCTATTATCATCCGACAGTTCTGTCCATTCACGCCCTGCAACGACCGACACTAAGGGTGTGTCGATCGTTGCCATCCCGACGGGTGTATCGATCGGCACAGATGTTGCATCGATCGACGCACTGCAGCAGATTTCACCCGAGAGTTTTTCACAAATATCCGAAAATTCCTGTTCTGTCACCAACTCAGCTGTACTTAGCTCAAATCTTTCACCTAGGTGAGATCCATCATTAATGCACACAGACCAGGCCTTAACATGAGTGTCTGCCACTCCTTTTCCCTTCAGTGAGCTGGACATCTGGTTCACCTGAGTGTCCAACTGCTTCATGTGAGTGCTCAGAGACTCAAATTTCCCATTGAGGTCTTCATAGACAGCGTCCAACTTCTTGTTGCAGTCCACAGAAATCTTGGTCTGACTCTCAATCAGCTGTTCCATCATAGCCTCCATTTTGCTCTCATGGGTTGTAGGTGCAGGAGGAGTCTGATAGGATGTAGATCCATAGGTTCTCTGAGTACCTTGTCCATAGGTCTTCTGAAAACCACCATTCTGTCCACCATTGGAGAATCTGTTCCCCTGTTGATTACCAAATCTATTACCTTGGAAACCAGAACCTCCTATGAAATTCACATCTTCTTCCTGAGTTTCCTCCTCAGCCTGAATCACCTCTACATCTTGGGCAAAGTGGACAGCTTTCTTACTAGTCAGGAGATTGTAGACTGTGTCCAATCTGGATCTTATATTAGCTATATCAGAATTCTCTACAGTTCCACCAGATTTCTTCCTCCTTTCATCCATTGTCTTGCAACTGTTGCTGCCAATCAGGTTCTCAATCAACTGCTTAGCTTGTGTAGGAGTCCTGGTGTTGAAATTAGCATTACTGGAATTATCCAGCGCAGTCTGATAAGGGAGATCTATGCCTCTGAAGAAAATACCAATCAGATGTACTTCTGTGAATCCATGGTGTGGACAGTCACGCTGATACTGCTTAAATCTCATCCAGGCAGTCTTCAAGGGCTCCACAGCTCCTTGGGAAAAGGTGAGTATGTCCTGTCTGGACTGATCCGAGCGCGCATCATCATAAAAGTGACGCAGGAACTCACTCTTTAAGGCTGCCCAAGTAGTATACTGACCAGGTGCCAGTTGTCTCAGCCATGCACTAGCGTCTCCAGCAAGACTATGCGGAAATAGCTTAAGGAACAGATAGTCCGGGCATACTCCTTCATACTTCATGCCAGTGACTATGTCTTCAAACTTATCAATGTGATCCATAGGCTGTTCTGCTTGAAGACCATGAAAAGCAATTTGTCTCATCAGCTGGTAGTAGATGGTCTTTACCTCAAAATCATTCCTCTCAAAAGCAGGAAGCACTAGAGCTGCTCGGTTTGCATGAAACTCATCAGGTCTGTTGTAATCAGCTAGTGTCCTCTCATGAACCACCATCTCTCTACCTTGGGCCTGTCCTTGACCCTGGTTTCGGTTCATCTCCTGTTGTTGTTGCTCAGGAGGATCAGGGATGACATTCCCTTCAGCATCAACCCGATGCCCAGCAGCATTGTACGGGTTGTTATCTTGGTCCCTCAGGGTACCTTCAGCATCTGGTATCAAGATCAGACGTTCTCGAACCATTCTCTCTCTCTCTTTTCTCTTCTGATAGTCCTCTCTAGACGTCCAAGTTCCTCTAGTCCGAGATTAAGCAAGCTCGAGTTCGGATTACTTCGAGTTTTCTGCGTTGGCATAAACTGTCTGTAATCGTCCAGCAACGATCGATGCTATCAGTGCAACGATCGATTCAGTCTCAGAATCGCCTAGTGACGATCGACGCAAGGGATGCAACGATCGACGCAAGGCGAAATTCGTACCTGCGACAGAGAGAAATCAGAGAAAAAGTTAGTAAAACAAAAACAAACCGAAAAAAAAGCAAAAACAAAAAGAAAAATTTCTAGTAGAAACCCTAAGTTCGGTCCTATCGAAGACTCTAAGAGTCCCCGGCAACGGCGCCAAAAACTTGATAGGCTCAAAGTTTATCCCTATACTAAACTGCAAGTGAACAGCAATGTCAAAGTAGTATATAGGGTTATCGAATCCACAGGGACACTTGGTCTCAATAGATCAGAACAGTAGAGACTAATACTAGAAATAAGCAATGTGATTGAATTAAAAGCGGTGCGAGAAAGTAAATCAGTAGCAGAGATTAACGGTTGTGGAAGCAAGTAATTAAAAGCGTCAAGCCTAGGGTATTCTCAGGAAATCAGACAAGCAGACAGTTCATTCAGCAAGGATCTAATTAAGCGCAGTTCTAGAACTCAAAACACAGATGTAGAATTAACCAAATTCCTTTGCGATAATTCTCTAAGTCTAAGTGCAGCAAACCAAACTTTCGTTTGCGAGAACTAACAGATTAAACTAGCATTAATCCCAAGTTTGATATGTTCACAATTATCCTAAACCAAACTTCCGTTTGCGCAAAGTTTAATTGCCCAATTTAATTAGTTCAGATTCCTAAACCCCACTTCCGTGACGTATTTAGCAACCTAAGATCTAGATTCTAATTGATCAGGTTAGAACTAGCTTTAAGCACAATTAAATTGAAGAACAGATATAGTTTGAATCCTTAACTGAATTTGAACAAGTCTAGCAAGTCATGAAATCCTATGTGAGAAACCCTAAACCTAACTAGGAATCTACTCAGACATAGATAATGAAAACATAATCATAGAATGAATAAATTGCATAAAAGAATAAGAGTAAAAGGGGTTCGAAATCTTCTCCAAATACAGATGAAGTAATAGGTTCAGATCAGCCCCAAAAGCTCTAAAAATCCTCTGCTCTTAATTATGAAAGTGTATATAATAAAAACAACTAAAACTTGATTATATATGTATAATCTCGGCCAAGGGCTTCTTTGTAAATGTCAGGAACTTCTGGATCAAAGTGCAATAACTTGATTCTTCTAAACCGCCGAGTTTTTGGCTCATCTCGCTGGTGCATCGATCGATGCTAGAGTGCAACGATCGACACCTTCCTCTGTTTCGGACAGTGAACTCTATCTCTCGGCCAATCACTCCAAAAATCTCCAAAATGCTCCATTATCTCCAATTTAGCTCCAAACCTGATTATACCTGTAAAAGACTCTAAAAGAACACAAAAGACACTAAAAACACAACTATATCATGGCATAAAACCGGTAAAAACCATGATATATCATGTTTCAGTTGTAATGGTCACAGTTGTAAAAGACACCATTGAAATGAAATGAATGTTTTTCTATTCTTGTTATGTTCTTTTACACAAGTAATCTCTTTTCTTATCACGGTAAATTACATGTAGCATGTACGTTTTAGCCATTAACCTATAATCAACATCAAAGTATGACACCTAAATACTTAGTTAATAGACTTAAATATATATTGCTTACTAATAGGTGATAAATAACAATATCAAACTGGAAAAAAAAAAATTCAGTGTCTTTATCTTCTTTATTTCTCATTTCTATTTATCTACTCTTGCATTCAGACCTGACTTCACAATTCATATCCTCGTATTAGGCTCGGTCCAGAGTATTTTGTTGCCTAAAGAAATTTTTTTTTTTTTGCCCCTTTAAAAAAAATTCAGAAAATGAAAACCAACACCAAACTAGGTTTGAACCCACTACAGCCCAAATCACTACAGGGAATTGATGCCTTTAAATTTATTTAGGCTAAAGTATGTGCTTGTTGAGCTTTCATCCAGAACCAACGCTACTTTCGTATAGAGATTTTTTTTTTTGACAACTTATAGTGATTCTGATGAGTTTCACATGGATTGAAGAATTATATATTCGATACATTAGTGCCAACATGTTTAATGGTTTTTGTTTCTGAAATTTTTAATAGTGGATGTAAGTTTAATACAATGATATTAGAGAGCAAAACTTATATGCTTTTGTAATAAAACTTTGTTAAAACCAAATAAGGTTTATAAGTTACACAAATGTGAACCATCTTTTCTTGGAATTGCTGAAACTTTTTTATTTGATGCATAATGACTATGAGTCTAACACTACAGTAACTTACTATATATTGCAGCCTGACGGTGAAAAAAATACACAGAATACTGGTCCCCAAAAACTTTGAAAAAAACCCCACTCAATAAACCCAAGACGTGACTTATTTGAAGATATCCCCATCTTTCTATTTTTGGCAATGAGGTCCCCTTCCCATTACGTCTTGACGTGGACCCTGTTCGTCTATTTTTAGAAACTTTAAAATCCGACGGTTCTTATTCCCTTCTTCAGCATCTCCACGACATCGTCTTATAACCGTCCGATTTAATCTTCACGCTTAGCTAATGGACCACCATCACCAACAGTACTTGGCAACTTAGCTGTCGTATAGGATTTCACGTGGCATTTATTTGTTCTACAGTTTATAGTGCAATTTTGCAAGTTGATGTGTTGGTCCCCATCGATCATCACCGTTTCTTTAGCATTGAGATTCTTCTTGATTTTGAGAAGTCATTATTAACCGTTGGATCTCATATCGATGGATATCTATCAATTGTTGGGTCCTGTGCTCCAGGGCATAATAAGATCCCAAAGGGAAAAGAGTATTCTCCAAGTGCTTCTTTCTTTCTCTCTTTCACATATTAATAAACCATTTTTATAATATATGCTTTAGACGCAGAAATATATTCAGCGATTGGAGATTATATATCTTACAAGATCTCACACGTCTTATCATTACAATATAGTATGCTTTACATACTTTTTATTTTTGTTTTCCTTTGGATAAAATTGCCTTAGAGAGACTTCAGAATGTCTTTATTTTTCTTGAAATGTTAAAAACTAAAAAATAGTACAACTGAGTGGTCTCATACCTTGTAGATCCATCACATATATTATACATGAGGAATAATTGGTATGACACATGCAACAATAAATAAATAAATAGTTGAATGTACTTTAGTTTCTGTTTTGGTTTAATGCACAACATCTTTATCAATTGTCATCATCTTACAATGAAATATATGACCAGATCTGATGAGAAGTGAATACGTACTTGTCTTCTAGATAAATATAACCTCTTTTAACCAATTTTGATTGTCGTAAGTTAACCAGTAATTCCTTATTTTATTTTTTTACCTAAATTAAAGCAAAACAAACTAAAGTTTAGGGATAATGGAACACATACAAATTTGCTTGAAATGCTTCTAAGGTTAAGCTAGCGATTATATTCAACTTGCAAATAAGAGAAAATAATAAGCTGATATAACCAAACAGAATAATAATGGTATGTTTAGTTTTTCTAATTGAATCATACAATTGTGTCCATCTACCTACTTACCGGTCAAAATATAAAGCAATTACGTAAAAGCACTAAGAGAGTTTTGGTCAGACATGATCTCTTAACATCGGACGAACCCTAAGATAACCAAAATCAGCTATAACTTATTTTCAAAACCCTGTTTATTTTATCCATTTATGTTTTCTTCTATTTTGTTGTTGTCTCATAGTCATACCAAAACTAAAGCTATCAACATGTTACGTAGTGTTTCATAAACTAAAATAAGAAATATTTATAGTTTTTTTAGTATGAGACTAATATCAATTTTTTCTACAGAAGAAATTTAATTTCAGTAACAAAAATATATAGCATTGTACAATGGAGAAAAGAAAACAAATCTAGCAGTAAGAATTTAGATATGGTGACAACATAAATCAAACACAAAAGGGGTGTGTTTTACTTTTACATTTTTCACCAATCAGAAGGGTAGTTCCGTAAGTTGAGAAAATAGTACGAGGCTTCACCTAGTTAAGGTTAGGTCACATGATTCTTTCAACACGATTAGAAATGTAAAAACAATTAAAATAAATAAAAAAAAAAATAAAAAAATCAGGTGGATTTGTCAGACCCTACCATCCAAGAATCGACACGTGTCGAAACTCATTCATTGCCCTACTCTTTTCAGTTTAGGGTTGCCATCAGCTCACGACGCTCGCCATCCAACGGGCCATATCTCCTCTCATCATGGATTCTACACCGTTGATTTAATTAATTTCTCATTTTCAACATCACTCTTACTAAGCATCCGATTAAATGTCTCTGTCTCTATCTCAACATATTAATTATAGTTTTGATTTAATGTTTTTTGAAATGTTAGGGGGTTTGTCTAAGAATTCCAGTTAATCCTATCAATAATTCGTGATCAAAATTAAGAAAAAACAACAACTTTCTTTAACCGGGGCAAAACCACATTTGTCTAAACTAAAGATCCAAACTGAAACCACTATGAGTGTTTGGTGGGGAGATTTGTGGAACTCTTTCTCTTCCCTCTTACCAATTATGTATAAACAAATAAAAAGTCTCATTTTTTGTTCTTCTAAAGATTGAAAATATGTAAGCATCCATAGGGTAAATAACATTTTATGTTTTGCAAGATTTGCATAAATCCTATGTGGTGTTTCTTTTTGTAACTTGTATTAGTACACGTACAATAATTGAGGGGGTATATATAAAAGAGAATATACATGATAGATTTCAAGTAATGAAGCTGACATGTTCAATGTACTTGAGAGAAGTGTTGTGGGATATATATATATATATATACATTGTACAAACGTGTATATATATGTACACATAAAAAAGTTAGAAAATAAGACAAAGAAAACAAGAAAAAGAAGGAGAGAGAGAGAGAGGCTCATTCATATATATATATAAGGAATTTGCAAGAGGAGAGAGAGAGTAAAAGAGAAAGAAATGGGAAGAGGGAGAGTAGAGTTGAAGAGGATAGAGAACAAGATCAATAGGCAAGTGACGTTTGCAAAGAGAAGAAATGGTCTTTTGAAGAAAGCTTATGAGCTTTCAGTTCTTTGCGATGCTGAGGTTGCTCTCATCATCTTCTCTAATAGAGGGAAACTGTACGAGTTTTGCAGCAGCTCCAGGTACTTTATCTAGTTCCATTTTTATCTTCTATTGATTTGATTTTTTTTTATAGCTAAACAAAACGATATATATGTTATATGGATGTGTTTCTGATGTGTTGTTGTGTCGTACGTTTTCTTTCATCCTTTAAAAGAAAGCAATTGGGAAAACAAAATTCTGGGGAATACCCATTTCTGATCATTTTAAAAGATTAATACCTTTTTATATAAATATGGTTTTGATTTCCTTTTTTGTTTTGATTTCGTTCATCTGTTTTTATTTCTAGTTCTACTTTTTCTTACATATCAAAGTTTTGTTACAGCTTCTTTTTGTTTGTCTTTCCTTAGAGAAGTCTCAGAAGACGCATTTGATCTTATATATAAATTATGGTTATTTTCTCTGGTAGTGATATTAGTTAATTATTAGGGTTTTCTAGCTATCTTAAATAATTTCTTCACAGTTAAGAGAGTTTTCCACTTTTTGATGATTCATCTCCAATCCGATCAAATCATACATCAATTTTGCAGTCAAATTCAGAAGTTCTTGGGGGTGTGGTGATTCAACTAGCTAGGGCTACCCGGCCCACTTCAGTAACCCTTTAGGGATTCCAATTTTTGGTTTGATTTTGACGCCAATGTCAAATTCATCTTATATCCATTGGATCTTAATTTATTTACTTCAGTTTCATCCCTCTTTTAAGTTGTGGGGGTTCTTTAGATCTTCTCTGAAATGACTCCCAGATTTTTCTGTAAACCCTAGTACTAGGAAACATTTCTAAAAGCCACCAATTTTCTAATTTGAACTTTGATTATTTTCAGATTGCTAAAAGCTAATTTTCATAGTTGAGTACTAATTAATGGAAAATATTGGTTAATTTGTTGTGATGCACAGCATGATTAGGACACTGGAGAGGTACCAAAAGTGCAACTATGGAGCTCCAGAGCCCAATGTGCCTTCAAGAGAGGCCTTAGCAGTTGTACCCGGCTCCTTCTCTTTCTTACCTTACACTAATTTTTTATCTGCTTAATCGAAACCATGAATTGCTTTGTTTGATTGGAGTCCAGTAATGTTTATTTATTTGGCAAGCAGGAATTTAGTAGCCAACAGGAGTATCTCAAGCTTAAGGAGCGGTACGACGCCTTACAGAGAACCCAAAGGTAAACTAGCTAAGTGACTAATTAAGCGAGCTAGTACTTCTAGCTAGAGTGTGTTTTTATGATGGTATTTGTTTTGTGTTGAAATAATAGGAATCTATTGGGAGAAGATCTTGGACCTCTTAGTACAAAGGAGCTTGAGTCACTTGAGAGACAGCTTGATTCTTCTTTGAAGCAGATCAGAGCTCTCCGGGTATGTTCAATTTCTCTCTTATATGCTACTAGCTACATATATACACAGTACTATTCCATATTACTAATTAAGATGCTATATCAAATTTGCAGACACAATTCATGCTCGACCAGCTCAATGATCTCCAGAGTAAGGTAATAAAAAAAAAAAAAATTTGAATGATGAAGCAAATGACATATATATAGATAATGTAGTTATATACTAACAATACTAGCTAGCTCACTCTACTATATATGAATATTTGGAACAGGAACGCATGTTGACTGAGACAAATAAAACTCTAAGGCTAAGGGTAATATTATATACTATTTCATTGACAATTATAAGTCAATAATGCGCGTTAGTACGGTTATTACTAATTAGTCCACTAACAAGTACGTACGTGTACGTGGCAGTTAGCTGATGGATATCAGATGCCACTCCAACTGAACCCGAATCAGGAAGATGTTGACTACGGTCGTCACCAACAACAACACTCTCATCATGAAGCTTTCTTCCAGCCTTTGGAATGCGAACCCATTCTTCAAATCGGGTAACTAACTCAATTTTTAGATATATGATCTCTCATTTTTTTATCTCTGTGTTTGAGCTGTATTGATGATTTTTTATAGCATATCTTAAGTCAAACTTTCTATAAGCAGGTATCATCAGGGGCAGCAAGATCATCATGGAATGGGAGCAGGACCAAGTGTGAATAATTACATGTTGGGTTGGTTACCTTATGACACCAACTCTATTTGAATCTTTCTTCCCTTTTTTGTTGTTGAATTTTTTATATAAAAACGTTCTCTTCCCTTCTTAGGCTACATCATGACTACCTTCTCTCCCGCTCTCTAAATTTATGCCTTGTGTGCATTTGTGTGTGCGTGTTTAATGTTTAAATTCAATAATTTTCAACAAAATTTTACTGCCCATATCTCCAACACAATGTCACACTAAAATCTTGAGTACATGTATATATATATATATTCTGGCTTGTATAGTTGAAGTTTGTGTTAAGTAGAGTATATGCTTCCAGCTCCAAAATCTTTTTAACTCCCATTTTGTGTTATAGAATAAGGGTAAGACTTTCTGGAGACATGACTGGCTTAACATTTTCATGGGGTTCTAAGGCAAGAAAATAATTTTGAACCTCTAAAAATATTTTTTTTAAGTATGAAGTAATGTTTGTAGACTTGTAATAAAAACAAAAATACACATAAAATAATTTTTTGTCCTCTTCAATCTAATTCTTTTTAATATTTAAATTATTTAATATATATATATATATAAATTGAGACATTTTATTATTAAAATATAGAAAGACACGAATTTGGATCTGAGGCGGTCGCACCTATCGTCTTTCTTTATAAACCGTTTATATGTTTAAATTAAATATATATATATATATATATATACAACCATGAACTATATAAAGACAACTCCAATAAAAGTTTCGAAGAGAATATCTAACTATTAAAAATAAAATAAATTGAAAAAGGGAAAAATACGAAAAATTTCAATAAAAAAATTTCATATAAAAAATCCGCAAAAAATCTAAAATGTTCTTGTATGATGTGTCATATGATTATTGTTTATTTTCTTTTAAGTTTCATAATTTTTATATTCAACTAAAATTATTATTTTTATATTCATTAGATATCCATATCGAGTATCTCCTTGTTGAAGATATTCTAATATTAACTCATACTACCATATGTCCATATCTAGAGGATTTTGTTTTTATGCAAACCAACAAAAAAAGAAAGAAGTTGTTCTGTTAAGGAGAAATCCATAGGCCTACACTTAATATTCTTTTGGGCTATCTCTATACTTTTTCTATACAAGGCCTAAGTAGACATATTCCACATGCAAAAAATAATTGCTGGTAAATAAATAAAAGTTTATACAACATGCGATTAGACTTGATTTTAAAAAAATACAACATGCGATTAGGTTGATTGCTAATCAAATATGAAATCAATATTTTCTTAGTGATTAGACTTGATAAAAAAAAAAAAAAAATACAACATGCGATTAGGTTAATCAATATTTTCTTAGTGTACGTACTACACACAGTAAATTGTTTATGACTAATAAAACTTGAATAATTTTAAAATATTTATTGTACATTATCTTTTTATCTATAATTTACTACCAAAAACTCACTAAACTGCCTATCTATTCTTCTGACGCGTGGACAAAGCTGATGTGTTTTTCTTTCAATTTTTTGGATTTTTCCTTAGTTTATTTTTCTTTTCCACATATCGTAAAAGTTGAGCTTAATAATCTGATTTTATAATTTTTAATAAAAAATTCAAAAACGGTTTCATCCATTACTCTCTCACGATCCCCACTCCACTCTCAATCGCCTATGAAATCATTGAGCCCTAAACTGAATCTCCCATCCAGGTTTCAGATTTATTTCTACTCTCTCATTTTTTCTACGAAAACAGACTTAAAGAATCTCTTCCTTTTTTTTTTGAGCAACAAAGAATCTCTTCCTCTTCGTTAATCAGAGGCAATTTCTCACCCTTCTCTCTCTCCATCTACGAAACTTTCTTCTTAAGTTTGGTTCCAATCAATTCCTACGATCCAATCGATCCCACCTTTTTCAGTCATTCCAATCGATCCAAGATCTCACCTAGATTCGCTTAATTTCTGATTTGGTTCTGGGTTTTTGCGATTTTGGGAATCCAAGGCTTGCAGGACTATTCGATTCCCGTCTTTTAATTTCTACCGATGTCCTGGAAGTACTCCTGAGACTTCCCCTGAGAATTCAGGCCGCTGGTCACTGCGACTGCGGCGCCCCGCCGACTCTCCTTCCGAGCGTGACTTCTGATCTTCCGCATCATTTGTTTTGTTTCTTGCTCCTTCTTCATGTCCTAGGTGTAACGGAATCTCCGTGAGACATTAATCACCATTCAATGAAGAAAAAATTAACAACATCAACGCAAAGATGATTGCAGGTAAACAACCATCATCATTTAACTTCATTGAGAAGCCCAATAACAATTGTGCAAAAAAATATGGCATCTACAGATTTTTCTTAGCTTATGGTTCGTGTAAGGAGATACCCAACATGAGAGATTGGCAAGCTGGTTTTCTAATGGTCGTTAAAGGTAATGCTCATCTGGTTTTGCTGAAAAGCACCACTGGTTTGTCTGCAACTAAACTTCTAATGCTTTCCATTGGATGTATATAGTATGAGGAATGTAAGGACTTAGTGTGAGAGGGAACTCAAGGATCTCTATGGCTGTTTTTGCTTTGATTTTATACAAAGTTAGCCTATTTATAGGATTCCAAAGACTGCATAGATCTGATCTTTGTCACTACTTTACTTCTTTTGTTCCTTCCGTAGTGTTGTGCCCTTTGGCGTTCACTAAAAAGTGCATGAACGTAGAGGTTCTTTCCATTTTTAGATATCAGAACCAAGTGGCATATACAGTTCATGAGAATTTTTTTTTTCTTCTAAATACAGAAATATCCTTTCCATATGGTTTAGTAACGATCCACGGATCTAAGGAGGCACGCAACACTGTGATTATGTATACTCTTATGTTGTTTTTTTTTTGTTGTTGTTGTTGCAGTATCTTTTGCTTTTGATGCATCCACTGAGGTGGAGATTGGATTATGGTTTATCCAGTTAGATGCTTATCTTTTCAAGCAACAATAGATTCTCCACAAGTTTGACGACCCAAAAGAAACGAAAAGTAAAAAAAAATAAAGATCGTCTTTGAGATACTTTTCTGCTTGCATGACTTGGAGTCCAGAGAGCAAAGTGAGTGTGTGATCATACCCAAAGATCTTTGCTTTTAGCTTTACACATCTTCAAAACATTTTTTCATGTTTTAATCACAAAGATCATTGCTTTGAATGTGAGAGTTTGTCTTAAATCTTAAAGAGTCTTCTTTGATGTTGTTGCAGTGACTCACGAGGGTAAGAATTCATTTTCATTGCTTTTTCTATCTTTGAGAAAATACAAAAACTTTCATTTGAATTTTAACAGGAAAGCACTGATTCTGACACCATATTTGGAAATCTACAGAAATATGAATCTTTGGCAGGTTCCTGATAAGGCCAAGCCATGTGTCGTTTCTTATGGGTGATGATAATAAGAGCATCGATTCGGATGGAACAACTTGTGTACGATATATTCTCTTCCCGGTCTTTGCTAATGTCTGCCAAGAAAACTGGCTTCCAAAGTTGTCCAAATTCATACATTAGATCTGTAATGATAACCTGGAACTTTAATAATG
This sequence comes from Orychophragmus violaceus, assembly GCA_030180135.1. NCBI lineage: Eukaryota > Viridiplantae > Streptophyta > Magnoliopsida > Brassicales > Brassicaceae > Orychophragmus > Orychophragmus violaceus. The sequence goes on along the minus strand of CM058230.1, from coordinate 24,169,232 downwards.
CTGAAGTTACTACATATGTAGGTTCTTTGAAAGCCAAGAAACATTAACGAAGAATATAATTTCAGTAAATCTTGAAAACTTTTGATACAAAACAAAGGTACTTTTCTTAAAGCTTGAGAGAAAGTCCATCATCCGATGACGTTGTTGATGAGGACGACAGAGTTAAATGTTCGCCAAGACCAAAAGCATGTTGGTGATACTACGATAACATGAGGCTCGGGTCGTTACCGGATTTATACTCTTTGCCCATTTCAAGATCCGGAAACGATCCCGAAAACACCATTATGTGTTTCCTTAAGCAATGTGTTTAACGCTCCAAGCTCCAACTGACCACCCCAAGCCGCAGTTGACGCGACCTCTCTGCAGTATTTCTCAAACCGCTCTTCAGCAGATTCACCATTGGAGTCACCCTCGGACTCGGACTCGGTTTCTGATAAGAAAAACAGGATGAAATTTGTCTTGTGCTGTCTCATGTATGCATCAGCCATTTCTCTTAGTTTATGGTACGTGTATGGAGATGCACCGATTGAGAGATTGGCAAGCTGGTTTTCTACTGCTCGGTAAAGGCAATGCCCGTCTGGTTTTATCTGGCTGATGGTTAGCCCCAACGGTTTATTTTGGTCATAGTTCATAAAAAACATAAGAACTTATCTGTTTATTTTGGTCCAACTCAAGTTGCTGTGTTCTGTAAACTACCACAGTTTTAAACATTAGGATGTGAAATTTCGGTCAAGACCACCACCAAACTAATGGAATTGATGACAAGTAAAATACACAAATGAGGTACTATAGTGAGGGATTACAAATGACCCACTCCACAGAAGAAGACATAGACGGTCGGCTTTAGGTCCGAGGTTTTTAGTAAGACGGTGATATCCTACAGATGTAACAGAAAATGGGTTTACTAATAGATCAACTATTCATTGTCAATTTTGATCGTAAAGAACTTAGCAAGAGAGAGATCGCACATGAACAACATCGACAAACCAGATAAACTTGAAAAAACAAAGCTAAGATCATAGTTTTGTGGTAGCTTTAGTCGACGATTTTCGTGTAGGCTATGGAGTTAGGATGATTATCTTATCTCAAAATTATTTATTTTTAATACTTTAATTTTACCCTATTTATGTTTAAGTAATTTATGTCATAAGTTTAACCCAAATTTTTTTTTTTAAAACTATAGAAATAGTCATCCTAGTTACAGTATATATCAACAACCTGTCAAAAAATTGTTGATAACAACTTAACAAGTAACAACTATTAAATATTTCATCATTAACCTAAATTTAAATCTAATAACCCTTTCACATCTGAGAAGTCAAATAAACAAAATTAAAACTAAGAAATTTGACAAAAAAAAAAAACTAAAAAAAAAAAGCACAGAAGAAAACGACTTCTCTGGTATGATTTGAACTAAGTTATTAAAGAGAGAGAGATAAGAATGTGGTAGAAGATAAGCCCCCTCCACGTCACTAAGGGACCCATACAACCCTCAAATTGTCTTCCACCTCCATTCTCTTTATACTCGCCTGACCATCGCGTTTCTCACACGCGCGACTTGTTGGTTGCTTTTCTTGTTATCCAAACACGAGACGATTCTGCTTTTAAGAGATTTTAACAAAAATCTTTTTTTTGTTCAACACCGCGTCTGTGTTTCCTTAGGGTCTCTTGGGATTTGGGAAGATTATCGTCTCCTTTACTCCTCAGCAGATCAAATCTCCATTAAACCTTCCTTCTTCTCCAATCAATCGGCGGATTTATTAGTCTACACCCCTTGTTTTCGCGAGCCTTTTTGTTGTTCATGATGAGGAGCAGACAAGGAGATCAAGAGTCTAGGGCTTTCTACGATCTATCGGCTCTTGTTTTGAGTCTCCTCCGTTCCCCGCCTATGCCGATTTCTCTCCCCGATCAGTTCCCGGATTCCGTTCATTCTCCGGTCAGAATTCGGACTCGGTTTTCGTCATCGAACGCGATGACGCATATATCTCCGTCGGGATTCGCGTCGCTGCTGCTCGGCATATCGGTGGCTCTTATGCTATGTGGATCCGTGACTTTCTTCATCGGTTTCCTCTTGATGCCTTGGGTTCTGGCTCTGATTATGGCTTTTTATGTCGCCGGGATCGTTTCCGCCGTTTCCATGGCCGGGAGGTCGATCCTCTCTTATGTCTTGACGCCACCGTCATCCTCATCAAAGGATATTTCTGGTAATTTCATTTGAATTTATTACTTTAATTTTTAATAGTTCATCTGGAAATGATTGATTCCACTGGGTTTAGTTCTATCAAGATCTTGTTAGAAATGGATGTTTCGAATTGAATTAGGGCTTCGGATCAAAACATGATGGCTCTTTTAAAGCGCAACAAAAGCAAAAATGCATCATTCATTTTCACATTACTTTTTAAATAATTTTTGTGTGGTTGACTTCCTCTTGTGACATGAAAAGAAAAGCCAATTCATGTTCATGTTTTGTTTTTGATATAATTAATCCATTTGCAGAATGGAAGCTTTTATGAACAAGTGACGAACAACCCTGAAAGCTCTATTATCGTCGATCCCTGAAGCAGAGCTGGGCCAGAGGACCAAAAAAAAAATGGATTAATAATTATATAACAACAACACAAAGTTTTTCTATCTTTGCTTTGGGGATGAGGAGGGTTGGGGAAAACCATGTGGATATATTTGGGAGTTTTATATTTTTATTTTTACTTCAAAATATGTTTTTCTATTTTTACTGTTAGAGAGAGATGCCTTATTATTTGTGTTTCTTTTTATTATGTATGGTTTTATACTTCTATTATGTAACATACTTGATTTCTTTCTTAGAAAAACACACAAAGATTATAGGATTTCGACTACAATTGTTCTCGATTTTGTTTCTTTTGGTTTATAGGTGATAAAAAGGTGTCTGGTCCAGATCATATGTTATTGGCGACCTTGTCAGTATGAGAAACTCAAATTCTCAAAATCCAGCCAAATACTGTACTTGATGGTTAAGTTATAGATATTTCTCAACGAAATTAAACTGTAACAACTCGAGACGAATTTGGTTTAGAATTGAATTCCAGCTTCATCATAATCAAAGTTACATAACCAAACCAAACACACAAACAAACAAAAAATAGGATTTGCCATCTCGATCAATCTCTGAGATAAAAGAAGAAAAAAATGGTGGAGGTGCCGTGAGGTATTCAAGAAGCGGTCAATAGATGTTACTTGTCCAATTAAATAAAATAGAAAAGAGAGTTATAAGCAACAAACATCTTTCGACGGGGAGATAGAGAGCGGCGGATAGGTTAGAGAAGCAAGGGTTTGTGTGTGTGAATGGAGTCGAGTGAGGATGTGGAGGTTATGAGCAGAGCCATCGAGAAACTTCTCGATGAGAAAAGGAAGAGAGAAGCTGCTGGTGACTCCTTTATTGAAGACGACGACGATCAGCTTTTGCTCTCTAGGCTTATCTCTCAGGTACCTTATTTTTCCATTCCCATCCGTTCTATTTGGTTTAAAAAAATTGATTAATATGATGTTGCCCCCTCCCCCGATCAACTTTTTCTGGGTACTAGATTGAATATCATGTTTGAGTCATTGACTTTGTGATGAAAAACTATACAAGTCTGTGTAATAATTGTTCTGCTGTGATGCGTGCTTTGATTTGGTGACGCCTGGCCTGCTCTGTTCATGAATCTAACAAAAACAAACCTGTTTGGTTGTTTGTCAATTATCACAGTTATGTCAGCAAAACGAAGCTCCAATTCGTTGTGGTTGGATCATTAAAAAGTGGATATTTTGTTGTTGCCAGTGTCTCCTTAATTCTTATATGAACAACTTGGTTGTTTGGGATGTAACAATGAGCTTATCTTTACAAATGATTGTGTGATAAACAAATTAAAACCATTCTCATAAAGTAACGTTTGTGTTTTGTCTAGTTACCGTAGAACATTCTCTGTATTGGCATGTCTTGATGACCTGTTCCCAATTCAGTGCTGATACTAATTTTGTTGTTTATAAACTCAGTTGGAATCACCAAATCCGTTCCAAAAAACAGTTGAGACTCCTACCAAAGAAGAAGAAGAATCATCCAAAGGAAAAGGCGAGGAGGGCAAGAGAGAGTTGGAAGAGAGTATAGAAGAAATAGCCAAGGACATCAAAGAGGTGAAGAGGCAGAACAAAGTAACCCACATACTGCTCACGGCTTTGATCCTCCTGACCTTAACTTGGCAACTCTCTGAGTACTCAATGATTTACATGATGAAACAGAGAATAACCCAACCATTCAAATCCATCGGAGGTATGTTCTCTGGGATATTCAAAGGTAAGTTAAGTCCAATCAAAACCAAACTTCATGGGTCTTCCAGTGACAAGGACGAAAACAATCATCACAAAGGGAATGGAACAAACACTGGAGTTCATATCCAAGTGCCTGAGATGTTGCGAGACATCGGTTTCAACGACGATGACGAATGATAATAGCTTTCTTTTTGTGTGGCTGTTTGTGTTATGCATTTGCAATCTTGAAACAGGGGTGACGGGTCACACACTCATTATTCGTTGCTTTAAGTTATACTTTTTTATACGATCGAAATGGAATATGGAAAAGGGTTCCAACAGAGAACCATATTTCATTGAAACAAACCCTTTTGTTTTGTCCTTAATAATGAGCAGCTACTGAATCATGGATCGATGCCCGAAAACAAACGGAGCCATCTCAACCAAAGTAACAAAAGATAAAAATAAAGATAGACATCAAAAGCTTCAGTTCCCAAATCCAAAACCAATCTCAAACATCCATGAGTCTCTTTAGGCTTGTAACAATGGTTCATATACCCCTGCCACCACAATCCTCAGGCATAGTTCAACCTGAATATGTCGTTGAACACGTAGTAGTTTCCCTGATTCGATACCAAATGGAACATCTGGGGCTCAAAAGAAATGTATGTTAGGATATTATTACGAACTAGTCAAAAATCTAAACAACATGCAGTCATCAGATCATCTAAGTTACTCTTATATAGGCAAAGAAGTAATATCCACGATTCAAAACATGAGAGATGCAAATGAAGCTCACTACGAGTAGGTCAAGCTGACATGAATGCACCCCACTTGGCTTGATACATATCTACTACCATTTACAATCTACTAGCCTGATGTCCACACAAAAACTGATAACACAGACAAGTATCACCTGTAAATGACAAACTAAGAGTCGAATGATGCAGGCAACACTTACAAATTTAGTTAAGAATGTTCTGTCTGCCTTTCTGCTTGAACAATCACGAAGAAGAAGGGCAGAGAGAAGATTCCAACAGAGAAATCTAAATGACAGAATTAGATTACATCTAACGCAATCAATTAGGGAAAAACAACTTTAAATCCGACCCAATCACGGATCTATCACTCGATGCATCGCGGAGGGTCGTGTCGATTCCAGATCAATCAAGCTTCTAGTGCCCTAATAGCATATCAATCAACAGAAACGCACCCAACCCTAAACCCTAAACACCCTATCGTAACATGATCAACAACCAGGATTACGGGAAAATCGAATTTATGCAGATCGAGGGAAAGGATATTTTGAGAAAACAAACCTGGCTGAACTTGAGAGCGTGCTGTTCGCCAGCGAGCTGAAGATTTCCGGAGACAAAGACGAGCATGCCGCCGGCGGGACCAGAGGGCTGGCAATCGACGGTGGTGATGTTGTGCTTGCACTGCTGGAAAGGAAGGCTGGTAAGCTTGGCGACGATGTTCTGAGAGCCCTGGATCTTCTGGCCTTCGAAGGTCAACATGGATCCTTCCTGGTATAGAGAAACCAACCCTGCACGATTTGCATCAAAAGTGGAGTAGTAGTGCTCTACGAAAGCCTTGGCAACTGCGTCTGGATCCATTTCTATCGTCTTCCTCTTTTGATCCTTGACTCTCTATCTCTCTTTCTGCGTCGTAGTCTAGAGAGAGAAAGAAACCGAGAGAGAGAGGGTGAGATTCCAATAGACCAAAAGACAAATAGATACCGAACGAAAAGGGCTCTCAATATGTAGGCCTTTAACCTCATAATTTGGGCCCAGTATTTGGGATAATTATTAATGAGACATTAGCACAACTGGCAGCATTGGAAACTGTAATTCATTTTTTTGGAAAATGAAAATTTGTCCCTCTGAAAATTTCATATAATATAAAAGTAGTTGAATATATTTTAAAAGTATTTCATTAGTTTTTTATTTTGTAGGTATTCATGGACCGTTATAATTACAACTACTTGTCGCTATCACTCCTATGAAAGCAGGATGTTGCGATTAGCTAAAGATTTCGATATGGCAAATGGGATTCCCCCGAGTTTGTTTATGCGGTCATGCGGTAATAATCGACACTTCACGTTATGACATTGACCCATGACAAAGGTTCTACATATGGCCGAATAATGGTGATGGAGGTTGTCATGTTTGGAAATAGTGTGATGAGGCGCTAACAGATGATCTGAGTAGCTTGAAGAATGATTTCGCGGAATTAGCAATGCAAATGAACTTTCTCGCGATTGGCATGACTTTCAGGATATATTGGGTACTGGGATTAAGAGAGTATTTCTATTTGACCTTGTCGGTCTTGTGTGATGTTATAAAGTTCCAATGAGTATGCTTGTTTATTTTATTGTTATTAGGACTCAAAGGGTGTGTTAGATCTCGTAAGTCTAGAGATGGCATTTCAGTACTTCCTTCATGATTGGATCATCGGGTATTCCTGATCGGTTCACGTACCTTCAGATAGTGGTTCTTGTTAGGTGTTAGCCTACGGAGTGACGTCGGTATGTGTGTAGTCCGGAGAAATGGGGTCATGTCCTAAGGCTGAACTGGATGGAAGCTTTGGATATCTAGGAGTTGCCCTAATCACTGTGTATCGATGGAATGAGAATGGTGTCCTGCGTCGTAGGAATTTTTGTTTATGTCTAGGAGTCATGAGTGGTTTTAGTTACTGTGGGGTAACTAAGTTTTCCAGTGGAAGTTTACTGAATTCGCATTTGGGGTCATAGTGTGGAGTTGTGTGTTAGAGCCACAATAGATAGAACGAGTCTAATCGAGGGCATGTGCCGCATTGATCTCGATTTTCGTAGTTACTATTTGGTGATAGAAAATGCTTGTGTGTTGTGGAGCTCATTACATCTTGGTAATATGTGATCATCAATTATCATGTTATTAGTTCTTGATTGTTAATTTTGGTTTTGGGCGGGAATTTTTATTAGCATAGTAGCAGTATGTTTAGTTGGAAACCAACTCGCTGGGTAATCTTAGATTGCTTATTAGACTCATATTTTGTTTTTTAGGTTTGAAGATTAGCTTAGCGGATGCCGGAGGACCTCAGAGTAGATTCGGGTTTGCATTTGGCTACAGTTTGCTTTCGAATCGTATTTATTCGGTTTGGATTTTTGTTGACGCCTTAAAAGGTTTCAAAACCCTTTGAACTAGATAGATAGGTTTAAAGGATTTGAAAGACTTAAAATACTTAAAATGGAATTATTTTTTGAAATATGGCTTAGTGGAACCGAATACAGCTCGTGGAAGAGATACGGATTGAAAAGCCTTGTATCGTAAAAACATGGTAGACGAAGTCAAAGATGATTTGGTTCGAGCCATTGACTCGAACCGAACCGTGTATGGCTTCGTGTTGTGACGAACTTTTCTCGTTTGACCTGCACGGGTTTAATCGGTCATTGTCTTGTTTGATTATTGGTTAATCAGCTCATTGGTCAGCATATAACAGGAAAGAGATATCACAACCATATTCAAAATGTATATACAAAAATCCTAATATGCATAACAAAATATTATATATAAAATAATTTAAAAATAAAAACAATTTAAATAGAACTAGTTAAATTATATATTTTATCATATATTTATATTTTACCACTAAATCATATTAATATATATAATTAATATAATACTATATTAATATTTTCTTCACAAAATTAATATTTGTATGTTAATGATTTTAATACATCAATATATATAACTGATTTTTTTTTATTGGAAATTCTATAAAAGTGGAAGTGTAACACCCTGATTCTGAATTATTTATTTTTATAAATAATTAATTTGGACTTTAATTGATTTCAACGAATTTAATGTCTCGTGGTGCCAGATCGAAAAATGTCTTAAGGACTATATAAGGAGGTGGATATCCTTGACTGACTGGGCAGCTTGGAAACTATACTGGGGTGGACGTTGGCTAGTTAAACCACCCAGATCATGCATGAAACATGATTTAGTTAGCTCAGATGGACGGTTATCCAGTTCAGTTAGCATTCAGACAAAATCTGGTCGGATTTCATACATGATAGTTAGAATGGTTGGCTTAAGCTAAGCCGCGGACAGACTGAATGACCTGTTTTGGCGGAAATTGTTACTGCCCAAAACACATACTTTTGGCTGATGGAATTGAGCGGAAACATGTCAGACACATAATCCGTGCATTCTATGTGTTAAACCGCGGGGAAGCGGTTGGTTTCGAGACTAGCCAATCAGAATTAAGCAGAAGCAGTTTTGGGACGGTTTTGGCTGATGAAAATCGCCCAACTGCTCATTAAATCGTCCATGAATCTATTTCGATCATTTCTTCACGGGTCGAAAGAGAGAAAAATCGAGAAAGAACTTAGAAAGATAAATTGATCGCTCAGAATGATAAGAAGGGAGATTTGGCTGTGAGTTTCACCAGAGATTAACCGTTCTGAAGAATCGTGCGTGCAAGAGGTGTCAGAAACCGATATTAAAAACCAAATCAAAAGATCAAGGTGAGTTTTCTAGACCGATCTCTTGTCTAGTTCGTTTACTTGCTGCGTTTTCTTAAACTTGATCGCTTGACTCTATTCGATATTCTGCTATTCGGCCTTATGATCGGTTCAGATAACATGGATGATTAGTTTGGTCGGATTCTATCTTGTAACCGATTTATGGAACTGATTGCTTGTTTACGGATTTAGACTTGGCTCGGTGAGCGGCTTAACGCACTCACTAAGCATCATGTTTTGCTTACGCTCTCTATGACTTAACACAAGAAAAAAATAAGATAAAAGTGGCTAGATCGCGGGACAAAGGCATACGGGAAGGAAGGATGGTGGTTTTAGTTTATGTTGGGCTTCTGGTCTAGTTAAACAATGTAATAACTTGTTAGCAAACATTTCAATGTACTAGAACTGAATGTTTCTAATTAATTCAAGTTGTCTGCTTGCATAATTCAGTCTAGAATTGTGAAACCTCAAAAAATTGCTAAGTTAAAACGAAACAATCTAAATCCTAAGTAATTATATAAAAGAAAATTGGGTTAAGGCGCTTCAGAAAGCCCCAATCAATTTTTTAATGAAACTCTCCTTGGACCCGACTCTCTGAGTGTGGAATGAATGGGTATGTCTCAAAACCCCTTGAAACAAAGAAGTTGTACCGGGAAGTTTCTCGGTTTTTCAATTCGCCTTCAGATACAATATCATAAAGAGGGAATGGGTTGGAAGAAAAACGGTGAAGGAACACAAAAACTCGCGCCTCCTCTGCATTTTGAAATAGTAATAGTAGTAAGTCCATACATATAAATTATCTATCTTCTTCATCTTTAAAAACCACGATTTCTCAATTCCCTCTTTATCATTCTTTGTGAAATTTTTTGTAGGACAAAAAATTAGATTGGTGATAGGTGTGTAGTTTTATCCCTATTCTACTGCAAGTGCACAGTTAATGCAATCGTAGTATATAAGGTATCGAATCCCACAAGGACTCTCAGTCACACAATAGATTAATAGCAGTTCGGATTAAATTAAGCGAAGCAGATGTGAAAACAGTAAGCGAAATAAAAGGTGAATCAAGTGAGTTTGTAAGCAAGAGGGCAAAGCGTTAGGTTTCAGGAGTTCTCAGGAAATCAGGAACGCAAGCAATCAATCAGTCTAGATCTAATCAATAACTGTTCTAGAACTCAAAACACGGATATAGAATTAACCAAATTCCTTTGCGATAATTCTCTAAGTCTAAGTGCAGCAAACCAAACTTTCGTTTGCGAGAACTAACAGATTAAACTAGCATTAATTCCAAGTTTGATATGTTCACAATTAACCTGAACCAAACTTTCGTTTGCGAACAGTTTAATTGCTTATCTAAATTCTTTCTAGTTAAATTAACCAACTTCCGCTGAATTAATCAACCTAACATCATAACTCTGATTAGCTACTTCAGATTTAGCATTAAGAACAACTTAGATAAAGAACTAGCAGATATAAATCTCTACAGATTGATTTAAACTATAATTCTCTGAAATCCCTAATGAGAATCCTTCAACCTAACAGGTGATCTACTCAGACATGTTCATCGAAACAGAAAACATCTTAAGTAGAAAACCAAATATCATAAAATCAAATAAGAACTGGGGTTCAAAATCAAGTCTCTTTCGAGATCAGGATCAGCCCCTCAACTCTCTCTGAGTAAAACTTAACGTAAGAAAAGCTTGTAAAAAGCGTAGCCTAACAAGTGGCTGTAAAACCTAATTATAATCCTAAAACACGTTTTGGGGCTTCTTTGTAAATATCAGGAACTTCTGGGCAGAATTGCAATGTCATCATTCTTCATCAAACCGTCGTTTGGCCCATTTCGCTGGTGCATCGATCGATGCTAGGAATGCAACGATCGACACCCTTCTCTGTTTCGGTCAGTGAACTCTATCTCTCGGCCAAATACTCCAATTAGCTCCAGAAAGTGTCTAAATCACCAATTATGCTCCAAATGTGCTTGTACCTAATAAATACCTGAAAAGACTCTAAAACATAGTAAAAGACTCGATAAATAACACATATACCATGGTTAAAAACCCTAAAATCCATGGTATATCAATTGGCGACGATTGCAAGAGTATACATAGAATAATCGAAGGGCATGTGTGACCATATTGTGGCAAGTGCAATAAGTTAGGCCAGTTTCCATAAAGTTTTCTTCACTTCTCTTCTATGACTAGGACACCAAAACTTGTGGGTTTGTTGCTAAGTTGCAGCTCGAATCTTGTTTTAGTTGTTTTGGAAGAGAGCCATAGTATATATGTGTGTGAATGGTATTTAGGATTCTTCTGTTAAAACAGTGTAGCTTCTTCAAAATACTGCTTGTGATATAAAGTTGAAGATAGCTTATTTTTCTCTCGTCTTCTTGATATTGGATATGCTTTAAATGGTTCTTACAACTAATTATAATCGATTTTGTTGGTTTATGTCAATACCTAGGGGATAATTAAAATATTGTTTTTTCTCATTCATGATTTTTAATATGTCTTCAATTAATCCTCTCTCTTAACTCTCTCTTTCTCTCCTAGTTTCTCCCAACCCCTCTCTACACAGTCTCCGTTTCACCTTTCTTAGCTCCGGCCATCGGTCGGCGTTTCACCATGCCGACGGTCGGATTACTTTTGCTTCCCGGCGTTCCTCGTCAGCCTTGTTTTCCGGTTTCAATCCTGATTGTAGCTTTGCCTTAAGCGACTTTTGCTTGTGGCTCATTGCCGCACACCTAATAAGTGAAGAATCCATATCCAATTTTCCCTACACCTTTTGATATGTTTTCTTCCCACTCGGCTTTTAGTATTCGGTTCTCCGGACTTCTCTGATTCCCTTCTGATATCGTTTCTCTTTGGTCCATGGTGTTACATGTTCCAATTACTTGCCGGTAATTTCTGTCTTTCTTCTTGCTTCCTGCCGAGAGCTTATAGCCGGTGTGTTTTTTTGCCCGCTCGAGCTGACCGGGTCTGGCGGTTCCTACGTGAATTGTGGTTTTCTCCAGTTTGGATTCTGCAAATATGAAGCTCCTGAATCGGTGTTAACGACGACGGTTGACATGATTTTCATATTGATGTGGTGCTTTTCTGGTTGCAATGGTGGATTGAAGCGACAGAGATTTGACGATGGAGCGACAATCGCAAACAAGTCAGTGACCGGAGTTTTTTCGCTACCGGTTTGCATATCGTCGTTTCTAGATTAAACGACAGGTGGCTGTTTGGTTTCTTAGACACACTTCTGTGTCTATCCGATCGATTCGACTTTCCGTTATTTTTTTTTATTGGGTTTAGCTATAGGCGGTGATATTAAGTGGAGGGTGTATTTTGGCGTCTTTGGCGGGCATTAGGCGGGCAAAGCGGTCGCTAGGCGGGCAAGGCGGTCGTTAGGCGGACTAGGCTTAATTAAATTAAACAATTTTTTTTTTAAAAAATCACCTTTAAATTTTGACATTTTATGTTTTATTATACCCAATTTTTAAGCCAAAAATCGTATCAACTAAACAAGGGTTTTTGTTTGTTTGTTGTTGCTCTAAACTTGACGATCCAAGGTGAGTTGAGTTGCCGACTCTTGCCGTCAACGTAATTGACATCTCTGAACATTGAATGTGTGTTTTTGTGTTACCAATAATACTTTTCAATTAGATTAATTGTTTATGTCTCTATTTTGTTTAGGATTTTGATTAAATATTCCTTCTCCCTTTTACGAATAACAAATTAGAAACCCGCAAGTATGTTTAAAAAAAAGCCCAAATTTTTTCAATATATCAACCTTTTAACCCAAAAAAACAAGTTAGAAACCATGATCACCACTTTGAATTTTGATTATTTTAATAAGCAAATTGATAAGCTCACAATCATTTTGCCAATCGTTTATCTGGTTGCTGATTTTGTTGACGTTTTTGATTGTTCTTATAATTTGTGTCTTATACCCTTATGCTTAGACAAATAGAATTAGAAAGTTATGAACTAATATCAAGTTCGGAAGAAAAGTTTGACTAGGACTTTCATTGGAGCCTATTTGTTTTTTTAATTCAAAACATTTGGTGTTTTTTTCTTGTTTTACATTAACTTTAGTTTTTATTCTAAAATATTTTAGACACTGTGAATCTTTGGTCTTGAGCTAAACACTTTAAGTGGGCCTCAGCTAAAGCCCATCTCAAATCCGGTAAAGAGCTGATGTTTCGCGAGTGGCCCAGGAGCTCAACGTCGCGATTTGCTTTATTAACCTCGGTCGAGAAGGTTGTTACAGGTTCGTTACAACAGAGCAAACAGAGAAACAGAGAGAAACAGAGAAGAGAAAGAAGAGAGAAGAGAGAAGAGAGATCGCGTCAAGTCGTCGTCTTCTTCAAGTCATCGTCTCATCTCCGGTAGTCGACTGGTCAAGTTCCGATCATCGGGGGGTTCTGTTGCAGCTGGTTGAAGTTGCGAAGTCGGTATTGCTGAGAGTTGAACCTGAGATCAATCAAGTCTAGATTGATCTGTTCGTTGTATCTTGAATTGGCTTAACAGCTTGTAACTTCTTGATATAGTGAAGCTTGAGAGTTTGGATCTCTCCCCAGACGTACCTGCAAAGGGAACTGGGTCAACAAATCGAGTGTCTTGCTTTCGTGTTGCGTTCAAATCTACAAATCCAAAAGAACTCAAATCGTAACTCTAAAGTAAATCAAGCTTAAAACCTCACAAGTGGTATCGGAGCATTGGTTTGTGCTAAAGATTCAGAGGCGACTCGGTGACAAGAAGATCAAGGTATCTGTGGTCAATTGGTAAATTTTGTGTTAGAGTCAAGATTGAAAAGAAGTTCTTGCAATGGAGGCGATCCACAAATTCAAGATGGAGAAGTTTGATGGGAGTGGAGACTTTGGTATGTGGAAGTTCAAAATGTTGATGCAACTTGAACTTCAAGGCTTGGGAGATATCATTCAAGAGTTCACAGAGAAAGAAGGCTCAAAGGAAAAGGTAGTTGAGGAGGAAACTGATGACAAGAAGACACCAGTGACATTAACTGACAAGGAAAAACGTGAAAGAGACTTAAGGGACAAGAACTTGATCTGCTCAAGCCTCACCACGATGGTGATCAGGAAAGTCATGAAGGAAACCTCAGCCCTTGGAGTATGGAGAGCTCTGGAAAGAGACTATCAACAGAAGACCTTGCCAAACTGGATCTACTTGAAACAACAGTTTGCAAGTTACAAGATGGATGAACAAAAGAGCATTGAGCAGAATATGGATGTGTTTCTAAGATTGGTGTATGAACTCGAAAGCTTAGGCATAATGGTGAGTGATGAGGATCATGCGGTTTAAGTCTTATCAGGATTGCCCCGAGCTTATGCCCCTCTAGTTCATACCCTGAAATATGGGAACAAGAAAGAATCCCTTACACTATCAGAGGTAGTTAACTCTGCTCATGCCAAAGAAGTTGAATTGAAGCAAGCTGGGATTCTAGGAAAGTCCAAAGCAGAAGCGGAAGGACTGTATGTGGAACGAGGCAGGTCTGATAAGAAGGGAAACTCTCAGTCTAAGAGGAAAGACAAGAGCCGAGACAGCAAGTCAAAGAACAAACCAAAGGGTAACAAGAAGCCACGGGAATGCTGGATTTGTGGAAAAGAAGGACATTTCAAGAAAGAATGTCCTGAAAGAAAAGATGGAACAAGACAAAACACTGCAAATATGGCTTATGATGAAGAACCTATGATTCTAACTGCCAGTGTATTTGACACCAGAAATGAATGGGTGATTGATTCTGGTTGTACCTTTCATATAACACCAGATAGAGGAGTCTTGTTTGATTTCTAGGAAATAGAAGGTGGTAAAGTCTTGATGGGTAACAACACACACAGTGAGATCAAGGTGATTGGTAAGCTGAGGATTGTGAATCCAGATGGTTCAGTGATTGTCCTAACATAAGTCAGATATATGCCAGAGATGGGGAGAAATCTGATTTCCTATGGACAATTGGAGAAAAATGGGTGTGGCTACAAAGGAGAAGGCTTCAAGGTGAAGTTCTACAAGAATGGCAAACAAGTCATATCAGGAAAGTATAAAGATGGGCTATACTACTTGGAAGGCAGTGTGGAACGAGGATCAGCCTCGGTGTCAAGACCAGAGGTTGACACAACTAAGAGATGGCACACAAGGCTCGGCCATATGAGCCTAAAGTGCATGAACATTCTGGTAAAAGAGAAGTATCTGGATGAGAAAGAAGTGCACACACTAGAATTCTGCGAAGAATGTGTCCTAGGAAAATCTCAGAAACAAAGCTTTCCAACAGGAAAACATACTTCAAAGGAAGTATTGGAATACATTCATTCGGATCTCTGGGGTTCTCCACAAATGGAAGGAAGCTTGAGTGGTTGTAAATACTTCATCACCTTCATAGATGACTACTCTAGAAAGGTTTGGATTCGGTTTCTAAAAACTAAAGATGAGGCCTTTCAGAACTTCAAAGAGTGGAAACAGCTGGTTGAAACTCAGTCAAATAGAAGAGTGAAGTGTTTAAGGACTGACAACGGATTGGAGTTCTGCAATACAGAATTTGATAACCTCTGTAAGTCTTCAGGGATAAAAAGACATAAGACATGCTCTTATACCCCCCAACAGAATGGGGTTGCAGAGAGAATGAACCGCACCATAATGAATAAGGTACGGTGCATGTTGGCAGAGACTGGTTTTGGGAAACAATTTTGGGCAGAAGCAGCCTCTACGGCTGTATACTTGATAAATAGATCACCTACAACAGCTCTAGACTTCAAGATACCAGAAGAATTATGGACAGGAGGGAAGATCAGTTTGAATCACCTAAGAAGGTTTGGATGCGTAGCCTATGTCCATGTATCCCAAGATAAGGTTAGCCCCAGAGCAGTGAAAGGTTACTTCATGGGCTACCCCTCAGGGAGTCAAAGGGTACAGGATCTGGATCCCTGAACAAGGTAAATGTGTCACTAACAGAAATGTCACATTCAATGAAGAACTAGTCTTCAAAGATAGAAGTCCAGAGATGGTCTCAGGAAAAAGGAAAGCAACAAGAAGGGTTACTTTCAATCTTGATCACGACACTACAGGGTCAGAATCAGGTGGAGCAAGTTCAAGCTCTAAGGAAGCAGGTTCAGGAAAAGAATCAGCTAAAGAGATATCTGAGGAAGCAGGGTCAGGATCAGGTGGAGACCTATCAGAGGAAGAGGACTCAGGGTCAGAACAGGATTCAGAGGAGGAGTCAGATATCAGTACAGAATATCCACTAGGTGGAGGAAGTTCAGATCAACAAAATGTCAGAAACTACCTTCTAGTCAGAGATAGAAGCACAAGGATCAAGAAGAAACCAGCAAAGTTTGCTAGTGGAGACTATGTGGCTTATGCTCTCTCATGTGCTCAGGACATTAACATCCTTGAGCCAAGAACAGTAGAGGAAGCAGTAAGAAGTAGCAACTGGAAGGAATGTGAACAAGCTATGAAAGAAGAAATGGACTCCTTGTATAAAAATGATACATGGAAGGTTGTTTCTAAACCAGACAGAAAAAAGATAGTGGGATGCAAATGGATCTTCAAGTACAAGGAAGGGTTTGAGGTAACTGGCTACAGTGACTCAGACTATGCAACTGACCTAGAAAGGCGTAGGTCAGTCTCTGCATACACCTTTCAGGTGAGAGGAAACACAGTGAGCTGGAAAGCTCAACTGCAACCTGTGGTTGCTTTATCAACCACAGAGGCTGAATATATTGCCCTAACAGAAGCAGCGAAGGAAGGAATGTGGATAAGGGGAATGTGTGATGAATTGGGGTTCTATTCAGAGAGCTTTGATCTACATTGTGACTCTCAGAGTGCCCTATGTCTAGCAAGGAAGTCAGTCTACCATGGCAGAACAAAGAATTTCGACACTAAATACCATTTTATCAGAGACATGGTTAATGAAGGTACAATAAAACTTCATAAGATTCACACAAGTCTAAATCCTGCAGACTTCCTAACTAAGTGTGTACCTGGGAAGTGTTTTGAGCGTTGCTTAGCTTCGCTCAAAGTCATCGCCTGAGAAGCTGATAGAGGTGGTCGAGATGCTCCGTCGATTGGTGTCTCGCATCACAAAGAAAGGGGAACAATTCGTTCTTCAAAGGGATTCAGTTAAATCGACACATGCAAGGTTGAGTCTAAAGAGGATTGGATCAGGTCTAAGGAAGACTTATTCTCAAGGACTCAAGATGAGTGAGATATTTACCTTCAGGTTCTGATCTCGGAGAAGCTCATCTGCAACCCAGTCCTCATCAAACTGGAAATCAACAAGGGTTAGATCGACAAGAAAGGGTTGCGGTCAATAGAAAGGATATATAAATATGAGATTTACCTTTCTATGGTGTCAAGTCTGTCATCGGTGAAGACGGCAGTGGTTGATGGCTGATGATGAATCAGGAAACGCCATCGAACAAGAGAGATCCGAATTTGGCGGAGACAAGCTTAGGGTTTGTCGGAATCGTCCAAGAGTGTCTGGAGAGCTCATTCGACCAAGGTGGAGTTTGTGAATCTTTGGTCTTGAGCTAAACACTCTAAGTGGGCCTCAGCTAAAGCCCAGCTCAAATCCGGTAAAGAGCTGATGTTTCGCGAGTGGCCCATGAGCTCAACGTCGCGTTTTGCTTTATTAACCTCGGTCGAGAAGGTTGTTACAGGTTCGTTACAACAGAGCAAACAGAGAAACAGAGAGAAACAGAGAAGAGAAAGAAGAGAGAAGAGAGAAGAGAGATCGCGTCAAGTCGTCGTCTTCTTCAAGTCATCGTCTCATCTCCGGTAGTCGACTGGTCAAGTTCCGATCATCGAGGGGTTCTGTTGCAGCTGGTTGAAGTTGCGAAGTCGGTATTGCTCAGAGTTGAACCTGAGATCAATCAAGTTTAGATTGATCTGTTCGTTGTATCTTGAATTGGCTTAACAGCTTGTAACTTCTTGATATAGTGAAGCTTGAGAGTTTGGATCTCTCCCCAGACGTACCTGCAAAGGGAACTGGGTCAACAAATCGAGTGTCTTGCTTTCGTGTTGCGTTCAAATCTACAAATCCAAAAGAACTCAAATCGTAACTCTAAAGTAAATCAAGCTTAAAACCTCACAGACACTTTTATTCATATATGATTCATATAATTTAAGATATATATATATATATATATATATATATATATATATATATATATATATATAAATCGTCTAAAAATTACATAGACCCCGATTAAGTGTACTAGGTGCTAGGCGTTAGATCACCGCCCGACATTCTAACGCTTTCTTAAACACTATTTGTACTCTACTCATATTGTTGTCACTCTATGTGTAATTGTCCATTGAGCCACTTTCATATCAAATGGAATTGCTGACTAAAAAAAAGAGAGAGAAAATTACGACGAAATAGTAAATTTTGTAATTTGTGACTTAATAAAGGCTTTGACTTTGGTGAGTCGTCTAATGATTTTCGATAGGCTTTTGGCTTCTCTTCGGTGATTGGGGATGGTATGAGGCAGTGTTTCCTTATTCAGCAGTTTCTTCTGGCTGATCATCCCTTTTCTGTTCTTCGGATTGGTTGTCAACCTTATCGGTGCGGTCGGTTCTTCCTTTGCTTTCTAGCAACCCGACTGATTATGATTTTTCCGAACATCTGCTATATTTCTCCAGTTGAGAATTTACCGTAATTTCTGGTTATAGTTTTAAGAAGTATTAGCTTCCTTTGTTACCTGTCTTTTGGGTTTTAGTTGCCTGTCATTTGGGCTTTAAGTTGCCTGCTGTTTGGGCTTTAGTTGTCTGGTTGTGGACTTTAGTTTCCTATGTTTAGGAGTTTGTACTGAACTATTTCAATTTCAGATATATATAATTCCATCAGATGACAAAAAAAAAAAAAAAACTTTGACTTTCAAACACGACCGCAAGACTATCATTTTCGGATTTGACTCTTACGTCCGATTTTTGTCCACATGACTATGATTCGGGGTCAAATCACTGATCGCCACGTAGATTTCTACGTCTCGGTGTCCAATCACAGAATGGCTGTGACGAGCCGACGTACGCGGTGAGTCGCATTACCAATCCTTTTAAAAGACGGGAGACAAAAAAGAGAGGGCTTTCTTCGGCTCGCTCGCGATCGTCAATTCGATTTCTTGTCCCCTTCAAGCGTTTCTTCTCCGGCGTAATCATGGTATATCATGCGATCTCTATCTATCTGCTGCCCATTACCCTTCTGATGGGGCTTTGTTGTTTTCTCGAGATGAATAACTATTATTGGCTAAACTTCATGCATTGTGCATCCGATCTGATTCAGTATGTCTCGTATTAGGATTTGTCAAGGAATTACTCTTTACGATGTTTGAATATTGAATCATGGGATATATATAGATCGTACCTTGACAAACTTGATCTCTAGATCTACTAATTAGAAGATAGAGAGATCGTTTCCGAAATTTGAGCCGGATTAGCTTATTTCATATCTGCATTATGGTGTAATTGTTGCATGGATAAATCTCATCTGGGCATTGCAATTTCTCTTTAATTTGCATAGATACGTAAATCGTGCCGATCCGTATCTAAATTGATCTCTCAATCTACTAATCAATTAGAAGAGAGAGATTGTTTTCGAAATTGAGTCAGATTAGCTGATTTCATATCTGCATTTATGGTGTTGTTGCATTGCATGGCCAAATCTTATCTGTACATTGCCTAATTTGCATACCCAAATTGGATGTTTTGTCGAGATTCTGATTCTGAATATTTCTTGGTTTAGAAAGAACCCATTACTATGTATAGTCAGACGTAAATGGGCACCAATGCATAATAATGATTTTGATAATTGCAGACAACCTCAAAGAGACTGGCAGACAGGAAGATAGAGAAGTTTGACAAGAACATTACAAAAAGAGGTTTTGTTCCTGAGACCACCACCAAGAAGAGCAAGGATTACCCTGTCGGACCCATCCTCCTCGGTTTCTTTGTCTTCGTTGTCATTGGATCATGTGAGTTTTCCAGTCACTTAACTTTTATTTGGTTAAAGTTACTCTATGTTGAGGCCACCATATAGCTTCGTGCTCCTTTATTATGTTGGAAGCATCTAAGTGTTTGACAATGGTTTCCAGATTCGTTTATGGTTCTAAGTTTTCCTAGTAATTCCACTTTTATATAACACCAATAACGAACCACGATATAGAGGAATCTGAATCATCTGATTATATACGCTGTGTATGTGCATATTTTTAGTAACCTTCTCGTATGTATGCTTTGGTACAGCTCTCTTCCAGATCATCAGGACTGCAACTAGCGGAGGCATGGCATAAACGGAATCGCATTCAAGCTAGCTGAACCAGTTTTCAAAATGAAACTCTCTTCTTCTGTCTTGTCTCCTTTTCCCTTATACTGTAGAACGCCTTAACTTTCTGTTTACTACATGTTGTGAAGAATTTTGAGAGTCTTTTCTATAAAAACATCCAACCTTTAACCTTGCCTTAAAGTTAGTTGCCAACTGTTGTTATCCTTTTGTATACTTGTCTCAACTTGGTTCGCCAAACACCTACGGTTAAACTATTTCCCGCGATTATAGTTCGGCCAAACAGTTGGTGAACTAAAGATCAATGTTGATCAACAATCGAAGGGAGTTGTCGGACCCGACACGTCAAAGTGTTGTTGCTCGCCGAGAATGGGTTGGTACGGAGACATGATGAGGGTTTGCTTGTTGAACCGCAATACAGTCTTCCTACGAACAAGTTTTATAAGTCCACCCCACAAGTCAAAAGTTGTCGTCAACAATTCTAGTTCAATAGTCAAGAATGCTGATTCAATATTCAAAGGTAAATGAAACAAACAAATGATAGACTACAAAATCATTACTGTTGTTTTCTTTACTGCTTTATATCAATTGGACTATATATGTTGGAGAAAAAAGGAAACATTGAGAGGTTATGATGAGTTATTTCATCATTTTATTCTTATAATATAATGGTTATTGCAATGTTAAATGGAAGTGACATGATTGAGCAAAGCATATTTGACAAAAATGAACCCCCACGCTTTACGACTACTTTACATTTCCTGTATAATGATTTTGAAAAACTTAATTATTACACCAAAAGAAAAAGATAACCCCAGCCAATGCACATGTAATTAATTACATTCGATACTCGTTCAATGACTTTCTTACAACAACAAATACTATAGTGTAACTTTTGGAATCAAGTTATTTGCAGTCTTCTTCTAACAATATGGCACATAATAATTTTGTTTTGTGACACTATACAACACCTCTCTTTTGAAATTTGTGCTCAACCAAATTAGTTTATATGCAACATATATCTATCTTCCAACTCTACTGAAATGTTGTTGTTTCATGTCCTTCAACACAGACGCATGGCTCTTGCCTTCTTCCTCTCTTCATAGTGATCCTTAGAAAGTTTTGTACACTACAAAAAAATCTGTCATATAGCTATGAATTAGTTACGAAATTTTCTTGATTATGAAAAACCAACCACGAATAGCCACGAACTAACCATAAAACTAGAAAATCAAATTTTGTGGCTATCCAAAGAAAAATAACTATAAATTACCACAAATAGCTACATGGAAGGAGTTAGCCACGACCGGCCACAAAAAAATTTGTGGCTATCTTAAAGAATATAGCCACGAATTACGAAATACCCACGAATAGCCACGACTTTATTTGTGGCTATTCAAAACCTTAAACTCCAACAAACCCTAAATCCTAAAATATTTATAAAAAAATCTAACTAATAAAACATAACTGAAGTTAAGATTAAACACTTATAAAAAAATTATTTTCCAAATTTAATATTTTAAAACATTAACTTAAAACCTTAAGCATAACTCTTCAAACCCTATACCCTAAACCATAATAATATTCTAAACTTTAAATTTTAATTATAAACTATAAAATCAAAATATAATTACTAATTATGTACATATAACTAATATTTAAAATATTTTATCTCTTATAATTATAAATTGATCAAAACCCTAAATCCCAAATAAACCCTAAAATCCTAAAGTATAATTAAAAATCCAATAACTCAAATTCTAAATACTATAATATATCTAAAATTAAGATTCAACACTAATAACTTTTTTCCCAAATATACTATTTTAAAATATTAACTTAAAACCATAAATATAACCATTTTCTCACACTTCAAATCCTATACCCTAAACCATAATCATATTCTAAACTTTAACACTTAATCATAAACTATAAAATTCAAATATAACCATTTTCTCACCCTATATCCCAAACAATAAATATATACCTTAACTCTTAATCATAATCTAAACCTTAACTTTTAATCTTCAAACCCTATACCCCAACAATAAATCGTAAACTCTAAACCTTTTTCTTAATCATAAGTTATAATATAAAATATAACTATTAAATATATACATACAACTAATATTTAAACTTTTTTAATATATATAATCAACATGGAATTAATTTAAAATATTTATATAATAATAAATTAATAAAATATTATGATTGTTTTGAAATCTCTTAATATTTTAATAAAAATAAATTTAAAATTCTTAAATAAAATTTAAGTATTTTATATATTCATAAATAAAATTTATTTTTAAAATTAAAATCATGTAAATAAAAATAAAATTAATTTTAATAATTTTTATTATATATATTTATTTTATTATTATTAAATCATTTTTAAAAATTTAAGACTTTAATTATTTTTATCTCTTATAATTTTAAATTTAAAAGTTTTTAAAATTTTATTTTAAATATTTTCTATTATTTTTTTAAAAAATTATTATCATATATTAGTTAAAGCATAAAATATCTCATTGGCATGTAGTTTATTACAAGGATCATCTAGAAGCTCCCTATTCTCGAACCATTGTGACGTACCGATATTGTTGTTTTTGTGTTTAATATTTTATAAACTTCTTAGCTGTTTCTATAAATCCACCAAGCCTTATTTTCAGATTCTAGATGATCTTATATGGACAGCCTTAGCTCCGATTGTGAATTTTACAAGATTTCTCAGTTCTATCGGTTTTCTTTCCCGATAGTCCGAAAAACTCGTTTAAAGCCTGTTCTTGCCACTTCTTGTCTTCTAAATATTCCCTTTACTTAAAAATAAATATTTGGTCCATCTCAACTTCTGGCTCGTATTTTGGTAAATTTACCAAAATACCCCTCGTCTCTTAAATTTACGAAAATGTCTCTATTGACTTTCCGATTGCCCGTTGACCAATTTTGAGAGATATAGTGTTACAAAAATTCCTATTTTAAATATCTAAATGATGTTGTTCTTGTGCATTTATACTTTTTAGTTGCTCCAAAAATTATTTATTTCTATCCTTTAAGATATTGACAATTACCATTGTTTGAACAATAATTTTTTTTCATTTTAGAATTTTTTATCCCGGTCATGGAAACTATGACCCATCAAAATTTTTATTGTTTGTATCTAATTTTTGAAAGTGAAGACAAATCTAGAGACGTGCGTCTAGGAGAATCAAAGGTAAAGTTTCAGACTCTAAAGTGTGCATTCGATACCATATGGGATGGTTATGCGTTTAGCAGGGATGATACTATCTTAAAACTTTTTAACATTCTTAATATTGATTGTGTGTATATGAATGTGTTGCATGTCATAATAATTTTGATAATTCAATTTTAAATATTTAATTAAAATAATTTTATGACATGGAAATTGTAATATCATAATTTATGGAAGTTTTGTAAAGACTAAAATAAGTAGGGTTATATTTTACATTGTATAAATAAAATATATTAATAATTAAATAAAAGTAAAATATAGTTAGAATATTACATTTTTATAGTAAAAAATAGAGTAATAAATTGGAAAAAATGATTCTATTTTAAAGTTACTCTATTTTAGAATGAAAAGTAGAATTTTACATTGAAAATTATGTAATCAAATGCTTAGACAGTTTTTTCCAATATTGATTAGTTATGCACATAGCTACAAAATATGTTTGCTTGCGATTCTCCGACAGATCTTGCTCCCTATTATCCTCTCAGCTCTTCTTGTTTCTCTTTCCCAAGCAATTATCTCGTAATGTCTCATATTCAAATGCTTTTCAACTAATCGTAGATATCTCTTTTCTGAACTTTTAGTTTCTTTAAAATTCATTCCGCTAACTCAAAATTTATACTTTATCACCATGCTATGCTGGTGAGATTAGCTACATCTCAAACTAAGCAATGGCTAAACACATCTCCAAAGGCTCCTCATCTTGTGGTCACGGCTAGCAGAAGGAAGAAGATGAGCCAGTGAGAAGGCAAGATATCCGTTAGTCAATGACAAGATAGAGGTGACCTCTTCCCCTTGAGGATGAAGACATTATTGTTATCAAACCGCATCTAGACAACTCAACACTTCTTGTTTGCTTCCGCTTGACCCTTGTTGGTCGTTTTTTAATTGAAGGTCAAAGCACAGAAGCTTTGCTAGCTTTCATGCCAAAAGAGGGAATTTGTAACCTTGAAGGATGAGTTCAAGAAAAAGATCGGCCATGGAAGATTCAGTTTCGATTTTGAATCTGAAGAGGATTTACAGAGGGTGTTAAAGAGGAGACCTTGTCACTTTAACAAATGGTCATTTGCGCTTGAAATATGGGAACTTAGCCTTGATGAAAACTTCCCTACACAATAAACTTTTGGATCAAAATCAGGGGAATGCCTTTAAACTATTGGATGGAAGCCGCATTTCAGAGGATTGGCGACTCTTTGGGACATGCAAAAGAGGTTAATAAAGATGGTGGATGTGTTTTGGTTATAGTTGATGTTTCTAAACCTTTGATAATGAAACTAAAGGCACAGTTTGACAATGGAGATGTTGTCTCAATCTCTCTCTAGTATGAGAAGCTTTATAGGTTCTCAGCTGATCTAGACATTCCTCTCCAGGATATTTTGAGATTGTCACTTCGGAAACGAACTTTGTTCTAACCCAAGACCCTTCAGTGGAAGAGGTTCGCCATGCTCTCTTCTCCCTTAACCCCAACAAAGAATTGGGTCTAGGCGGGATGACAACTCTATTCTATCAAAAGTTCTGGGATATGGTTTTACCCGAGCTAGCCTATATAGTTAAGTCCTTCTTTGTAACTTGATCTTTTGACAAGAAGTTAAACGAGACCAATATATGCTTGATTCCAAAAAGGGATAAACCCCGGGAGGTGTCAGGTTTCTGACTGATTAGCCTTTGTGATGTGAGCTATAAGGTTATTTCCAAGGTTTTGAGCCTCATATTGAAGTTTATTCTTCCGGAACTGATTTCCTGAGACCCAATATGCTTTTGTAGCGGGACGATTGAACAAGGCCTACGATAAGGCCTAGTGGGATTTTCTATCCTCTATTATGAGGTGCTTGGGATTTAATACCAAATGGATAAGATGTATTATGTTTTGTGTCACTTATGTATCATATCATATCCTTCTTAATGGAGTGCCCACTGTATATATTAAACCCTCTCGAGGAATCTGATAAAGATACATGATCTCCATGTTCTTATTCTTATTATGTACATAAGGTTTTATCTCCCTTATTCGGAAGGCCGAAGCTAATGGCATGATTCGTGGTTTACAAATAGCTATAGCTAGTCCGCCAACATCTCATCTCTTATTGCAGATGGCAGTTTATTCTTCTGTATGGTAGATCTACCAGAGAGTAAGGAATTTATAGATATTATATGTACTTATGGGGAAGTATATATCATGGCAACATATTAACTTCTCTAAATCATTTAACATATTTGGAAATGTTGTACCTTCTGAGATAAAAAAGATTGTTGGCATCTCACAAGAAAAAGGAATGTGATCTTATCTTGGCTTACCAGAGCAGATTAATGGTTCAAAAGCTCAAGTTTTCGCCTTTCTGAGAGATAGACTACATCATCAAGAGAACTCATGGTCATCAAAACTCTTATCCAAAATGGGGAAGAAATACCTAATAAAATACCAAGCCTAAGCGGTTTTGAGATATGTAATGTCGTGTTATCTTTTACCAAAAGATGTGTGCTCGAAACTGAGAAGTGTTATCTCCAATTACTGGTGGAGCACCAAGGTGGATAGCATGGACATCCATTAGACTGCAAGGAATGATCTCTGTACCCATCCATCGGAGGGAGGTTTAGCATTTCGAGCATTAGAAGAAAATAATATTGCACTCCTTGTAAAACAGTTATGGAGACTCTTACGATTCCCAGATTCCCTGTTGATCCGTATCTTAAAAGGGAGATATTTCAAATATTCGAGTCTCTTAGAGATCCAAGTCTCAAATAGACGCTCTTATGGGTGGAGGAGGTTGATGGCAGCAAAACCCCTCCTCCTATCATGCCTAAGGAAGACAATTGGATCCAGTTTTGTCACAAGGGTTTGGAGTGTTGGGAATGTCCTGAAATCTACTGTACTTGCTCTAAGTGAAAGTCGTATAGTCGAGATGAGACAATCACATAACACTAGGTAGTCATAACGCTTTGCTAGAAGCCACTTATGATCAATGAGTTGAGAACTCATTGCTAGTGTTATATGATCCTACAGGGTCACACATCTAAGCAAACTGGGCGTTAAAGACGAGGTTGATCATTAAAGTAATGATCCAGTAAATGCATATGTGATATGCATTCGATATCAATGTTCTGGGATAGCATCGATCGTTGCAGATAGTGCATCGATTGATGCACTCGCGGATTAATCAGATTAATTCGGTTTAATCGTTGGTTAATTCCGTTGTGGTTTAAGCCGACATATATAAGATATATGGTCGACCTAAACTCGTCCCGAACCTAATTCACAGCCACCAGAACACAGATAGAAACCTCTCTGGAGATTAGATCTCTGTAAGGCACTAGCATCCCTGCGGTCCAGTTTGTGTGCGTGTGGATACCAGTAGAGGCGCAGCATTTGAGGCGCTTCGTGATCTTGACTACTTGCAATACTTCCGCTGCATATTCACCAGGTAACTTCGAGATCTGATAGATTCAATTACATGAACCTTAGATCCTAGGCTCGGAATTCATACTAGGGTTGCTAATCCTGATTAGAACTGCTAGAAATTCCTTCAGTGGTATCAGAGCTTTAGGGTTCCATTGAATCTGTAGCATGATGATTAGATTAGTTGAATCTAGATCTTTGTATAATTGATACAAGCATGCTAAAACTCGTTTTGATCAAAGTAACCTAGTTTAGGGTTTTGTTCGAAAACGTTTTAAGGTTTTTCGCATAGTGTCGATCGTTGCCAATCGGGCATCGATCAACACAGAGCGAAAACCCGAATTAATTTAGGGTTTTTCGCATGGTGTCGATCGTTGCCAATCCGGCAACGATCGATGCAGGGCGAAAACCCGAATAAACCTAGTTTTCGCCTAGTGTCGATCGATGCAATTGTTGCATCGATCGACACAGCCTCGCGAGATTGTTGGATCGGTTCAATTGGATTGGACCGGTCATCGAGCTTGGTTAATAATGGTCGAACACTGTGAATGGTTTAAATGCGATTGGTTGGATTAGGTTGGCATCGACCGATGCTAATGTAGCATCGATCGACGCTGACCGATATTCAAAACCGGATCAATTGGATTGATCGGTTATCGCGGATTAATTAATTATAAGAATTAAAACATAGTAAAACTAAACGTTTTAAATGGTTCCGTTCCCCAACCAAATATCAAGTGTACTTGATGTCTTTCCAATCTTGTCAACTGTCAAGACCCATTTAGTTGTGTGATAGACTTGCAGTGCAAGATGTCCACAATTTCATGAGTAAGGCAGAGATAATCGTGTTGATGGACTTGCAGTGCAAGACATCGACAATTACGTGACTGAAGAGATTGGTTTACTTGACTGGGCCATCAAAATCGTTTTGGGCCCAGGGACATCAGGTGGATTGGACATAAGATGTCGATCCACAACCAAGAGTTATATTGGATATAACTAGCAAGGTTGTTGCTTACCTAGATAGCTAAAGTTGAGTGATAGCCAGTGGCTCACTTGAATTTAGTGAAGTATGGGTCTTGGATCATTATATTCATCTGAGGAAACATTGTTTGAATATAATTCGAGTTTTCTTAAAAGTTAAGACTTCTCATTTCTTGAACATCATAACTAAACCTTTTCTTTTCTATGATTCTCAGCTATGACTGCTACTCATAACAATTCTTTCTCTCTGCGATCCGTCCTTGAGAAGGACAAGTTAAATGGATCGAATTTTCTCGAATGGTATCGGAACTTGAGAATTGTTCTCGAGCAGGAGAAGCGGGACTATGTCCTTGAAAATGTTCTCCCTGAAAAACCGAGAGCCAATGCTCCACATGCGGAAAGGAATGCTTGGGATAAGCATTCTAATGATGTGGTCGATGTGAATTGTCTCATGTTGGCTACCATGAACTCGGATTTGCAGAAGCAATACGAGAACGTGGAGTCGCCCGTGGAGATGATCACTAGCCTGAAAAGTATGTTTCAGGAGCAAGCACGAACTGAGAGATACCAGACGGTTAAATCTCTCATTGAATGCAAGCTACCAAAGGACAGTCCAGTCAGTCCTCATGTCATTAAGATGATGGGTTATATTGAAAACCTGGGGAAGCTGGATTGTCCCATTAGCCAAGAGTTGGCTACTGACATCATTCTGCAGTCACTGCCGTCAAGTTATGATCAGTTTGTTATGAACTATAACATGAACAACTTGACGAAGACGTTGACTGAACTGCACGGCATGCTCAAGACAGCTGAGCCTAATATCAAGAAGGGCACTCCTAATGTACTTATGGTACAAAGGGGTAAGAAGTTTAAGAAACTTGGCAAAGGTAAGGGAAAGGGCAAGGCAGTCCCGGTTGAGAACCAGGACACGCCGGCGCCAGCCCCAAAGCCCAAGCCGGGCCCATCTGAGACTGATAAGTGCCATTACTGTAAAGAGCTTGGGCATTAGAAGAGAAATTGAAACAAATTCTTGGAAGAGAAGAAGAAGAAGAAGAAGACTTTCGAGACTTCATCTTCAGGTATTTATGTTATAGAAGTAAATGTTACTACTTCTGTTTCTACTTCTTGGGTATTGGATACCGGCTGTGGTGCTCATATTTGTACAAATATGCAGGGCCTAAGCAACAGTAGGAAGTTGGAAAGGGGACAAGTGGACTTGCGCGTGGGGAATGGAGCAAGAGTTGCTGCATTAGCCGTAGGAACATATAACTTGTCTTTACCTTCTGGTTTGGTTTTAAAACTTAATAATTGCTACTATGTACCTGCTATAAGCAGAAATATTATTTCCATTCCTGTTTTGGATGTGGAAGGATATCAGTTTTCAATTAAGAATAAATGTTGTTCTTTTGATTACAATGATGTATTTTATGGTAGCAGCCCATTAGAGAATGGGCTTTATGTTTTAAACCAAACCGCACCAATCTATAACATTAACACCAAGAGATTCAAATCAAATGACACGAATCAGACCTTTCTTTGTCATTGTCGTTTGGGCCACATAAACGAGAAACGGATCCAAAAGCTCCATAGTGATGAGCTTCTGGGCTCATTTGATTATGAATCATGTGAGAAATGTGAATCTTGTTTACTAGGCAAAATGACTAAGGCCCCTTTCAACAAACCAAATGAAAGGGCCAGTGACTTATTGGGCCTTATACATACAGATGTATGCGGCCCAATGAGCACAAATGCCAGAGGAAATTTTTGATACTTCATTACCTTCACTGATGATTTCAGCAGGTATGGCTATGTCTATTTAATGAGACATAAGTCGGAATCTTTTGAAAAGTTCAAAGAGTTCCAAAATGAAGTACAAAATAAACTTGGCAAAAGTATTAAGGCTCTTCGATCAGATCGTGGAGGAGAATACTTGAGCCAAGAATTCAGTGATCATTTGAGAGATTGTGGAATTGTTTCACAACTCACTCCTCCTGGAACACCACAATGGAATGGCGTGTCTGAGAGGAGAAATCAGACTTTATTAGATATGGTTCGGTCAATGATGAGTCTCCCAACTCTTCCATTATCCTTTTGGGGATACGCTCTAGAAACGTCTGCGTTTACACTTAATAGGGTTCCGTCAAAATCAGTTGCAAAGACACCACATGAGATGTGGACTGGAAATGTTCCGAGTGTGTCTTTCCTGAAGATCTGGGGTTGTGAAGCTTATGTTAAGCGATTAATTACAGATAAGCTCGAACCCAAATCAGAAAAGTGCTACTTCGTTGGTTATCCTAAGGAAACCAAGGCATACTACTTTTACAACCAATCCGAGAACAAAGTGTTTGTTGCTGGGAACTGCGTTTTTCTTGAGAGAGATTTTCTTTCCAAGAGAAACAGTGGGAGTAAAGTACAACTCGAAGAAGTTCGAGAACCGCAGGAAAATGCTCAACCTGTAGAGGAAGAGCAACAGTTGGATCTACAAAGAGTTGTAGAACCCGCGCCTGTGGAGCCTGAAATTCGCCGATCCGAAAGGATCCGTCACGAACCCGAGAGATATGGATTTCTCGTAACCAATTGTCATGATTTGTTAATCATTGACAGTGACGAACCAGCGAATTTCGAAGAAGCAATGATGAGCCCTGACTCCGCAAAGTGGCTGAAAGCCGCTGAATCCGAAATGGGATCCATGTCACAAAACCAAGTATGGACTTTGGTTGATTTACCCAATGGTGCAAGACCCATTGAGTGTAAATGGATTTTCAAGAAGAAAATTGATGTGGATGGAAATATTCAGATATATAAAGCAAGGCTAGTGGCAAAAGGTTTCAAAAAAATCCATGGTATTGACTATGAAGAAACCTATTCACTTGTCGCCATGCTTAAATCCATTCGGATTCTCCTAGCAACAGCTGCTCATTATGATTATGAGATCTGGCAGATGGACGTGAAAACAGCTTTCCTTAATGGAATTCTGGAAGAGGATGTGTACATGACACAACCCGAAGGTTTCATCGATCCAAATGCAGCTATGAAAGTATGCAAACTTCATCGATCCATTTATGGATTGAAGCAAGCATCTCGGAGTTGGAATCTTCGTTTTGATGAAGCAGTCAAAAAGTTTGATTTCATCAGAAGCGAAGAAGAACCATGTGTTTACAAGAAGACTAGTGGGAGCGCAGTTGCATTTCTCGTGTTGTATGTAGATGACATACTTCTTCTCGGAAATGACGTTCCGTTGTTACAGTCTGTTAAGACTTGGCTCGGAAGTTGTTTTTCAATGAAAGACATGGGAGAAGCCGCGTATATTCTTGGAATAAGAATCTATAGAGATAGATTAAACAAGTTGATCGGACTGTGTCAAGACACTTATATTGATAAAGTCTTACACAGGTTCAGAATGCAAGATTCCAAGAAAGGCTTCATACCAATGTCTTATGGCATAAGTCTCAGCAAGAAGCAGTGTCCTGAGACACCTGCTGAGCGAGATCGCATGAGTCAGATTCCCTATGATTCGGCGTTGGGATCCATCATGTATGCCATGCTCTGTACTCGTCCAGATGTTGCTTGTGCTTTAAGCATGACGAGTAGATACCAATCGGATCCAGGTGAAAGTCACTGGACAGCAGTCAAGAATATTCTGAAGTATTTGAGAAATACTAAGGATAAATTCTTGGTGTACGGAGGAAGTGATGAGCTGGTAGTAAATGGTTACACAGACGCAAGTTTCCAGACAGACAAAGATGATTTCCGATCGCAATCTGGTTACATCTTCTGCCTGAATGGCGGTGCAGTCAGCTGGAAGAGTTCCAAGCAGGACACTGTAGCAGACTCCACAACTGAAGCTGAGTACCTCGCTGCTTCTGAAGCAGCAAAGGAGGCTGTTTGGATCAAGAAGTTCATCACTGAACTTGGTGTGATTCCTAGTATTTCTGAGCCAGTGGCTCTGTATTGTGACAACAATGGAGCCATTGCACAAGCAAAGGAACCTAGATCACACCAGAAATCCAAACACATAGAAAGGAGATATCACCTTATCCGTGATATTGTGAATAGAGGAGATGTGAAGATCAGCAGAGTCCCGACGGATGAGAATGTTGCTGATCCACTGACCAAGCCCCTCCCAAGGCCTAAGCATGAGTTTCATACTACTGCTGTAGGCATTAGATTTCTTAAGATATGATCTTGATTTCAGTGGGAGTTGTATTTGTTTTAGTTATGACATAATGTTCACAAAGACATAATAGTTATGTTATTTTAATAAAATTGTTTCAGCATTATTTAATTGTGTTAATTAAATATATATAATGTCCCAAAGTAATTTATGACATTTTATAGGCCATCAAGTATGTGACTTGATCATGAAACCCTATAAGCAATAAATGACATAAATTATAATGGTCCCTGGTCGAGGTTGTTAACGTGGGACATTAACAACCACGTGAGACTAGTATGTGAGGTGACTGATGACTATGTTTCATGGAGTCATTTAATAAGTGTATTAAAGTCAATCACATAGATATGTGTTAGAGAACACATGATCGGACTTGACCCGTTAATGAGAACTCTACAAGATGTTATATGAGTGTCATAAGAGTTTCTCATTACGACTAAAGAGAGTAGTCCTTAGACCTGAGTTCATCATGTCCTCTCTTATATGGATTGGTTCGTCTTGACTTTGTCAAACGTCAGCCGTAACTGGTGATCATAAAGACACTGATTAGGCGTATCATGAAATATAAAAGAGACATGGATGGAACAAGATGGGATTTGTACCTCCTATATAACAGGAGTTAAATATCTCTGGGCCTATCGAAGATTTGATACTGAAAATGCGTGGCCGCGCTCAAACGAGGTGATTGTCAGTCGTTTGTTTTTCATCAGTACAAATCGGGATTCGATAAACGTAATCTGGTTGAATAAGGATGACACAGTGCTTGCCTTATGCTAGATTGAGATATAGCTACAAAGGGATTAAAGGAATAGATGATTCCAGTACAAGTGGGAGATTGTTGGGAATGTCCTGAAATCTACTGTACTTGCTCTAAGTGAAAGTCGTATAGTCGAGATGAGACAATCACATAACACTAGGTAGTCATAACGCTTTGCTAGAAGCCACTTATGATCAATGAGTTGAGAACTCATTGCTAGTGTTATATGATCCTACAGGGTCACACACCTAAGCAAACTGGGCGTTAAAGACGAGGTGATCATTAAAGTAATGATCCAGTAAATGCATATGTGATATGCATTCGATATCAATGTTCTGGGATAGCATCGATCGTTGCACTCACGGATTAATCAGATTAATTCGGTTTAATCGTTGGTTAATTCCGTTGTGGTTTAAGCCGACATATATAAGATATATGGTCGACCTAAACTCGTCCCGAACCTAATTCACAGCCACCAGAACACAGATAGAAACCTCTCTGGAGATTAGATCTCTGTAAGGCACTAGCATCCCTGCGGTCCAGTTTGTGTGCGTGTGGATACCAGTAGAGGCGCAGCATTTGAGGCGCTTCGTGATCTTGACTACTTGCAATACTTCCGCTGCATATTCACCAGGTAACTTCGAGATCTGATAGATTCAATTATATGAACCTTAGATCCTAGGCTCGGAATTCATACTAGGGTTGCTAATCCTGATTAGAACTGCTAGAAATTCCTTCATGGAGTGAACCTTGGTTACCTAACTTTTGATATGTGCTCCCCGGAGCATCAATACCGAGATTGATCCTCAACTCTATGTAAACTCCCTCATCGATTTTGGAACAAAGCAATGGAAAATAGTTCGTCTCTTGGAGCTTTTTCCACCATAAGATATCACCCTAATCATGGGTTTACGTCCGAGCAATATTATCTCGAGTGATAACTATAGTTAGATTCATGCCAAATTTGGGAATTACATGGTATGGATATTGGGCCGCGAGAGCTTTATCTTGCCCGGTTTACGAGCCCCCTTCAGGATCCAAGTACTTCGGTACTAAAGGCACAAGTTTGGAAGTTAAAAAATAGACGGAAAATCAAACATTTCATATGGATAAGTTTATCGGGTTTCTTGACTACTTGTGTGAATCTCTCCTACACTCATATTGATAGAGACTCATGATTCTCCATATGTGGTGTACAAAAGAAAATTATTATTTATGCTATCTTTGAATGCCCTCTGGCTAGACAAGTTTGGTCTCTTTCGTCTGTTCCCTCTGGTCCCCAATCCTTCTCGTCTTCCTCTATATTTAATAATCTCTATTTTCTGTTCTAGAAGGCTAAGGAATTAATGAGCGATGTGGAGGCTCTAATGGTATTTCCATGGATTATGTTGATCATTTGGAAGCACGTAATAGGAAAATATTTGAAAACTTCAATGAAGATTCCATGTCAACTCTAGAGAAATCAAGACTTGAAGAAGAGGTTTGGAGGAAAGCCAGTGAGAGAAATGAAGACAACTCCACTTTGGACTCCCTTCGAATAGGCGTTATACCTGCATCTCTTCCCGCTGGAATCCTTTTGTGTTTCATATGGTTCTTGGCTAGTTTCAGACCCCATAAGCGGTCACGAATAGAGAGTTTTGCAAGGAAGCGAGATAGTGCATCTGAGTTTGAAAGGTTCTAGGAGGAGTTTGTCTCTCCTCCATGTTGAAGTTGACTCGCTTCTTTGGTCTATGGATGACTCCTTGATCTTCAGCTAACGAGTATTATTTATCTTTCAAACTGCTCGGATCTCATTACCATGATCAAAGATTCAAACGACTGATTATTTTTTTTCTTGGATTGGAAGAATTTAGAGTTCTAAAAATTTATTTTCTTAATTTTGTATTAGATATGTTAATAGGAATTTTAATATTCGGAAAACACTGTTTTACAAAAAAAAATAAGAATCTGTGTTTTTATTTTTCTATGTAAGTTCATCGATTCTTAATTAGTTAATTTTGTAGATAGTTGAGAGCCTTAATTTTAATATAAGAGTGTTTGTTGCAAAAAAAAAAAAAAAAAAAACAAAATGTTTATACAATTTGTTACAAAAAAATACGGAAGAATAAAGTTAAGAAAAGAGGAAAAAAGGAAGGGAGGGGCAAAAGAGGAATTGTGAGTAGAGAAGCTGGAATAATTGCGAAGAAATAATCATATGGGGCCAACTGACATGGAAAAAGATGAAGCAAAGAGAGAGAGAAAGACAATTCAAGACAGAATAAGAATATGAAGACGGTGGTTTTAAGAGAGAGGCGGAGATGGTAGGAGGAGCTTAAGCGTCCCTTGAATCGTCTTCTTCTTCCTTTTCTGTTTTGTCCTTAAATCGGTTTTTAATGAATGGCTGCTGCTCCTGACTGCTTCTGCCATTGATTTCTCTCTCTTTTGTCTCTTTTTTCTCGGGGCATGGAAGAAGAGCTTGCCATGCTCAGACAGCTCATCGGCCAGCTTCAAGAGCTCTTGCATAACGGCTCTCCTTCACCTCCCTCCTCTTCGTCTTCTCCGTCGTTTTTAGTTCTCCACAACCCTCACTATCAGAACGGGTTTGCATCTCTCTATCTTGCTTGATTTAAGTACGTTGCTTTCGATCCTATTTTGGCAAATTTGGAACCTCGTAATGTGTTTCGTTTAGGGCTTATGGTTCAATTTCAAATTATTCCTTGGAATCATGCCATCTCTCTCATTATTCCTTTTTGTATTTGCTTTTGAAAGAGGTGAAATTGATCTGTGAATTGATTCCGATTAGGTCTTTTTGCCATCGTGCTTATAAAATCATTCATTTTCCCCAAAGCTCTCTATTTTCATCGAATCCTATGCTTGGCTATTACAGTAGTCCCATCATTTGGGTTTCTTTTGATCTCATTGGCTAATTTTTGGTGGGTCTCATTTGAAACCACCCCTGCTGATGCTTACTATGAATCCTGAGATGCCTTAGCTTTGTATTTTGTCGAGCTTCACTTCTAGCTGATCTTTTTACTTCAATATACCGGAAAAGGGTTATTCTTTTAGCTGGTTCACTGCTCCTTTTTTTTTCCATGGTGTACTTATTTGTGGTTGATCTTCCTGACATATATTGTGATGTTATTTTCCCCGGTTTGGCAGATGGTGTTTGCCCTTTATTAAGGAAACTTCTGCTGATGATTGTTGTGATATTGTAATGGCTGCTGGAAAGAGGCCTGGGATCCTCAAGATGTTAGAGACTGTCAAGCAACCTGTTAAGCGATCTCGAAAAGAAAAGAAATCATGCACGGAAGGAGATGGCATCAGTGGAAACATGGATCAAGTGATCTGGCAGGAATTTCCCCAAGATCTCTTTGAAGCTGTTGTTTCCAGACTACCGATTGCTACATTTTTCCAGTTCCGTGCAGTTTGCCGCAAATGGAATGATCTTATTGATTCAGATAGCTTCTCCCGATACTGCACCGAGCTTCCTCAGACCATCACATGGTTCTACACCATAACCCACGAGAATTTCAACTGGGGACAAGTGTACGACCCTTCTTCCAAGAAATGGCACCATCCGATTATCCCTGGGTTGCCCAAGAAGAGCATTGCTTTGCCAGTGGCTTCTGTGGGAGGTCTAGTGTGCTTCCTCGACATTGGTCATCAGAACTTCTATGTGAGCAACCCGCTGACCAAGTCTTTCAGAGAGTTGCCCGCTAGGTCGTTTAAGGTATGGTCTCGTGTTGCAGTAGGAATGACTCTGAATGGAAACTCCACCACTGATGGGTACAAGGTCATGTGGGTTGGATGCGAAGGAGAGTATGAAGTCTATGATTCCTTGAAAAATGTATGGACCAAACGAGGGACCATCCCGTCCAACATAAAGCTCCCAGTATTGCTCAACTTTAAGTCACAGCCAGTGGCTATCCACAGCACACTTTATTTCATGTTAACAGATCCGGAAGGGATATTGTCCTACGACATGGTCTCTGGGAAATGGAAGCAGTACATCATACCGGGTCCACCAGACCTGAGCGATCACACACTAGCTGAGTGCGGAGAGCGGTTGATGCTGGTGGGTCTTCTGACTAAAAACGCTGCCACATGCGTTTGCATATGGGAGCTTCAGAAGATGACGTTGTTGTGGAAGGAGGTTGACAGAATGCCAAACATATGGTGCTTGGAGTTTTACGGAAAGCACATTAGGATGAATTGTCTAGGCAACAAAGGTTGTCTGATATTGTTGTCCTTGAGGTCCAGACAGATGAACCGTTTGATAACCTACAATGCTGTTACTAGGGAATGGGCCAAGGTCCCTGGCTGTCCCGTTCCTCGTGGGAGAAAAAGACTTTGGCTCGCTTGCGGAACAGCCTTTCACCCCTCCCCTACGGCTAGGGCTTGATCATCTCTTCTCTTGGTTCTTTGTTTTTAGGTTGTATCCTTTTGGAGTCCACCACACGCGGTTGGTTTGTTTCTGTTTTGGTTATTGATTTTCGGGTCTGTAATATACAAAACGTTCGTGTTGTAATAAATGACTTGGGTTGTGTGATAACTGGTCGGAACTTGTCTCGTAAAATATGACTAAATACAAAACACTCGTGTTGTAATAAAGAACTTGGGTTGTGTGATAACAGCTCGTGACTTCTCTCTTGCAGGGGAAGTGAACAAAAGCATAACGACAACGGCAATCTAAATTTAAGAAAACATTTGGATATAACAACTGTATACTTCATGACATTGGTATGTAGTAAACAGAAAGTTGTCGCATTCTACAAGAGAGAAAAAGAGACAAGACAGAAGAAGAGAGGTTCATTTTGAAAACTGGTTCATCTAGCTTGAATGCGTGTCTGTTTAAGCCATGCCTCCGCTAGTTGCAGTCCTAATGATCTGGAAGAGAGCTGTAACAAAGCGTGTAAGAAGAAGGTTAGTAAATACGTGAACGAACACACACATACACATAGTCTATAATCAAACGACTCAGATTCCTCCAGATTATGGTTCCTTACAGTACTAGAGGATAACAAAGAGCCAAAACGGATCTGGAAACGAAAGTCAAGAAGCACGAAGCCTAACTAGAAGAACCCCCTCAGCATATATGAACTTATTCCCAAGTTAAAAAGTTAAGAAGATTGGAATTTAGAAGAGGTACACTCACATGATCCAATGACAACGAAGACAAAGAAACCGAGGAGGATGGGTCCGACAGGGTAATCCTTGGCCTTCTTGGTGGTTGTCTCAGGAACAAAACCTCTTTTTGTAATGTTCTTGTCAAACTTCTCTATCTTCCTGTCTGCCAGTCTCTTTGAGGTTGTCTGCGATTATCAAAATCAGTTTTATATACATTGCGGCCCATTATGTCTGCGCAGAGATTATAACGGCTTCTTTCTCGATCAAACATATTCAAAAATCAGAATCTCTCTCGTGTCGTAATGCAAACATAGAGAGAAATTGGACGAGGCGATGATGCTAGGTAAGATAAGATTTGGGCATGCATCTAAATCAAGCAACAATTACACCATCATGATTTCGAAAACGTGATTTTGTTTGATATCAGCTTAATTGAATTTGGATAATAGATAAAGAGATCAATTTTGGTATGATGCCATGATTCATAATTTCATAATCCTTGGTATCTATCTAGCTCCTAACGAACACCGTATAGATACTGAATCAGATCGGAGGTAGAAAGATGAAAATGCCGATAAGAGAAGGATCCAAACGAAAAGAAGAATCCATAGGAAGGGGATGGATATAGGCAAAGATCGAAATTTTACCATGATTACGCCGGAGAAGAAACGCTTGATGGAAACAAGGAATCGAATATTTTTTTTCTTTTTTTTTTCTCCTCAAAACTATTGTTATTATTGTCTTCCTCGTTTCAAGTGTGTTTCACAGCTAAAAATGAAAAGGGATTAATATTGCTATTCACACAACCTACGTCGTCACAGCCAGTTTCTGATTGGGTAAAGAGACGTGTGATATCTACGTGGCCATCAATAAGTGGATTGTTATTTAAAAGATTGAGAGAAAGCTCGAAATTCAAAACTCGTTGGACAGATATCAGAGACGTGTCATCTCAAAATACTGAAAATCTTGGCAACGTGTTTAAAAGTCAAAGAAGCATCAATAAGTTGTTCTTTTTTTTTGGTCAACCATCGATAAGGCTCCGAATGGTGACCGCGGTTTTAGTTGTACGAAAAAACGGTTTTACAGTGCGGTGAGGTTCAACTGCGGTACATACGATTTGCGGGATAAATACGGTTTGTATAAAAAAAACGGTACAAAATAAAAGTTGATTGATAAAAAAATGATATGCGGTGCATAATAAAATGTTTAAATGGTGAAAAAATAATTAGCGGTGCGGATTCTAGATTATAAATAAATAAAAATTAATATGTTTTATATTTGTAAATATGTTATAAATTAAATTAATAATTAATATATATATATATATATGTAAATTAATTTGTTTGCTACACTTCAAAAAGATAGAAAAACAAAAACAAAAGTAGTAAATAAAGAAGAAATAATATGTTTATCTTTAGCAAGGGTTCTTCGAGCCAACCTTAAAAAAATAGGATCTCAATCTACTTCGCGTCAAGTCGTTTGGTGTCGAATGGTAAACGATTTGGTCCTTTATCTTTCTTAGTTTTGGTCTGCATACGATTTGCTCGTGGCTCGTAGTCTTATTTGCTGGTTTTCTCGAACTCACATTTGCTAGTTAATTGTTGTTGTTATTTTGGTTATGATATTGTTTTTTAATTTGGTTTTTTAAAAATTATATCCGACAATTGTATCTATCTTTGTTAATATATAAAAACATTCTAGTAAAAAAACAGTAGTAATGTTATAAAAAAAAACTAAGAATTTGATTGGTTTAAAGTTAAGCGTAAATGATGTTAAATTTTATAAGCCTTAACAGCCATCACTGGAATCATAGCATGAGTATTTGTTGATTTTCTAAAGAAAAATTGAATAATAAAAACGTTGCAGACTATTCTATAGAAAATTGTA
Source organism: Orychophragmus violaceus (assembly GCA_030180135.1). Lineage (NCBI taxonomy): Eukaryota > Viridiplantae > Streptophyta > Magnoliopsida > Brassicales > Brassicaceae > Orychophragmus > Orychophragmus violaceus. The sequence goes on along the minus strand of CM058230.1, from coordinate 24,129,636 downwards.
AATTAATCATTGTCGCCATCCAAAACGAATTGATAACTAAGTAGATTATAAACGATTTGATTCAAAACAGTATATGCTTTGTTACAATTTTTTTTATATTAATTTATGATCTTTAGTAGTCTTTTTTTTCGTCTAAATATTTCATTAATAACCAGAGTCGAATACATTTTGAGATGCGTTTTTGGGATGCGGTTTTGGAATACAAGAGCCGGCTATCAAACAACGATATCGGAGACAGAAGCCCAAACAAAGGAGACGAACTTAAACATAAACACGGGCTAAAACATGAATATAGCAGAGGCCGAGACATCCAAGAAACAAGATCACGATCAGTCAGATAAGGCGCTCAAGGAACAAGGATCTCATGAGACGAGAACAAATCGGAGAAGCATCCAATGTCGGGATTATTGAGGTTGATCCACCGACGCTCTGAAAAGGCTTCAACCAAGAGCCACGAGCAAATCGCATGTAGACCAAACCGAAGAAGACGAAGATACACACCATTAACCAATCGACGACCGACGACATGATGCACAAAGAACCAAGAACCAAGATCCCAAATTATATAGATTGGGACCGAGAAACCATGCCACTCGAAGCAAACCAAGACGAGCAAAACCAAACCAACCATGAAGCCGGAACCCGCAGAGCTAAGCACTCCTCAAGCGAGCCAAAACCCCAAGGCTGAGACCAGAGAACGAGATCTAACCAAAGAACCTCAAGCCATAAACTAATCAAACCTGCTAGCCCACAACCACCAAATAAACCATAACGTCGAAACTAACTAGATCTTGGAGGAGAAACTAACGAACCTAAGCCCGCAGTTCATATCCCCAACCTAAACAACCCGGTAAAAAACTAAACTTGAGAAAAACAAGTCGAATCCCCACAACCTCTTACCAGAACGAGTCACAGACCAAAAAGACGAAGCCGAATCAAACCGGTCAAATACCGACGAGGACAAAGTGTTGGGATTATGTCCTAAAATCACATTGTACTTACTCTAAAGATAGTTGTATTGTCGAGATCGGACAATTCACGTGATACTAGGTAGTCACAATGTTTTGCTAGAAACCGCTTATGACAAATGAGTTGTAACTCATTTATGGTATCGTGTGAACCTACAGGGTCACACACCTAAGAAAGTTGGATACACTTGGTATGGGATTGATCATTGGTATATGATCCGATCAATGTGTATTGGATACACATTGATATCGTGTTTTAAGAGATGTGTCGATCTATGCCCTTGGTGCATCGATCGATACAAGATGTGTGTCGGTCGACACCAATAGGTGTGTCGGTCGACACGAGGGTGAAACCGAAACTGATGTTTCGGTTTACCTCGAGGTCAATATATAAACAAGTTTTATATTTCGACCTAGGTAAGCGTGCCGTCGCAGACAGTTTTTTTTTTTGACAGAAAAATTGATCCTCTTTATCTAGAAAACAATAGAAATCCCAAGAGATCCTATTTCCGGCGCTAGCATCCCGGCGGATTCCAACTTGTGTGTGTGTGGACTACGATAGAGGCGCAGCGATTGAGGCGCTCCAGATCTCGTTTACCTGCTTATCTTCCACTGCCAATCTACAGGTAATCACGAGGTTAGATCTATGATTCAATTAACTAGACCCTAGATCCTAGGCTTAGGGAACATGACAGCAATTCAGAATCTGGTAGAATTGGCTCTGAAGTTCCAACAGTGGTATCAGAGCCTTAGGGTTTTCCATTGAATCAACCTGTTTAATTGAATTTGATGATTTAGATTCCCAAACTAGGTTTTTTTGGTTAGAACAAGTGAGATCGATTTCGATCAAAATCGTTTCTGTGTTTTCGCACAGTGTCGATCGACACACTAGGTGTGTCGGTCGACACAGAGATGTGAATTCAACAGAATCGGCGGCTAGGGTTTTTCGCGAAGAAAAATCAGAAAAGCTGTTGTGTCGATCGACACAGGTTAAGTGTCGGTCGACACATAACAGATTCGGTCAAGTGTCGATCGACACAGGTTAGTGTCGGTCGACACAGACCTAGCGAATGGTTAATCGGTCCAATCCAATTGGACCGGTTATCATGCTTGGTTAAGTCCGAATAGATCGGTTTAAATTGGTTGAATTGGTTCAATTGGATTGAACTAATTATCTCAATTAGCATAAACCGATTTGGTTAAAATCAATTTGATTGGATAAGTCGGTTCAATTAAATTGGACCGGTTATCGCAATTAGTTGAAACTGGTTAAAACGGTTTAAATTGGATGAATTGGTTCAATTGAATTGAACTAATTATCCCAATTAATATAAACCGATTGGTTAAGATAAGTTTGATCTGATAAGTCGGTTCAATTGGATTGGACCGGTTATCAAAACTGACTTCGGTTTAGGTCTATGTCGACCGTCGCACATGGGTTGTGTCGATCGACATGACCGGTTCAATAAACCGGGTTAATTGGATTAATCGGTTATTGAAGTCCGGTTAAATTTGGTGTTGTCGATCGACAGACATAGTCTGCGTCGATCGACACAGAGCTCGAAATTCTGGTTATTGAACCTTGAGTTTGCAGAAACCAAACTAGACTTAAACCTTGATCAAAGCTTAGCTTCAACATGGTCAACTGTCAAGACTCATTTCATTGTGTGATGGTCTAGCCAAGAGCTTGGTGTCCACAATTAGGTGAGTAAGGCAGGTAATTGTGTTGATGGACTTGCAGTGCTTGACATCAACAATTACATGACCTAATAAGATTGATTTGCTAACCTTTCAGAGTTTAGTTTCCTCAACTAAATATCAAGTGACCTTGATGTCTTGCCCAATTTTGTCTGCTGTGAAAACTTGTTTCGTTTGTTGGATAGCCTTGGAGTCCTTGGTATCCACTGCTACATGAGTAAGGCAGGTGATCATTGATAGACTTGCAGTGCGACTATCAATGATCACAAGACTAAAGAGATTGGTTTACTTGACTGGGCCATCAGAAGTTCTGGGCCCAGAGACATCAGAGTAGATGAGACATGGATTGTCTTATCTGCAACCAAGAGTGGTACTGGGTACAATTAGCAATGATTTGCTTACCTAGATAACTAAATTTTGGGTGATGACGAGTCGTCCACTCAGATTTTGGTGAAGCATGGATCTTGAATCATTATATTCACAGAGGAAACATTTTTTGAATATAATGCGAGTTTTCTTATTAGATAAGATTTCTCATGATATGCAAAACTAAATCTTGGTTTTTCTTGGATTTCAGATTATGTCTAACACTGCTTTCTCGTTGCGATCCGTCCTTGAGAAGGACAAGTTAAATGGATCCAACTTCCTGGATTGGTATCGGAATTTGAGATTGATCCTCAAGCAGGAGAGCAAGGACTATGTCCTTGAGAAAGCTCTTCCTGAAAGGCTTGGGGCCAAACGCTCGAATGCAGTATATGATGCTTGGAATAAGCATTATATTGATGTGGTAGATGTGCGTGGTCTGATGTTGGCTACCATGAACTCAGACTTGAAAAGTCAATACGAGAACATGGAGTCGCCAATAGAGATGATCACCAGCCTGAAACTGAAGTTTCAGGATCTGGCACGAGTTGAGAGATTCCAGATGGTGAAGTCTCTCACTGGGTGCAAGCTACCAGAGGATGCTCCAGTGAGTCCTCATGTCATTAAAATGATGGGTTACATTGATAACCTGGGGAAACTGGAATGTCCTGTCAGCTTAGAGTTGGCTACTGACATCATTCTGCAGTCACTGCCGTCAAGTTATGATAAGTTCATCAAGAACTATATCAAGAGAGGCTTGACGAAGACGTTGACTGAGCTGCATAGCATGCTCAAGACAGCAGAGCAGAACATCAAAAGGGGTAAAAGATTTGAGAGATCTTGTTTAGACAAGGGTGAAGGCAAGGCCGTTCAGATTTGGAATCGGGATAAGCATGTGTCATCTTTTAAGCCCAAGTCAGGCCCATCTGATGTTGATAAATGCTGCTACTGTAAAGAGTTTGGGCATTGGAAGAGAAATTGCATTAAATTCTTGGAAGATTCACAAGAGATGGAGAAGATGTATGGTACTTCTTCTTCAGGTATTGTGTTATTGTTTCAAGTTCTACGTTAGTATTGGATACTAGTTGTGGTACTGATATTTTTGAAATATGCAGGACACAAGCGAAAGTAGAACATTGAAGAGAGGACAAGTGGAACTACGTGTCTGGTATGAAGCAATGGTTGCTACATGAGCCGTAGAGATTCTCCACTTGTAGGAGCCTTTCATACTTGGTTTTAAAAATTAAGTAATTGCTACTATGTATCTGCCTTGTGCAGAAATGTCTTTCATATTCTTGTAAGAATTTGGATGTTTTTCATTTTGATAAAAGACAAGTTTTGTTCTTTAAATCTAAATGAAATATTCTATGGTAGCACCCCGTTTAGAATGGGTCTTATATCTTAAACCAATGTACGCTTGTACATATAACATAAATACCAAACACTTTAAGTCTGATGACTTGAAGTCGATTTTTCCTTAGCACAGTCGATTTTTCCTTAACACAGTCGTTTTGACCACATAGAGTGAAGCGAATTCAAGAGTTCCATAGCTTTGGACTTTTGGGCTCATTTGATTATAAATCATTTGAGACATGAATTCTTCCCACTGGGCCAAACGACTGAGGCCCTTTTAGCAGAGCTAAAAACGGGCCAGAGGCTTATTGGGCCTTACACATACTGATGTATGCGGGCCGATGAGCATAAGTGCCAGAGGAAAACTTCTGTACTTCATTACCTTTATTGATGACTTCAGTAAGTATGTATGTAAATGAAGTATAGATTCGATTTGACAGAAGTATTAAGATCCTCGATTAGATCTCGGAAGAAAATACTTAAGTCAAGAATTGGGTGATCATCTCAGAGAATGAATCAGATCTTATTAGATATGCTCCGATTAATGATGAGTCACAGGAATCTTCCATAATCATTTAAGAATACGTTCTAAAATGTCTGTCTTTGCGCAGAAAAGGGTTTCAATCAGAATCAATTGAAAGACACCACATTGGATGTGGACTGGAAGTTTTCCAAGTAAGTTGTTTCTGATGATTTGGGGATGATAGCTGATAAGCTTGAACCCAAATCTGATAAGTGCTACCTCGCTGGTTATCCCAAGGAAACCGAGGCTTACTACTTTCACAACCAATCTGAGAACAAATATTTATTGTTCGGAACTGTGTCTTTGAGAAAGATCGTACTTTCAAAAGGAACAGTGGGAGTAAAAGTACACATCGAAGAAATTCGATAAACACAGGAGGCTGCTCAACCTATTGAGGGAGAGCAGCGGTGAGATCTACGAAGTGCTGTAGGATCTACACCTGTGGAGCCTGAAATTCGCAGATCCGAAAGGATCCGTCACTAACTCGAGAGTGATTTCTCGTAGCCGATTGTCGTGATCTGTTGATCATTGAAAAGTGACGAGCATGCGAAATTCAAAGAAGCGATGGTGAGCCCAACTCCGAAAAATTAGCTGGGTATGCATGTTAGCTTCACCGATCCATTTCTGGATTGAAGCAAACATCTTGGAGTTGGAATCAACATTCTGATAATGTGGTCAAGAGTTTTGACTTGATCAGAATAGAAATGAAACCATGCGTTTACAAGAAGACTAGTGGGAGCGTAATTGCAATTCTCACACCGGATGTACGTAATGTACTTAATCTCATAAACGACGTTCCGACGCTAAAGTCTTGTCAAGATTTGGGTCGGAAGTCAAACTTAACGATGGACATGGGAGAAGGCCGTGAAAGTTCTTGGAATAAGGATCCATTGGAATGGATCAGAAAGGCTAATTGGATCATGTCAAAATCCTTATGTTGATAAGGTATTGGACAGTTCATATGTGCTTAATTCCAAGAATGGCTTCATACCAAAGGTCTTATGGCAATAATCTAAGCGAGATGAAGTGTCTTGGACACTGGCTGAGCTAGTAACAATATTAGCAAGATGAAGTGTTTTTGAACACTGGCTGAACTAGTATTAATGAGTGTGATTGCTAATGCTGCTGCAATAGAATCCATCATGAATGCCATATTTTGCGCTCGTCTAGATGCAGCTTACGCATAGAGCATGACGAGAAAATACCAATAAGTTCCGGTAATGGTCACTGAACAGTTACCAGAAATATCCTAAGTGTTTGAGAAAACTCTAAGGATAGTTTCGTGGTGAACTGAGGAAGTGACGAACCAGTTGAAAGTAGTTAGACGGACAAAGACGATTCCCGGTTCTACCTGGTTATGTCTCTTTGTCTGAATAGCGGTGCTATCTGTTGGAAAGGCTCCAAGCAGTGGACCGTAGAATAGAGCTTTTATCTGAATGGCGGTGTGGTTTGTTGGAATTGTTTCAAGCGAGAACACCGCAGAGTCTCCCACAACCTAAGCACAAAATTTGTTCTGTTGCTGTAGGTATAAGATATCTGAAGAGATGATCTTGATTCTAGTGGGAGTTATTTTAGTTATGTTATAATCTTTACATAAACATGCTATGGCAAAGTTTGTGTAAGTTAAAACTGACATCGGTGTTACTTGATTATTGGATAATTAAGTAATGGTCCCAAAGTATTTTATGGTCATCATATAGGTCATCAAGTTGAGGACTTGATCATGAAACCCTATAAGTAAAGGATGACATAAATTACGATTGTCCCTAGTCGAGGTTGTTGAAGTGGGACACCAATAACCGCGCGAGACTAGCATGTGAGGTGACTGTTGGACTAAGTTTCATGGAGTCAACGATATGATTATCACAGTCAATCACATAGATATATGTTGGTGAACATATGATCGGACATGACCCGCTAATGAGAACTCCACAAGATATTTATATCAGTGTCATGGGAGGTTCTCATTACGACTATAGAGTATAGTCCTTAGACCTGAGTTCATCATGCTTTCTAGCATATGAATTGGTGCGTTTTGACCTTGTCTAACGTCGTTCCGTAACTGGCGGCCATAACGACATTGCTTAGGCGTATCATGAAGTATGTGTAGAAACATGGATGGAACAAGATGAGATTTGTCCCTCCTGTAACAGGAGATAAATATCTCAGGGCCCATCGAAGATTTGATACTGAGAAAATGCATGGCCGTGCTCAAACGAGGTGATTTTCAGTCGTTTGTTTTATCAGTATAGATCAGGAGTTCGATGAACATGATATTGGCTATAATAAGGATGACACAGTCTCTTGCCTTATGCCATATCGAGATATAGAGACGAAGGGATTATAGGAATAGGTGATTCCAGTACAAGTGGGAGATTGTTGGGATTATGTCCTGAATCACATTGTACTTACTCTAGAGATAGTTGTATTGTCGAGATCGGACAATTCACGTGATACTAGGTAGTCACAATGTTTTGCTAGAAACCGCTTATGACAAATGAGTTGTAACTCATTTCTGGTATCGTGTGAACCTACAGGGTCACACACCTAAGCAAGTTGGATACACTTGGTATGGGATTGATCATTGGTATATGATCCGATCAATGTGTATTGGATACACATTGATATCGTGTTTTAAGAGATGTGTCGATCGATGCCCTTGGTGCATCGATCGATACAAGATGTGTGTCGATCGACACCAATAGGTGTGTCGGTCGACACGAGGGCGAAACCGAAACTGATGTTTCGGTTTACCTCGAGGTCAATATATAAACAAGTTTTATATTTTGACCTAGGTAAGCGTGCCGTCGCAGACAATTTTTTCTTGACAGAAAAACTGATCCTCTTTATCTAGAAAACAATAGAAATCCCAAGAGATCCGATTCCCGGCGCTAGCATCCCGGTGGATTCCAACTTGTGTGTGTGTGGACTACGATAGAGGCGCAGCGATTGAGGCGCTCCAGATCTCGTTTACCTGCTTATCTTCCGCTGCCAATCTACAGGTAATCACGAGGTTAGATCTATGATTCAATTAACTAGACCCTAGATCCTAGGCCTAGGGAACATGACAGCAATTCAGAATCTGGTAGAATTGGCTCTGAAGTTCCAACACAAAGACCTTCACACATGCTCCGACCACCATCAACGAGACCCAATAGAAGCAGAACCGGGTCGGAGAAGGGCTGAGCAGAGGCAGGGGAGAGGTGGAGCGAGGGCGGAGCAGAGCAAAGGCAGGGCATAGACAACCCACAATCCGAAGACAACAAAGGCACAACAACACCACCCAAAGACCACCGGCGAAGACACACTCCGCGCCATCTGCAACACCTAGGAGGCGAACCACCGTCAAGCTTGACACCGGAAGAGAGAAGCGCCGTACACCGCCACACGAAAAGGAGAGAGAGGAGCAGATCCGTTCACCGCAAAAGAGAAAACACCAGAGAGCCCTCCCTGGCACCGGCGAGAGAAGCCCGGCACCAGAGAGGTAACAACAGCGGCTAAAAGACGACGGCAGTTGACCTCGAAATCTGAACCAGAGAGGAAATTAGGGCGAACCCTCTAAAAGACGCGGTTGAAAATTTTGTCTGATCTTTAGTAGTCTATAATAGTATTTTATGTAATTATTTAACTATTAAAAAATATTTAACTGCGGTTTTCTACTCGAACCGCTGGTAAAATAGTGTGGGTAGTTTAGAAGTGCGGTCTTCCTTTATTTGTTTATACGAACCGCCTTTCATTTTTTTTAAACCGCAAATTAACTATAAATGCTAGTGATTGGTGAATCAGAAGCGGTTTTCACTATTTGCTTTTGAAATCCGCTTTTTTAGTGTCGCCATTCAACACCTAAGTTGTTCATTTTTCCAACCAGCGGTTTTTAGATTTTCATATTTTTTAATATTGACATGGGTTCTGGTCTTTGGGCTGTAAGAGCATCTTCAATGGTTAAGAACCTTTCATGGGATTCTTAAGAATAAAATATTAATATTTTTTATTTTATTTAGTTAAAGAATTAAAATTTAATTTTAAAAAATATTAAACCAATGATATAATGATACATGTTACATGGGTATCTTAGTAAGAACTCTACGATTCTTAACCAAGAACTCTAAGGTTCTAAATAAAAAACTCTAAACTACCTCTCTCCTATGTTTTATTTTTTTTATTAGTTTTTATTTAAAAAAATCCTCCTAAAAACCCATTGTTGAGGATGCTCTAATCCCTTCAAACCAGACCATCATTAATAATTTAATACTTTGTATGGTACTAAACAGTGTTAAAAAAGCGCTAAGCGCTACATGATTCAATATTTAATGTTTTGATAGATTTTGATCTGCCCTTAACTCAAAATATTAATTTGATAAAATTTTGTTTATTATTTTTATTTTTGAATTTTTATTTATAATCGTTATGATTGTTATATAATACTGTTCAATTTAGTTATTTTAGTTTTTGAATAATTTTTTTTTATCAAGTTTTGAGGGTAAATGTTTTTTTAATTATAATTACATATTTTATATATCTTCTTTTATTTATTTTTATCTAAATGTTGGGTTTATATATTTTGATTGTATTTTATTTTGGTTACCTATCTTTTTTTCTAAATGGATGTTATAATGATTTTTATATATTTATATGTATAATATAATTATATAAACAATAATAACATTGTAATAAATACTACTAAATTTTAAATATAAATAACAATAATCATAAATCAATTACTAGAAACATGGATAATTCTAAATGTAATATTAATAGTAATAAATAACTTGAAATGTTTGAAATAAAATAAATTTTAGATAATTAAAATGTAATATCAATACTTTCACATATTTAAAACAATTTTTAATTTTACAAAAAATATTTAGTAAAATATTTATTTAGGATTTTGTTTTTAAATTTAATTTAGGTTTATATAGAGATGATTTTAAAATGGATAGTCATGTCCGCTTAGACCTGTTTATATTTAAGAATAATTTAGAACCGTCCCCCTAAAACCGACAAAAGTAACACATAAATCTGTTTAGGTCTTTTTCTAAATTTTATTCTCTAAATTTTAATAAAACATGGACAAAATTTAATTTTGTATATTTCTTTATATATTTTTACTCCGACTAAATTCAATATTTCTCAGCTATTTAAGAATTTTTTCTTATAAATAATATTTAGTAAAATAATTATTTTTTGTATTTTATTTTTAAAAATTTATTTACTTTTAGTGTCATAGAGATTTTAAAACAGACATACCAACCCATTTAAACCCGTTTATATTTAAGATCCATTTAGACCATCTATTTAAATCAATCATAAGTAACACATGCATATATAAGTCTTTTCATGTTTGTTTATTCATTTTATGTTTTATAAATTTTTAATATAAAATACATAAACCCGCTCACCGGTTTTACAAACGAGACAACGTATACTATCGGCACGATCAAGTTACCCATTAGGCTAGTGGAGTAACCAAGCTGGTAAAGTTCCATGTTATTGACAAGCCGACCATATATAACGCCATTCTCTGCATCCCGTGGTTATACAACATGAAAGCGGTATCTTCGTCCTATCATCAATGTCTAAAGTTCTCTTCATCGAAAGGAATTCAAACGGTAAAAGGATGCAGAGGGAAAGTTGGTCGTGTTTCATAAAAGAACACAGGATGAGAGTGCCGTCGTTTGTGATCAATACGGAGCAAGGAAAAAAGGGCCCAGAAAAAGAACTCATCCAACAAGTCGTCATCGACGATTCTGATGCGAGAAAGTGTGGGAATCGGAGCAGAACTCCTGGACGACATTAAAAACAAGCAGATCGCATTCCTGCAACAGAATTTCTCGACTTTGCTTGGTCGGTCAAGGATATGAAGGGTATCATCTCTTCCATCACAACTCACGAGCTCAATGTAGATCCGACTTACAAACCGATTAAGCAGAAAAGACGCAAACTCGGTCGCGAGAGAGCCAAAGCCGTCAATGAAGAGGTTGGCAAGCTTCTCAATGCCAGTTCAATCCATAAGTCAAATACCCAGATTAGCTAGCCAAACCCGTCATTGTCAAAAAGAAAAACGGTAAATGGAGGATCTGTGTCGACTTCACGGACCTTAACAAAGCTTGTCCAAAAGACAGTTTTCCTCTGCCACATATTGACCGACTTGTCGAAGCGACAGCTGGAAACGAGCTTCTTTCGTTCATGGATGCCTTTTCGGGGTACAATCAAATACTCATGAATCTAGATGATCGATAGAAGACATCTTTTATAACTGATCGCGGCACATACTGCTAAAAGGTTATGCCCTTTGACCTTAAGAATGTAGGGGCAACTTATCAGTGATTGGTCAATCAAATATTCGCAAGTCAGCTCGGCACAACAATAGAAGTGTATATCGACGACATACTGGTCAAATCTTTGATCGCATCTCAACACGTTGTACATCTGAAGGAATGCTTTAGCATCCTCAACCAATACGGAATGAAGCTGAACCTGACTAATTGTACTTTTGGCGTCACATTAGGAGAGTTCCTCGGCTATGTCGTCACCAGGAGAAGTTTACTGGAAACAAATCTCGGCTATCATCGACTTGCCGTCACCAAGGAACACTCGTGAAGTTCAGCGTCTTACCGGCCGCATAACCTCTCTGAACAGATTCATCTCTCGTTCAACGGACAAATGCTATCTATTCTATGAACTCCTCCGGGGAAACAAAAGGTTCATATGGGAAGATAAGTGTCAAGAAGCCTTCATCCAACTAAAAGACTACCTGTCAAACCCACCAGTACTGTCAAAACTAGAGAACGGCGAAACACTCTTCATATACATGGTTGTCTCAACGATCACCGTCAGTGGAGTCCTAGTCCGCGAAGACAGAGGCGAACAAAAGCCGTTCTTTTACATCAGTAAAACGATGAATGGGGCAGAAACGAGGTTCCCTGCAATGGAAAAGTTAGCCCTAGCAGTCGTGACCTCGGCGCGAAAACTGCGCCCTTACTTCTAATCTCACATGATTGCTGATAGGTTGAAGTTTTAATCCCTATTCTAACTGCAAGTGCACAGTGATGTAGTTGTAGTACTTAGGGTATCGAATCCACAGGGACTCCGGTCAACGATAGATTAAGAACAGAAAAGATTAAACTAGGAGAAAGTAAATATGATGAGAAACTAAAAAGCGAAGCAGAAAAGTAAATCAGGCGAGTTTGTAAGCAAGGAAGCGAAGCGTTAGGTTTCAGGAGTTCTCAGGAAATCAGGAACACAAGCAATCAATCAATCAAGATCTAATCAATAACTGTTCTAGAACTCAAACACGGATATAGAATTCACCAACTCTCGTTGCGAGAATTCTCTAAGTCTAAGTGCAGCAATCCAAATCTCTTTGCAATTACTAACAGATTAAACTAGCATTAATGATCAGGTTTGATATGTTCACAATTCCCCTAAACCAAATCTCTTTGCGAGTAGATCAAATTGCTCATCTAGGTTCTTTCTAGCTAATTAACCAACTCTCGTTGTATCAATCAACCTAACATCATAATTCTGATTAGCTACTTCAGATTAAGCATTAAGAACAACCTAAACAAAGAACTAGCAGATATGAATCCCTACAGATTGATTTAAACTATAATTCTCTGAAATCCCTAATGAGAATCCTTCAACCTAACAGGTAAACTACTCAGACATGTTCATCGAAACAGAAAACATCTTAAGTAGAAAACCAAATATCATAAAACAGAATAATCAACAGGGGTTCGAAATCAAGTCTCTTTCGAGAACAAGATCAGCCCCTAAGGCTCTCTGAAATAAAATAAAACTAAAGTAAAGCGTAGCCTAAACAATGGCTTAAAAACCCTTATATAATAGCTAAAACACGTTTTGGGCTTCTGTGTAAATATATGGGCTTTCTGGGCTTTAGTGCATTAATCCTCATTCTTCATTAACGCTTGCGAGATTGTCTGCGTCGACCTTGCATCGATCGTTGCCACAGGTGTATCGATCGATGCAGGTCTGTGAATTCGACAGTGAAGTCCATCTCTCGGGTTAAATCTCCAAAATGCTCCAGAATGCTCCAATAACTCCAATTATGCTCCAAACATGTCTAAACCTGTAAACATACTAAAAAGACTCCAAAACATAACATAAGACTCGATAAATAAGGCATATACCATGGTTAAAACCGGTAAAATCCATGGTATATCAACTCCCCCACACTTAGCTCTTGCTTGTCCTCAAGCAAGTAAAGAACCAAAGTATAAGAGAAGAAGTTTGAAAACACAGAAACTCATTTCGTCTTAGGAACTTTCACAATCACATTCACTTAGTAAGCCACTGAAAACTTTCCTACAGAACTCAAGACCACAATATACTTCCCCCACACTTAGCAACTGTCCCAAGTAAACTCCACAATCACATTCAAGCATTCAAATTCACCCTACTGACTTCTGTAAGTATTTAAGTGCGGTCTCACCTAAGGAGTATCGATCAAAGGGCACATGGGTTCTTACCTTACCAGCTCTAGACCACCATACTATCTTTCTCTAGTCCCTTTCTTCTCTTTCCCTTCCTTAACAACTGATTTTTCCCCACTGGGTATCATTTTATTTTTTTTTATCAGTGTTCTTCCCGTTAAGGGGTGTACTTTGGACACATTCCATGGATCACATGAGAGAAAATAGTGTTTGCTACCATTCCCATGACCACTTCGGAGTTACTAACTCATCCGCAGTTTATTTTTTTTTTTTTTTACTTTATGGAAGGGGAGAAGGGAACTAAATAGGATAGGTTGACAGGCTGTGTCAGAACTAACAAGGGAATCCGACACAAAGTATACCAAGCCCTTAGGTGAGAAAATCTAAGTCAGTATTAAGGTGAAGTCAGTAAAAGGATCCTCTGATACCTGAAGTGATGTGGGTGTCCTCAGTAGGTTGATCCGTGTCTGAGTTTTCTAACAGTCATAGAGGCTCTGCAAGTCTGTCCAATGGTCACTTAGTTCCTGTTCAAGCGAAAAGTTTCCTCGAAAAATCATAGTTTCATACAAGTTTTGACTCAATAAAACAAATTTCGAAAAACTAAGAAAACAAAAGCGTGCGTCAGTAGCTTCCTCCCCCACACTTAAACTACACTGTCCCCAGTGTAATCAAAGTATGAGCTCGGTGAAAGAATAATCAAATTGAAAAACAAACCGAAAAGTTGCAGAATACTTACCTGTCGTCGCCCTGCGTCGATCGATGCCACAAGGGTGTCGATCGATGCAAGGCGATTATCGCTCGCGGTTATGTAGATAATCGATGTCTGAACCGCAATCAATTCGTTAAACCGTAAATCGCGACTGCATCGACCGATGCACAATGTGTGTCGATCGATGCAATGCGATTATTCCTGTTTCCTCAGCTCTGAACACACTTAAACTGAAAAATTAAAAATACCAAAACCAAAACGAAAATTGAAAAACAAAAACGAACCTAACAGTGGGTTGCCTCCCACTCAGCGCTTGTTTTTAGTCAGTAGCTTGACTATGGGAAGAGATTAGATTCATGGGGGTTTCAACAGAGACTTTGAATATCTCTGTGAATATCTCTTCATCCAAGGAGGTGTATAGGCATTATGATCATGAGGCTTCCCAAGGAAAGAGAAATCAGAATCAGGGCGGGAGCGAATCTTGGGTGGTGCACTGCGTTTTCCTGCATTCAAAACAATGTGATCAGAAGGTTTAAGCTTAGGTGATTTGTACCTTACCTTTGATGTATATCTGATGTCTGGAGCTTTCTGCTTATGAGCAGTTGTAGGTGCTGAAGATGTTATAGCAGGTTCAAGAGGAACTGCCATCTTCTTCTTTCCACTATCAGATACTTTAGTTCCACCAATCTTAACTTCTTCTTTCAGATGACCATCAGTGGAGATCATCTTCTTTGCATGAATTCGCAAAGTTTCAACTGTTGGTGTTTCATTCACCTTCTTATCTATCACTTTTATGCAGTTAGCCACTCCTATCTCTTGTTTGGAGGGTTTGGGAACCTTAGGATACGGCACAGGGGGCTCGTAGGCTCGTTCTGGTACTGTTGCAGGTTTCTGGTCATGTGTGCGTTCTGTGTCGATCGTTGCATAATGTGTGTCGATCGATGCAAGGCGATTCTGTTTCTCGAAAGAACTCGAAATTGCCGTCAGAACGGCGTGTCGACCGACACATAGGGGGTGTCGATCGATGCATGTATCAGGCAGACAATATTCATCCAGAAAATCCGAGATTATGCTCTCTTCTTCACCTAGCAACTCAATCTCATCCCCTAAGGTCACAGCTTTGATGGATCTGTACTTATCAGCTCTTATAGCTTCATTTTGCCTTTGTATTGCTCCAGCTGTCTGCTGAACTTGGACATCTAGCTTCTTCAAATGTGTGCTCAAGTATGCAAGCTTCCCACTCAGATTTTCATGTATAGCTTCCAGTTTCCTGTCGAAGTCCACAGCAAACTTGGTCTGATTCTCTAGCAGCTGCTCCATCATGGCTTCCATCTTTCTCTCAAAAGCACTAGGAGCGGGAGGTGTCTGATAAGAATTACCTTGCTGATCTCCATACCTGTTTCCTTGAAACCCAGAACCATTTATGTAGTTTCTCTCCTCTTCCTGTCTTTCCAATAACTGCTCCATCATAGTTTCCATCCTAGTCTCAAAAGCAGTGGCTGCAGGAGGTTCTTGCCCATACTTTTCAAGTATAAGACTGTGCAGATAGTCGAGTTTACTCTTCAACCCAGCTATCTGTGATCTGTTAATCCCTGGACTGAAGAAATCACACATCTTTCTTACGATATGTGTCGATCGATGCAGGAGAAGCGTCGATCGATGCAAGCGCGATGATGTGTCGATCGACACACAGGACCGTGTCGATCGATGCAAGGCGATTACAGGCGTACCTGAAACGCAAGAACAGAAAAAGAAAAAAAAAAAAAAAAAATTAGTAACAAAAAGGAAAAACGAAAAACCTAGTCTAAACCCTAAGTTCAAATCTATCGAGGACTCAAAAGAGTCCCCGGCAACGGCGCCAAAAACTTGATAGGTCGAAGTTTTAATCCCTATTCTAACTGCAAGTGCACAGTGATGTAGTTGTAGTACTTAGGGTATCGAATCCACAGGGACTCCAGTCAACGATAGATTAAGAACAGAAAAGATTAAACTAGGAGAAAGTAAATATGATGAGAAACTAAAAAGCGAAGCAGAAAAGTAAATCAGGCGAGTTTGTAAGCAAGGAAACGAAGCGTTAGGTTTCAGGAGTTCTCAGGAAATCAGGAACACAAGCAATCAATCAATCAGGATCTAATCAATAACTGTTCTAGAACTCAAACACGGATATAGAATTCACCAACTCTCGTTGCGAGAATTCTCTAAGTCTAAGTGCAGCAATCCAAATCTCTTTGCAATTACTAACAGATTAAACTAGCATTAATGATCAGGTTTGATATGTTCACAATTCCCCTAAACCAAATCTCTTTGCGAGTAGATCAAATTGCTCATCTAGGTTCTTTCTAGCTAATTAACCAACTCTCGTTGTATCAATCAACCTAACATCATAATTCTGATTAGCTACTTCAGATTAAGCATTAAGAACAACCTAAACAAAGAACTAGCAGATATGAATCCCTACAGATTGATTTAAACTATAATTCTCTGAAATCCCTAATGAGAATCCTTCAACCTAACAGGTAAACTACTCAGACATGTTCATCGAAACAGAAAACATCTTAAGTAGAAAACCAAATATCATAAAACAGAATAATCAACAGGGGTTCGAAATCAAGTCTCTTTCGAGAACAAGATCAGCCCCTAAGGCTCTCTGAAATAAAATAAAACTAAAGTAAAGCGTAGCCTAAACAATGGCTTAAAAACCCTTATATAATAGCTAAAACACGTTTTGGGCTTCTGTGTAAATATATGGGCTTTCTGGGCTTTAGTGCATTAATCCTCATTCTTCATTAACGCTTGCGAGATTGTCTGCGTCGACCTTGCATCGATCGTTGCCACAGGTGTATCGATCGATGCAGGTCTGTGAATTCGACAGTGAAGTCCATCTCTCGGGTTAAATCTCCAAAATGCTCCAGAATGCTCCAATAACTCCAATTATGCTCCAAACATGTCTAAACCTGTAAACATACTAAAAAGACTCCAAAACATAACATAAGACTCGATAAATAAGGCATATACCATGGTTAAAACCGGTAAAATCCATGGTATATCAATTGCCGTACTGAGTAGTCAACCTCTTCGGACAATCTTGCATAGTGCAGGAAAATCAAGTCGCTTGGCAAAGTGGGAAGTGGAACTCAGTGAATATGATATCGACTATCAGAACAGATTGACCGCGAAATCTCAGGTAATAGCAGACTTCCTTGTCAAACTATCACCAGAACTGAATGTGGATACTCATAAACAAGACAAGAACTGGAAACTGTTCGTAGACGGCACATCATCAAAACGAGGAGCAGGTGTAGGAGTACGCCTCATATCACCAACTGGCAAAATACTAGAACAATCATTACGACTTGGATTCACAGCATCCAATAACACGTCCGAATACGAGGCCCTGCTTGCCGATCTCAGATTGGCCAAAGAAATCAGAGTAAGAAACCTCCTAGTCCACTGTGATTCCATGCTCGTAACTAACCAATTTAATGGAGAATATGAGGCTAAAAACGAACGAATAGAAGCCTACCGAAAGGCCGCACTTGAGCTCACCAATTCTTTTGAATTATTCGACATAATCCTGATACCGAGAAAAGAGAACGCCTCAGTGGATGCACTCGCGTCTCTAGTATCAACGTCGAATCCCAAAATATGGCGACGTATTCCAGTAGAAGTGATTCATGAACCGATTATCCCATCGCCGGAAAGTAATCATCAAGATCCTTCTGATGATACGGTCCTTGCGTTTAATGAACTAAACAATCAAGTTGATCCAAATGAAAGTCAAGTCGAAAACACCGATCTCAACACACCCTTGGCAGATCCTGACGCGGACTGGCGAGAAGAGATACTAGCGTACTTAACCGAGGGAAAATTTCCCGAAGAAAAATGGGTTGCACGCCGACTAAAAGTTAAAAGTGCATGCTACACAATGCACAATGACATCCTATACAAATACTCGGTTTTTAGGATCCTATCTCAGATGTATATACGGAGACGAAATCTGCCAAGTTCTTGAAGAAACACACTCAGGAGCATGCGGAAACCACTCAGGAGGCCGAGCTCTTGCTCTCGAAATCAAGCTAAACGGTCACTATTGGCCAACCATGGTAGCCGATTGTGATACTTACTTTAACAAATGCGAGAAGTGTCAACGTCATGCACCATACATACACCGGCCGACTGTGTTGCTCACAACATCAACCTCGGCATATCCATTCATGAGATGGGCTATGGATATCGTTGAACCGTTGTCGCTATCGAACCAAAGGTGTTTCCTTCTTATCATGACGAACTATTTCACCAAATGGGTCGAGGCCAAGTCCTATGTAGCAATCCACGATGTTCAAGTTCAGAACTTTGTCTGGAAATATATCATATGCCGATATGGGCTGCCATATGAGATCGTCACCGATAATGGGTCACAGTTCACATCAAACCTATTCGAAGGATTTTGCAAAAAAATGGGATATACGACCAGTAAGTCGACCCAGCGATATCCTCAAGGAAACGGTCAAGTAGAAGCTATCAATAAAACCATCATTGCCGACATCAAGTAACGTCTCGAGAAGAAAAAGGGTGTATGGGCCGACGAATTAGACGAAGTCCTCTGGTCTCACAGAACAACCCCTCGCTGCGCAACATGAGCCACCCCGTTCTCCTTAGCTTTCGGAGTAGAAGCAATGGTCCCGGCAGAAGCTCATATATATACTATGCGCCGAGCTCTTATGCCTCAGCATGTCGAGATCAATGAGAAAATGCTGCTACATGCCCTCGATACAGTCGAGGAAGAACGAAATTGAGCCTTAATCCGCATCCAAAATTACCAACAACTCGCTACTCGATACTACGATAAAAGGTACGCGAACGTCACTTTAAACACGGTGATTATGTGCTTTGCAAAGTCTGAAAATACCAAAGAATGGAGAGCAAATAAACTTGGCACACGATGGGAAGGACCTTACAAGATCACAAAGGTCGTCAAACATGGAGTTTACGAGCTCGAATCAATGAAGGGCAAAGCCTTGTCGTGTTCGTGGAATTCCTCTAGCCTAAAGGAGTACTTCTAAGCGGCTACCCCAACTCGACATGGCATCTCAAAAAAAATATTGAGTGTATATGAACTACGAGTGACATGATTATTTTCTGAAAGATACATAAGCAGCCTTCACCAGCACAGTCACAACCTTAATAAAATTTTCTTTCTTTAACTTATGCCGATTTATGTTCTCTTTTCGCCTATGCCGAGTTACACTCGTTTGACCTACACCGAGTCAAACTCCTTTCCTTTGACTTTTTCCGAGTTAAAAGAACCTTTTTTAACTTATACGGAGTTAATATTTTATTTTATGCCAAGTTAATATCCTATCTTTAACTTACGCTGAGTTTCATCTTCTCTTTAACTCATGGCGAGTTAATACCTTCTATTTAACTTATGCCAAGTTAGCATCCTTTCTTTAACTTGTGACGAGTTAAACCACTTATCCATCCTAGACTAATACCAAGCTAGACCGACAGAGCCGAGCTCCTTAGTTCGCAATAGTCAAGCAGCACAAGCCTCGACTTACAGTCGAGCACCCAATAAGACTCGCATTAGTAGCATCACGCTTCCTGGCCAGGAGTGTGGTCTACCTTGCACGATTAGATACATATCACGGTAATGATAAGCTGGGATCCGTCTCACACCAAAGAACCGGGCACCTACCCGTATGTTCTCTGATATGGGCGATAACAAACAAGACAATCACTAAAGTCTGGCACATTCGTCTCGTACTTAGAATGGCAAAGACGAGCACATATAATCCTCGTAGATAGGTCAGGTAGAACGTAAGACTTAAAGTAAAAACTGCTCATTTTTACACCGATCTACATTTTAATCGCTGTTCGCTGAGATCCGTACAAACGAATCGAAGGAAAACGTAGAACGGCCCGATTAACTCAATTACGGAAAAATATTATTCTTCCACGAAAACATCTAAAAGGAAACAATAAATTACTTCCGATAAACCAAGAGTGCCTCCTTAAAACAAGGAGAAGCATTTTACATAGTCTACAAAGTTCTAAAAACATTCAAACAAAAATAAAGCTAGGATATACACGGCTTCAAGTTTCAGACTACGTCGATTTCTCTGCCTCGCCCTCATCCACAACCTTCTCAGGATCTCCATCTTTAGCACTCGGGTCTCGTTCTTGAGTATTAGGAGATGCGCCTGCTTGATCTTGAATCCCCGGATCCCCGATCCTCAACGACTGAACATGAAGATCGCCGGGAAGAGTTCGAGGAATCACCCCACAGTTCGTCCCGAACTCGTCGATATCACGCGGGTAAGAATCAGAGAATCTCGTTGTAGAGAGCCCAGTAAGGCATGACGAGTTGGAGAAAGGTCAAACTTCAAATCTTCTTTCTCTAAAACGTTCATTGCGTCAATCGCGGAATTTACCTTCAATTCGTCCACCTCGAGCTGATCCAACACCGATTGAGGAATCGATACCCCTTCTGCGCTCATCTTGATCAAGTAGTTTTTAACGCTGCTGATCTGGCCTTGCTCGACTTGCTTAATCGTGGCCTCCTCCCGTTCATTGAAAAATCGGCGGAAAAGGTCGAAATAAGACTGAGCCTTCCCCCTCATCTCGACTTTGACGCGATTCCTTTCCTTCAAGACCAGATCTTCCTAGAGCTTCTTATGACGTCTCCCTTCTGAGTGGTATCTGGATAAGTCAGCCTTCGCCTTTTCCACGGCTTCGCGAATCCTTTCCTCGGCTGCATGGAGCTTGTTTTTAAGCTCGAGGTTACTCCCTCGATATGGGCATCTCTCCTCTTCACTGCATCACTGAACTTCTTCGCGTCCCACACACTTTCAAGGAAACTCTGTTCGACGCCGCGATCATCTTAAAGAAAAGTACTGTCAACAGAATTGACTTGAAAACAAGTCACATGCAGAAGGAGTATTACCGCCGCTTCAGCTTGTTTCGGAACGAGGATCGCTTGAGAGTGAGGAAGCTCCTTCAAAGATGGCTAGTTCGCCTCGTTTCCCCTCAGACAAGTAAGCAAGTCGAAGCAAGCTTGTGTATTCTGAATAAAGGAATTTCGCTATCATTCTTGTAGGTGAAATTGCGAATTGAGGGCCAACTTCCCACATCTTTCTTTGAGCCACGAGGAAGAACCGAGATGATCTCCTTACGATAAACGAAATGCTTCTTCTCGCCAGAGCCGGCAACGGGTATATCACCACTCTCTACGGTAAGCCGTCTCCACGGATCCCCGAGTTTGGCCTTGGAGGAAATATCTACGGCCGTTTTCTTGGCGGAACCTGTTGGATTATATGTGTGTTCATGGTTCAATTAACAGATTGCAACCTAGCACATATAACTCAGATCTAGGTTCTTGCAAAACGAATCATAAAACCAAACCTGATCATTACCTTTCAGATTGCAGCGGATTGATGGATGGTAATGATGAGATCAGCTAGAACAGATCAGATGCCTGTTCCTCCTTCAGTATCCACACTCTTACAAGCCGGGATGGTTGCTAGACCAAAGCAATGGATTGATCAGAGAGAGAAGAGAGACGGCTCAGGTTTTAGGTCGCAGACTGTTAGAGTCGAAATTATAAGACGACTCATATAAATATCGACTCTGTCATAAACCTAAACCGATGTCTCGGTTTCGCAACTGTGTCGACCGACACATACACTTGTGTCGATCGACACAAGTCATTTGTCTCGATATGGGCCCAAGTGATTAAACTAACGGCCCAACTCTCTGCACAAATACAGTAAATGCCTTGCATCTTACCGTATTCATTCCATGTTAACTTTCCCGTTAGCTATGGTGTGTGACCCTTTGGGATCATACAATACTAGTAATAAGTCCTAAACTTATAGATCAAGAGCGGACTCTAGCAAGTCATCATGATCACCCAGTATTTATGACTTATGTCTGATCTCGACATTTATCATACTTTCTAGAGATAGTACGGTAGATTTCAGGACATTCCCAACAATCTCCCACTTGTACTGGAATCCTACAAAGGACATTCCCAACAATCTTCCGATTGTACTGGAATCCTACATTCCCTAGTCCTTTTGTCTTAATATCTCGATCTGGCATAAGGCAAGATGCGTGTCATCCTTATATAGCCAGACCATGTTTATCGGACCAGATTTGATACTGACAATTCAAACGACTTGGGCAAGTCCGTTTGGGAATGGCCATTCTCTTACCAGCTATCAAATCTCCGATTGGCCTAGAGATATTACCTCCGTTAAACGGCAGGGACAAATCCCATCTTGTTCCATCACTATGAACTACATACTTCATAATACACCCAACCAAGGTCCTTATAGCTCCCAGTTACGAAACAGCGTTAGACAATGATCAAAGCGCATTACTCCATGTGCAGCCACATGCATGCGAACTCAGGTCTAAGGACTATACTCTATAGTCGTATATGAGAACCTCTCATGACACAGATATTAATATCTTGTAGAGTTCTCATCAGCGGGCCATGTCCGGTCATATGCTCCCCTACATATACCTATGTGTCGACTTTGATGCCGCGCATCTATGACCCCTCGAAACTTGGTCATAAGTCTCAACACAATCTAGTCTCAAGTGGTTGTTGGTGTTCCAATTTCAACAACCTTCGAATATGGACACTATGATTTATGTCATTTCATTAAATATGGGGTTTCAGGATCAAGTCTACTCATGTACTTCGATGGCCCATATATAATGACATGAATCATTTTGGAACGATTATTTATATCTCAGTTAAAATAATCCAGAAATCATTAGATTTCATAAACATAAAATATTATGTTTACATGAACCTTTCAAAACAACTAAGTAAAGCCCTTTACAAACTCCCACTGAAATTAAGACTACATCTTAATTTCACTCATCCTACAGCTACAGTCCGCGACTCGTGCTTAGGCATAAGGAGTGGCTTCGTTAATAGATTAGCAACGTTCTCATTCGATGAAACTTGCTTATCTACTTAACACCTCTGTCATTTATCTCAAGGAATAGGTTATACCTATCCTCAAGGTGTTTGGACCTCTGATGTGCAGCTAGCCTCATCTATGCTGTGAATCACATCAAGTTCAGTGATGAACTCTTCTATCCAAACAACCTCTTTCGCCGCTTCTCAAGCTGCGAAATGTTCAGCTTAAGTCATGGAGTCAGCAACAGTGCCTTGCACCGCCAGTTAGACACAAGATATAGCCGGACTGTGACCAGGAATTATCTTTGTCTATTAGAAACTTGCCTTTCAGACTCTATCGACTTGTAGCACCTCACTTTCTCCGTAAATCAAGAACTTATCCTAAGTATTCCTCAAATACTTCAGAATATTCTTTACGGCAATCCAGTGATTCTTTGCTGGATTTGACTGGTCTTTACTTGTCTTGCTTAGCATTAAAGCAACATCAAAACAAGTATGTATCATGGCATACATGATAGATCCAATTGCCGACGCATATGGAATCCTATCCATGCATTCAAGCTCAGCAGATATCGTAGGATACTGTTTCTTGCTTAACGTATTGCCATGTGACATTGGCATAAAACCCTTCTTGGATTGCTGATTACGTGTAGGACTTTGTCAATTTAAGAATCCTGACTTTGTCCTACCAGCTCTTTTGGATCTCTATCTTTAGATCCAAAATCCAAGAACTACGTGGCTTTACCCATGTCAATCATAAAACCAACTCCCAAACCAGTCCTTTACCGACTGCAGCATTGGGACGTTATATTCGAGAATCAGTATGTCATCGACATACACTATGAGAAATGCAATATTGCTCCCACTTATCTTTTAGTAAACGCATAGTTCCACTTCGTTCCTGTTCAAGTCAAAACCTTGACTACTTTAACAGAACAAAGATTCCAACTCCGATATGTTTGCTTCCATCCATGAATGGATCGATGAAGCTAACTTACATACAGTGCAATTTTTCGGAGTCCGGGCTTACTTTCGCTTCTTTGAATTTCGCAGGTTCGTCGCTTTCAATGATCATCAGATCATGCGAACTTTCAATGATCATCAGGTTCAACTAATGACGAGAAATCACTCTCGGATTAGTGACTGATTCATTTTTATCTGCGAACTTCAGGCTCTACAGGTGTAGATTCTACAG
The DNA here is from genome assembly GCA_030180135.1 of Orychophragmus violaceus. Taxonomy (NCBI): domain Eukaryota; kingdom Viridiplantae; phylum Streptophyta; class Magnoliopsida; order Brassicales; family Brassicaceae; genus Orychophragmus; species Orychophragmus violaceus. The sequence continues at coordinate 24,105,436 of CM058230.1, read as the reverse complement.
AAATCTGTAAATCCATCCGTTGCTCTCCCTCAACAGGTTGAGCAGTCTCCTGTATTTCTCGAATTTCTTCGAGTTATACTTTTACTCCCACTGTTCTTCTTGGAAAGTAACTTCCCTTCTTAGAAAACAGAATGGACGTAAAAGTAACAAGCCTTGGTTTCCCTAGGACAACCAGCGAAGTAGCACAACTACAAATACTCAGTAAAGACGAATTTGGATCGATTCCAATCCACATTTACGTGGTGTCTTTCAACTGATATTGGTGGAACTATTTCAGCGTAAACTTAGATATTTCTTGAGCGCTATTTTAGAGAATATCATGGAAGATTCGTGTGACTCATCTTTAATCATTTCTTATAAGATCTGATTCATTCTCACAGAAAACACCTCTAGGTTTTCAGGAGAAATGAGCTGTGAAACGACTTCACACTCATTCAGATGATCACACAATCAATGACTTAAGTATTCTCACTCGTGATCTAATCCAGAGTCTTAATACTTCTGTCATTCAGATTCTATACTTCATTCTGGAATTCTTTCGACCATGTCAAAGAATTCCGACTTGTGTCTCATCAAATGAACACAGTCACACTCACTGAAGTAATCAGTAGAGACAATGAAGTACAGGAAATTTTCTCTGGCAATACTGCTCATCGGACCACATACATGAGTATGTTCAATCTCCAATAAGCCTTTGGGCCTTTCTCTAGCTCGGCTAAGATGGGCCCTTTGTCTTTTGGTCCAGTAAGCAGAATTCAAGTCTCATAAGATATCCATTCAAATGAGCCCAAAAGTCCATAACTATGGGGTTTCTGAATCCGACTTACTCTTTGACCAAAACATTTATGCCAAGAAAAATCAGGTTTAATTCATCAGATTTAAACCAATTCGGTATTTATGTTACATTTAGGCACTCTTTGGTTTAATATATAAAACTCATTCCTTGAATAGGGTGCTACAATTATCATTTCATTAAGATCAAAAGAACAAAACTTGTCTTTTATCAAAACGAAAAACATTCAAATTCTTACAAGAAAATGAAAGACAACTCTGCTTAAAGCAGGTACATTGTAGCAATTACTTAATAAAACCAAGCCTCAAAGGCATCTACAAGTGAAAACCCTACGGCTGAGGCAGCATCCCGAGCTCCTTCCAGACACGCAGTTTCACTTGCCCTTCCTTCAACGTTCTACTGTTGCTCAGGCTCTGCATATTATAACAAATATCAGTGCCACAACCAGTATCCAATACCTTTAAGGTATAACTTGAAGTAATAACATGAATACCTGAGGAAGTAGTCTCATACATCGACTTCAACTCCTCATAATCTTCCATGAATTTAATGCAATCTCTTTTCCAATGCCCAGTCTCATTACAGTAGCAACACTTACCAACGTAAGAGGTATCTGACTCGGGCTCAGAAGACACACGCTTGCCATGATTCAAAATCTGGACAACTTTGTCTTCACCCTTGTCAGCATTAGGTTTAGTAAACCTACCCTTCTCATTCATGAGATTGTACAGGGTACTCTTCACGTTTGGCTCAACTGTCTTGAGCATATCATGCAGTTCAGTCAACGTCTTCGTTAAGCCTTTCTTGATATAGTCCCTTACGAACTTATCATAGCTTGACGGCAGTGACTGCAGAATGATATCAGTTGCCAATTCTTGGCTAACTGGATAATCCAGTTTCCTCAGGTTATCAATGTAACCCATCATTTTACTGATATGAGGACTTACTGGATGATCCATCGGTAGCTTGCAGCTAGTGAGAGATTTAACCAACTGGTATCTCTCCACTCTTACCTGCTCCTGAAATTTCAATTTCAGGCTGCTGATCATCTCTATTGGCGACTCCATGTTCTCATATTGCTTCCGCAAATCTGATTCCATGGTAGCCAATATCAGACCACGCACATCTACCGCATCATTATAATGCTTATTCCAAGCATTATATACTGCATGACTGGCTTTGGATCCGATCCTCTCGGGGAGAGCTTTCTCAAGGACATAGTCCTTTCTCTCATGCCTGAGGACTAGCCTCAGGTTCCGTGACCAAGTCAAGAAATTTGATCCGTTCAGTTTGTCCATCTCAAGGACAGACCGGATCGAGAAAGTGTTTTGATTGTTTGTGCTTGTCATAGCTGAAATTTAGAGATAAATAGAGTTTTAGTTATTAAGTTCATAAAAGAGTAATCTTAACAACTTATAAGAAAACTCGCATTGCATTCAAAATTTCTTTGTTTAACCTCATAAGAATGCAATGATTCCGAGACCCATGTTCAGCTAAATCCAAAGTGGGCCACTGGCCGTCACCCGGAATTAGCTTTACTTGGTAAGCATACACACAGCTAGTTATAACCAATAACTCTCGGTTGTGAATTGGACCCGAGGCCCAAATTCACCAGATGTCTCAAGGCCCGGGACTCCCGATGGCCCAGTCAAGGAAACCAATCTCTTACAACCAAATAATCACTGAAATCTGGGACTCCCAATGAAATCAGTGACTATATACTACTTTACTTACGCGAAAACAGACACCTCACACTGTAAGCCATGTCTGTAATCAAATAAGCGTTAAGTAGCTGACAAGATTGGAAAGACATCCAAGCTTGATATTGTTTTTGAGGATTTTTAAGTTTTATTTCCAAAAATAGAAGATTACTATTTTGGGAAAATTTCTTATTTTAGAACTTTCTAAATTTAGTAACTTATTAAAGTTTTCGGTTGGGTCACAAATTATAGGCCCAATTCTTGGCCCGAGACCACAGAATTCCAATTGGCCCAATAATTTGACATAACCGATCCGGTTTATTAATTCTGGTCCAAGACCAAATTAACTATCAAAACCATCAGTTATTTACTAAACCAGACCAGCTCTAAATTATTTGGTCCAACCAAATCAAACTTAGACCAGCCTTCGGTTTAGGTTAAAATTCAATTTTATGAATTTCAATCCGGTTTAACCAGAAATAAAATTATTTCCAGCAAACCGCGACTTGGGTTAACCGCTTGAACCACCAATTAAATTGGATCGGTTCAGTTAAGTCCAAAACCGGGAAGAAACACCTTGTGTTTTAGCCAATTTTGACCTAACTTGCGGTTCTGGCTAAAGTAGACAATGAACCACAATCGGATTGATCGGTTCATTGTCTCGGTTTAGGGAAAGATGAACCACGAAGCTCGGCTGAACCGATTGGCTACTCGCGGATCATCTGCATCGCCTTCGTATCGATCGATATGAGTCTTTCATGTCGATCGATACTAGCGAGTATCAGCTCGGGTCAATCGGGTCATCAGGACCGCGAGATGTCAATCGGATCGATCGATATCGACCGATACCTCGCTCCCTCGTCGATCGACACAGGCGACCAGATCGCACACCAATGGCTTTCAATCGGATTGATGCGATCTAATTCTTAGGTTTTCATGTTTTCTGATCAAATTTCTTAACCAAATTCGATTTTAAACAGTAAGAACAACCTAAATCAGATTCATAAAGCAAAAACCAATAACCTGGCTCTGATACCACTGTTGGATTATATGTGTGTTCATGGTTCAATTAACAGATTGCAACCTAGCACATATAACTCAGATCTAGGTTCTTGCAAAACGAATCATAAAACCAAACCTGATCATTACCTTTCAGATTGCAGCGGATTGATGGATGGTAATGATGAGATCAGCTAGAACAGATCAGATGCATGTTCCTCCTTCAGTATCCACACTCTTACAAGCCGGGATGGTTGCTAGACCAAAGCAATGGATTGATCAGAGAGAGAAGAGAGACGGCTCAGGTTTTAGGTCGCAGACTGTTAGAGTCGAAATTATAAGACGACTCATATAAATATCGACTCTGTCATAAACCTAAACCGATGTCTCGGTTTCGCAACTGTGTCGACCGACACATACACTTGTGTCGATCGACACAAGTCATTTGTCTCGATATGGGCCCAAGTGATTAAACTAACGGCCCAACTCTCTGCACAAATACAGTAAATGCCTTGCATCTTACCGTATTCATTCCATGTTAACTTTCCCGTTAGCTATGGTGTGTGACCCTTTGGGATCATACAATACTGGTAATAAGTCCTAAACTTATAGATCAAGAGCGGACTCTAGCAAGTCATCATGATCACCCAGTATTTATGACTTATGTCTGATCTCGACATTTATCATACTTTCTAGAGATAGTACGGTAGATTTCAGGACATTCCCAACAGAACCTTCTATGCCTGGTATATCCTCTGCCGCCCTCTTCCTCGGGATTGGCTTAGGCAAAGCCTTCTCCAGGGGAATCAGCATGTTTGATTCAATCGCCGCATTATCTCGAAGAGGATCAATGGTTTTCTTGCTTACCGCGGCTAACGGCCGCCTCTAGGCAAAGACAGAGTAGTTTTAGGATCCTTAGGAGGATCATCCGAGGTCGAAGGGTTCAAAGTGAGCCTATGTGAGTAGTCAACCACTATCTTCTTCAACTTGCCCATCTTCTACCTTTTTAAGTCGGCTGGATTGACTTTCTCCAAAGTATTCCACTTAACTACAAACAAAAGGAAGCGAGGTTACAACTCGGCGAGAAACCAAGTTAAACTCAAGGAATACTAACCTTGGGAAATTGTTGCGGGTTCGAGTGATGTGCTTCCAATTGCGACGACTAAGGCTCCAGATGATGTAACCAATAGAAAAGAAGTCGTTCGGGTAGGGTTGTAGAATGGATGGCGCACTGCAAAGAAGAAGAAAAAATAAGTAAATTAAGATCAACAAATTCAGAATGACATCTAGTGAAGTTAGTGTTCCATGACGATCTAAAATCCCTATGCCGCTGAGGGATAACCAAGGGCGTTATCTCTGCGTAGAAATAGTATCTTTCCCAGATGCGAATTTTGCTCGGCGCCTCCAAAATAACTTCCTGATCTGCCCTCATCTTAATAGCGTAACATCCCGGACTGGTCCTCGTCATTTGACTGATGGAAGTCGTCTCCTCGAACATCCTAACATTAATGGTAATGTCGCACTCGGCGCCTAAGACGAGGAGCTCCACCATGTTACGAACCGCGGCTGCTGAAAGCTGCGAAATCACGATCTCGCGCCGGGCACAGTCGGAAACGAGCAAGTCAAGAAGGGGAAGCCAAAGTCGGCAACCTGATGTGTCCGCGTTGAGAAAGTAGGACTTGTATAGGCAAACATAACCGGGAGGCGGAAGTCCAAGGACGATCTCTCGGGCCGGGAATAATGAATTTGATCTCCGGGTCGGCTCCGGAACCCGCCAATGTAGAATTCACCGAGGCCTGAGTAGACCAAGTTGGAAAAACATTGGCAAACATCTCTGTTGGGGCTATCGGCATCCTCTCAAAATGGATCGCGGCCCCATTGTTTCCTTCATAAAACCCAGTTTCACTATCACTCCTCTCGTGCTCATCTTCCTCGGTCACATCCTCTCCCTCTCTCGGCTCGTTGGAATCGGAATCCCTTAGTTGAGGAATCACGAACTCATTATTGCCTGAGCTTCCTTCAGTATCGTCCAGCCGGGATGATTCACGATGACATTCAAGCTCCTTAAGTGCATGATAGCTGTGATGGTCCATTAAGTCCGAGGAAGTGCTGCAAGAAGACGAATCGGTAGAAACGCCGCGCCGGTTTGGTGAATGATCTCCGGAAGATACAAAAACAACTTTTTTAGCCTTACTCCCCGAGGAACGGATCAAAGACATCATTCTATGAGGAACAAAGGAAGAACTAAATAGAACAACATGATTTAATCTTGAAGCTTAAGGGGTTACAGATAATCAACAGCGGAAGGTTCGACGGAAATAAAAAACCGGTGGAGAGCAAAACAAGAATACCTTTTTCTCTTCACTAGAGCAGAAATGAAGAAGTGAGAGTAGAATCGAAGTATTTATAAAAGAAATGGGCGCCGTGTTCGAGAAGCCATGATTACCTGGGCGGCGTTTCGTTTCACGCACCCACGAACCGGTTTGATTGGAATTCAATTCCGTTAAACCAGCATCGAAATGGTAAAACTGGCCAATCTAAATCGCTTCCTAAACCAATCGATTTTCTCATTGTACCGATGATCTAATTAAATTTGAATCGCCGCACTGGGGGGAAGTTTATTGTTGGAGTCAAGATTAATATCTTTCCCAAATAGGCCCATTCATGAATTTAGGTTGGCCCAATGATAGGTTGTAGTTTTATCCCTATACTAACTGCAAGTGCACAGTGATGTAGTTGTAGTACTTAGGGTATCGAATCCACAGGGACTCCGGTCAACGATAGATAAGAACAGAAAAGATTAAACTAGGAGAAAGCAAAGGTGATTAAACTAAAAGCAGAGCAGAAAAGTAAATCAGTAGCAGGAGTGGTTTGTGAGCAAGGAGGCGAAGCGTTAGGTTTCAGGAGTTCTCAGGAAATCAGGAACACAAGCAATCAATCAGTCTGGATCTAATCAGAAACTGTTCTAGAACTCAAAACACGGATATAGAATTAACCAAATTTCTTTGCGAGAATTCTCTAAGTCTAAGTGTAGCAAACCAAACTTTCGTTTGCGAGAACTAACAGATTAAACCAGCATTAAATTCCAAGTTTGATATGTTCACAATTAACCTAAACCAAACTTTCGTTTGCGAGAAGTTTAATTGCTCTTCTAGGTTCTTTCTAGCTAAATTAACCAACTTTCGCTGCATTAATCAGCCTAACATCATAGTTCTGATTAGCTACTTCAGATTAAGCATTAAGAACAACCTAAACAAAGAACTAGCAGATATGAATCCCTACAGATTGATTTAAACTATAGTTCCATGAAATCCCTAATGAGAATCCTTCAACCTAACAGGTAAACTACTCAGACATGTTCATTGAGACAGAAAATATCATAAGTAGAAAACCAAATATCATTAAACAGAACAATCAACAGGGGTTCGAAATCAAGTCTCTTTCGAGAACAAGATCAGCCCCTAAGGCTCTCTGAAATAAAATAAAACTAAAGTCAAGCGTTGCCTAAACAATGGCTTAAAAACTCTTATATAATGGTCTAAAGTCGGCTGGGGCTTCTTTGTAATTATGGAAACTTCTGGGCAAACTTGCAATATCCAATTCTTCTCATTAAACCGTCGTCTTGGCCCATCTCGCATATGCAACGATCGACGCCACAAGTGTGTCGATCGTTGCAGCTCTGAAATATTGACAGTGAAGTCTATCTCTCGGGTTAAATCTCCTAAATGTTCCAGAATGCTCCAACAACTCCAATTCCGCTCCAAACGTGTCTAGACCTGTAAACATAACTAAAAGACTCCAAAACATAGTAAAAGACTCGATAAATAACACATATACCATGGTTAAAACCCTAAAATCCATGGTATATCAACTCCCCCACACTTAGCTCTTGCTTGTCCTCAAGCAAGTAAAGAACCAAAGCATAAGAAAAGAAGTTTGAAAACTCTTCAGAAACTCATTTCATCCTAGAAGCTACAACACTCAGATTCCCCTTAGTAAACCACTGAAAGAATCAATCACAGGATATCAAGACCAACATGTACTTCCCCCACACTTAGCAACTGTCCTAAGTAAACTCCACAATCACATTCAAGCATTCAAATTCTCCCTACTGACTTCTGCAAGTATTTAAGTGCGGTCTCACCTAAGGAGTATCGATCAAAGGGCACATGGATTCTTACCTTATCAGCTCTAGACCACCATACTATCTTTCTCTAGTCCCTTTCTTCTCTTTTCCTTCCTTAACAACTGATTTTTCCCACTTTGGGTATCATTTTATTTTTTTTATCAGTGTTCTTCCCGTTATGGGGTGTACTTTGGACACATTCCATGGATCGCACAGGAGATAATAGGGGTCTCTACCACTCCTGTGACCACTTCGGAGTTACTAACTCATCCTCAGTTTATTATCTTTTTTTTTATGGAAGGGGAGAAGGGGACTAAATAGGATAGGTTGACAGGCTGTGTCAGAACTAACAAGGGAATCCGACACAAAGTATACCAAGCCCTTAGGTGAGAAATCTAAGTCAGTATTAAAGTTGAAGTCAGTAAAGGATCCTCTGATACCTGAAGTGATGTGGGTGTTCCCAGTAGGTTGATCTGTGTCTGAGTTTTCTAATAGTCAGAGATAGATCCTGCAACTTCATCCCAATGGTTACTTAAGTTTCTGCAAGTCTTGTTAAAACTTCTCAAAAATTCACTGTTTCTTACTTAAACAATTTTGACTCAATAAAACAATTTTTTTGAAAAACTAAGAAAACAAAAGCGTGCGTCAGTAGCTTCCTCCCCCACACTTAAACCACACTGTCCCCAGTGTGATCAAGCTTAGGATTGGTGAGAAAATAATCTAATTTGAACAAACCGAGAAGTTGCAGATAACTTACCTGTCGTCGCCCTGCGTCGATCGATGCCCAAGGGTGTCGATCGATACAAGGCGATTATCGCTCGCGGTTATGTAGATAACCGATGTCTGAACCGCAATCGAATCGGTAAACCATAAATCGTGACTGCATCGACCGATGCACTAGGTGTGTCGATCGATGCAAAGTGATTATTCCTGTTTCTCTCGCCTCTGAACACACTTAAACAGAAAAATTAAAAATACCAAAACCAAAACGAAAATTGAAAAACAAAAATGAACCTACTAGTGGGTTGCCTCCCACTCAGCGCTTGTTTTTAGTCATTAGCTTGACTATTGGAAGAGATTTGATTCAAGGCGGTTTCAACAGAGACTTTGAATGTCTCTGTGAGTATCTCTTCATCCAAGGAGGTGTATAGGCATTATGCTCATGAGGCTTCCCAAGGAAAGAGTAATCAGAATCAGGGCGGGAGCGAAGCTTGGGCGGTCTACTGCGTTTTCCTGCATTCAAAACAATGTGATAAAAGGTTTAAGCTTAGGTGATTTGTACCTTACCTTTGATGTATATCTGATGTCTGGAGCTTTCTGCTTATGAGCAGTTGCAGGTACTGAAGATGTTAGAGCAGGTTCAAGAGGAACCGCCATCTTCTTCTTTCCACTATCAGATACTGTAGTTCCACCAATCTGAACTTCTTCTTTCAGATGATCATCAGTGGAGATCATCTTCTTTGCATGAACTCGCGAAGCTTCAGCTGGTGGGGTTTCATTCACCTTCTTATCAATCACATTCATGCAGTTAGCCACTTATATCTCTTGTTTAGAGGGTTTGGGAACCTTAGGATATGGCACAGTGGGCGTGTAGACTCGTTCTGGGACTGTTGCAGGTTTCTGGTCATGTCTGCGTTATGTGTCGATCGTTGCATGATGTGTGTCGATCGATGCAGGGCGATTCTGATTGTCGTAAGAACTCGAAATTGCCGTCAGAATGGCGTGTCGATCGATACTAAGGGGGTGTCGATCGATGCATGTATCAGCCAGACAATATTCATCCAGAAAATCCGAGATTATGTTATCTTCTTCACCTAGCAACTCAATCTCATCCCCTAAGGTCACAGTTTTGATGGGTTTGTACTGTTCAGCTTTCCTAGCTTCATTTTGTCTTTGTATTGCTCCAGCTGTTTGCTGAACTTGGACATCTAGCTCATTCGCATGTGTGCTCAAAGATTCAAACTTTCCATTCAGATCTTCATACAATGCATCTATCCTTGAGTTAAAGGACACAAACATCTGTTGTTGTCTCTCAAGACACTGCTCCATCATGATTTCCAATCTGCTCTTATGTGTAGGTGCAGGCGGTGCTTGGTAAGAAGAAACACCATAGTTCCTCGAGAAGGCATTGCCCTGTTGCTGGAAAGGTCCCTGAAAAGCTGATTCTTGACTGTAGAATTCATTCCCTCCAACGCAGTTGATAGCTTCTTGTGTATACTTTCCAAGTAGAAGACTATGCAGATAGTCAACTTTACTCTTCAACCCAGCTATCTGTGAATTATCAATCCCTGGACTAAAGAAATCATACATCTTTCTTACGATATGTGTCGATCGATGCAGTGGAAGCGTCGATCGATGCAAGCGCGATGATGTGACGATCGACACACAGGACCGTGTCGATCGATGCAGTGCGATTACAGGCGTACCTGAAACGCAAGAACAGAAAAGAAAAAAAAAATTAGTAGAAAAAAAAAATAAAAACGAAAAACCTAGTCTAAACCCTAAGTTCAAATCTATCGAAGACTCAAAAGAGTCCCCGGCAACGGCGCCAAAAACTTGATAGGTTGTAGTTTTATCCCTATACTAACTGCAAGTGCACAGTGATGTAGTTGTAGTACTTAGGGTATCGAATCCACAGGGACTCCGGTCAACGATAGATAAGAACATAAAAGATTAAACTAGGAGAAAGCAAAGGTGATTAAACTAAAAGCAGAGCAGAAAAGTAAATCAGTAGTAGGAGTGGTTTGTGAGCAAGGAGGCGAAGCGTTAGGTTTCAGGAGTTCTCAGGAAATCAGGAACACAAGCAATCAGTCAGTCTGGATCTAATCAGAAACTGTTCTAGAACTCAAAACACGGATATAGAATTAACCAAATTTCTTTGCGAGAATTCTCTAAGTCTAAATGTAGCAAACCAAACTTTCATTTGCGAGAACTAACAGATTAACCCAGCATTAAATTCCAAGTTTGATATGTTCACAATTAACCTAAACCAAACTTTCGTTTGCGAGAAGTTTAATTGCTCTTCTAGGTTCTTTCTAGCTAAATTAACCAACTTTCGCTGCATTAATCAGCCTAACATCATAGTTCTGATTAGCTACTTCAGATTAAGCATTAAGAACAACCTAAACAAAGAACTAGCAGCTATGAATCCCTAGAAATTGATTTAAACTATAGTTCCATGAAATCCTAATGAGAATCCTTCAACCTAACAGGTAAACTACTCAGACATGTTCATTGAGACAGAAAATATCATAAGTAGAAAACCAAATATCATTAAACAGAACAATCAACAGGGGTTCGAAATCAAGTCTCTTTCGAGAACAAGATCAGCCCCTAAGGCTCTATGAAATAAAATAAAACTAAAGTCAAGCGTTGCCTAAACAATGGCTTAAAAACTCTTATATAATGGTCTAAAGTCGGCTGGGGCTTCTTTGTAATTATGAAAACTTCTGGGCAAACTTGCAATATCCAATTCTTCTCATTAAACCGTCGTCTTGGCCCATCTCGCATATGCAACGATCGACGCCACAAGTGTGTCGATCGTTGCAGCTCTGAAATATTGACAGTGAAGTCTATCTCTCGGGTTAAATCTCCAAAATGCTCCAGAATGCTCCAACAACTCCAATTCCGCTCCAAACGTGTCTAGACCTGTAAACATAACTAAAAGACTCCAAAACATAGTAAATGACTCGATAAATAACACATATACCATGGTTAAAAACCTTAAAATCCATGGTATATCACCCAATAAAGAAAGAATATGATAACTTAAACAATATATCGGAATATGTACTCGGCTCGGCCCACGAAAATTAGGTTAAACACAGGGTAATGCGGCAAGAAGGCGGCGCGCGTAAGATTCACGCCGAACAAGAATATATGTTCTAATATTCTCACGCCAAGATAATAGAAAATATTCTATAAATTGTTTCTAGGGTTTTCTTTGTATTTGACCGACTTATGTAAACCTATTTAAAGGGATCGAACGAATGAAATAAAGATCATCCAGTTTTCAATACGAATTTTCAAAGAGTTCTTAGGTACAAACCGATTTAAGCAAAGTACTCTCCGACGACCTAAAAATTCTTTCCTCAGCCGCTCTGTTTCTTCCCGGAAACCTAGCGGAAACCCTAGTCCATTCTCTTTATCACCAAGTTCGAAACCCTTCTTTAAGAATCTCTCAAGAAACCCTAAAACTCTTTCTATCTTCGGATAAGCCGAGTTAAGAATCAACAGGTGCCTTGGTTTACAAGTTTGAGTTATCATTTCTTTGCTTTGCTTTTCATTCATTTACTTGGGTCAGCTGTAGGCTTTAGGTCTCTTTTATAGGGTCTTCTACCAGAAATTTTACTTTTTTATCGGTTTTGTTTGAGAGATATTTTTTTGTTCTGCCGATTTAATTTTCTATGCGTGAGATTTGGTACCGTAGACTATTCGTTTGTGTTCTGGTCTATGTATTTCACATAAAAAAAATGTAAGAGAGAGAGTTTTCGCGGTCAAATATCAAATTTGTATGCCACCGATATGTATATATTTTTTTTTTTTGTCAAACCACCGGTATATATTTTGTTTAGCAGAAATGTAAATTTGGACACACACAAAAAAAAGAAGAAAAAGAAATGCCGACAAAACGAAAAAGCAAAGGAAGAAAACAAAATAAAGCAAAACAGTTTGGAAAATAGTAAAAGAAGAAGAAAAAAAACAAAGGAAGAAGAAATAGAAACGACTCCTGAGGCAGCCTAGGAGCTATTTAGCTTATTATACTATTATTCCCGGAGAGGCGATTTATTTACTGCCGCTCTTTAGTCCGATCGGTGACCTCCGGCGTTCTCTTACTCTGTTTTCTACTTGAGGTTTTTCCTCCTCCCATACTCTTTTGTTAATCCTGAGATTTGGGATTTTATGTTTATTACAATTTAGTTTTATGCTTTTGTTCCCGCAAAGAGAGAGAGTGTGAGATCGACGAAACAATAGAACTATATATGTCAAGGTGAACAATAATAGTCTTAGTTTTACAGAATTTGTTAGAATGGGCGACGAATTTTTTTTTTTTTTTTGTTGCTTTATCCGTTTCCATTTCTCTACGAAAGGAAGTCGTTTTAGTAGGCAAATTTGATAACTTAAAAAAAAAAAAAAAACTATTTAGTTGTTAGATGAATTTATTGGTATTGGGGACCACTTGACTTTTCTACCCTAGCTGACGGGGACCGTGATCGGGATCGAAACATAACTTAACTCTCATGTTTCAAGATAGATAGATCCACTCAATGGTTGAGCTTGGTGCTCTTTTCTTTGACATAAGTCAATGATTTGAGGAAATTAGTTAGGAACCTTCTAACAAGTACAAAGGAGCAATGGGTTTCATGGAAAATATGTTTTCAATTAAGATGGCTTATAGGATTCCGTATTCACATTGTGTTGCTTGATTGATGTTCTGGGCCCAGTTGAATAAATGCCACTTAGTTTTTGTGTGATGGAGAGAGCACAAGAAGGTAGCCAAGAAAAATAATTAACATTTCATCTTCCACTTTTTGCTGGTCTGGGTAAAACATAGAAAGCTTGCTGATGAGCATTGTGTGGTGCTTGATAATTCACAAATGTTTTTCTTCTTGCTTATTGTATTGATAGTTGTAGGGTGTCTTCTATAAGGTAGCCAGAGTTACTTATATTCACAAGATTGTCTAGTCCTCTCTTACTTGATATTTTTTTCTGCAAACTTTGTGGTTTTTGCAGGATTGGTTACTCTGGCGTTAGTGGTCGGTCTATGATATCTATCCACATCTTCAATGGACTGCAACATGAGATCTCCGTTTCTGTGGGACTTGGAGAATTTGATCATGCCCAACACGTCAAAGACTGAGAATGACAAAAAGCAGCTAACCACTACTGACTGGGAAGTTGAGAAAGGTGAGGGGATTGAATCCATATTTCCCTGTTTCAATGGCCTCGAGAGAGTCAGTGACTGCTCTACCACCAGTTTCTGGCACAACACTGCTGTATCGAAAAGCTCACAGTCGATCTCTACCAACTCATCATCTCCCAAAGTTAACCACTGCAATCTTGCATCAGAAAGTTCCCCTGGAGATTCTTGCAGCAACGTAGATTTTGTCCGAGTGAAGGCATCCACAGCTCTCGAGGTATCTTTTGCATCTGCTGAATCAGACCTTTCTTTAAAACTAGGAAAGCGGACATACTCTGAAGAACTCTGGGGTAGAAACAATAATGACGTTTCAGCTGTTTCTGTGAAGCCGTTGGCTCATCCTGTTGTTGCTCGAAAGAAATCCAAATCCTGTGGTCAAAGCATGCAAGTCCCGCGTTGCCAAATTGATGGCTGTGAACTTGATCTCTCATCTGCTAAGGATTATCATCGCAAGCATAGAGTCTGTGAAAACCATTCTAAGTGTCCCAAAGTTACTGTAAGTGGCCTGGAACGTCGATTCTGCCAACAGTGTAGCAGGTAAGAAAGCCATGATTATGGTTCAGACCGTGGTTATGTTCTGGCCTCATTTAATTGTCCTGAAGCAACTTATGCTCTCACGGTTGAGAACTGATAGATTTTGTAATGAACAGGTTCCATGCCGTCTCTGAATTTGATGAGACGAAACGAAGCTGCCGCAAACGTCTTTCTCATCATAATGCGAGGCGTCGCAAGCCACAAGGAGTATTTCCATTTAATCCAGAGAGGGTGTACGGTAAGAACCGACATCACAACTTGACAAAATCAATGTCTCATCAGGATCTTTCCGTCGGTGTACTCTTATCTGTATATGTCACAAACACACGCACACAATTTCATTTCAGGGAATTCTGATGTGAGATGTTTACTCCTGCAGATCGAAGACAGCATACAAATATGTTGTGGAATGGTTTGTCTCAAAACACGAGATATGAAGCAATGTTTGGATGGGATACCACTTATGATTCAAAGCCTACACAGACGGAAAGCAGCTTTACTCTGAGCTTCCAGAGAGGTAATGGCTCTGAGCAGCAGTTGTTTGCTAGTAGCAACCTCTCTTTCTCTGCATGTCAAACCTCAGCAGGGAAGTCCAAGTCTCAACTTCATGGCGAAGGTTGGTATTTGCTCTTCTTCGCTGGCCCTTTTATTATCTCTAGTCCTTTGAAATGAGGTGAAATGTTTTGGCAGGTGTGGGAGAATACTCAGGTGGCCTCCATGAATCTCAAGATTTCCATCGTGCTCTCTCTCTTCTGTCAACTTCTTCTGATCCCCTGGTCCAACCACATGCGCAGCCACTTTCTCTACACTTTTCATATGATGGTGTATCAAAATAGATAAGTAATGTGAAATTTGTAAAACCGGTTAGCTTCGGTTAGTGGATACTAATCCAAACAGCGTCATCCTGTCTCCATTTATTTGTATGGCGACTTCGGCTGCTTTCTTATCTTCATTTTTTTTTCGTTATAGTTAGTGACAGAATCAGTTGTCAACAAAACACTAAACAGTGAATATATGATAGACTTTGCAAAGTATTTGTCTGCTGCAAAGTATCAAATTGAAAATGTTAGAACATCTTCCACAAAAGTAAAATCTACATTTGTGTTAAAATCTCAATCAACATAGATGGTTGGTAGGCAAGGTACAAGCAGGTGATGCTTCTGGAGGCTCAGAAGACTAAATTTAAATTACTTTATCTAGCTATGGGTTATAGGCTGGTTGGGGCCTTTGGGTTTCTCTATATCCCTTAGAAACCTCAAAACTAGTGTCACTGATAAGATGAGAAGAGTCTTCGTAAGGAGAAAGAAGAAGAAGAAGTCGAGTGAAGAGGAGATAGAGAAGTCAACAGAAGTTGCTGACTCAGCAGGAGGTTAAGTCGCAGTGAAGAAATATCTTTCAAGCTACGACTATAAATAAGAAGTTGTTTTCAGTTTGTTGGTTTAGAGCATCAACATTGATGAAATCCTCTTAGGGGTTCTTAGGAATAATTTATTGTTTTTTTGAGTGTTTTGTAATAGTTAAGAACCTTATATTATTTTGTTCATCCATTGATGAACTCCTTAGTGGGGTTCTTAACTTAAAAAAAAAAATTATTTTAAACATATTATAAACATTTGAATTGATAATTTCACAGAAACACAATACAACAAACATAGACACACACCCGTGACTTCTTAAGTTCACATAATCACAAAAAAGTTGAGTCCCATCACATCTTGTTTTGTCTTCTTGGCCACATGTTCTTGACTCTTGCCTGAAACACAAAGTAACAAGTATGTCAGTTAAAAACTTAGCTTGTATTTTACACAACTACAAACATAACAACAGACAATAGACAAACGTAACAAGTACTAACTAGCTAGTTCATTACACAACAAGCATAACAACACACCAAATATATTGTACTACCTAGCAAGTTCATTACACAACAAGCATAACAACACAGTTAAGTTTTTGTCAATCAATGCAACCTACTCCTAACCACCAAGAAATTAACAACCATTAAAGAACCATCAACACAGTTAAGACTTTGGGAACTCCTTCATAAACATCCTTTCCATGAGGGCTGTTGATAATGACCCCAGGCTTCGGATTCTCTTCATTGTTTGCAATATCATCATACATGAAAACCACAATATTCTCCTCTTTCACTCCACCTTTCCTCAGAAGTTGATAAGCATGACCCATGTTTAAGTAATGAGCAATCAATCTGATGTTAAGAGCAAGAAAGATTTCAGTGTGTTCAACAATTCCTTTCATATGTGCAGGATCTTTAGGTTTAAACCTCTACATATTAAGGTACATTTACCTGACAAGCTCTGTTTTTGGCTCTGGTCTCTGCGGTACTGGGGATATCATGATTTGGTTTGAGAAACTTCTTCTCATGTCGCTCACAAGAGCCCCATCCATCAGCGAATCTTCCTCCCCTGATACAACCCATAAACCAAAAGGTTAAAACAAACAATTGATCACTGCACACTATCTTCTAAAACCAACCTTCAAATTCAGGTCTGTACAGAAGAAGAACATTACTGTATTATAGCTCGGACGATGAACTCAGCACGCTGCACGTTTCTGTTCTCGTCGAATTCAATATCCTTCTCTCTTATTTCGTAAGACACATTGAAGTAAAATGATATTTTCCTCCAACCTGTCACATTCGGTAAGATCATGCATCATCAAAACCAATATCAAATGTTTAGATTAACAATTAAGCTGATAATTAGCAGAATCATCACCTGTAATAGATCTAGCTGATGATTCTCAGAACTGATCATAGTATCTAGAATCACAAAACCCAGGTTTGATGTTTAGATAAAATCGTAGCCAAGATCTACACAGCATAAACCATCCGAGGGTTAGAATCGGAGGCAAATTCTGATGACATGAGCAAGCTTTATCGATAAAGGGAGAATCGCGACGGTACCTGATGTCTGTAATTCCAATATCCACTCGATCCAGCGACTAGAACAGCCCATCTAGTACTGGCTGAAGAATCGTCGTCGTTCTCCTCAGAGGGACGGAAGAACCTTGAAGCTTGCGATGGAAGTTTGATGACATCGTCAGGAGGACCTTGTCTTGCGGCGGAGACGGCAATCAACCAGAGCAAGAGAACGGCAGAAGAAAGGAGAAGAAGAGATAACCAATGGAAAATTGCCACGTTTTTAAGAAACTGGATCTTAAAATTCTAATATAAGGATCGATCCTTAGTTATATATGTATTTTTCATTTTTCTTTTTAATAGAAACTCCTAGGAACCCCCGCCTAAAACCAACGATGGACATGCTCTTATGCTTTCAGCTGTAACGAACTCGAGACGTTATGAGTCTGAGTCGTATTGGTTGATATGAAACCAGTACTGTTGAGAGCATAACATTCATTCGTCAATAAAGTTTACATTCAGTCAATCAATTATAGAGAGTTCATATCCTCAAACTTAACAAATTGGTGCGTTGTGACTGGCGAACGGAGCGACGAGAGTGACGATGGCGATCTTGGAAGAGAACGATAGCCAACGATTTGCTCAGATTGAACAATCGGTGGAGGAATTACGGTGGGAGGTCGGGAAACTGAAGAATGGTTCGGAGAAGTTAGAAAAATCGAATAACGAAGTGGTGACGAGGATTACTGGACTCGAGAGTCGACTCGATTCGCAAACAGAGATTCTGGCGACGATTTCCGAAACCTTGCGAAGACTCGATCCAGTGAATCGTGAAGCGCGAGCTTCGGAGAAGGCGATAGAGACGTCATCGACGATTCCGAATCAAGGTATGGATTCACAAACTATTTTGCCTGGATCGGAACAAGAACTAGGTTATCGGACTGTGGCAGATGACTTAGCTACTCGAGATCGTATTCTGAAGAAAGTCGATATGCATGTATTCAATGGATCCTTGCCGTTTGGTTGGATTGCGAGAGTGGTAAGGTTTTTCAGGTTGGGCAAGCACACGGATGTTCAGAAAATGGACCTCGTTTCTCTCAGTCTGGAAGGTCCTGGGTTGAGTTGGTATAACTGGGAAATGGAACATGGAGCATTCATAAACTGGACTGATTTTAAGCAAAGGATGTTGGATAGATTTGGGGAGTCTATGGATGAAGAACCAGGGAAGAGGCTGTGTTGTATTCAACAGACAGGTTCTATCAAAGAATATGTTACTGAATTTGAAGAGCTGTCATCACAAGTAAAGGGCATGGATGATCAGAGCTTGACAAATGTGTTTTACAATGGCCTTAAACCAGAAATGAAAGAAGTTGTGCGCATGAAGGAGCCACAAGGTCTGCGTAATCACATCATGGCTGTTGTCAAGATGGAGTCAAGTGTGTTTTGCAAAGTGGTTGGGGAAGCTTACAGACCCGAGTGGAAGCATAAAAAAGCTGTTATCACAACAAATTACAAGCCTGCGTTCAATAGTCAGAAAGGCTTAGACAGACAACAACATACAACTCAGCTACAGAACAATAAAGAGGTGACCAGACCACCATTACAAGACATGACCAATTTCAGGCCACGCTTGCGTTTCACAGATGCAGAATTGGATGAGAAGCGTAAGAATGGGATCTGTTTTAAATGCAATGGCAAGTATACAGTGGGACACAGGGAGGTATGTCCAAATAGAGCATTGCAGGTGATCACAGTGGTTAAGGGATATGAGATGGAGGTGTTGGAAGAAAACGTGGATGATAAACAAGAAGAGGAATCAAAAGAAGAGGTTCAGATGATGCATCTCTCGTTTAATGCATTCATGGGATTGGAAACGCCATCAACAACAAAAATCCGTGGTCAGATTGGACGAAGATCAGTGATATTCATGATCGACAATGGAGCAACTCACAATTTTGTGACTCCACGGGTTGTTAAGAGCGCAAACTTACAGCTCCAACATCACAGTAATCTGTTGGTTAAACTGGGAGCATGAATTACGGCGGATGGAACAGGAGTATGTCGCCAAGTCGGATTCTGTTTACAGGGAGTGAGCTTTGTTTCTGATTTTATATCACTAGAATTGGGAGGTGCAGATGTGATTTTAGGAGTTCAATGGTTGGGGACATTGGGCAAGTGTGAGGTTGATTGGGAGTTGCAGGAATGGAAATTTCAATTTGGAGGAAAACAAGCGGTTTTGAAAGGAGAGTTGGACATTCACTGTGATAAGATTTCACTCAGAACTCTTGCTCCAGCTTATGCTATCCATACAAAGGGAGCACGAATTGAGTTTTCACAGATGTCTTTACATATAATGGAGAGTCAGATTCCAGATTCTTTAGCAATAGTCTTGAACTCGTTTGCAAAAGTGTTTGAGATGCCGACTAAATTACCACCAACACGAGATCACGAGCATTATATCACACTGTTTCCTGGAGTGAATTCAGTGTCGGTTAGACCATACCGCTATCCACATGCTAGTAAAGAAGCAATGGAACGGATGGTGACCGAGATGCTCGATGCAGGAATTATCAGACCTAGTAGAAGTCCGTTTTCTAGTCCGGTTCTACTAGTGAAAAAGAAAGACCAGAGTTGGAGGTTTTGTGTGGACTATAGAGCTCTTAACAGAGCTACGGTTCCAGACAAGTACCCCATCCCAATGATTGATCAACTCTTAGACGAGTTACATGGAGCTAAAGTGTTTTCCAAACTTGACTTACGCTCCGGATATCACCAGATTAGAATGGCTGAGAAAGATATTGAGAAGACAGCTTTCCGCACTCTTGAGGGTCATTATGAGTTTTTAGTGATGCCTTTTGGGCTTACTAATGCTCCTGCCACTTTTCAGGCATTAATGAATTCGATTTTCAGAATTTTTCTTCGGAGGTTTGCCTTGGTGTTTTTTGACGACATTCTTGTGTATAGTTCTTCCTTAGAGGATCATGAGGTTCACTTGGCGAAGGTGTTGCAAGTACTAGCTGATCAGGAACTCTTTGCTAATAGGAAGAAGTGCACATTTGGACAATCTCAGGTGGAATATCTTGGCCACATTATATCAGCTGAGGGAGTGTCCACAGATCCATCTAAGACCTCAGCAATGACAAACTAGCCTACACCAAAGACTGTGAAGGCATTGCGAGGTTTCTTGGGGTTGACTGGTTACTATCGGAGATTTGTTCAAGGTTATGACTGTTTTCAATGGTCTACTTAGGCACAAGAAGCCTTTGATGCTCTGAAGTATGCGATGGCGTCGGCTCCTGTCCTTACTCTACCAAACTTTGAGGAACCATTTGTTGTTGAAACAGATGCCTCAGGCTTTGGATTAGGAGATGTGCTTATGCAAAACAAGCGTCCAATAGCTTACTTTAGCCATGGGTTGACTTCTCGGGAAAAACTTAAACCTATCTACGAAAGAGAACTCATGGCAATTGTGTTTGTGGTGCAGAAGTGGAAGCATTATCTGATGGGTAAGAAGTTCATAGTCAATACTGATCAGAAGAGTTTAAAATTCCTATTGGAGCAGAAGGAAGTCTCTATGGATTATCAAAGGTGGTTGCAGAGGTTAATGTGTTATCACTTTGACATTGTGTACAAAGCGGGTGTTGATAATAAAGCTGCTGATGGATTGTCACGCATTAATCATGATATCTCAGACTCGGTTACAACAGCTCTACTGGCTCTTACGGTTCCTCAGGTGATACATTTACCTGATTTATATGAAGAAATTAATCAAGATCAGTATGTTCAGAGTCTGAAACAAAGGCTGGAAGCATGGGAGATTATCAAGAAAGGTTTTGCTTTGGTTGATGGCAAGGTTTTTTACCACATGCGTCTTCTGATTCCTGCTAGTTCCACAATGATTCATATGATATTGCAAGAATCGCATGATGGGTTAGCAGGAGGACACTCTGGGGTACTTAAGACATTCAACAAAGATTTCACTAGAAGGGTATGAAGGAAAGGGTGCAGCAGTATGTAGCAGCTTGTGGGGTTTGTCAAACACACAAGTATTCAACTTTGGCACATGTTGGATTGTTACAGCCATTACCGATATCGGATAAGATTTGGCAACACATAAGTATGGATTTTGTCGAAGGCTTGCCAGCTTCTTCAGGTATCAATGTCATCATGGTTGTTGTTGACAGATTGAGTAGATACAGCCATTTTGTGGGATTAAAGCATCCATTTACAGCTCCTGAAGTTGCAGTTAAGTTCATTAAAGAGATTGTCCGACTTCATGGATTTCCTTCCTCCATAGTCTCGGATAGAGATCGGATATTCATGAGTAAGTTCTGGAATGAATGCTTTCGCTTAGCAGCAACTAAACTCAAGTTTAGTACTGCATTTCACCCACAAACGGATGGCCAGACTGAAGTAACTAATCGATGTTTGGAGACATATTTGAGATGTTTTGCGTCTGGACATCCAAAGACATGGTTCAAATTTCTGCATTGGACTGAGTATTGGTTCAATACCACTTATCATACCACATTGAAAACCTCATTGAAGACAACTCCTTTCAATGTTGTATACGGTAGAGATCCGCCGGTGTTGCTTAAGTTTGAAGAAGGCTCTACAACAAACTTTGAACTGGAGACTATGTTAAGGGACAGAGATATGATGCTGACTCAAGTCAAAGAATATTTGAATCATGCTCAACAGAAGATGAAACAATATGTCGATAAACACAGACGGGATGTACAGTTTGAAGTAGGTACTCAGGTGTTCTTGAAGTTGAGGCCTTACCGTCAACATTCTGTCACAAGACGTTTGTGTCAAAAGCTTGATGCTCGGTTCTATGGACCATATCGGATTGTTGAGCGAATTGGAAAGGCTGCTTACCGGTTGGCTCTTCCACCAGGTTCAAGAGTACACCCTGTGTTTCATGTGTCACAGCTGAAGAAGGTTATTGGTGAGCAACAAATGTGTACAGAGCTTCCTGATACATTCACTGAGGCAGGGGAACTCATTCTTGAACCATTGAATATCACTGAGACTCGATACAACTCAGCTGGTCAATTAGAAGTGTTGGTATTGTGGAAAGATTTACCAGCTCATAAGTCCACATGGTTTGAAGCTTCTACGTTTGAGAATCAGTACCCATCTTTTAAGCTTGAGGACAAGCTGCGTCTGATAGGGGGGGGAGGGGTATTGATAAGATGAGAAGAGTCTTAGTAAGGAGAAAGAAGAAAAAATCGAGTGAAGAGGAGATAGAGAAGTCAACAGAAATTGCTGACTCAGCAGGAGGTTAAGTCGCAGTGAAGAAATATCTTTCAAGCTACGACTATAAATAAAAAGTTGTTTTCAGTTTGTTGGTTTAGGCTTTCAGTTGTAACGAACTCGAGACGTTATGAGTCTGAGTCGTATTGGTTGATATGAAACCAGTACTGTTGAGAGCATAACATTCATTCGTCAATAAAGTTTACATTCAGTCAATCAATTACAGAGAGTTCATATCCTCAAACTTAACAGTCACAAGATGCCGTATTTAATGAAAACAGTTGATATGTGTTTATGAAACAGTAAACTGTCTGAGTGTAACGAAGTTGACATACAATACAGCATGATCCAAGAAGAAGTTGACATACAATACAGCATGATCCAAAAAGAAGTTGACATACAATAGAACATGATCCAAGAACTTGACATACAATACAACAGAATCCAAGAAGAAGTTGACTTAATAGGGTTGGAGAAGTAGAGAAAACCATAGGTACCCGGTTTATTTCATTCGCAAAGAGACTCCCATCGGATGCAACATGACTTATAATGGAGTGATTTCGCATTCCCTACTCATTTATATGAAATGGGTAGGGAAAGTGCCATGTATTGGCTGTGATCCAACCATGGGATGGTGTTTGGTCCCATGTGAATCCGAAGACGTTGACAGAAGAGAGAGAGCACTGTAGAAATCTTGAGTTTCATGGATGCCTCCTGAGTATTCTCCTACACCTGCCAAAAGATATAACTCAGTTTCAACACCAGAGATCTACAAATACAAGATGACCAGTTAAGAAGTGAAAATATCAACCTTTGCCAGAAAGTTGAAAGTTGGACTTCCCTGCTGAGAACCCGCCCGAGGTTTGATACGCAGAGAAAGAGCGGTTGCTACTAGCAAACAGCTGCTCCTCAGCAACATTACCTCTCTGGAAGCTCAGAGTAAAGCCGCTTTCCGTCTGTGTAGGCTTTGTATCATAAGTGGTACCCCATGTATACTTTTCGTCAGATCTCGTGTTAAGGGACAATTCATTCCACAACATATTCGTATGCTGTCTTCGATCTGGCAGGAGTAAACATTTCACATTAGAGTTCTCTGAATTCAAGTTGTATATGTATCTGTGTGTGAAGATAAAATAGACAGATGGAAAGATCCTGAAATAAAAGATAAAGGTCAAGTTGTGATGTCGGTTCTTACCGTAGACCCTCTCTGAATTATATGGAAATACTCCTTGTGGCTTGCGACGCCTCGCATTATGATGAGAAAGACGTTTGCGGCAGCTACGTTTCTTCTCATCAAATTCAGAGACGGCATGCAACCTGAAAATTAGAATAGAAATCAATTCTCTACCGTGTTATATTACAGCAGGTAAAAGTTATTTCTAGACAAATAAACTGAATTAGCCTTTTTACAGCTTAAGAATAAAATGAGATCATGAACATAACCACAGTTCAGAACCATAATCATGGTTTTCTTACCTGCTACACTGTTGGCAGAATCGAAGTTCCAGGCCACCCACAGTAACTATTGGGCACTTTGAATGGTTTTCGCAGACTCTATGCTTACGATGATAATCCTTAGCAGATGAGAGATCCAGTTCACAGCCATCAATTTGGCAACGCGGGATTTGCATGCTCTGACCACATGATTTGAATTTCTTCCGAGCAGCAACAGATGGAGTCAACAGCTTTACAGGAACGGCTGAAATGTCATCATTGTTTCTATCCCAGAGTTCTTCAGTGTATGTCCGCTTTCCCAGTTTTAAACAAAGGTCTGATTCAGCAGAGGTAACAGATACCTCGAGAGCTGCGGATGCCTTGACTTGGACAAAATCTACGTTGCTACAAGAATCTCCACGGGAACTTTCTGATGCAAGCTTGGTTTGTTTGACTTTGGGAGATGATGGGTTGGTGGAGGTCAACTGTGAGCTTTTTGAAGCAGCAGTGTGCCAGAAACCGGTGGTAGAGCCAGAACTGTCTCTCTCGAGACTAGCGAAACAGGATTCAATCCCTTCACCTTTCTCAATTTCCCACTCAGTAGATGGCTGCTGTTTGTCATTTTCAGTCTTTGACAGGTTGGGCATGATCAAATGCTCCCAGTCCCACGTCGGAGATACCATGTTGCAGTCCATTCAAGATGTGGGTTGATTTCATAGACCTAACACCAAACCCAGATAAAAAAATCCTGCAAGAACCACACGTTTGCAGAAGTAGGGATAGTAAATGAAAGGGAAAATGAAATTAGAGAAAGCTAGACAATCTGTATTTCAGCTACCTTTATAGAGGACGCCTTTGAACTATCTATACTACAAGAAAGAACAAAAAACGTTCTGAATTTCAAGGCCGAGACAGCTCATCAACGTTTTTCACTCACACTTTTATCAATGACTTCAGCAAGAGAAAAACTTTCTATGTTTCACCCAGACCAGCAAAAAGGGCAAGAGAAAGAGTATTCCTTTTCTAAGCTCTCCATCACAGAAAAACTAAGT
Source organism: Orychophragmus violaceus (assembly GCA_030180135.1). Taxonomy (NCBI): domain Eukaryota; kingdom Viridiplantae; phylum Streptophyta; class Magnoliopsida; order Brassicales; family Brassicaceae; genus Orychophragmus; species Orychophragmus violaceus. The sequence goes on along the minus strand of CM058230.1, from coordinate 24,080,738 downwards.
CGCATTTATTCAACTGGACCCACAGTGCTCAAATCTAATTGCCCAGAATATCAGCAACTTGTCAAGAAACACAATGTAAACGGAATACTATAGCCATCGTAATCGAAAACCTTCTCTAAACCCATTCCTCCTTTGTACTTTCTAGAAGGTTCCTAACTAAATCCAAGGCTAAAAGCTATCTCTTAGGCTCTACACAGTTACACAAGGTTGTCAAAGAAAACGGCAACAATCTCAGTCACGAAGGGGATCTATCGGCAGCAATTAAGTGTTTGAAGTAATCAAACAAAATGTGGACAATAAGTTAGGTTTCGATCACAATCAAGGTCCCTCTATAGCTAAGGTTTTTCCATGAAAGCAAATGGTCCCCAAACACCAATAAATTCATCTAACTAACAAAGGGATGGGGGGAAAAGTTATGGAAGATACAAACCAATTACACTTGGTCTTTTTTATCTCAGCAAAACACAAACGGTGAGGCAAAAAAACAAAGAGCTAAAAAGAAGACAGACAATAAGACACAATTTCAAGGAGAAACAATTTTCATTAATTCAACTCAGAATTGATAAATTTCTCGGACCAGAAGCATAAAGCCAAATTCTAAAAATAGAAACCACAAATCTCAGGCTACAAGGATGCCAAAGAAAACGGCAACAATCTCAGCCATGAAGGGATCTGTCTACAGCAATAGAGTGTTTGAAAAAATTATACAGAATGTGGACAATAAGTTAGGTGTCGATCCCAATCACGGTCACATGAAAGCAAATGGTCCCCAAACACAATTATATTTCATCTGACTAACCACAAGGGATGAGAAAAAAAGTTAAGGAAATGTACAAACCAATTAGACTTAGTCTTTGTTATCTCAGCAAACCACAAACGGTGAAGCAAACAAAGAAAGAAGACAATACGGGAAACAACTACAAAAAAACGATTCCGCCATTCTAACGAAAACGAATTCTCTATACCTGAAGACACCATTTCAAGGAGAAACAATTTTTAATTAAACTCAGAATCTACTACATTCTCGGAGCAGAATCATAAAGCCCCAAAATTGTTACCTCAAGTAGAAAACAGAGTAAGAGACCGCCGAAGGTCACCGATCGGAGAAGAATCGTTTTGACTAAGAGCGACAGTGAAGGATGGGATATGACGACATAATCACCTTCCTTCCTCGCACTCTTCTTTTCTTTTTATTAAGACTCCTTTTTTTCTTTCCTGTTCATTATTCTTCACCCTTTTGTTACTGTTTTGCTTTCTTTTTTTTTCTATCATTTTTCTCTTGGTTTCATTTTTAAAATTAGAATTATCTATACTATTAAAAATAAACATTTTAAAATAAATCTTTTTTTTTAAATATTATTACTTACGAATAATAGTTAGGATTACAAAAATTTGAAAGATTACATACAAGATTAGACCGAACAGCAAGTTTTGCCATCGCCTCAGTTTCTTTATTACACTCTCGAGGAACATAACCCAACGAACATTCAGGCAGTTTTGAAATCCAATGATCAATATCATAAATGATATTCTCCAGTTCCATATTTGTTTATCGATTGTTAACAACTAACGTAAGGATTTGACAATCAGATTCAAACCACACCCTTCTGAATCCTTTAACCCAAACGAGTTGCAATGCATAAAGAAAAGCTTGGGCTTCGACTTGAAGAGGAGTCATGACAGATTTCAACTTCACAAATCATGAATGAATTACATGACCAAGGTGATTTTGAATAATTCCAACTTGCACCCACATATTCTCCAGTATCACATAAGCTACCATCAAAATTGCACTTTAACCAATCCACCAGAGGAACTTCCCACAAAGTATTTCGACCAGTTCGTTCACAAGTGATCCTATCCAATTGAAGATAAGGTTGGGCTTGAATCCATTCATTAACAGCATCATTTGCCCGAGTATCATCTTCCATTGGATGCCTATTTTTGTGCTGGAAAAGAAATTTGTTCCTGGATTTTCAAATAATCCACATTGTCCAGAAAGATAATAGCCGGATATCATGTATCAATTGACGGGAATGATAAAGTACCAGCATTGTCTCAATATTTACTTGTAGCTCCTCTTGAGGAATATCAACTGATGAAACCTAGCACATCTCTACAGTGCTTAGGGGTGAGGGCATTAAAACATAACATGATTAATAGTTTCTTCAGATAAACAACATTTTTGGCAGATTGGATCCGCATGTATCCCTCGAGTAACAAATCTTTATTCATGTATTATATTATCTTTTCTCATCGCATTAATTTAAGATTTTAATCATTTATTAAGAATAATATTGGTTTGATAAAAATAGACAAATATATGGGTCATGCTAAATATTCTCTAATTTATTATTCCATTCTAAATATACTGATAATATTTTTCAATAATTATTTTTAGTTTTCAATATACATATATATTTTTAGATTATAAGAATTTTTTATAAAAATATTTTAATTTTATAGTTTTTAAAAATAAAATATTAATTTCACATTTATTATTAGAATTTATTAGTTTTCAAAACAAATTAGAATTTATTATAAAATAATTTTAGTTACATTTTAATTTATATAAAATAAAAATAAAATTATATTTAGATCATTAAAAGACGGTTAAAAATAAGTTAACTAATTTAAATCATAAAAATATTTTTTTTAAAAATATTTGCCTATTGGATTACGGGTTAAAAAATAAATTAACCAATTTAAATTGATATATTCTTAAGAAATTAAAATATTAAAATAATTAACATTTATATTACTCGGATATATGATAGGTTAGATTATGATTGATGTTTCTATAATTGCAGTTATTAACGAGTTGTTTTTAAAAAATTTAAACTACTATGAGTTAAAAATAGATTAATTTGTTTCGATTATATAAATATTTTAGAAGATTTTTTGTTCATTGGGAGACAAGTTATAAAAATTAATTAATCAGTTTTATTTATAGAAACATTAAAATGAACTTGAATGAATGCAAAATTGTTAAATGAACGGATTATCATATTTCAATATTTATAAATCTATAATTATATGTATATTAAATTATAAATTCCATATATGAGTATATGATATCCTATACAAATAAATATTTTAAATCCACACAATCCATATTATACTTATATCATATAACTTTTATAATGAAAGTTTTATTAAAAATAAAATACTATAAAATTGTTTTCAAACAAAAATGTGTTCAACACATTCCCGCATTGAATACATAATCATCATAACATTCAATTATTAAAATTTAATTCAATAATTACCAAACTTATTATAAAAAAAAATAATTTAAAATTTACTTACTCACTTTAAAAAAAAATATACATGCACTTCTTTAACGCAGGTCAAAGTCTAGTTACTTTTATGTTTTGGTTAAAAAAGAATATTTTTTTAAAACCTGTTAAAATATTATTTGAGACTAAAATTGTATTCACGGTTCGCCCTAATAATCTCTTACATGTGTTGTTTCCATGGTTCCGCAATTCACCCATAATCGTTCACTCGTGTTCTCCCGGTGGCTGGAGCTCTTTTTCGGTGTCAGGAAAGATTGTCAGTTTGATTTTCTATTTATCATCAGCGAGATTTTCTTCTACTTTTTTCATTCTTAGACGGTTGTGGTGAAGCTCGCTGCTAATTCTCTTTGCTCTGGTGGTTGGTATGTGGCTTGGATTGTTGTATTCGTTTGGTGTGTTTGTGGTGTGTGTGTGGCAGTGCATGTCTCCAACTATGGATTTTCAACTACTTAGATTGCAATCATGATCTTTTAGATTAGTGGAGAATTGGACGACATAAACTATCCATTTTTTACAAGAATAACAAAAGATGTTTTGACAATTCTAATCTTTATCATCTGAATCTGCATTTAGTATTGGAAGTCGTATCTTGGATGAGTATAAGAGTTGACAATTTTCTTCTATGGTAGAAGTGTTGATATTAACACAAAATTGGTTTCATGACAAAAAAAAAACACAAAATTGGTTACTGTCTTCACCACAATTTGATGTAAAAGTAAGTTTATAACAAGTAGTGGAAGATAATGAGTTTAACGATAATGTCATGGAGGGTAATATTTTAGGCATATACTTCTTATATATTTTGTAAATATGTACTATTAAAACAGAATACAAGTTAAAAAACTAACTTTGTGTTTATGTGGTATATTACGAAATGTACATTAATTTTATTTGAAATTTTAATTTTTCATTAAAGGTAATAGTGTCAAACAAATTTATAATTAATTTACTTCTTTATTTTAAATATAAATATATATTCCTTTTTAACTATAACAAAATATAGTAAAATCTATTTATTCGATTTCATTTCTAAAATATTTAAAAATTCGAATTTATTATTAAAAATCCTTAGCGATTAAATTAATTACATTTTGATATTTAAATCAAAAAAAAGGAAAATATTTTGATACATATATATATTCTAATCATAACTAAATTATTAAACCAAATGATAAACATAATTAAATGATTCAATACACCAATTAGTTTTATAAACTATAAAATTAATTTAAATAAATATGTACATAATACAACACAAATTCATATATATTTAACATAGTTTAACCCTTTTAAAGTGAATATTATAAAAATACTATAAACTAAATTTTATTTATAACTTAATTTTTACAAAATTAGATTGATATATTTTTGTAAAATAATAAAACTAGTCAATATTTATATTATTTGAATGTTAAATAATATAAATATTGACTAGTTCGTTGCAGTGGCAAATCTTTGTTTTGTCAACAATTAGTTTACAAGCGGAGTAGTAATGAGTAAGAGTGTGGTTAGAAAGAAAAATATCGATTTAGGATTGCTACAAAACGATGAACACATATTCCCATCCACTGGTTATTTGAAGGCATCATTGATTCGCAAATTATTTATTCTTTGTTTTAGAAGATAACCAAACTGTTATTTTTATATGGAATATACCTTTTTGAGTTGAAATCGGCAAGGAAGAGTAGCCATCTTTTGAGAGTCAATATTGAACAGACTGGTATTTTCTTGCAACCGACTAAGGTATTTGTTATGTAAACTCGAGTAAACCCTAGAAGTAGAAGCGTCTTGTGGAATACTTAGAGAAAAAACAATATTGAGGCAACTAACCTTTAGTTTAACGTTTTTATATTTTGTGAGTGATAATATTTGCAAACCCTTTGATCCCTTTATATATAGCCCCAAAACCCTATACAATAGACAAATTGAAACCCTAACGAGATCTTCGGCCCGTGACATTCCTTTGCTCACTCAAGAAAGGCCCCTTTGCAGTACCTTGAAATTTAAGTCACCTTAGAACAACAAAATCCACCTTGCCGAAAAATCTCCACAATGTCACCTTCTAACTCTCCTAACATCTGAGGGGTCTTCATCTTCCTCTAGCACCGGAAGATCTGGAGTAGCTCCAGACAATGTCTGAACTTCCCCGTAGGAACTGGTTTGGTTAACATGTCAGCTGCATTCTCCAACGTAGACACCTTCTGCAATAAGATTTCTCCAGAAGCTGCTAACTCCCTGATTTTTTGAAACCTTATAGCAATGTGCTTCGTTCTTGCATGATACATTTGATTCTTTGCCAGATGCAGTGCACTCTGGCTATCACAGTGTAGCTGAACTCCACATTGCTCAACACCCAACTCCGCCACAAGTCTTCTCACCCAAAGTGCCTCCTTAGCTGCCTCACCCATTGCCATATACTCAACTTCCGTGGTTGACATGGCTACAACAGACTGCAACATGGATCTCCAGCAAATATGTCCTCCTAATAGTGTAAACACATACCCCGTAGTGGACCTTCTATTGTCTAGATCACCACCATAATATGAATCAACGAACCCCACAACTGATGCACTTCCTTGACCGCCAAACATAATCCCACAGTTAGCAGTACCCTTCAAATACATGAGTATCCACTTCACAGCATCCCAATGATCTCTTTCAGGATTTGACATGTACTTACTAACTGTTTAAGCCAAATCAGGCCAAGTGCAAACCATAACATACATTAGACAACCAACCGCAGTTGCATAAGAAACTTGTGCCATATCTTTGATGTCCTCAACAGACTTAGGACACTGATTTGCTGAGAGATTTAAGTGATTCGCCAAAGGTGTAGAAACTATCCTTACTTTTGACATGTCAAAGCGTTCTACCACCTTCTTTATGTAGCTCTTTTGAGAAAGCCATAACCTCTTAGAGCTCCTCTCTCTGCGAATCTCCATCCCAAGGATCTTCTTTGCAGCACCAAGATCCTTCATTTCAAAATCCTTTTCCAGTAGTCCTTTCAACTCAGCAATATCATTCATATTGCTCGCAGCAATAAGCATATCATCAACGTATAGCAGAAGGAATATGGGAGAATGGTTATTAAGGTACCTTGTGTAAACGCAGCAATCATACTCACATCTTTGATAGCCAATTTCCACCATATAAGAGTCAAAACGTTTGTACCATTGTCTTGGAGCTTGCTTCAATCCGTATAAGGACTTCTTCAGCTTACACACAAGTTTCTCCTCACCTGGCTTTAGAAACCCCTCATGCTGCTCCATATAGATTTCTTCTTCCAAATTTCCATGAAGAAACACAGTCTTCACATCCATCTGTTCAAGATGATAATCCCACTCCGCTACCAATGCTAACATAACTCGTATGGAAGTGTGTCTAACCACATGTGAAAAGATCTCATCATAATCCACCTCTTTCTTATGTGAGTATCCTTTTGCCACCAACCTTGCCTTGAACCTTAACACTTCTTTCTCAGAGTTCCCTGGTTTTACCTTGAAAACCCATTTGCATCCAACCGCCTTCTTTCCTTTAGGTAAAGAAACAAGATCCCATGTCTGATTCTTGTCAAGACTCTCGATTTCCTCTGTTGCAGATTCCATCAATTGCACTTTCTCTTGGCTAGTAATAGCCTCTCGAAAATTAGTTGGATCATCTGTACCAACAACCAAGGCATAGCTCACCATGTCTTCAAAACCGAATCTCTTTGGTGGTTTGGAAACTCTTTTTGCTCTGTTAGATACCAAAATCACCTCTGCTTTCTTTTCAACACGTTTTTCTACCTCATGCTCCTCCTAATCAGGCTGCTCATCACTCTCTGCTGCTGGTCTATCTTCACTAGACCCCTCCTGAATTTCCCCAGAATCCGTGCTAGTCTCAATGGTTACATGCATTTCAATGACCTCGCCTGCTGCACCATATACTGCTCATCGAAAACCACATCTCGACTAAACACCCTTTTCTTATCTTCAGGATCCCATAACTTGAAGCCCTTTACACCTTTCTCAAACCCCAGAAAGATTCCCTTCTTTGACTTAGAATCAAGCTTTGATCTTTCGTCACCCGGAATAAGAATATAAGCTGGACATCCGAAAATCTTCAAGTTTGAAAGATCAACATCTTTCCCAGTCCAAATTTCTTCAGCTATCTTTCCCTCCAAGGAACTCCTTGGCGATCTATTGATGAGATAGACCGCCATATTTACTGCCTCTTCCCATAACCGTTTTGAGAGCCCTGCATTCAACCTCAAACACCTAGCCTTTTCTGCAACTGAATGGTTCATCCTTTCACTGACACCGTTTTGCTGTGGTGTTTTTTGCACTGTGAAGTGCCTCTGAATACCATGCTAATCACAAAACTTCTGGAATACTCCATCAGTATACTCTGTGCCATTATCTGATCTCAGATACTTTATCCTTCTTCCTGTCTGGTTTTCCACTTCAGCCTTCCAAATCTTGAACTTTTCGAATACTTCAGATTTCTGCTTCATGAAGTCCACCCAAAATTTCCTGGAGAAGTCATTGATGAATAAAACAAAGTATCTAGATCCTCCCAATGACTGTTCCCGAGTTGGCCCCCACACATCAGAATGGACATAGTCTAGAAGACCTTTTGTCGTGTGTGGCCATGTATTGAATGAAACTTTGGTCTGCTTTCCCATCACATAGAATTTGCAGAATTCCATCTTGCAGCTCTTCAATCCGTCCAAACCCCCCTCTTGTGGAGTTCGTTGAGATCATTCTCACCAATATGACCCATACGCATATGCCATAAATATGTAGCCTCTGCTTTAGAAACCACAGCTGAGGCATCTCCACCTACAACCACGTTCCCTATCATCCAATATACATTACCAGTTGTCATCTTGCCCTTCATCACGACCATGGATCCTTTGCACACCTTCAAAACATTTTCACCTTCATCAACTTTGAACTTGAATCCATTTTTATGAAGTGTGCCCAAGGAAATTAGATTCTTCTTCACGCCTGGAATATGCCTTACATCTGTCAATGTCTTGATGCTGCCATCATACATCTGAAACTTCACCTATCCAATTCCAATAATACCACAAACCTTGTCGTCTGCCAACTGAACATAACCCATATTTCCAGCCATATACGTCTCGAACCATTCCTTATTGGGAGTCATATGGAACAATGCGCATGTATCAAGTATCCAAGAATCTGCGTGATTTCCTGAAGTGACAGCAAGCATATCATAATTGATATCTTCTGAAATATCCTTTGCATGGACTACATTTGCAGACTTTGAAAAGTCCTGAGAATCCCTGCCTCCATTATGTTTCCTGGCTAAACAGTCTCTCTTGAAGTGACCCTTCTTACCACAACTGAAACAGACTCCCTTAATCGTTTTTGGTTTTAATTTTCCTCTGCTACCTCCATCTGCCTGCTTCTCTGTTGACCTCCCTCGCTCCTTGTTGTAATTTACATACAACCCATCTCCCTCTGACTTTGTATCCACATTACCTAGACGTCGCTCATGATGATATATAAGCGACGAACTAACAATATCCAGACTTATCGTGGTTTTATTACACGTTAAACTGTTAACAGAGTCTCATAAGACGAGGGCAGAGAACACCGCAGAATCATGGCTTTATCCTCATCCTCAATATCCTCACCCACACGCGTCAGATCTGTGATGATTTGGTTAAACACATTTACGTGCTGAACCAGATCTCCTCCTTCAGCCATCTTAAAACGGTATAACTTCTGCTTGAGGAATAACTTAGAAGACAAAGACTTCGACATATACAACTTCTCCAACTTATCCCATATAGCCTTCGGATTTGTAAGATCCATTACATGATTAGTAATCTCGTCTGAAAGACACAAACGAATTGTCGAGGTCGCCATGTCCGTCATCTCCTCCCAATCATCATCCTTGACCGCTTCTGCTTTTGTCTCTAACAACGCCTTCTTCATCCCCTGATGCGATAACAGGTCCTTTGCTCGAAGTTGCCATAGACCGAAGTTTCCCTTCCCATCGAAACGAGGAACGTCGAACTTAAGAGAACTTCTGGTCATCATAACCTTGGGCTCTGATACCACTTGTTGTGTAAATTACTCGAATGAACCCTAGAAGAAGAAACGTCTTGCGGAATACTTAGAGAAAAAAAAACAATATTGAGGCAAATACCCTTTAGTCTAGGGTTTTTATATTTTGTGAATGATAATATTTACAAATCCTTTGACCCCTTTATATATAGCCCCTAAACTAATATAATAGACAAATAGAAACCCTAACGAGATCTTTTCATTTTCTCGATACATTCTTTTGCTCACTCAAAAAAGATTCATTTGTAATACCTTAAGATTTAAGTCACCTTAGAATAATAGTCTTCTTACTTGTACGTATACGACGACGAGACTATTGATTATTAACAGAAATGTATATATATGTAAGAAAAAATGTAGCACAAAGTTGATTTTAGTTAGAAGAAATCAGACGGCAGTGAGATGGAAAGCGGCGAATGGAAAAGATGAGGAGGTGGTGGTGGAAGAGACGTCAAAAGTGGTCATGGTTCCATCAACTCCGATGTGGGTCAAGTGCTTCACGTCCGTCGGAAACCCTATCTCCATCTCCCCATCTCTTTCATCCCTCTCCTCTTCGTAACCTGGTCATGTAGACACAAGCAATGCCAAAGCACGTTGATTTGTGTCCCATATATATGACTTCCACAGAAGCAAACTATATATATACTTTTATTGTTTTTGAGTTACACTAAAGCTTACTGGTCGAGTTAACTGTATAAAATGAAATGGGATCTATATCATCTTTTGAATTGTAATTAAGCTATGGATATATGAGTTAGCATGTTGAAACCCATATATATATAATACCATGCATTGTTTAGCTAAAACATCTCCTTCATTAGGTTAACACATAGATCGGACTGTGTAATGCATAAATTTTGCGCCAACAGCAAGAATGTCAATTGGTATAGGGAATATCTAAGGTTGACAAGACAATAAACATGTACAAGGAGCACACTATTTTAGATTACTTGTTTCAAAAACAAGACAGATTAAGAAAAGAAAAAAGAGTAGAAAATCTTGGAAAAACAAATACTATTCTTCGTTTGAAAGTAATATGGATTTCCTTTTACTTTGTCCACCAAAATAAAATAAAATACTAGGATCTTCTTTTTTTTTTGGTCCACATACTAGGATCTTCTTTTTTATCAAATGTTGTGCTCCCAATAATAATAAAAAAAGGAAGAAAAAAGGAGAGTAGCAAGAAAAAAGACATACGAATGAAAAAGTGAGTAAAACTCTTGAAGCTTCGAATAATTTTGTGGATACCATCTGAGATATTAGCACCGTTGTTGTCTATCTTCGTGTCTTCTTTTTGAAACAAAGCATTTCCATCACTCTCTTCTCTCCCTTAGTAAACCAAAAAGGACAACAAAAGAGTCAGACAACAACAAAAGAAGAAGGCAAAGAAACTAGAGGGGACCGAAGTACTGTAGGAGAAGATACTCTTGATGAGCTGGTTTGGTTTCTTGTCTTGATGAGTATCAGCCACGGCGACGCTGGATTGCGTTGAACAACCCAACGAAAATGGCATTACAACAAATCGCTCAATCCGATCTTTCATCTTTCTTTTTGGTTTTGCTTCTTGCTACCGTTGAAATGTATGTGTGTGTACGTCGTATGGTCTACGATATGTAATGTTCTGTGATATTAGCGTGTGTGAGTGTATGAAATGATGGAAAAGTGGGGGATTTTGGTATGGTTTTTATTTGCAAACCTCGTGCGTGTGTTTATGGCTTTGTAATTAAGCAAGTTAGAATCATTAATTCATTTAAGAATTTTTGTAATTTCCTAACCCAATAAAGTATGGAGAGTGTCATTATTGAGTATATTTGTGGATGGTTTTAGTTGGCCAACAGTGCCACTTAACCTAATTTCTGGATTAAACATTCCCCCACTCACCTTCCACTTTTACTCCTTACCCAATAATCTCCATCTTCATCATTTTAATCATTACCATAAAATACACTACTAATAAACCTATGACTAACCGGGTCACATCAAACCCGGTTAATAACTCGAGTTCAGGGTAGTGGAAGCTCAAGTTGGGGTTGGTGTTGCTGAGAGACCGGTTATAACCTCGTTATGCTTCTCTACCTTCGAGTTTTAAGGTTATGTAACCAACCACTCATTAAAAATAGTTTCTGATTCATCATATCATAATACTCCATTAAATAATAGTCAAAGAATTTCTTTTCTTCTTCTCAAGAGTCTAGGCCCCTCCTCTTGTAATAGAAGCCACAACTTTCTGGGCATATTTAATCTTAGAACCAACTCCAACTCTACCACCTAATAAATTATCCAACTATTCATTTACATATAAGTCTGTCTTTAATATAGTTGACGAATTTCCCTCAGATGCATAAGACGGAAGAAGGAAGACTTAGTTGGTGTAGCACACGGTACAAAATAAATGATGGCCTTACACCGCATAATTTACATATTCCCAATGGGGAAGAGAGAAGAGGGAGGAGGACCCACGATTCTACACACACCTTAATAAACCTATTAAGAAGTATTTCATTCTTTCGTCTCTCCTCATTGCATTATACACAGCTTGAACTCCAAACTCTCTCATCCACTGTGTAAAATATGGTTTGTCGGTGAATATTGGCCCTATCCAAGTTGTCTCTAGCGAACAGGTTTTTCTCTCATCCACTGTGTAAAATATTTAGTGAATGCATTCCAAATCTACATAAACACCACCATACAGTATTTGAAGGGAAAACTCTACTAGAAAACTGACCAAACAAGTACAAGGTTTTTCTGAAAGAGATACCTTTTGATCAAGTTCAAGTCACTCTTTAGTAGAATCATCAGCCACAGTGCCTCCAATAATCACATTAGTAGTTTTTCGCCAAACACTCTCATCAGTCTTTGACACTTGTGCATCCCATGCAGGGAAAAAGGTATCAATAAATAAACATCATATGTTTCTTTCACCACATAAGCTTGATTGGTAACCACAATGAAGCTTATAGTCGTCTGCATACCCTACAACGTCAATTCCAACTAGAAATTCGTTTTCTCTTCATCACAGATCTAACCATATCGCTTCCGAGGCAATCAAATCCATTTCGGCTAAACAACAAACAAAATCACTCTGAAACACGTTACTAAGAAGAAATCAACGAGGAAATCGCCTTGAGAACAGCTTCATGAGGCGGGCATTGCTCGGATGGATCCTTAAAAATGCAACTGAGACGAGGGAGCCGCTCGGGAACAGAGACAAAACCACTGTAATTTAGTCTCCTTGGCGCCGGTAACCAATCATTGACCGGAACAGACGCCGGAGAAGGAGGGGAAAAGAAGTCCGACGTGATTCTGACAGAAAAACATAGCGCAAATCGTTTTGCAAGTCATTTTGTCGAGCATCTCTATTCCATTCTGCCAAACGAACACGATTACAGCAAAGCCGCATCGTCTGGCGGTAGCATCTTCTAAATTTGGACGTTGCGCCTGGCGTCAGCGTCTGGCTGCTGCAGCTATGAAACGAACGAACGTTGCTGTCAACCGCAAGAAACGCTGCGTTTGGTTGTTTATTATAATCGTCCATGGCGCTGACGGTATGGTTTAAGGACACTTATGCCCTTAGGCTTTTGTCGAATTTGTGAGCTTCGAGGTTTGTATAGTTGTTAATCATCCAAGAAACTCATATAGAAAGTTTCGTGTACACAAACCAAAACATTGTTACTTTCTTCTCTTACCCACTAGATATGAAGAAACAAGCATCCTAATGTAACTAAGTAAACAAAACAATTTGATGGTCGGCAAACAAAACCATATAGCAACTTTAAAACCGCTCTGTTTGGGAAATCGAACTAGCAGAGCATTATTTCCGTATGGCATGGCATGGCATGGCATGTCACTACAAGGGATTTATCTAGCAGGAGGTGGAGGGCCAAGGGACTTCGCCATGCCAATCCAAGCAACAATCCCGCAAGCTAGGATTATCCAACCGCATACATCGTAAGTGAAGTCATTGTTCTTCTTTTTCTTCTTCTTGTTACCACCCTGCAAAACCAAAGACGAAGATATATGAGAAATTGTTTTACTTTCTGCTTACGTTTTCAAAAACTTGAGACTTGTATCAAACAAGCACATTAAAGAACCAATGATAACTTACGCTAGCATTTGATGAAGCTGAGGGACCTCCTCCTCCTCCACCTAGTGTCTGCTGCATCATTCCACCCTGCTTATGTATCTCCATATGCAATTCCGGGCCCTATTCAAATAGACAGAAAAAGGTTTAAGGAGCAATAAACAGAGAGATCAGAACTAAAAATACATACACAGATCACTGAACTAAATGTCAAACGGTTCCCTCGTTTTTTCTTATAAATCCAATTCTCTCTATGACTAATGTAATGACACAAAGATTGTCTGGGAAAATGAAAGTTGAAAAGTAAGTACCTTTGATGCAACTTCCATGGACTTGCGATATATCTCATTACCTGGATCCTAAAATAACGAAACAAATAAAAGTAAGAAGTTGGTCTCAAAAAATTTCAAAATTCAAAATCATAAGATGGTACCTCATTTTCAGCTCTTTGGTAATATTCAGCTGCTTTATCAAAGTGAGCTTTTGCTTCATCGGAATCTGTAATAAGAAAGGCTTGGGAAGTGTAGGCGTTCCCAAGGCACCAAAGAGCTTGATGCTTCCCTGGGTTTAATGTCAACACCTCTTCCAACTTGGAAACAGCATCTACATGAACATGACCACATGTATTTGGTTATAACCTGAACAAAGACAACAAGAAATTATCTAAGAACTCTCATACCATCTAACATGAGCTTCGCATCAGGAATACTTTGGAACTGAGAAAGTTCAAGCAATGCTCCACCCCACTTGAGCAGATTCTGTAGAAAATAAAATATTCCACTGAGAAAATCAAATAGAATCAGGGAAACTTATATCAATCAATCTGATAGCCCAAATCTAATATTTACAATGAAGTAATAACACAGCCAATCGGCGCGTATTCATTTTGATTCCTTGAGTGGATTCAAGACCCAAAGTATACATAGTGACTAGAGTAAACATAACAAAAAACCGATGTCAAGTAATACATCCCCATACAACTATCCTGAACGATAGTAAAAACCAAGAGCAGAACAGTGCAAACCTCAGAATCGAGAGGATCTTTAATGTACTGAGCCTCGCAAGATTTGCGAGCGAGGTCGAACATCAAGAGCCTATCAAAGTCGGCGGCAGAGAATTCCATCGTGAGATGCAGGCAAGGGAAATGAAATCTAGGCTTTGGTTCTGAATACCTGGGACGAAGAAGAAGACTTGGAAAATGAGGGTTTTAGCCTTGCAAGTCGTGGATGTTTGTAACATATGGGCTTTTAATGGACTTTCTTATGATGATTTCTTGGTCGAACTTGATTGGGCTTTTAAAACACTACAATCCATGTAATAAACACTACACAAACATACTTGATAAACTTTTTTCCTTCTGGCCGTTTGTGGTACAACATTTGTTGTAATGCGATCATGAAGTCACCAAAAGTAAAAGGACTTGAACCTTCAATTAGAGAATAAACCTAAGGAAACATGGCATGGCATCTACCAATTAGAGCTATTACTAGATCAAGAGCTAAACTTTTTTCCTTCGTGAAGTCACCAAAAGTAAAAGGACTTGAACCTTCAATTAGAGAATAAACCTAAGGAAACATGGCATGGCATCTACCAATTAGAGCTATTAAGATCAAGAGCTAAAAAGTTTTCTACTACACTAAATCTTCTATTTAGCTCAATTACAAGAACATTTGGGTTTTGAGGATGAGGTAATTAAAATGACTACTTTGGTGTTGTTGAAAGACAAAGAAAAAAGAACCACAACACAACCAAATGGTATGTATATTCCTTTGCCTATTTCTACTCACCCATGACATGATATTTATATGGACTTTGTACTTGGGATTGCCTAGAACTAAGACATGAAAGGATCCAATCTTTATTGTTGTTGCCAGATTCTCTAAAATGGCTCATTTTATTCTTTGTCATAAAATTGATGATGCATTGCACATTGCTGAGTCGTTTTTAAGGAGGTTATACATTTTCATGACATGCCTAGATCTATTGTTTCTGATAGAGACACTAAGTTTTTAAACTACTTTTGGAAGATATTGTGGTCTAAGTTAGGAACTAAGTTGTTTTCAACTCAACCATTATACATTTTCAACAGTTAAAACTTTCTTTCAACATGTCTATTGTAACTAGTCTTATACTTAGGGCTGTCATAAAAAAAAAATCTTAAAACTTGGGAAAAATGTTTGCCACATATAGAGTTTGCTTACAGTCATTCCATTCACTATTCTACTAAGTTTTCTCCTTTTGAAATCGTAGACACCTTCTGCAATAAGATTTCTCCAGAAGCTGCTAACTCCCTGATTTTTTGAAACCTTATAGCAATGTGCTTCGTTCTTGCATGATACATTTGATTCTTTGCCAGATATAGTGCACTCTGGCTATCACAGTGTAGCTGAACTCCACATTGCTCAACACCCAACTCCGCCACAAGTCTTCTCACCCAAAGTGCCTCCTTAGCTGCCTCACCCATTGCCATATACTCAACTTCCGTGGTTGACATGGCTACAACAGACTTCAACATGGATCTCCAGCAAATAGGTCCTCCTAATAGTGTAAACACATACCCCGTAGTGGACCTTCTATTGTCTAGATCACCACCATAATATGAATCAACGAACCCCACAACTGATGCACTTCCCTGACCGCCAAACATAATCCCACAGTTAGCAGTACCCTTCAAATACATGAGTATCCACTTCACAGCATCCCAATGATCTCTTTCAGGATTTGACATGTACTTACTAACTGTTTAAGCCAAATCAGGCCAAGTGCAAACCATAACATACATTAGACAACCAACCGCAGTTGCATAAGAAACTTGTGCCATATCTTTGATGTCCTCAACAGACTTAGGACACTGCTTTGCTGAGAGATTTAAGTGATTCGCCAAAGGTGTAGAAACTATCCTTACTTTTGACATGTCAAAGCGTTCTACCACCTTCTCTATGTAGCTCTTTTGAGAAAGCCATAACCTCTTAGAGCTCCTCTCTCTGCGAATCTCCATCCCAAGGATCTTCTTTGCAGCACCAAGATCCTTCATTTCAAAATCCTTTTCCAGTAGTCCTTTCAACTCAGCAATATCATTCATATTGCTCGCAGCAATAAGCATATCATCAACGTATAGCAGAAGGAATATGGGAGAATGGTTATTAAGGTACCTTGTGTAAACGCAGCAATCATACTCACATCTTTGATAGCCAATTTCCACCATATAAGAGTCAAAACGTTTGTACCATTGTCTTGGAGCTTGCTTCAATCCGTATAAGTACTACCAATTAGAGCTATTACTAGATCAAGAGCTAAACTTTTTTCCTTCGTGAAGTCACCAAAAGTAAAAGGACTTGAACCTTCAATTAGAGAATAAACCTAAGGAAACATGGCATGGCATCTACCAATTAGAGCTATTAAGATCAAGAGCTAAAAAGTTTTCTACTACACTAAATCTTCTATTTAGCTCAATTACAAGAACATTTGGGTTTTGAGGATGAGGTAATTAAAATGACTACTTTGGTGTTGTTGAAAGACAAAGAAAAAAGAACCACAACACAACCAAATGGTATGTATATTCCTTTGCCTATTTCTACTCACCCATGACATGATATTTATATGGACTTTGTACTTGGGATTGCCTAGAACTAAGACATGAAAGGATCCAATCTTTATTGTTGTTGCCAGATTCTCTAAAATGGCTCATTTTATTCTTTGTCATAAAATTGATGATGCATTGCACATTGCTGAGTCGTTTTTAAGGAGGTTATACATTTTCATGACATGCCTAGATCTATTGTTTCTGATAGAGACACTAAGTTTTTAAACTACTTTTGGAAGATATTGTGGTCTAAGTTAGGAACTAAGTTGTTTTCAACTCAACCATTATACATTTTCAACAGTTAAAACTTTCTTTCAACATGTCTATTGTAACTAGTCTTATACTTAGGGCTGTCATAAAAAAAAAATCTTAAAACTTGGGAAAAATGTTTGCCACATATAGAGTTTGCTTACAGTCATTCCATTCACTATTCTACTAAGTTTTCTCCTTTTGAAATCGTATATGGATATAATCCTTTAACTTCATTGGATTTAACCCTTCTTCCTTTGAGTGAAAAAACTAGCATTGATGGAAAAAGAAAGTTTAGTTTGTGAAACAGATCATGAGAAAGCAAGAAAAAACATTGAGGAGAAAACAAGGAAAGGCGCCAAGTTGAATTCAAAGAGGGAGATCAAGTGTAGATCTACCTAAGGAAGGATTGATTTCCAAAGGAGAGAAAATCCAAGCTAATGCCCATAATTTATGGTCCCTTCAAAATCATTGAAATGATCTATGCAAATGTCTACCAAGTTGATCTCCAAGATGAGTACCAAGTCTATTCAAGCTTCACTATTATTGATCTTATTCCTTTTGTGGCAGATGATCCATATTTGAAGACAAATCCTTCACATGGGAGAGGAGATGATGCAATCATGGAGTCACCAAGGGCAGAAGAACTTGAACCATAACTGCTTGAACCAGATGATGAGTTGCTAAAATTTGAGGAAGCATTGCATCTACCAGCTGGAACTATCACTAGATCAAGAGCTAAGAAGTTTTCTAATGCACTAAGTCTTCTACTTAGTTCAATACACACTTGGGTTTTGAGGATGAAATAGTTAATATGACTACTTTAAGGTTGCTGAAAGACAAAATTGATGAGATGAAGATGTACACTGAAGAGCCATATACGCATACATTATGCTGAACCGTACACTATTTTACGGAGACTGAATCGACCAATGAAAAAACGCGAAACAATCAATTTGGTGATGTAAAAAATGAGTAAAGTGTACATTTTGGTGTACGACCTGAAACATATGTACATTCTCGACCAAATTCACTCCAACTCAGTACATAAGTCGGTCAAAAATGTTAATTTAGTAAAGTTTTCTTTATTTATTGTTTTTTTTTTTAAAATCTTTGAGAGCATTCTCCTTTTGTTCTTCTTAAACATCCGTTGATTAATGAGTCATATCTTCTCAACAAACTCTCATAGCTGGTTTAGTGCGTCATATCAGTCAATGCAGAAGTGTAAATATTGTGTGATCATCGATCCATTAGTCAAACCAACCTAAATATGCAATAATCGTTGAACAATCTTGCATCATGTTGAAAGACGATGATAGATCTACTGAAACGTGAGATGGAGCTATACATGTTCTTATTGTTAAACCCGCAATTTTGACAGTTAATATATGTGGGTTTCAATTATTATTTTTTCTAAGTATAATCGTTTATTTATAGAGAGATTGGATGTTGTTTATGCAAAAAAAAAAGAGATTGGATGTTGTTAAAAAAATAATAATAGAGATATTCGATTGTTGTCATCAAAACATTTGAGATGGGGTGAGTCGATGTTATGGGTCCCCCACGAACCACCACCAAACGAACAAAAGTAATCAATCGAAGTCTTAACAAAATGTTTTGGACATGAACAAACTACACATTCATTCTAGGTACTCCAATTTTATTCCAAAACCTACAATACGACCACTGTTTGTCAATTGTAACTCTTTTAAATTGATTTAAGAAAATATCAATGGATTGACACCGGCCTTAATTATGAAATCAACCCATCACAAGAAGCAGCATCATCAAACCATAAAATAGCAGAAACAAATAACCAAATTCGAAAACCGTGATTAACCGAAAACAAACCTAAGAAAACGACAGAGGTCCATCCAATCATAAGCAAAACGGGGATAAATAAAAAGATAGTACGACAGGGACAAGACTTGTTGATCTGATCATAACAGACCCAGCCCTCCTAACCGCCGGACCGGTGTCCGTTTCAACGACCACCGCTAGTGCAATCCCTAGCAAAATGCCCCGACTCGCCACAGGAGTAGCAGCTTCCTCCTCCTCCTCCGCCACCTCCACCACCACCGTATCTGCCACCACCACCTCCTCCGTATCCTCCACCGCCTTCGGAACAGTCTCTTGCCATGTGACCAGGCTCACCACACTTGTAGCAGTCGCTTCCTCCTCGGCCACCGCCACCACCTCTTCCTCCGTAACCACCACCACCAAATCCACGGCCTCCACCTCTTCCACCACCGCCAAAGCCTCCGCCTCCGCCAGATGAACCACGGCTGCTACCTAGGACAGGAGCACCGTCGGGTCCGGAGACTTCGATGGCCTTGGAACGGCCATTATTGTCGATCTCAACCTGGAACTCGACAGATTCTCCCTCACCGAGGCTTCGGTATCCCTCAGATCTGATGGAGGACTGGTGAACGAAGAGATCTTCGCCTTCGTCGGGAGTGATGAAACCGAACCCCTTCTGGGTGTCAAACCACTTGACAGTGCCCCTGCGCCTCTCACCACCGTTGTCGTTTCCGCCACTCATCTCTTAACCTTCTCTCTTTCTCTCCAAAAACGAAGCCCTAGAAATCACTTAACCCTCTCTTTATTCTTCTTTGTGCTAATGATATCATCTACTAAACCCGCAAAATAGCCCATTTATTGTGATAAGAAGCGGCCCAAAAAGGCCCATAAAGTTAAACATCATTTTGATAGACCCACAGACATCATATCGCCATTTAGGGTTTCATATGTTCTCCCTTATATATAAACTAAACTATCTCCAAATTATCTAACTCGGAATCTCTTCTCCGTCAGTAGGCCGCCATGGTAAATGCTCTAAGAACTCTAGTTACCAAGTTCTTCGCATATAACATGTGCTTCTCTGCTTATCTTATTATTATTTTTTTTTTTTCCTTCAGGTGAAGTACTCTCAAGAACCCGACAATTCCACCAAATGTGAGAGCACTTTCTTGATTCTCTATCTAGCTTCACACTGTTATTGTGTTTCGGGAGTGATTTAAATCGTTTCGGTTGGTATGTTTTTGTAGCTTGCAAGGCGAGGGGATCAGATCTCAGGGTCCATTTCAAGGTAAATTTCTTGTGCCGATATTGGATCTCGAAAATGAATAAGATTACGGTTTTCTATTGGGGATTAGCTTGTAATTAGGACAAACCTGAATAACAAAAAGCAGGGCTCTGTTGTTACATAACAGAGCTCACGTAAATGTCAGGAAAATCGAATTGGTCATCGTGATTGGGTGAACCTACGTTTCTTCTAATAGCTGATGGGTTCAGTACATGATGGTACATTTTAGATTAAGCCATGATTGCATTAGCTAGGTTTTTAATTCCAGCTCGAAACAGTATCATTTCAATTGGCTGTATCAATGTATAAATAGTGAGTAATACCACATTCGTTTGTTTGTTTATTCAAATGATTATAGCTGTCCTTGCTTAAAAAGTTTGCATTTTTTTTTTTAAATGGGCTGGTGTTTTTTTTCTTTTGCTGATCCGAGTTAATCTGATAGAGTTTCTCGTTGTGGTAAATTGTGAACAGAACACCAGGGAAACAGCGCATGCCATAAGAAAGCTACCATTGATCAAGGCGAAAAGGTATTTGGAAGATGTCATAGCTCACAAGCAAGCTATCCCTTTCACACGTTTCTGCCGTGGTGTTGGACGTACTGCTCAGGCAAAGAACAGGCATTCAAATGGTCAAGGTCGCTGGCCTGCCAAATCTGCTCAGTTCGTTCTTGATCTTCTCAAGAATGCTGAGAGCAATGCTGAGGTCAAAGGTTTGGATGTTGATGCTCTTTTCATATCTCACATCCAAGTGAACCAAGCAGCAAAGAATAGACGGAGAACATATCGTGCTCATGGAAGAATCAATCGTATGTTGTTTATGCTACTCATTTTTGATCTTCAACTTTAGTTTCTTTACATTGTGGATTGTGTTGACTCTTTTCATATGCAGCTTACATGTCAAACCCATGCCACATTGAGTTGATTTTGTCAGAGAAGGAAGAGCCTGTCAAGAAAGAGGTAATCTCAATGCCCTGTCCTGAATTTCACCATCTTGTTCTGCCATTCTCATGTCGTTTTTGGTTTAATAAATTACAGCCGGAGACTCAGTTGGCTGCCAAGTCAAAGAAAGGAACCTCGTCTTGAGCCTATAGAAACTCTAGTTTTCGTGTGGGTCACTTCGCTTGAGATACATTTCGTTCACATTTATTTTCTGTAAGACAAAAGGAGCCAATTTTAAAAACGTAATGATGACTGGTTTTTGGATCCCCGAAGCTTTCACGTTATTGATATATAAATACAAAATCTTTAAACAAATTAAATTTGATTCTTAAACTTCGTTAGTCTTGATTAACTCTTACAAATAATTAATGTAAAAATCATTAATCATTTTCATAATGCGGATCGTGTCTACAACAACCAAGCTGACAAATGCCACTGTCATATCTTTGAAAAATAAACATTTGATACGTGTCATATGACTAGCCATTTTTATACATAGCAATTGAGCATAAGTAACGATCCAATGAGCGACCAATCCAAGTCGTGAAGAACAAGAACAATTATAATGGAGTCGTCGTTCTCGTCAACCATCATACCCGGCTTGACGGACGACGTAGCAGAGCTCTGCCTCTCGCGAATCCCACGCTCAAGCTTTCGGATCATTTCTCAGGTCTGCCGACGATGGAGGACATTCCTCAAGAGCCAGCATTTCACGGCCGTTCGCAAGTTGACCGGAACGATGGAGGAGTTCATGTGTGTCCTGATGGAAAGCGAAGGTGGAAGAGACGTCTACTGGGAAGTTTTCGACAGCTTTGGGAACAAGTTGGGACAGATTCCTCCCATCCCTGGGCCATTGAAGCGCGGTTTCGGCGTCGCGATGCTCAATGGCAGGAAGATCGTGTTCATCGGAGGATATTCAGGCAATTTCTCTCCTTCCGCCGATGTTTACGAGTTCGATCCTGCTACTAACAGGTCTTCTTCAATCTGAATCTCTCTTCCATTAATTAGCCTTACAAATTCTGATCAATATTTGTCATTCCATTTATCTTGTCCAAAGAAACAGAATAGAGTCATATGTGTCTGATATTCTTCTTTGATTTGTTGATATCTTTGTGGAACTATAACAACAGCTGGAGAAAACTAGCGTCCATGAACAAACCACGTTACAACTTTGCATTTGCAGTAGTGGACGGCCTTTTGTATGTGATCCGAGGCTTTTCCACTGACTATCATAACCTTTGCAACTTGGAAGTATACAACCCTGAAACTAACCAATGGAGTCTTATGGATTGTCCAAGCGGCTCGGTCTGGCTTGGCTTCGCATTGTCCTTCAATTCCAAACTCTACGTTGTAGGTAGGAACAAAATGCAGGCAATCGACACTGGTTAAACTAAGTTTTTTTCTTCTGACATAATTGATGGTCTTTCAGGCAATGGATCCAGGTTCATCGACATATATGACCCCAAAATGGAGACATGGGAAAAGTTAGACTCAGAGCAATCACTGTCGGTCCATTCATACACTGTTGTGAAGAACAAAGTGTATTTCTTGGACAAGAACAAGCCTGGACGTATGGGAGTGTTTGATCCAGAGGAGAATTCATGGACAACAGTGTATGTACCTCCGAGAGGGGGAGGTTTCTGGTTCAGACTAGGGGAATGGAACAATAAGCTTCTGCTGTTTACACGGGTTTGGGGGCATGAGACCTTAATTTACGATCTTGATAAAGAGAATGTGTTTAAGTGGAGAGTGTGTGATCAGATTAAACCATCTGCTTTTCAAGTGGTCAGCGTTCTCATCAACTTCTGATTTTCCCCTTATGACCATTTTTTTTTTTTCTGTTTTATGTAATGTTTTGGGGTTGTGCGTCTTGTGTATTTTAGTTTCGCTTCCTTTTTGAGAAATAACAATTTTAATTGTCTGTTTATTTTTGAGAAATATGTTTTCACGATTATTAAATGAGAAAAAAAGGATTGACAAAAAGAAAAAATGAGCAGAAAAGGAAATCTATACCACTATAAAAAAAAATAATCTAAACCCTAAATTTGAGAAGCTCTTCTTTTATTTTCTTTACATGTAAAGATTTTGTACAAAAGAAGAGAAAAGCAAGAAAGATCCTAAAATTCATCAGGGCGGAGGATCTCGCCCATTAGAATGTGATTGCTAGTGACTTTGAAATCGAGAAGAGCAGGATCAAGTTGCCTCCCTTTCATTCCTTTCTTATTTCCTTTGTTTCCTCTTTCGTTTGGATCACAAGATGATGACTCTAATTTCTTTATTCTACTACTACTACTCTTCTTCAACATCTCACTGAACGACGCCTCTGACCCTTTCTTTCCCAATGCTGGTCATGTTTCCTGTCTCCCACCACCTAATAACATATATATATTATTATTGTATACTACAGACTTGAGTCTCAATTTCCATAAACACAAACAGATGCATGCCTAAAAGATACCTTCAATTCCACTATAAGAAGTCGTTGACCTGTTAGCTGCCTCGGACATATGCTCGATCAATCCCTCATGCGATGATGAAGAATGGGACGAGGGAGGCCGCCTTAACAAAACTGATTCATGCCCGTGTGAAGGAACTACCAACCTACAGACCAAAAAACACATTTGATCAGTATGAGAGATTCACGGTGTTTCACTTAATTCTAGTCTACTGGTGCTAAACGTCAGAATACACAATTACCCATCGTTCCTTCTATGTTCTCCAACCAAGTTGTCACTGTATTGGTCTGGAGTAAGAATATATCGGGATAAGCCCTCACAACACAAATCAACCTCCCAAAACATAGTGAACTTAGAAAAAAAATCTTAATATTACCGTGAAAGACACGTACCAGAGATGCTGAAAGAAGACTGTCTGTCAATCGTAGCAACATGAACCTCCCCTTCAACCAAGGATTGTGATGTAGCCCCGGAGCAGAAGCTTGAGTGATGGGTTGATGGAGATCGAACCTCGGGCTTAATAGCTCTCTTGGTTTGATCGAATTGGATGGATGGTGAGTAGAGATGGGATTGTTCCTGCTGGCTTAAAAGCTCTCTCAGAAATAATCAGTGGGTGGAATGGATTGAGGTCGCCACAAGATCCTATGAGTCTGAATCTTGATAAGACAAAAGCCTTCTCTTTGTTTGAATCACACAAAACAATAGAGAAAACAAGTTTGCGGTTTCTTTGCTTGAAGAAAACACTCGGTGTACTTTATTGATCTAGGGTAAATGATACACGGCTGTGAGAGGGGACTTTATAAACAGTCCAAACAGCTATGCCCTTCTAGGGGACTTGAAGCAAATAAAACATAAAAGGAAAGTACTGAATCAACTTGGACCTAAAGAAATAAAGACTACAACGGGTACTTTTATGATTGAAACTACTAAGGGAAACAAAGATTTGATCCTGCAAAACAAAGAGACAACGGTCATATAATGTGTATAAATGAAACTCATACCTTAGCTTATGTTTGGTATGTCTTTGGCCGTTGATCAGAAGCCTTCTTCAGTCGTAGCATTCTGGCCTCGGAAGCTTGAGCTAGTGTCGATGCTACTTCCTGAGCTAGTGCCGATGCTACTTCCTGAGCTAGTCGTGATGCTACATATTGTCAGTCCCTTTTGAGCTGAGCTGAATAGTGTTGAGCTATCCATCCTGATGAAGACTTGTTCCTGCTCTTGGTTAGTAGCTTGATTCAGTAGGCTTTGCACACCTTCATTGACTTGGTTCCTCAAAGCCTTTGTTGCTTACCTTGTCAACGGACCTTTCCTTATGATGGGCATTGGATCTTCTGCCTTTGGTTCTATGGCCTCATCATACCCTTCCCCTTGAAGAGGTTCTGTCCTCAGAACTGATTGACCTGCATCATAAGGAGCTAAATCAGAAACATTGAATGTTGGAGAAATGTTTAACTCACCTGGCAGCTCAAGCTTGTAGGCGTTGTCGTTGATCTTCTCCAGGACTCGGAATGGTCCATCTCCTCTTGGTGTGAGCTTTCACTTCCTCTGATTGGGAAATCTTTCTTGCCTCATGTGTAGCCAAACCCAATCTCCTGGTTCAAATATCATCTCCTTTCTTCCTTGGTTAGCTTTCAGCCTATGCTTCTCGGTTTTCTTCTCTACATTCTCCTTAACTCTTTGGTGTAGCTTCTTGACGAAGTCTGCTTTTGCTTCTCCTTCTGTACTTGTATAGATAGCTTGAGGCAAAGGGGTAAGGTCTAAAGGAGTTAAAGGATTAAATCCATACACAACTTCAAAAGGAGAGTGGTTAGTAACCGAATGCTTAGCATGATTGTAGGCAAATTCAATGAATGGCAAACAAGATAACCAATTGCTTATGTTCTTACCAACCGTGGCTCTTAGGAGTGTTGAGAGAGTCCGGTTTACTACCTCAGTTTGCCCATCTATTTGGGGATGACAAGTGGTGGAATAGAGCAGATTGGTGCCCAACTTCCTCCAAAGTACCCTCCAAAAGTGGCTCAAGAACTTTGTGTCCCTGTCTCAAACAATAGTTCTTGGAATTCCATGCAACTTGACCACTTCCTTAAAGAATAGATCAGCTATCTGCACATCATCATTAGTCTTGTTGCAAGCAATGAAATGAGCCATTTTAGAAAACCTATCAACAACTACAAAGATGGAATCCTTGTTGTTGATCTTGGGCAATCCTAAAACAAAATACATTGAAATGTCCACCCATGGTGTGTTAGGAATTGGTAAAGGCATATATAAACCATGTGGATGTAACCTGGACTTGGCCTTTAGGCATGTGATGCATTTGGCACAGAACCTTTCCACATCTCTCTTCAAGTGTGGCCAAAAGAAATGCTCCTTCAAGACACTATAAGTCTTGTCTCTGCCAAAATGTCCCATCAAACCTCCTCCATGAGCCTCTCTAGTGATCAACTCCCTCATGGAGCCTTGTGGAATGCACAGCCTTTTCTCCTTGAACAGAAAACCATCTTGTTGATAGAACACCCCAAATGCTGCCTTAGATGTCTCCTGGTACACGTCCTTGAAGTCTGGATCATCAGCATACATGTCTTTGATGTGCTCAAATCCCATGATCTTAGACTCCATTGTTGTTATGAGAGCATGGCGCCTTGATAGTGCATCTGCTACAATGTTTTCTTTCCCCTTATTGTACTTGATCACGTAAGGAAAAGTTTCTATGAACTCCAACCACTTTGCATGCCTTTTCTTAAGAGTAGTCTGCCCTCTTAGGTGCTTTAGAGTCTCATGATCTGTATGTATCACAAATTCTTTAGAAAGCAAGTAATGTTGCCAAGTTTCCAGTGATCTCACCAGAGCATACAACTCTTTGTCATATGTTGGGTAGTTGAGTATTGCACCACTCAGCTTCTCACTAAAGTAAGCTACTGGTCTGCCTCCTTGTATCAGTACTGCACCTATTCCTGTACCAGAAGCATCACACTCAATCTCAAACATTTTATCAAAGTTAGGAAGTACCAATACTGGTGCATTGGTGAGACTAGTTTTGAGCCGTGTGAATGCTTGCTCCTGAACCTCTCCCCATTCAAATGCTTTGTCCTTCTTGATCACTGAGGTAAGAGGGGCTGCTATGGTGCTGAAGTCTTTGACAAACCTCCTGTAGAAGCTTGCTAGACCATGGAAGCTCCGGACATGTCCTATTGTTGTAGGTGTTGGCCAATCTCGTATTGCCTTGATCTTCTCATCATCCACCTTAAGTCCCTGTGAACTTACAACAAATCCTAGAAAAACCAATTGATCAGTGCAAAAGATGCATTTCTTTAAGTTGGCATAAAGACCTTATGATCTAAGTGTTTGCATAACCTGTTCTAGATGCTTAACATGATCATCCAAGCAGTGGCTATAAATCAGTATGTCATCAAAATATACTACCACAAACTTACAAATAAAAGCTCTTAGAACCTGGTTCATTAGTCTCATGAATGTGCTGGGAGCATTGGTGAGACCAAATGGCATGACAAGCCATTCATACAGCCCTTGCTTGGTTTTTTGGCTGTTTTCCACTCATCTCCTTCTTTCATTCTGACTTGGTGATATCCACTCTTCAAGTCTATCTTTGAGAAGATGGTTGCTCCACTTAGCTCATCACATCCTGAAGGTTTTGTCGATCCTAAGAACGCTGGGAAGGTATGCAAGCTTCATAAATCCATTTATGGATTGAAGCAAGCATCACGGAGTTGGAATCTTCGTTTTGATGAATCAGTTAAACAATTTGGTTTCATCAAGAACGAAGAGGAACCATGTGTTTACAAGAAGACTAGTGGGAACAAAATTGCGTTTCTTGTACTGTATGTCGATGACATACTCCTCCTCGGTAATGACGTTCCGTTGCTTCAGTCTGTCAAGACTTGGCTCGGAAGTTGTTTTTCCATGAAAGACATGGGAGAAGCCGCGTACATTCTTGGAATCAGAATCTACAGAGATAGAATGAACAGGCTGATTGGATTGTGCCAGGACACTTATATTGATAAGGTACTGCACAGATTCAGGATGCATGATTCCAAGAAGGGCTTTATACCGATGTCTCATGGCACCAGTCTCAGCAAGAAGCAGTGTCCGGCGACACATGCTGAGCGAGAACGCATGAATAGGATTCCTTATGCTTCTGCAATAGGATCTATTATGTATGCCATGCTCTGCACTCGTCCAGATGTAGCTTACGGGTTAAGCATGACGAGTAGATACCAATCTGATCCAGGTGAAGTTCACTGGACAGCTGTCAAGAATATTCTCAAGTATTTGAGACATACTAAGGATAAATTCCTTGTGTATGGAGAAAGTGAAGAACTTGTTGTTGGATTATGTGTGTTCATGGTGTAATTGTCAGGTTACATCCTAGCACATAATAAACTAGGATCTAGGTGATTTGCAGTTGAATCATGAACAGATCAGATTCATTACCTTGTGATTGCAGCGGATTGATCAAGGGAATGAAGAGATCTGCAAGAGCTGATAGAAACCGGCTCCTCCTAGGTATCCACACTCTTACAAGCTACTGGATCAGGCTGCTAGACCAAGTTGGAATCAACAGAGAGAGAGAGGACGGCTCAGGCAAATCGCAGATGGGGTTGTGTTTAAGCCCTAGGCGCCATTCCTCTTCCTTATATGGGCCCAAGTTATTAAACTAATGGCCTATTAGGCTTTTGGGCCCAAGACCCAAATCAGACAAAAGACTGTATTTTGTCTGGCCCAATTCTCTGTGCAAATACAGTAAATGCCTTGCATCTTACCGTATTAATTCCATTTAACTTTCCCGTTAGCTATGGTGTGTGACCCTTAGGGATCATACAATACTGGTAATAAGTCCTAAACTTATAGATCAAGAGCGGGCTCTAGCAAGTCATCATGATCACCCAGTATTTATGACTTATGTCTGATCTCGACACTTATCATACTTTCTAGAGATAGTACAGTAGATTTCAGGACATTCCCAACAATCTCCCACTTGTACTGGAATCCTACATTCCCTAATCCTTTTGTCTCAATATCTCGATCTGGCATAAGGCAAGATGCGTGTCATCCTTATATAGCCAGACCATGTTCATCGGACCAGATTTGATACTGACAATGCAAACGACTTGGGCAAGTCCGTTTGGGAGTGGCCACTCTCTTACCAGCTATCAAGTCTCCGATTGGCCTAGAGATATTACCTCCGTTAAACGGCAGGGACAAATCCCATCTTGTTCCATCACTATGAACTACACACTTTATAATACACCCAACCAAGGTCCTTATAGCTCCCAGTTACGAAACAGCGTTAGACAATGATCAAAGCGCATCACTCCATGTGCAGCCACATGCATGCGAACTCAGATCTAAGGACTATACTCTATAGTCGTACATGAGAACCTCTTATGACACAGATATTAATATCTTGTAGAGTTCTCATCAGCGGGCCATGTCCGGTCATATGCTCCCCTACATATACCTATGTGTCGACTTTGATGCCGCGCATCTATGACCCCTCGAAACTTGGTCATAAGTCTCAACACAATCTAGTCTCAAGTGGTTGTTGGTGTTCCAATTTCAACAACCTTCGATTATGGACACTATGATTTATGTCATTTCGTTAAATATGGGGTTTCAGGATCAAGTCTACTCATGTAATTCGATGGCCCATATATAATGACATGAATCATTTTGGAACGATTATTTGTATCACAGTTAAAATAATCCAGAAATCATAGATTTCATAAACATAAAATATTATGTTTACATGAACCTTTCAAAACAACTAAATAAAGCCCTTTACAAACTCCCACTGAAATTAAGACTACATCTTAATTTCACTTATCCTACAGCTACAGTCCGCGACTCGTGCTTAGGCCTAAGGAGTGGCTTCGTTAATAGATTAGCAACGTTCTCATTCGTTGAAACTTGCTGATCTACTTAACACCTCTGTCATTTATCTCACGGAATAGGTAACACCTACCCTCAATGTGTTTGGATCTCAGATGTGCAGCTAGCCTCATCTATGCTAGGAATCACATCAAGTTCAGTGATGAACTCTTCTTTCCAAACAACCTCTTTTGCCGCTTCCCAAGCTGCGAAATGTTCAGCTTAAGTCATGGAGTCAGCAACAGTGCCTTGCACCGCCAGACAGACACAAGATATAACCGGACTGTGACCGGAAATCATCTTTGTCTGTTGGAAACTTGCCTTTCAGACTCTACCGACTTGTAGCACCTCACTTTCTCCGTAAATCAAGAACTTATCCTAAGTATTTTCCAAATACTTGAGGATATTCATTACGTCTATCCAGTGATTCTTTGCTGGATTTGACTGGTCTTTACTTGTCTTGCTTAACATTAAAGCAACATCAAAACAAGTACGTGTCATGGCATATATGATAGATCCAATTGCCGACGCATATGGAATCTCATCCATGCATTCAAGCTCAGCAGTTATCGTAGGACACTGTTTCTTGCTTAACGTAATGCCATGTGACATTGGCATAAAACCCTTCTTGGAATGCTGAAAACGTGTAGGACTTTGTCAATATAAGAATCCTGACTTTGTCCTATCAGCTCTTTTGGATCTCTATCTTTAGATCCAAAATCCAAGAACTTACGTGGCTTTACCCATATCAATCATAAAACCAACTCCCAAGCCAGTCCTTTACCGACTGCAGCATTGGAACGTTATTTCCGAGAATCAGTATGTCATCGACATACACTATGAGAAATGCAACATCGCTCCCACTTATCTATTAGTAAACGCACAGTTCCATCTCGTTCCTGTTCAAGTCAAAACCTTGACTACTTCAACAGAACAAAGATTCCAACTCCGATATGTTTGCTTCTATCCATGAATGGATCGATGAAGCTAACTTACATACAATATAATTTTCCGGAGTCCGGCTCACTTTCGCTTCTGTGAATTTCGCAGGTTCGTCACTTTCAATGATCATCAGATCATGGCAACTAATCACGAGAAATCACTCTCGGATTAGTGACGGATTCATTCAGATCTGCGAACTTCAGGCTCTACAGGTGTAGATTCTACAGAAATCTGTAAATCCATCCGCTGCTCTCCCTCAACAGGTTGAGCAGCCTCCTGTATTTCTCGAATTTCTTCGAGTTATACTTTTACTCCCACTGTTCTTCTTGGAAAGCAACTTTCCTTTTAGAAAACAGAATTCCGAACAACCTAACTTCGTTTTCGGAATGGACGTAAAAAGTAACAAGCCTTGGTTTCCCTAGGACAACCAGCGAAGTAGCTCAAGTACAAATACTCAGTAAAGACGAATTTGGATCATTTCCAGTCCACATTTATGTGGTGTCTTTCAACTGATATTGGTGGAACTATTTCAGCGTAAACTTAGATATTTCTAGAGCGTTATTCTTAAAGAATATCATGGAAGATTCGTGTGACTCATCTTTAATCATTTCTAATAAGATCTGATTCTTTCTCACAGAAACACCTCAAGGTTTTCAGGAGAAATGAGCTGTGAAACGACTTCACACTCATTCAGATGATCACACCATCAATGACTTAAGTATTCTCACTCGTGATCTAATCCAAAGTCAATACTTCTGTCACTCAGATTCTATACCTCATTCTGGAACTCTTTCGACCATTTCAAAGAATTCCGACTCGTGTCTCATCAAATGAACACAGTCATACTCACTGAAGTAATCAGTAAATATAATGAAGTACAGGAAATTTTCTCTGGCATTACTGCTCATCGGGCCACATACATGAGTATGTTCAAGGTCCAATAAGCCTTTGGGCCTTTCTCTAGCTCGGCTAAGATGGGCCCTTTGTCTTTTGGTCCAGTAAGCAGAATTCAAGTCTCATAAGATATCCGATCAAATGAGCCCAAAAGTCCATAACTTTGGGATTTCTGAATCCGACTCACTCTATGTGACCAAAACATTTACGCCAAGAAAAATCAGGTTTAATTCATCAGATTTAAACCAATTCGGTATTTATGTTACATTTAGGCACTCTTTGGTTTAAGATATAAAACCCATTCCTTGAATAGGGTGTTACAATTAATATTTCATTGAGATCAAAAGAACAAAACTTGTCTTTTATCAAAATGAAAACATTCAAATTCTTACAAGAAAATAAAAGACAACTCTGCTTAAAGCAGGTACATTGTAGCAATTACTTAATACAAAACCAAGCCTCAAAGGCATCTTTAAGTGAAAACCCTATGGCTGAGGCAGCATCCATAGCTCCTTCCAGACATGCAGTTCCACTTGTCCTTCCTTCAACGTTCTACTGTTGCTTAGGCTCTGCATATTATAACAAATATCAGTGCCACAACCAGTATCCAATACCTATAAGGTAGAACTTGAAGTAATAACATGAATACCTGAGGAAGTAGTCTCATACATCAACTTCAACTCCTCATAATCTTCCATGAATTTAATGCAATCTCTCTTCCAATGCCCAGTCTCTTTACAGTAGCAGCACTTACCAACGTAAGATGTATCTGACTCGGGCTCAGAAGACACACGCTTGCCATGATTCAAAATCTGGACAACTTTGTCTTCACCCTTGTCAGTATTAGGTTTAGTAAACCTACCCTTCTCCATTACGAGATTATACAGGGTACTCTTCACGTTTGGCTCAACTGTCTTGAGCATATCATGCAGTTCAGTCAGCGTCTTCGTTAAGCCTTTCTTGATATAGTTCCTTTTGAACTTATCATAGCTTGACGGCAGTGACTGCAGAATGATCTCAGTTGCCAATTCTTGGCTAACTGGATAATCCAGTTTCCTCAGGTTATCAATGTAACCCATCATTTTACTGACATGAGGACTTACTGGATGATCATTTGGTAGCTTACAGCTAGTGAGAGACTTAACCAACTGGTATCTCTCCACTCTTACCTGCTCCTGAAATTTCAATTTCAGGCTGCTGATCATCTCTATTGGCGACTCCATGTTCTCATATTGCTTCAGCAAATCTGAGTCCATGGTAGCCAATATCAGACCACGCCCATCTACCGCATCATTATAATGCTTATTCCAAGCATCATATACTGCATGAGAGGCATTGGACCCGATCCTCACGGGGAGAGCTCTCTCAAGGACATAGTCCTTTCTCTCCTGCCTGAGGACTAGCCTCAGGTTCCGCGACCAAGTCAAGAAATTTGATCCGTTCAGTTTGTCCATTTCAAGGACAGACCGGATCGAGAAAGTGTTTTGATTGTTTGTGCTAGTCATAACTGAAATTTAGAGATAAATAGAGTTTTAGTTATTCAGTTCATAAAAGAGTAATCTTAATAACTTATAAGAAAACTCGCATTGCATTCAAAATTTCTTTGTTTAACCTCATAAGAATGCAATGATTCCGAGACCCATGTTCAACCAAAACCAAAGTGGGCCACTGGCCGTCACCCGGAATTAGCTTTACTTGGTAAGCATACACACAGCTAGTATATCCATATAACTCTCGGTTGTGGATTGGGCCCAAGGCCCAATTCACCAGATGTCTCAAGGCCCGGGACTCCCGATGGCCCAGTCAAGGAAACCAATCTCTTACAGCCAAATAATCACTAAAGTCTGGGACTCCCAATGAAATTAGTGACTATATACTACTTTACTTACGTAAAAACAGACACCTCACACTGTAAGCCATATTTGTAATTGAATAAGCGTTAAGTAGCTGACAAGATTGGGCAAGACATCCAAGCTTGATATTGGTTTTGATGATTTTAGGTTTCAATAGATTTCCTCCCAAAACTAGAAGATTAATATTTTGGGAAACTTTCCATTTCAGGTAACTTACTAAATATGGAAACTTTCTATTTAGGGAAACCTACTATTTTTAGAAACTTTCTAAATCCGAAACATACTATTTTTAGAAGTTTCCTAACATGCCAAAATTAGAAACTTCTAATATTAGAAGCTCTCTAATTTAATGTTTTATTAAAGTTTTCGGTTGGGTTACAAATTATAGGCCCAATTCTTGGCCCAAGACCACAGAATTCCAATTGGCCCAATAATTTGACATAACCGAGTCGGTTCATTAATTCTGGTCCAAGACCAAATTAACTACTAAATCCAACTGGTTATTTACTAAACCAGACCAGCTCTAAATTATTTGGTCCAACCAAATCAAACTTAGACCAGCCTTCGGTTTAGGTTAAAATTCAATTTTGAATTTAAATCCGGTCTAACCAGAAATTAAATAATACCAATTGTATTAAATAATTTTCAGCAAACCGCGATTTGGGTTAACCGCTTGAACCACCAATTAAATTGGATCGGTTCGGTTAAGTCCAAAATCAGGAAGAAACACCTTGTGTTTTAGCCAATTTTGACCTAACTTGCGGTTTTGGCTAAAGCAGACAATGAACCACAATCGGTTTGATCGGTTCATTGTCGCGGGTTTGGGAAAAACGAACCACAATTATCAAGGCTTTGAATTGTTTTTGTCTTTAGCTTAAAGACAAAAACATGATTGATTGTTAACCTAAAGTCAACAAGCGATCACTTTTGACCTTTTCAATTCGATTTATGATATTACCTTTACGATCATGTCATTAACAAAAGGACAAAACCGATTCTTAACCTTAACAAACCTTATGAAACGATTGATAATTAATTCAACAATTGAATTAGACTTTTCCAATTCGTTTCACGCAATAATCGATCGCTAATTAATGGCTTATTCACACGATCCAAAAGTCAACATGCGATTGAAACAAAGTGACTTTAATTTTTTCCAAACCACTTAAACCATGACTTTTCCAGATCACTTAAAGACAAAATCATGATCCTTAATCATACATCATCGATCGCTAATTCTTAACCTTTTACAAATCGATTCTTTATCATTAAGCAAAGACAAAAGCGATTGATACAAAGAAACGATGACGACAATAATTAACAAGTTTTTTCTTATTTCTAGGTTTTCCAAGTTTCAATCAATTTTACTCATTAAAATTGATTCATCAAACTAATAAACAACCTAACATGATCCAAAAAGCAAAAACCTAACGACCTAGGCTCTGATACCACTGTTGGATTATGTGTGTTCATGGTGTAATTGTCAGGTTACATCCTAGCACATAATAAACTAGGATCTAGGTGATTTGCAGTTGAATCATGAACAAATCAGATTCATTACCTTGTGATTGCAGCGGATTGATCAAGGGAATGAAGAGATCTGCAAGAGCTGATAGAAACCGGCTCCTCCTAGGTATCCACACTCTTACAAGCTACTGGATCAGGCTGCTAGACCAAGTTGGAATCAACAGAGAGAGAGAGGACGGCTCAGGCAAATCGCAGATGGGGTTGTGTTTAAGCCCTAGGCGCCATTCCTCTTCCTTATATGGGCCCAAGTTATTAAACTAATGGCCTATTAGGATTTTGGGCCCAAGGCCCAAACCAGACAAAAGACTGTATTTTGTCTGGCCCAATTCTCTGTGCAAATACAGTAAATGCCTTGCATCTTACCGTATTAATTCCATTTTAACTTTTCCGTTAGCTATGGTGTGTGACCCTTAGGGATCATACAATACTGGTAATAAGTCCTAAACTTATAGATCATGAGCGGGCTCTAGCAAGTCATCATGATCACCCAGTATTTATGACTTATGTCTGATCTCGACACTTATCATACTTTCTAGAGATAGTACGGTAGATTTCAGGACATTCCCAACACTTGTGGTGAATGGATTCACCGATGCGAGTTTTCAGACAGACAGAGATGATTTCCGATCACAATCTGGATATGTCTTCTGTCTAAATGGCGGTGCAGTGAGCTGGAAGAGCTCTAAGCAGAATACCGTAGCTGATTCCACAACGGAAGCTGAATATGTTGCTGCTTCTGAAGCGGCAAAGGAAGCTGTTTGGATCAAGAAGTTCATGACTGAACTTGGTGTGGTTCCCAGTATCTTGGAGCCAGTGGCTTTGTTTTGTGATAACAACGGAGCCATTGCTCAGGCGAAAGAACCTAGATCGCACCAGAAGTCCAAACACGTAGAGAATGTCGCTGATCCTCTGACTAAGTCACTCCCAAGGCCTAAGCATGAGAGTCATACGACTGCTGTAGGCATTAGAGATCTTAAGATGTAATCTTGATTCTAGTGGGAGTTTTGGTTTTATTTTAGTTATAATAAGATGCTCTTGTAAACATTCTTTTAGAAGTGTTTAATGAAATTTGATTTCAGCATTATTTATTGTGATCTAAATAATGGTCCCAAAATAAGTTTATATCACATTATAGGTCATCAAGTTGAGGACTTGATCATGAAACCCTATAAGTTGATGATATAAATTATGTTTGTCCCTAGTCGAGGTTGTCAAAGTGGGACAATGACAACCGCGAGAGATTAGATTGTGAGGTGACTGCTGGCTAAGTTTCGTGGAGCCAATGATATGATTATCACAGTCAGTCACATAGATATATGTTAGTGAACATATGATCGGACATGACCCGCTAATGAGAAATCTACAAGATAGTTATATCTGTGTCATCAGAGGTTCTCATTACGACTATAGAGTATAGTCCTTAGACCTGAGTTCATCATGCTTTCTTGCATATGAATTGGTATACTTTGACTTTGTCAAACGTCGACCCGTAACTGGCGACTATAACGACACTGTTCAAGTTTATCATGAAGTGTGCGTTGAAACAGGGATGGAACAAGATGGGATTTGTCCCTCCTATATAACGGGAGATAAATATCTCAGGGCCTATCGAAGATTGAATACTGAGAGAATGTGTGGCCGCACTCAAACGAACTGTAGTTCAGTTGTTTGTAATGTTTCAGTATGAGATCAGGAGTTCGATAAACACGATGTTGGCTAAATAAGGATGACACCAATCTTGCCTTATGCCAAATCGAGATATAAAGACAAAAGGATTATAGGAATTGATGATTCCAGTACAAGTGGGAGATTGTTGGGATAGTGTCCTGAAATCACACTTGTACTCACTCCTGATGATAGTTGTGTGTTGAGATCAGACATTCGTATAATACTGGGCGGTTGCAATGTTTTGCTAGAAGCCTCTTGCAGTCTGTAAGTTGTAGACTTACTGCCAGTATTATATGATCCTATAGGGTCACACACCTAAGCAAACTGGAAGCATGAAAGTGGGAATGATCATTATGGTAATGATCATAATGATGTGTATTGGATACACATTGACATAGAGTTTTACAATGTGTGTGTCGATCGATGCATGAGTGTGTCGATCGATGCAGGCTTTTTGTGGAGGTGTGTCGATCGACAATCGGGTTTTGAAACTGATGTTTCGGATTAATGACGTAACCGAGTCGGGTTTGTCCGACGGTTTGTGATGTCATTTCCAGGTCGATATATAAGGTCTTATATGGTTGACCTGAACCCTAGCCGTCTTCTCTTCTTTCTGACAGAAAAGCAGAAACACCAGAAACTCTTAGATCCCACAGATCCGGCACTAGCATCCCGTTTCCAGCTTGTGTGCGTGTGTATCTGGTAGAGGCAAGGCATCTGTGTTGCTCACTGATCTCGTTCACCAATTCCGCTGCCAGTTCAAGGTAAGAACGAGGTTGGTAAATTCAATATATCAAACCCTAGATCCTAGGAGATCCTACAGTGGTATCAGAGCGTTGTTAGGGTTTAGCTATTGAATCTGATGCAATTAATTCGAAAACTGAGTTTGTTGAATTGATTATTGCCTGTGAAAATCGTGTTTTCAAGTGTTAATCTCGGATTAAAGCACCTGTTGAAAATTCGATACCTGTGTTTTCGTAGTGTGTCGATCGACACAAAGCGTGTGTCGATCGATGCAGAGCGAAAACACGTAAATAATTTTAGGGTTTGTCGCAGCGTGTCGATCGGTGCAAAGCGTGCGTCGATCGACACAGAGCGAAAACTCGCAAAATAATTTTAGATTTTGTCGCAGCGTGTCGATCGGTGCAAAGCGTGCGTCGATCGACACAGAGCAAAAACTCGTAAAATATTTTGGGTTGTTCGCAAAGCGTCGATCGACACTAAGCTTGTATCAACCGTTGCATCGCGAAAACTCGCACTGTATCGATCGACGCACTGGGTGCATCGATCGATTCAATTGGTTGGTTTCAGTTGGATTGGATTGAACCGGAAACCAATTTGATTGTGGTTAGGATATGTCGATCGATGCAAGGATGCATCGATCGACACACAACTCGCAGACTCAGGGGTTGGACTCCTAGTTGCGAATACCAAATCAAAATGAACCTAAACTTAATAAAACTGAATGTTTTAATTAAATTGATAACTTCTTGGATGTATATTGGATATGCATCAAGATTAATTAGTTCTTTTCCTCAACATAATATCAAGTGATCTTGATGTCTTGCCCGATCTCGTCTACTGTCAGGACTCGTGTTGTTGTTGGATATTCTTGGAGTCCTTGGTATCCACAACAATGTGGGTAATGCAGGTGATCATTAGTAGACTTGCAGTGCAACTATTAGTGATCACAAGACAGAAGAGATTGGTTTTACTTGACTGGGCTGTCAGAAGTTCTGGGCCCAGAGACATCAGAGTAGATTAGACATAGTTTGTCTCATCTACGACCAAGAGTTGTACTGGGTACAATTAGCAATGATTTGCTTACCTAAATAACTAAATTTTGGGTGATGGTAAGTTGCCCACTCAGATTTTGGTAAAGTATGGATCTTGGTTCATTGTATTCATCTGAGGAAACGTAGTTTTGAATACAATGCGAGTTTTTCTTATTAGATAAGAATTCTCATTCCTTGAGCATTATAACTAAAACCTCTATCTCTTTTAATTACAATTATGTCTGTCTCAAATCACATCAACACTTTCTCACTAAGATCCGTCTTTGAGAAGGACAAGTTAAATGGATCTAATTTCTTGGAATGGTATCGGAACCTGAGAATAGTTCTCAGGCAGGAGAACAAGGAATATGTCCTTGAAAGAGTTCTCCCCGAGAGGCCACGTTCCAATGCCCCGCAGACAGAAAAGAATGCTTGGGATAAGTATTCAGCTGCTGTCAAAGATGTTAACTGTCTAATGCTGGTGACTATGAACTCTGAGCTGCAGAAGCAATATGAGAACGTGATGTCACCCATTGAGATGATTAACAGCCTGAAAGCTTTGTTTCAGGAGCAAGCTCGCACAGAGAGATACCAGACGGTTAAGTCTCTCATGGATTGCAAGCTGGCTAAGGACAGTCCAGTAAGTCCTCATGTCCTTAAAATGATGGGTTACATTGATAACCTGGGGAAACTGGATTGTGCCATTAGTCAGGAGCTAGCCACTGACATGATTCTGCAGTCTTTGCCATCGTGTTTTGATTAGTTCATCATGAACTACAACATGCAGAACATGACTAAGACATTGACTGAGTTGCACGGTATGCTGAAGACAGCAGAGCCGAACCTCAAGAAGGCTACTCCCAATGTCCTGATGGTACAAGGGGGTAAAAGGTTTAAGAAACCTAAGAAGGATAAGGGAAAGGCCCAAGTTGTCTAGGCTGAAAGTCAGGACAAGCCCAAGCCGAAGCCCAAATCCGGGCCTTCTCCTGAGGATAAGTGCAACTACTGCAAGCAGTTAGGGCATTGGAAAAGAGACTGCAAGAAGTTCATGGAAGATTACAAGAAGCTGAAGAAGACGTATGATGCGTCTGATTCAGGTATTTATGTTATCGAACTTAATGTTATATCTTCTAGTTCTACTTCGTGGGTATTGGATACCGGCTGAGGTGCTCATATTTGTACTAATATGCAGGCACTAAGAAACAGTAGAACGCTGAAGAAAGGACAAGTGGAGCTACGGGTCGGGAATGGAGCTAGGGTTGTTGCACTGGCCGTAGGCACCTGCGAATTGTCCTTACCGTCGCGCATGGTTTTAATTTTGAATAATTGCTATTTTGTACCTGCGATTAGCAGAAACATAATTTCAGTTTCCATATTGGATTTGGAAGGTTTTGATTTTGCAGTTAAGAATAAAGTTTGTTCTTTTAATCGTGATGGTACATTTTATGATAGCGCCCCATTAGATAATGGGTTATATGTTTTAAACCAAGAAATGCCTAACTTTAACATAAATACAAAGCGGTTTAAGTCAAATGACGAAAACCCGACTTTCTTATGGCATTGTCGTTTGGGCCATATCAATGAGAAACGCATCCAAAGGCTCCATCGAAATGGGCTTCTGGGCTCATTTGATTTTGAATCATGTGAGAAATGCGAATCTTGTTTGATAGGCAAAATGACTAGAGCCCCTTTCAACAAACCCAATGAAAGGGCCAGTGATTTATTGGGCCTTGTT
Source organism: Orychophragmus violaceus (assembly GCA_030180135.1). Lineage (NCBI taxonomy): Eukaryota > Viridiplantae > Streptophyta > Magnoliopsida > Brassicales > Brassicaceae > Orychophragmus > Orychophragmus violaceus. The sequence goes on along the minus strand of CM058230.1, from coordinate 24,040,684 downwards.
CATACTGATGTATGTGGACCGATGAGTACTGTTGCCAGAGGAAATTACAAGTACTTCATTACTTTCACTGATGATTTCAGTAGGTATGGCTATGTCTATTTGATGAGACATAAGTCAGCATCCTTTGATAGATTCAAGGAATTCAAGAATGAAGTACAGAACCAACTTGGCAAAAGTATCAAAGTTCTGCGATCGGATCGCGGAGGAGAATACTTGAGTCAAGAATTCAGTGACTATCTGAGCGAGTGTGGAATTATTTCACAACTCACTCCTCCTGGAACACCCCAATGGAATGGAGTGTCGGAGAGGAGGAATCGAACCTTATTGGATATGGTTCGGTCTATGATGAGTCATTCAAATCTTCCATTATCCCTTTGGGGATACGCTCTAGAAACGTCTGCGTTTACACTAAATAGGGTACCATCTAAATCAGTGGAAAAGACACCACATGAATTGTGGACTGGGAATGTTCCTAGTCTGTCTTTCCTGAGGATTTGGGGTTGCGAAGCTTAAGTCAAACGTTTGATCTCTGACAAACTTGCACCCAAATCAGATAAATGCTACTTCGTTGGTTATCTTAGGGAAACCAAGGCATACTACTTTTACAACCAATCTGAGAACAAAGTATTTGTTGCTCGGGACTGTTCTTTTCTTGAGAGGGAGTTTCTCTCTAAGAAAAACAGTGGGAGTAAAGTACATCTTGAAGAAATTCGAGATGCACAGGAGACTGCTCAGCCTGCTGAGGAAGAGCAGCAGTTGGATCCACAAAGTTCTGTGGAACCGGCGCCTGTGGAGCCTGAAGTTCGCAGATCCGGAAGGATCCGTCACGAACCCGAGAGATACTATGGATTTATCGTGACCGATTCAAATGATCTGATGATCATTGATAGTGACGAACCAGCGACCTTCGCGAAAGCAATGATGGGCCCGGACTCCGAAAAATGGCTTGGAGCCTCTAAGTCCGAAATGGGATCCATGTCAGAAAACCAAGTATGGTCCTTGGTCAATTTACCTAATGGTGCAAAAGCCATTGAGTGTAAATTGATCTTCAAGAAGAAGATTGACGTGGATGGCAATGTACAGATTTACAAAGCGAGGTTGGTGGCTAAAGGTTTCAAGCAAATTCATGGTATTGACTATGATGAAACCTATTCCCCAGTCGCTATGCTTAAATCCATTCGGATTCTTCTAGCGATTGCCGCTCATTATGATTATGAGATTTGGCAAATGGATGTCAAAACCGCATTCCTGAATGGTATTCTGGAAGAGGATGTGTATATGACACAGCCTGAAGGTTTTGTCGATCCTAAGAACGCTGGGAAGGTATGCAAGCTTCATAAATCCATTTATGGATTGAAGCAAGCATCACGGAGTTGGAATCTTCGTTTTGATGAATCAGTTAAACAATTTGGTTTCATCAAGAACGAAGAGGAACCATGTGTTTACAAGAAGACTAGTGGGAACAAAATTGCGTTTCTTGTACTGTATGTCGATGACATACTCCTCCTCGGTAATGACGTTCCGTTGCTTCAGTCTGTCAAGACTTGGCTCAGAAGTTGTTTTTCCATGAAAGACATGGGAGAAGCCGCGTACATTCTTGGAATCAGAATCTACAGAGATAGAATGAACAGGCTGATTGGATTGTGCCAGGACACTTATATTGATAAGGTACTGCACAGATTCAGGATGCATGATTCCAAGAAGGGCTTCATACCGATGTCTCATGGCACCAGTCTCAGCAAGAAGCAGTGTCCGGCGACACATGCTGAGCGAGAACGCATGAATAGGATTCCTTATGCTTCTGCAATAGAATCTATTATGTATGCCATGCTCTGCACTCGTCCAGATGTAGCTTACGGGTTAAGCATGAAGAGTATATACCAATCTGATCCAGGTGAAGTTCACTGGACAGCTGTCAAGAATATTCTCAAGTATTTGAGACATACTAAGGATAAATTCCTTGTGTATGGAGGAAGTGAAGAACTTGTGGTGAATGGATTCACCGATGCGAGTTTTCAGACAGACATAGATGATTTCCGATCACAATCTGGATATGTCTTCTGTCTAAATGGCGGTGCAGTGAGCTGGAAGAGCTCTAAGCAGAATACCGTAGCTGATTCCACAACGGAAGCTGAATATGTTGCTGCTTCTGAAGCGGCAAAGGAAGCTGTTTGGATCAAGAAGTTCATGACTGAACTTGGTGTGGTTCCCAGTATCTTGGAGCCAGTGGCTTTGTTTTGTGATAACAACGGAGCCATTGCTCAGGCGAAAGAACCTAGATCGCACCAGAAGTCCAAACACGTAGAGAATGTCGCTGATCCTCTGACTAAGTCACTCCCAAGGCCTAAGCATGAGAGTCATACGACTGCTGTAGGCATTAGAGATCTTAAGATGTAATCTTGATTCTAGTGGGAGTTTTGGTTTTATTTTAGTTATAATAAGATGCTCTTGTAAACATTCTTTTAGAAGTGTTTAATGAAATTTGATTTCAGCATTATTTATTGTGATCTAAATAATGGTCCCAAAATAAGTTTATATCACATTATAGGTCATCAAGTTGAGGACTTGATCATGAAACCTTATAAGTTGATGATATAAATTATGTTTGTCCCTAGTCGAGGTTGTCAAAGTGGGACAATGACAACCGCGAGAGATTAGATTGTGAGGTGACTGCTGGCTAAGTTTCGTGGAGCCAATGATATGATTATCACAGTCAGTCACATAGATATATGTTAGTGAACATATGATCGGACATGACCCGCTAATGAGAAATCTACAAGATAGTTATATCTGTGTCATCAGAGGTTCTCATTACGACTATAGAGTATAGTCCTTAGACCTGAGTTCATCATGCTTTCTTGCATATGAATTGGTATACTTTGACTTTGTCAAACGTCGACCCGTAACTGGCGACTATAACGACACTGTTCAAGTTTATCATGAAGTGTGCGTTGAAACAGGGATGGAACAAGATGGGATTTGTCCCTCCTGTATAACGGGAGATACATATCTCAGGGCCTATCGAAGATTGAATACTGAGAGAATGTGTGGCCGCACTCAAACGAACTGTAGTTCAGTTGTTTGTAATGTTTCAGTATGAGATCAGGAGTTCGATAAACACGATGTTGGCTAAATAAGGATGACACCAATCTTGCCTTATTCCAAATCGAGATATAGAGACAAAAGGATTATAGGAATTGATGATTCCAGTACAAGTGGGAGATTGTTGGGATAGTGTCCTGAAATCACACTTGTACTCACTTCTGATGATAGTTGTGTGTCGAGATCAGACATTCGTATAATACTGGGCGGTTGCAATGTTTTGCTAGAAGCCTCTTGCAGTCTGTAAGTTGTAGACTTACTGCCAGTATTATATGATCCTATAGGGTCACACACCTAAGCAAATTGGAAGCATGAAAGTGGGAATGATCATTATGGTAATGATCATAATGATGTGTATTGGATACACATTGACATAGAGTTTTACAATGTGTGTGTCGATCAATGCATGAGTGTGTCGATCGATGCATGCTTTTCGTGGAGGTGTGTCGATCGACACAGTAAGTGTGTCGATCGTTGCACATCGGGTTTCGAAACTGATGTTTCGGATTAATGACGTAACCGAGTCGGGTTTGTCCGACGGTTTGTGATGTCATTTCCAGGTCGATATATAAGGTCTTATATGGTCGATCTGAACCCTAGCCGTCTTCTCTTCTTTCTGACAGAAAAGCAGAAACACCAGAAACTCTTAGATCCCACAGATCCGGCACTAGCATCCCGTTTCCAGCTTGTGTGCGTGTGTATCTGGTAGAGGCAAGGCATCTGCGTTGCTCACTGATCTCGTTCACCAATTCCGCTGCCAGTTCAAGGTAAGAACGAGGTTGGTAAATTCAATATATCAAACCCTAGATCCTAGGAGATCCTACAAAAGGAACTTGAAATCTTTACTTCCAAGGATCAAGAGGATCCTAAGGTACAAGAGGAAGCTCAATCTAAGAAGAAACCAAAGGAACCAGACTACTTGAACCAGAAGACATCAACACTGCCTTTTCTGCCGGTTTTACAAGGTCAGCAAGAAGTTACCATATTCAGCATATTTCGAAATGCATAAGGAGGGCCAGAGACTCAGACAATTAAATGAGTTTCTAGAAGACATGAGAGCAAATAATTCCAAGCTATTCTTTGAAATATCACACTTGCCATAACTGAAGACACACATATTCACCATCAAGACACAACGGCTACTTTTCATTCACTTTGATTTTATTTTCCACCAAATCTGCTTTTTTATTAAGTTTAATTTTGCCATATAAGGCTTTAGTCTTTCTCTTGTATCAGACACGAAATTTCCAAGTTATTATTCAAGTTTTCTTTGCAAGCAAAGAGCCTTTCATTCTGTGATTCTCTTGTGTGTGATTCCTTGAGTTTCAGAGAGTACAGACTTATCACTTCCTTCTCCATCAGGTTATGTGGCGTCTATCAGTCCATCCTTGATCACCAGATCAAGTTCATCCCATCCAATAGAAGCAGCAAGGAGAAACGTACGTTCCTTTGTTGATTCTCCATCTCAGTCCATCCTCAATCCATCATCATCCATCAGTTCTGTCAAGAGTGTTCTACAACCATTGACAAGCTCCATCAATCCATCATCCTATGAGATCAACACCCCTTGATCCTACATCATCTGGTATCAGAACTTAGGCTCCAAATCAGGTGTTCTCTATCCCAATACTCCATTAGTTCTATTGCTACAAATCGAGTCTGTTTTTGTTCTGTTCATTGCTTTTTGCTTCTGTTTCAATTTTAAATTAAAAAAAAAAACCAAAATCAAAAACTTGTTTTTTTTTTTTACTTGTTAGAGTCATTTTCTATTCATTCTAGTTCATATTTGCATTAAAAAACCATAAAAATTTCGTTTTGCCTTAGTTTACTTGATTCTGTTTCACTTGCATTCAAAACAGGCTAAAAGAAAGTTCATCTTGTTCTTGAGTTTATAGGGCTGTTTGATCCGACTTCTAGCATCAAAACCAAAGAAAATCTGTTATTTTTATTAGTTTCCTCACTTGTTTGGCCTTAGTTTCGAAATCTATTTAAAAAAAAAAGTCAAAAAAATATTGCATACCATATTAGGATACACAGATTATCTACTTAAGGAAATCTTTTATTCTGTGTAAATCATTCCATTTCTTTTCTTTTATTTCGAATTTAAACTGCTTACACTCAAAAGAATAAACAAAAAAAGAGACTTGATACTTGTTTATTTGCTTTACACCCACGCAGGTACCAAGCAGAATGGGAGAAGAAGCTAATACTGCCCAGATTACTATGACACAGGTGCTGGAAGCTTTGCAGAGCATCAGTGCACGCATGACTGCCTTAGAATAAAGACAAGCACCAACCAGGAGAGGTCATATCCATGGTGCAGCTATTGGACATAACCAGAGAAAAGCGGATGAAGAGACTGATGAAGACATGCCCAGCTTAGAGGATGATGCTGATCCACCTCCAGTTTATCCAAATCCACCAAGGAGGCATGAGAGGGACAGACAAATAGGAAGGTCTAGGGATAGGGATCTTGAAGATGACAGACCATGGCATGGCAGAAAAGATCTCAAGCTGACACCTCCTACATTTGCTGGTAAAGTCAATCCAGAAGCTTACTTGGATTGGGAGAGGAGAATGGAGTATATCTTTGAATACTATCAGTACTCCAATGCTAGGATGGTGACATTAGCAGCAACACAGCTTACTGACAAAGCTCTAGCATGGTGGGACAGAGAGGTCAGTGAGAGGAGAAGGCACAGACATGGGCAAATCAACACTTGGGAAGATATGAGGTATCATATGAGGAAGAGATATGTACCTGCATACTACCACACAGACTTGCAGAAGAGGTTCAGAAAGCATGCCCAAGGAACCAAATCAGTTGAGGAGTACTTTGAAGAGTTTGAAACACTAAAGGACCGTTTGGAGCTTGAGGATTCTGAAGAAACTCTAATGGCTCAATTTCTAGATGGTTTGCATGATAGGATTGCTAGGAAGGTTGAAAAGCAAACCTATAGAGATATTGAAGAGATTCTGCACTTATCTGTTCAATCTGAACAACATATTAAGAGGAAAACAATTTCAAATACCAGAAACAAGATATCATGGACACCTCAACCACAGAGAAGCTTTGACAAGAACAAGACTGCTGAAACATCCAAGTTCAAGATGTCTGCATCAGAAGCATCTAAGGGGGCAAAAGCTGAACAAAACAAGCCTCAAAACCAGAGAGCTAGAGACATTACATGCTTCAAGTGCTAAGGGAAAGGGCATTATGCAAGAGAATGTCCAAATCAGAGAGTAATGATTCTCAAAGATAATGAGGAGTATGAATCAGAAGATGAACCTAAAGAATAACAAGCAGGATCAGAAGGAGAGGATGTTGTGGATTATCCTGAAATGGGAGAGCTGCTGGTTGTGAGGAGAGCTCTTAGTGCACTCTTTGATCCAGAAACCATTCAGAGGGAAAACATTTTCCACTCAAGGTGAAGCATTAACAACAAAGATTTCAGTCTCATCATTGATGGAGGATCTTGCACCAATGTAGCCAGCAAGTATCTAGTGGATAAGCTGAACCTGAAAACAACTAAGCATTCAAGACCCTACAGATTGAAGTGGTTGAATGATGAGACAGAGTTGAAGATTGCTGAGCAGGTCATGGTGCTATTCACCATTGGAAAGTACAGTGATCAAGTGAAGTGTGATGTAGTCCCTATGCAAGCTGGCCATCTGCTCCTTGGAAGACCATGGCAGTTTGACAAAGAGACAATGCACAATGGACGCACCAACTTCTACAGTTTCACTCATAACAACAGGAAGCACATTCTAGCACCACTCACACCACATGAGGTCCATGAGATGCAGACCACAATGGCAAAGGGTGCAAAGATAAGTAAAACCAACTTATATATTACACCTAATACTGTCCTTAAAGCTATTGAATCAAAGACACATGTAATACTCATGATCTTTAAGGAAGGTTTACTTGCAGGAACAGAGGACAGAATGATACCCACAGAGATGACTACATTGCTGGACAAGTTCAAGGACATCTTTCCAGAAGATATACCACCAGGTCTACCACCAATCAGGGGAATATAGCATCAAATAGACCTTGTTCCTGGAGCACCATTACCCAACAGACCAGCATACAGAGTTAATCCAGAGGAAGCCAAAGAGTTGGAGAGGCAAGTGCAAGATCTAATGGCTAAGGGGTACATAAGGGAGAGCTTAAGTCCCTGTGCTGTTCCAGTCTTGCTAGTACCTAAAAAGGATGGTACTTTGAGGATGTGTGTTGATTGTAGAGCCATCAACAACATCACCATTAAGTACAGACATCCTATCCCAAGGCTAGATGATATGCTGGATGAGTTAAGTGGAGCTACAATCTTCTCCAAAATTGATCTTAAGAGTGGCTATCATCAAGTGAGGATGAAAGAAGGAGATGAATGGAAAACATCATTCAAGACTAAAAGGGGATTGTATGAGTGGCTGGTCATGCCATTTGGCTTAACCAATGCACCAAGCACCTTCATGAGGCTGATGAACCATGTCCTCCGCGCATACATCTGTAAGTTTGTAGTTGTCTACTTTGATGATATTCTCATCTATAGTACTTGCCTGATTGATCATTTAAAACATCTAGAGTTGGTTATGAACACACTGCGTAAGGAGAACCTATATGCAAACCTGAAGAAATGCATGTTTTGCACTGATCAATTGGTCTTTTTAGGCTTTGTTGTAAGTTCACAGGGGCTCAAAGTAGATGAGGAAAAGATTAAAGCAATCCAAGAATGGCCAACACCAAGCAACATTGGACATGTGAGAAGCTTTCATGGATTGGCCAGCTTCTATAGAAGGTTTGTCGAAGATTTCAGCACCATTGCAGCACCCCTAACTTCTGTAATCAAGAAAAATGTTGCATTTGAATGGGGACCAGCTCAAGAAGAGGCATTCTACAAGTTGAAAGACAACCTCACTCATGCTCCTGTACTGGTATTACCAAACTTTGATAAAACATTTGAAATAGAATGTGATGCATCAGGAACAGGTATTGGAGCTATTCTAACTCAAGGAGGAAGACCAGTAGCATATTTCAATGAGAAGCTTATTGGAGCTGCTCTGAACTATCCTACATATGACAAGGAACTCTAAGCATTGGTGAGATCCTTAGAGACTTGGCAACACTACCTTCTGTCCAAGGAGTTTGTCATTCATACAGACCATGAAACACTCAAGCATCTAAGAGGGCAGACAATACTCAAGAGAAGACATGCTAGATGGTTAGCGTTTTTTTGAGACTTTTCCCTATGTGATCAAATACAAGAAGGGAAAAGAAAACATAGTTGCAGACGCTTTGTCAAGGAGTTATGCTCTTATCACCACTGTGGAGGCTAAGATCATGGGTTTTGAGCACATGAAAGACAATTACCAAAATGATCCAGACTTCAAGGAAGCTTACAAAGAAACAACCAAAGGTGCATATGGAGTCTTTTATCAGCAAGATGGGTTCTTATTCAAGGAGAAAAGGCTGTGCATACCATAAGGATCAATGAGAGAGATGATAACCAGAGAAGCCCATGGTGGAGGCTTAATGGGACACTTTGGCCAAACAAGACTTTAAGTGTACTGATGGAGCACTTCTATTGGCCTCACATGAAGAGAGATGTGGAGAGGTTCTGTGCTAAGTTCATAACATGTCTCAAAGCCAAATCCAGGTTACATCCACACGGTTTATACATGTCTTTGCCTATTCCTAACATGCCTTGGGTGGATATATCAATGGATTTTGTTTTAGGACTGCCCATGATCAACCACAAAGACTCTATCTTTGTAGTTGTAGATAGTTTCTCAAAAAAGGCTCACTTCATTCCTTGCAACAAGACCAATGATGCAACACAGACCGCAGATCTATTCTTCAAAGAAGTAGTGAAGTTACATGGAGTTCCAAGGACCATAGTTTCAGACAGGGACACCAAGTTCCTAAGTGACTTCTGGAGAACTTTATGGAAGAAGTTGGGTACCAAGTTGTTGTTCTCCACAACCTGCCACTCCCAAACTGATGGGCAAACAGAAGTGGTGAACCGCACACTCTCAGCTCTATTAAGAGCCACAATGGGTAAAAATCTGAGAAATTGGTTATCTTGATTACCTTATATTGAATTTGCTTATAACCATGCAAAACACTTTGCTACTAAAATGTCTCCCTTTGAAGTTGTGTATGGATTCAATCCATTGGCTCCTATAGACTTGTTACCACTACCACATGCTGTTTATTCAAGTACAGAAGGAGAGACCAAAGCTGAGTTTGTAAAGAAGATGCACCAAAGGGTTAAGGAGAACCTAGAGAAGAAAACAGAGACGTACAAGTCACAAGCAGACAAGGGACACAAGGACATAATCTTTGAACCAGGAGAATGGGTTTGGTTGCATATGAGGCAGGAGAGATTCCCAAACCAGAGAAGATCCAAGCTAGCACCAAGAGGAGATGGCCCATTCAGAGTTCTAGAAAGAGTCAACAACAATGCCTACAAGCTGGAGCTGCCAGGTGATTTAAACATCTCAAACACTTTAAATGTTACTGACTTAGCTCGTTTCAATGCAGGAGAACCAGTTCTGAGGTCAGAACCTTTCCAAGGGGGAGGGAATGATGAGGACATGGAGATTAGCCCAACCGAGGAAGCTGAGCAGGAGATCAAGATCCCAACCATGAGGCAAACACCAAGGACCAGAGCAGGCACCAGGAGCTTAAGGGAAGAGTTTAACAACTCAATTGAAAGCTTGATCACACTTTTGGAGCATGAAGAGCTTAAACAGAAACTACTTAAGCTGGAGATTATCCAGGAGACACCAACTGAACCAAAGGAGGAACCTCACCAATTCAAGACCATTTACATGCCAAACTTTGAAGACAAGCAATGCAACAACTCAAAGGAAGGTCACTGCCATCAAATCACCATAGAAGAACCAGAAGCACCAGAGAGCATAACTTTGCTCAATGCATCCGAGAAGATCTATCTTGAAGACCAACTCTGTTTGAAGACTCCACTTGCAAAGGAACTTGAAATCTTTACTTCCAAGGATCAGGAGGATCCTAAGGTACAAGAGGAAGCTCAATCTAAGAAGAAACCAAAGGAACCACCAGAAGACATCAACACTGCCTTTTCTGCCGGTTTTACAAGGTCAGCAAGAAGTTACCATATTCAGCATATTTTGAAATGCATAAGGAGGGCCAGAGACTCAGACAATTAAATGAGTTTCTAGAAGACAGGAGAGCAAAGAATTCCAAGCTATTCTTTGAAATATCACACTTGCCATAACTGAAGACACACAGATTCACCATCAAGACATAACGGCTACTTTTCATTCACTTTGATTTTATTTTCCACCAAATCTGCTTTTTCATTAAGTTTAATTCTGCCATATAAGGCTTTAGTCTTTCTCTTGTATCAGACACGAAATTTCCAAGTTATTATTCAAGTTTTCTTTGCAAGCAAAGAGCCTTTCATTATGTGATTCTCTTGTGTGTGATTCCTTGAGTTTCAGAGAGTACAGACTTATCACTTCCTTCTCCATCAGGTTGTGTGGCGCCTATCAATCAATCCTTGATCACCAGATCAAGTTCATCCCATCCAATAGAAGCAGTAAGGAGAAACGTATGTTCCTTTGTTGATTCTCCATCTCAGTCCATCCTCAATCCATCATCATCCATCAGTTCTGTCAAGAGTGTTCTACAACCATTGACAAGCTCCATCAATCCATCATCCTGTGAGATCAACACCCCTTGATCCTACATCAAGTTCCCATCTCGCGGTAATTTGTTGTTCATCAAAAAATGCATGCGACTTAAAAGAAGATGAAGCGTTTGGTCTATCACAATGGTCTGTAAGGCCTCGGCCAGAAGGAGCCACCCTGTCATAGGGTTCCGCATGGTTCATTCTTGATGACTCAACAAATTGATGGCCGGGTCTCTCATGGAGCAACTCCATAAAAAACTACTTTGACTTGTCGTTTGTAGACCCATCTACAATCCATGAGTTGAAATATTCGCCCACCCTCCTCAATTATGACCTCATTTTATGATGTTCAATATCAATATTTGATCTATGAAATTGAGTTTCGGCCCAGTCACCCGCTAGCTGTGTTTCTGTTCCAGGCCAGCGTTCTTGTGCTATTTCCAAATGTGAAAAGTGCGGTTCACCTAACGGTATACAGGGATTCTGATGACTGAAACTCGGGGTAGAATTTCCCAATCTGCCAGAAGATTGCATGTAGGTAGTAGTATCCCGCAACTCCAGACCCTGAGAGAGAGTCCAAAATCATTTATCGCATCTAGATTCATCCCCGGTGCACTTACAGGTAATGATGCTGATCGCTCAAATAATTCTTGTCGAAGTTGTTGCTGATACAAAAGGTTTTACTCAAGCTGACCAAAATGATCCTCAAAGGGTGGTCTCTGCTGCTGTTGATGAAAGTGTAATGGTCTAAATCCCGCAGAAAAGCACAAACGGTGGATCCCAGGATGAGTTCTTATAAGCTGATCATTATGGTCAGATGGCCATAGAGGGTCAATTTGTCTTTGTTCCCTCGCTCCATTTGCCAATTGCATAAGCTGTTCTTGCTGAAGTAGCTGGTACTCCAAAGACTGGACTGGTTCAAATTGCAGTTGTCCATGTTCAGATTGCATTTGTCCGTATTGAGATTGCAATAACTGTTCAAGAAGCTTCTTCTGATGGCCTTCATGTGGCAACTGCCCAAAATTTCCTGCACCAAGTTGCTCAATATATGGTGCAAAATCATGTGAAGGATAACCAGAACTCTTCTGCAATTCATTCATTAGCTACTGCTCTAACAAAATCTGATCAACACTTTTGGACCGGGGGAAATCATGTGACTGCCCAAACCTTGAATCAGAAGTCTGTCCTTGTAGAATCTGTTGCAAATGAAATTGTCGAGCATGGGACTGTTGTTGCTCCTGTAAGAGCTTCTGGTGTAATTGATGTTCTTGTTCTAGTTGACGCTGTTGCAACTGAAACTTCTGCTGCTGTTGCAATTGAATCTTCCGTTGATGCTGTTGCTGCTGCAACTGGAGAGTTATTAAATGCTCTAGATCATGGGCTTGATCACCTATATGTGAATGAGATAGCATATCCCGATTTTGGAATTGCTGTTGACGATGTTGATTCGATGGAAATTGATCCCCAAGGTTAAAGCGGTTGGATTCACAAACTGCGGCATCCGGTTAGAAGCCAGAGCATCGAGGGACATGTTGGAGTCAATATGTGTATTTATTCGAGAATCGTTGGGCCAACTGTCCATTGAACCAGTAGGCTCTCCCATTGCACCATAAGACCTGTTAGGTAACAGATTAACTGGTGTACTACCGCTCTCTAACTCAGACCACAACACACCAAAAGGGTGCAACTTGTTCTCATCATGATTTTGAGTAGCAGCCTTAGTTGATTCAACAGGAACAGCTGAGTGGCCAAAAAGTTTCAATAAAGCATCTTAACCAGAAACTCCAGCTCTTCCTGGGAAAACGATTGCTGATTCAGAAAGAAATACAAAAAGATATGTTAGTTATTATGAACACAAACAAATTAATATGGTTATGAAAGAAAGAAATGTATTCAGGTACACAAGCATACAATACACTAAAAAGAAATGTTTTCGCCCACACAAATGCACGGAGATGAGGAAAGGTTAGCAGCATAACAAACCTTCATCTTGAGCAGAAAAGTCCACGAAACTCCGGCCATCAGTACGTGGTGGTTTTACATAAAATTCTGACTCATAATTTCTATGAAAATTTTCATGAGCTGAGGGATTGTTATACACATAAAACGAAAGCGACGAGCCAGTTATAGAGGTTGAATCATTAGATTCTGCTACAGGGGCAACTGATAAACCAGTCTCGGAATTTGCTTCAGCTTGCCCGTATAATCTTGCTCAAAAGAAGCAACAAGGAGTTCGCTCGTATCCTAGCATGTCGTTCTATATGTATGCAACACCCAATCAAGCAATCAACGATAAAATAAGTCAATCATTCAATAAACGCTATATATCATGCCATGATTATTCCCTATCGTTTTTAGTTAATTACCCGAGTTATTTAATCAACTTAAATCGATCTATCAGATTCCACATGTATGCATTCCTATGATTCTACGGCTTCATAATTCCAAGATCTACATGATTCTATCCCAAATGCAACACACAACGGTTTAGCCAACTCACACTCATATCGTGACGACGGATGGACAGATTGACGGAACCACGAGACCCGAGACAGAACCGATGCTACCCCGAACCCTTTCTCTAACCATTGACTCCTTAACCCGAACTTTGACCAACTTTGACCCGAGGCTTGACTGAAGTTTGGCCCGACCTTTGACCCACTTAACCAATGGTTGACCCGCAAACATTGACTCAAGCGAAGACCGACAAGAGGAGGCGCTGACCATGGCGACCGACGGCGTTGACCAGCGTTGTCCGATCACACTCAAACTGGCCGGCGGTTAAATGGCGTGGAGAGGAGTGTTGGAATCCCTAGGTGATTGAATCCAAGAACTGACCTCGTGATTACCTGGAGATTGGCAGCGGAAATTGGAGCAGGTAAACGAGATCTAGAGCGCCTCAATCGCTACGCCTCTATCGTAGTCCACACGCACACAAGCTGGAATCCGCCGGGATGCTAGTACCGGTGATCGGATCTCCTGGGATTCTCTACGTGTTTCTCGAGGAAGAGGGTCTGTTTTTCTGTCAAGAAAAACTGTCTGCGACGGCTCTCTCTTTAGGTCGTGTAACCTGGCCCCTATAAATAGGTCCACGGTTTACAAACCGTAACATCAGTTACGGTATCGACCTTGTGTCGATCGTTGCACCCAATAGCAACGATCGACACACCTCTTGTGTCGATCGATGCATCAATCAACGCACCAATGGCATCGATCGACACACCTCTTAAAACACGAATTCAATGTGTATCCAATACACATTGATCGGACCATATGCCAATGATCAATCCCTACAGAATCGTATCCAACTTGCTTAGGTGTGTGACCCTTTAGGTTCACACGATACTAGAAATGAGTTACAACTCATTTGTCATAAGCGGTTTCTAGCAAAACATTATGACTACCCAGTATCACATGAATTGTCCGATCTCGACAATACAACTATCTTTAGAGCAAGTACAATGTGATTTCAGGACACAATCCCAACAATCTTGTTCGATTATGTGTGTTCATTGGTGTAATTGTCAGATTACAACCTAACATAATCAACTAGGATCTAGGTGATTTGCAGTTGAATCATAAACCAGATCAGAATCATTACCTTGTTATTGGCGCAGCGGATTGGTAATGAAGAGATCAATGAGAGCAGATGATTACCGGCTCCTCCTAGGTATCCACACGCTTACAAGCTACTGGATCAGGTTGCTAGACCAAGCTGGAACAACAGAGAGAGAGAGGACGGCCAGACCTAGTAAAATCGCAGACCACTAGGCTTACTGGCGCCTGGCGCCTCCTCTTCCCTTATATGGGCCCAAGTGATTAAACTAATGGCCTATTAGGCTTTTGGGCCCAAGACCCAAATCAGACAAAATAACTGTATTTTGTCTGGCCCAATTCTCTGTACAAATACAGTAAATGCCTTGCATCTTACCGTATTAATTCCATTTAACTTTCCTGTTAGCTATGGTGTGTGACCCTTTGGGATCATACAATACTGGTAACAAGTCCTAAACTTATAGATCAAGAGCGGGCTCTAGCAAGTCATCATGATCATCCAGTATTTATGACTTATGTCTGATCTCGACACTTATCATACTTTCTAGAGATAGTACAGTAGATTTCAGGACATTCCCAACAATCTCCCACTTGTACTGGAATTCTACATTCCCTAATCCTTTTGTCTCAATATCTTGATATGGCATAAGGCAAGATGTGTGTCATCCTTATATAGCCAGACCATGTTCATCGGACAAGATTTGATACTGACAATTCAAACGACTTGGGCAAGTCCGTTTGGGAGTGGCCACTCTCTTACCAGCTATCAAGTCTCCGATTGGCCTAGAGATATTACCTCCGTTAAACGGCAGGGACAAATCCCATCTTGTTCCATCACTATGAACTACACACTTCATAATACACCCAACCAAGGTCCTTATAGCTCCCAGTTACGAAACAGCGTTAGACAATGATCAAAGCGCATCAATCCATGTGCAGCCACATGCATGCGAACTCAGGTCTAAGGACTATACTCTATAGTCGTAAATGAGAACCTCTCATGACACAGATATTAATATCTTGTAGAGTTCTCATTAGCGGGCCATGTCCGGTCATATGCTCCCCTACATATACCTATGTGTCGACTTTGATGCCGCGCATCTATGACCCCTCGAAACTTGGTCATAAGTCTCAACACACTCTAGTCTCAAATGGTTGTTGGTGTTCCAATTTCAACAACCTTCGACTATGGACACTATGATTTATGTCATTTCGTTAAGCATGGGGTTTCAGGATCAAGTCTACTCATGTACTTCGATGGCCCATATATAATGATATGAATCATTTTGGAACGATTATTTTATATCACAGTTAAAAATAATCCAGAAATAAAATTTCATTAACATTAAAAATGTTTACATGAACCAATCAAAATAACTAAAATAAAGCCCTCACAACTCCCACTCAAAAAGAGATTACATTTGAATATCTATAATTCCTACAGCAGCAGTGTGCAACTCGTGCTTAGGTCTCGGGAGTGGCTTTGTCAACGGGTCAGCCACGTTCTCATCAGTGGGAACTCTGCTGAGCATCACTTCACCTCTATTCACTATATCACGAATCAGGTGATACCTTCTCATAATGTGTTTGGATTTCTGATGATGTCTCGGTTCCTTGGCTTGAGCAATTGCACCATTGTTGTCACAATACAGTGCTAGAGGCTCAGTGGCATTTGGGAATACACCGAGTTCAATCAAGAAGTTCCTTATCCAAACTCCTTCCTTCGCAGCTTCTGAAGCAGCGATGTATTCAGCTTCAGTTGTGGAATCTGCCACGGTGCTCTGCTTGGAGCTCTTCCAACTTACTGCACCGCCATTCAGACAGAAGATGTAACCAGACTGTGACCGAAAATCATCTTTATCTGTCTGAAAACTTGCATCCGTGAATCCACTCATTTCAAGCACTTCACTTCCTCCGTAAACCAAGAACTTATCCTTAGTATTCCTCAAATACTTCAGGATATTCTTTACGGCAATCCAGTGACTCTCACCTGGATTAGACTGGTACCTACTCGTCATGCTTAGTGCATAAGCAACATCAGGACGAGTACAGATCATGGCATACATGATAGATCCTATAGCCGAAGCATAAGGAATCCTACTCATGCGCTTAAGCTCATCAGGTGTTTTAGGACACTGATCCTTGCTTAGTGTAGCACCATGTATCATTGGCGTGAATCCTTTCTTGGATTTATCCATTCCGAATCGATGCAGGATTTTGTCTATATAAGCATCTTGACAAAGTCCAATCAGCTTTTTAGATCTGTCTCTAAAGATTCGGATTCCAAGAACATACGCGGCTTCACCCATGTCCTTCATGGAAAAACAACTTCCCAGCCAGTCTTTAACAGACTTCAGCATTGGAATATCATTTCCAAGAAGCAATATGTCATCGACATATAGGATAAGAAACGCCACTTTGCTCCCACTAGTTTTCTTATACACACATTGTTCTTCCTCGTTTCTGATGAAGTCAAAATTCTTTATTGCCTCATCAAAACGAAGATTCCAACTCCTGGATGCTTGCTTCAATCCATAAATGGATTTATGAAGTTTGCATACTTTCCCAGCATTCTTAGGATCAATGTAACCGTCAGGCTGTGTCATATACACATCCTCCTCCAAGATTCCATTCAGGAAGGCGGTTTTCACATCCATCTGCCAAATCTCATAATCATAATAAGCGGCAGTTGCTAGGAGAATCCGAATTGATTTCATCATGGCCACTGGTGAATAGGTTTCATCATAGTCTATACCATGAATTTGTTTGAAACCTTTTGCCACCAACCTGGCCTTGTAAATCTGGACATTTCCATCCATGTCAATCTTCTTCTTGAAGATCCATTTACACTCGATGGCTTTCGCACCAGCGGGTAAGTCAACCAGTGAAAACACTCGGTTGACTGACATGGAGTCCATCTCGGATTCAGTGGCTTCACGCCACTTTGAGGAGTCAGGGCCCATCATGGCTTCTGCAAAGTTCGAGGGTTCATCACCGTCAATGATCAAAAGATCATGGCAATTAGTCACGAGGAATCCCTGATATCTATCGGGTTCGTGACGGATCCTTCCGGATCTTCGAACTTCAGGTACATCAGGTTCAGGTTCTATTACAACTTCATGTAATTCATCCTGCTGTTCTTCCTCATTAGGTTGAACAGGTTCCTGTCCTTCTTGAATTTCATCAAGTTGTACCTTACTCCCACTATCTTTCTTAGAGAGAAATTCCCTCTCAAGAAAAGTACAATCCCGAGCAACAAAGATCTTGTTCTCGGATCGCATATAGAAGTAATAAGCCTTGGTATCCCTAGGATAACCAATGAAGTAGCATTTGTCAGATTTTGGTGTAAGCTTGTCTGAGATTAATCTTTTGACATAGGCTTCACAACCCCAAATTCTGAGAAAAGACATTGCTGGAGCTTTTCCAGTCCATAACTCATATGGTGTCTTTGCTACTGCTTTTGATGGCACTCTGTTCAGTGTGAACGTTGCGGTCAGCAAAGCATATCCCCAAAGGGATATAGGAAGGTCTGTGTGACTCATCATGGATCGGACCATATCTAACAATGTCCGATTCCTTCTCTCAGACACACCATTCCACTGAGGTGTTCCAGGAGGTGTGAGTTGGGAGATGATCCCACACTCACTCAGATGATCACGAAATTCCTGGCTCAAGTATTCTCCTCCTCGGTCCGACCGAAGAGCCTTAATACTTTTACCAAGCTGGTTCTGTACTTCATTCTGGAATTCTTTGAACTTCTCAAAGGTTTCCGACTTATGTTTCATCAAGTAGACATATCCATATCTACTGAAATCATCAGTGAATGTAATGAAGTACTGATAGTTTCCTCTAGCATTTGTGGACATTGGGCCACACACGTTAGTATGTATCAGGCCCAATGGTTCACTGGCCCTTTCTGTGGGTTTATTAAAAAAGGGGCCCGTGTCATTTTGCCCATTAGGCAAGATTCGCATTGCTCACAAGACTCAAAGTCAAATGAGCCCAAGAGTCCATTTGAATGGAGCCTCTTGACGCGTTTCTCACTAATGTGCCCTAAACGACAATGCTAGAGAAACGTTTCATTTTCTTCGTTAGATTTGAACCGTTTTGTATTAATGTTATATACTGGAGTAGATTGATCCAGCATGTACAGCCCATTCATAAGAGGGGCACAGCCATAGAACATATCATTGAGATTAAAGGAACACAATTTATTCTTAATAGAAAAATCAAATCCTTGTAAATCCAACAATGAAACTGAAATGATATTTCTGCTTATAGCAGGTACAAAATAACAATTCTCAAGTTCTAAAATCAATCCAGAAGGTAAAGACAACAAGTAAGTGCCAACGGCCAGTGCTGGAACCTTCGCTCCATTGCCAACCCGCAACTCTACTTGCCCTTGCTTCAACCTTCTACTGTTGCTGAGTGCCTGCACATTAGTACAAATATGAGCACCACATCCAGTATCTAATACCCAAGTGGTATTATCAGAAGTAGTAGTATTTACTTCAATAACAAAAATACCTGAAGAAGTAGTCGCGAAGGACTTCTTCTTCTCCTTCAGACTTTCCTGGTATTTCTTACAGTCCCTGCGGTAATGCACTGCCTCTTTGCAAAAGTGACAGATATCAGAAGGCCCAGCTTTAGACACGGGCTTGGGCTTGGCCTTTTCATTGTTGACTGCCTTGCCCTTTCCCTTGTCTGCAGCAGATTTCTTGAAACCCTTGCCCTTCTGCACCATGAGTACAGACGGCTCCTTGGCCTTCTTCAGATTAGGTTCTGCAGTCTTGAGCATACCATGTAGCTCAGGCAAAGTCTTTATCAACCCATGCATATTATAGTTCAAGATGAACTGGTCATATGCAGGAGTAAGAGACTGCAGAACGATATCACAAGCAAGCTCTTGGCTTATAGGACAGTCGAGTCTAGTCAAATGATCGAGATAACCCATCATTTTCAGAACATGTGGACTCACTGCTGCATCCTTAGCCATTTTACAGTCCAAGAGATTCTTTACAGTTTGGAATCTCTCTGTACGAGCCTGCTCCTGAAACAACGCTTTCAGGTTTGCCATCAGTTCCATGGGACAAGTCAGGCCTTCCCACTGCATCTGCAGTTCGGGAGCCATTGTCGCCAACATTAGGCAAACCACGTCATTAGCATCTGAAGAATGCGTATCCCAAGCATTCTTCACTGCTTGTGCGGCATTATTCGCAGGTCTAGGGGGGAGAACTCTTTCAAGGACATAAGCCTTCTTCTCCTGCCTGAGCACAAGTCTCAGGTTCCTGGACCAGTTCAGGAAGTTTGATCCGTTCATTTTGTCCTTCTCAAGGGCAGACCGGATCGAGAAAGTGTTTTGTGTTGTTGTGCTTGACATAGCTGAAATTATGAGACAATAGAGTTTTAGTTATTCAGTTCATAAAAGAGTAATCTTAATAACTTATAAGAAAACTCGCATTGCATTCAAAATTTCTTTGTTTAACCTCATATGAATGCAATGATTCCGAGACCCATGTTCAACTAAAACCAAAGTGGGCCACTGGCCGTCACCCGGAATTAGCTTTACTTGGTAAGCATACACACAGCTAGTTATATCCATATAACTCTCGGTTGTGGATTGGGCCCAACGCTCAATTCACCAGATGTCTCAAGGCCCGGGACTCCCGATGGCCCAGTCAAGGAAACCAATCTCTTACAGCCAAATAATCACTAAAGTCTGGGACTCCCAATGAAATTAGTGACTATATACTACTTTACTTACGCAAAAACAGACACCTCACACTGTAAGCCATATCTGTAATTGAATAAGCGTTAAGTAGTTGACAAGATTGGGCAAGACATCCAAGCTTGATATTGGTTTTGAGGATTTTAGGTTTTATTTCCAAAAATAGAAGATTACTATTTTGGGAAACTTACTTATTTTAGAAACTTTCTAAATCTAGAAACATGCCAAAAATAGAAATTTCTAATTTAAGGTTTTATTAAAGTTTTCGGTTGGGTCACAAATTATAGGCCCAATTCTTGGCCCAAGACCACAGAATTCCAATTGGCCCAATAATTTGACATAACCGAGTCGGTTCATTAATTCTGGTCCAAGACCAAATTAACTACTAAATCCAACTGGTTATTTACTAAACCAGACCAGCTCTAAATTATTTGGTCCAACCAAATCAAACTTAGACCAGCCTTCGGTTTAGGTTAAAATTCAATTTTGAATTTAAATCCGGTTTAACCAGAAATTAAATAATACCAATTGTATTAAATAATTTCCAGCAAACCGTGATTTGGGTTAACCGCTTGAACCACCAATTAAATTGGATCGGTTCGGTTAAGTCCAAAACCGGGAAGAAACACCTTGTGTTTTAGCCAATTTTGACCTAACTTGCGGTTTAAGCTAAAGCTGACAATGAACCACAATCGGTTTGATCGGTTCATTGTCGCGGGTTTGGGAAGAACGAACCGCGAAGCTCGGCTGAACCGATTGGCTACTCGCGGAACGTATGCCTCGCCAGCATATCGATCGATATGACGCTTACACGTCGATCGATACTCGCGTGCATCAGCTCGTTGCGATCGGGTCATCGGGACAGCGAGAAGCAATCGATCCGATCGATATCGATCGATATCACGCTCCCTCGTCGATCGATACGGGCGTCCACTTCGCATACCGATGGGTTTCAATCGGATTATGCGATTTGCAAATTAGGTTTTTTTAAGTTTTCTAATCAAAATTTCTTAACACAAATTCGATTCTAAACATTTAAAACAACCTAAATATGATCCAAACAGCAAAAACCTAACGACCTAGGCTCTGATACCACTGTAGGATTATGTTGATTCATTGGTGTAATTATCAGATTACAACCTAACATAATTAACTAGGATCTAGGTGATTTGCAGATGAATCATAAACAGATCAGGATCATTACCTTATGATTGCAGCGGATTGATCAAGGGAATATCGAGATCTGCAAGAACTGATTATTACCGGCTCCTCCTAGGTATCCACACGCTTACAAGCTACTGGATCAGGTTGCTAGACCAAGCTGGAACAACAGAGAGAGAGAGGACGGCCAGACCTAGTAAAATCGCAGACCACTAGGCTTACTGGCGCCTGGCGCCTCCTCTTCCCTTATATGGGCCCAAGTGATTAAACTAATGGCCTATTAGGCTTTTGGGCCCAAGACCCAAATCAGACAAAATAACTGTATTTTGTCTGGCCCAATTCTCTGTACAAATACAGTAAATGCCTTGCATCTTACCGTATTAATTCCATTTAAATTTCCCGTTAGCTATGGTGTGTGACCCTTTGGGATCATACAATACTGGTAATAAGTCCTAAACTTATAGATCAAGAGCGGGCTCTAGCAAGTCATCATGATCATCCAGTATTTATGACTTATGTCTGATCTCGACACTTATCATACTTTCTAGAGATAGTACAGTAGATTTCAGGACATTCCCAACAAATCTCCCACTTGTACTGGAATCATCTATTCCCATAATCCCTTTGTCGCTATATCTCGATATGGCATAAGGCAAGAAACTGTGTCATCCTTATTATAGCCAACATCATGTTCATCGAACTCCTGATCTATACTGATAAAACAAACGACTGACAATCACCTCGTTTGAGCACGGCCATGCATTTTCTCAGTATCAAATCTTCGATGGGCCCTGAGATATTTATCCCCTGTTATATATAGGAGGGACAAATCCCTTCTTGTTCCATCCCTGTTTCTACATATACTTCATGATACACCTAAGCAATGCCTTTATAGCCGCCATTTACGGATCGACGTTTGACAAGGTCAAAGTGCACCAATTCATATACTAGGAAGCATGATGAACTCAGGTCTAAGGACTATACTCTATAGTCATAATGAGAAACTCTCATGACACAGATATAACTATCCTGTAGAGTTCTCATTAGTGGGTCATGTCCGATCATATGTTTACCAACATATATCTATGTGACTGACTGTGATACTCATATCATTGACTCCATGAAACTTAGTCAACAGTCACCTCACAAGCTAGTCTCTCGCGATTATCAGTGTCCCACTTTGACAATCTCGACTAGGGACAATCATAATTTATGTCATCTTTTTACTTATAGGGTTTCATGATCAAGTCCTCAACTTGATGTCCTATAACATGAACATAAAACACTTGGGACCATTATTTAATCATCCAATGATCAAATAATGCTGATGTCAGTTTTTCATAATCATGACTACATCATGTCTATCTGAACATCATAACTAACATAACTTCCACTAGAATCTAGACCACGTCTTCAGATATCTAGTACCTACAGCAACAGCATGAAACTCATGCTTAGGTTGTGAGAGATGCTGCGGTGTTCTTGCTTGGAGCCATTCCAACAAACCACACTGCTGTTCTTTAATAAGCACTATTCTGCGGTCCACTGCTTGGAGACCTTTCCAACAGATAGCCCCGCTACACAGACAAAGAGACATAAACAGGTGGGAACCGTGAATCATCTTTGTCTGTCTAACTACTCTTAACAGATTCGTCATTTCCTCAGTTGTGCAAGAACCTATCCTTAGTGTTTCTCAAACACTTGGGGATATTACTTACAACTGTCCAGTGACTCTTACCGGAACATATTGGTATCTTCTCGCCATGCTATATGCGTAAACTGCATCTATACGAGCGCTAAATATGGCATTTATTATGGATTCTATTGCTGAAGCATAAGGAATCACGCTCATAGATACTAGCTCAGCCAGTATCCAAGACACTTCATCTTGTTAAGATTATTGCCATAAGACCTTTGGTATGAAGCTGTTCTTGGAGTCATGCATATTTGAACTGTCCAGTACCTTATAATCATAAGGATTCTGACACGATCCAATTAGCTCTTCTGATCCATTTCAATGGATCCATATTCCAAGAACTTTCGCGGCTTCTCCCATGTCTATTATTGAATTTGACTTCCGACCCAAACCTTGACTAGACTTCAGCGTCGGAACGTCGTTTATGAGATTAACTGTGTTATAAACATACAGTTTTGAGAATTGCAACTACGCTCCCACTTGTTTACTTGTAAACGCACGGTTTCTATTCGTTCCTGATCGAGTCAAAGCCTTTGACCGTTTTAACATAACATAGATTCTAACTTCAAGATGTTTGCTTCAATCTATAAATAGATCGGTGAAGCTAACATGCATACCTAGCAAATTTTCGGAGTTGGGGCTCACCATCGCTTCTTTGAATTTCGCATGCTCGTCACTTTTAAATGATCATCAGATCACGGCAATCGGTCATGAGGAATCACCCTCGGTTTAGTAACGGATCCATCAGGATCAGCAAAATTCTGGCTCCACATGTTCAGATCCTACAATTCTGTAGATCCAACCGCTGCTCTTCCTTAACAGGTTTAACAGCCTCCTGTGTTTCTCGAATTTCTTCGAGCAATACTTTTACTCCCACTGTTTTCTTGGAAAAACATGGTTCCGAACAACAAAACTTTGTTCTCGGATTGGTTGCAAAAGCACTAAGCCTCGTTTTCCTTAGGACAACCGGCGAAGCAGCCCTTATCAGATTTGGATTCAAGTTTGTTTGTTGACAACTGCCTTACACAAACCTTGCAATCCCAATTAATCAGTAAAACATACTTGGAAATCACCCAGTCCACATCCAATGTGGTGTCTTTTGCTCTGATTCTGATAGAAACATAATTTGCGTAAACTTATTCATTTTAGAGCGTATTTTAAAAGGATAATGGAAAATTCATGTGACTCATCATTAATCGGAGCATATCCAATAAGATCCGATTCGTTCTCTCAGAAACACATTTAGGTTTTCCAGGAGAAAAGAGCTGTGGTATGACTTCACACTCACTAAGATGATCACCCAATTCTTGACTTAAGTATTTTCCTCCGCGATCTAATCGAGGATCTCAACACTTCTGTCAAATCGGTTCTATACTTCATTTTGGAACTCCTCAAAAGATTCCTACTTGTGTCTCATCATAAGAACACATCCATACTTACTGACGCCATCAATAAGTTAATGAAGTACTGAAGATTTCCTTTGGCATTAATGCTCATCGGACCACATACATCAGTACGTGTAAGGCCCAATAAGCCTCTGGCCCTTTTCTTTAGCTCTGCTAAAGAAGCCTCAGTCATTTGGCCCAGCAAGCAGAATTCATGTCTCAAATGATTTACAATTAAATGAGCCTGAAGCCCATAACCATGGAACTTCTGAATCCGCTTCACTCTATGTGGTCAAAACGACTGTGCTAAGGAAAAATCGAGTTCAAGTCATCAGACTTAAACCGTTTGGTATTTATGTTATATTCAAGAGTATATTGGTTTAAGACATAAAACCCATTTATCAAAAAGGGGTGCTACCATATAATATTTCATTAAGATCAAAAGAGCAAAACTTGTCTTTTATCAGAATGAAAAACATTCAAATTCTTACAAGAAATTGAAAAACATCTCTGCATAAAGCAGGTACATAGTAGCAATTACTTAATTTAAAACCAAGCTTGAAAAGCTCCTACAAGTGGAGAATCTCTACGGCTTATGTAGCAACCATTGCTTCATACCAGACACGCAGTTCCACTTGTCCTTTCCTCAACGTTCTACTGTTGCTTAGGCCCTGCATATTTCCAAAATATCAGTACCACAACCAGTATCCAATACATATGTAGAACTTGAAGTAATAACACAATACCTGAAGAAGAAGTACCATACATCTCCTTCATCTCTTGTGAATCTTCCAATAATTTAATGCAATCTCTCTTCCAATGCCCTGACTCATCACAGTAGAAGCACTTTCTAACACCAGATGGGCCGGACTTGGGCTTATAAGATGACACAGGCTTATCCTGATTCCAAATCTGGACGGCCCTGCCTCTACCCCTGTCAACACTAGATTTCTCAAATCTTTTACCCTTTATGATGTCTTGCTCTGCTGTTTTGATCATGCCATGCAGCTCAGTCAACGTCTTCGTCAAGTTATTCTTGATATAGCTTTTGACAAACTTATCATAACTAGACTGCAGAATGATGTCAGTAGCCAACTCTAAGCTGACAGGACAATCCAGTTTCCCCAGGTTATCAACGTAACCCATCATTTTAATGACATGAGGACTTATTGGAGCATCCTCTGATAGCTTGCACCCAGTGAGAGACTTCACCATCTGGAATCTCTCAACTCGTGCCTGATCCTGAAACTTCAGTTTCAGGCTGGTGATCATCTCTATTGGCGACTCCATGTTCTCGTATTGATTCTTCAAGTCCGAGTTCATGGTAGGCAATACCAGACCACGCACATCTACCACATCAATATAATGCTTATTCCAAGCATCATATACTGCATTCGAGCGATTGGTCCCAAGCCTTTCTGGAAGAGCTTTCTCAAGGACATAGTCCTTACTCTCCTGCTTGAGGATTAATCTCAAATTTCGATACCAATCCAGGAAATTTGACCCATTTAACTTGTTCTTCTCAAGGACGGGTCGTAACGAGAAAGTAGTTTTAGACATAGGCTGAAAATTTTAAGCAAAGAAAATTTTAGTTATGAAGTTCAGGAAATGAGAAATCTTATCTAATAAGAAAACTCGCATTGTCTTCAAACAATGTTTCCTCTATGAATATAATGAGCCAAGATCCTCAGATAACCAAAATTAGAGTGGGCGACTCGCCGTCATCCAAATTTCAGTACTCTAGGTAAGCAAATCATTGCTAATTGTACTCAGTACAACTCCTGGTCGTAGATGAGACAAACTATGTCTAATCCACTCTGATGTCTCTGGGCTCAGAACTTCTGATAGCCCAGTCAAGTAAAACCAATCTTCTTTCTGTCTTGTGGTCACTGACAGTCGCACTGCAAATCTATCAATGACCACCGATCTTATTCATATCGCGTTGGATACCAAGGACTCCAAGAATATCCAACAACGACACGTGTCTTGACAGTAGACAAGATCGGGCAAGACATCAAGATCACTTGATATTTAGTTGAGGAAACGGAAGTCAAAAGTTAGTAATTCAATCTCTTAGGTCATGTAATTGTTGATGTCAAGCACTGCAAGACCATCAACACTACTTCCCGCCTCACTCACATAATTGTGGACACCAAGCTCTTGGCAAGACTATCACAACAACCAAATGAGTCTTGACATTTGACCATATTAAAAACTGACCTTTTGATCTAATACACATCCAATGTGTACCAGATAGATTTAGAACAAGTTTTACTTTCAATTTTCAATTGAGTTTTACTTGTTCTAATTTATGTGGGTTAGGTCATTTGGTTAGGTTTTTCAATTATCTGGTTCAAAACCAAACGATTACGGTTCGCATCGTCACCATGCGCATCGACTGACACACTTGGTCGACATTTGATATGCAACCTTTACCAACCCTATAACCGGTCTTAGACCAATTGCGATAACCGGTCCAATCTAATTGAACCGACTTATCCAATCAAACTGATCTTTAACCAATCAAATCGGTTTATTCCAATTGATATAACCAATTCAATCCAATTGAATCAATTCATCCAATTTAAACCGATCTGATATACCTTAACCAAGCATGATAGCCAATTCAATCCGATTGAACCGATCAACCAATCGCAAGGCCTGTGTCGATCGACACTAAACCTGTGTCGATCGCTACAGCAGGGTATTAGGGAATTTTAATCGAATTAAACCGACATAACCATGCGAGATCAGTGCGATTTCTAAATCGAAACCCAATCCTTTAATAGGCGAATTCGCGATGCATCGATCGACACAAACTTGTGTCGATCGACGCTATGCGAAAACACAATATCCTTTTGAATTTTCGCGCTGCATCGATCGACACACCCAGTGCATCGATCGATGCTGTGCGAAAACCCTAAAATATTTTCATCGTTTTCGCGGTGTGTCGATCGACACAAACTTGTGTCGATCGACACTGTGCGAAAACACAGTTCTTCGTTTTCGATATTAACAAATCCGAGATTCTTATTATCAAAACGAATCCTAGCTAGCATCAATTCAATCAAAAACCATTCTAATCGAATTCCAGGCAACTGATTCAATCTATTAAACCCTATGGCTCTGATACCACTGTTGGAATCCCTAGGATCCTGGGTCTAGGTGATTGAATCCAAGAACTGACCTCGTGATTACCTGGAGATTGGCAGCAAAAATTGGAGCAGGTAAACGAGATCTAGAGCGCCTCAAACGCTGCGCCTCTATCGTAGTCCACACGCACACAAGCTGGAATCCGCCGGGATGCTAGTACCGGTGATCGGATCTCCTGGGATTCTCTACGTGTTTCTCGAGGAAGAGGGTCTATTTTCTGTCAAGAAAAACTGTCTGCGACGGCTCTCTCTTTAGGTCGTGTAACCTGGCCCCTATAAATAGGTCCACGGTTTACAAACCGTAACATCAGTTACGGTATCGACCTTGTGTCGATCGTTGCACCCAATAGCAACGATCGACACTCTCTTGTATCGATCGACGCACCAATGACATCGATTGACACACCTCTTAAAACACAAATTCAATGTGTATCCAATACACATTGATCGGACCATATGCCTGTTGGGATTGTGTCCTGAAATCACACTTGTACTCACTCCTGATAATAGTTGTGTATCGAGATCAATCGTTCGTATAATACTGGTGATTGTAATGCTTTGCTAGAAGGCTCTTGCAATCTGTAAGTTGTAGACTTACTGCCAGTATTATATGATCCTATAGGGTCACACACCTAAGCAATCTGGAAGCTAACATATGGGAATGATCATTTGATAATGATCACATTGATGTGTATTGGATACACATTGACATAGAGTTTTATGATGTATGTGTCGATCGATACATGAGTGTGTCGATCGATGCAGGCTTTTCGAGAAGGTGTGTCGATCAGCACAGTAAGTGTGTTGATCGATGCATATCGGGTTTTGACATAAACGAGTCGGGCTTATCCGACGGTTTGTCATGTCAATTCCAGGTCGATATATAAAGGCTTATATGGTCAACCTGGAGCCCTAGCCGTCTCAGGAATTCTCAGAGAGAAATGCAGAGACATCGAAAACTCATCCCCGAATCCGGCCCTAGTATCCCGGCGTTCCAGGTTGTGTGAGTGTGTGCTTGGTAGAGGCGAAGCACTTGATTCGCTAATGATCTCGTTCACCAATCATTCCGCTGCCAGTTCTAGGTAAGAACGAGGTTGGTAATTTCAATATAACAAACCCTAGATCCTAGGGGAACCAACAGTGGTATCAGAGCGTTGTTAGGGTTTAGCTATTGGATCTGATGCAATTAATTCGAAAACTGGGTTTGTTGAATTGTTAATTGCCTGCTGAAATCGAGTTTTAACATGTTAATCTCGGATTAAAATCTTCTGTTGAAAATTCGATATCTGTGTTTTTCGCAGTGTATCGATCGTTGCAAGGATGCATCGATCGATGCAGAGCGAAAACACGTAAACTCTTAGAGTTTGTCGCAGCGTGTCGATCGTTGCAAAGCGTGCATCGATCGACACAAAGTGAAAACTCGCGTAAAATAATTTTAGGGTTTTCGCACAGCATCGATCGATGCACTGGGT
Source organism: Orychophragmus violaceus (assembly GCA_030180135.1). Classification (NCBI taxonomy): domain Eukaryota; kingdom Viridiplantae; phylum Streptophyta; class Magnoliopsida; order Brassicales; family Brassicaceae; genus Orychophragmus; species Orychophragmus violaceus. The sequence goes on along the minus strand of CM058230.1, from coordinate 24,011,754 downwards.
GTGTCGATCGATGCATCGCGAATTTGCCTATTAAATCATTGGGTTTCGATCTAGAAATCACACTGTGTCGATCGTCACACTGGGTGCATCGATCGACGCAGTCTGTGCGAAAGGATAGATTGGTTCAATTAGATTGAGCCGGTTGTCTAGCATGGTTATGTCGGTTTAATTCGATTAAAATTCCCTGATTCTCTACTGTATCGATCGACACAGGTTAAGTGTCGGTCGACACAGGCCTTGTGATGGTTGAATCGGTTCAATTGGATTGAACTGGTTATCATACTTGGTTAAGGTAGATTGGTTAAGATCAGTTTAATTGGATAAGTCGGCTCAATTGGATTGGAACGGTTATCGCGGTTAATTAAAACTGGTTGAATCGGTTCGATTAGATGAACTGGTCAAATTGGATTTGACCGGTTATCTCGAATAATCTGAAGGTTGCATATCAAAAGTCGACCAAGTGTGTCAGTCGACACATATGGTGACGATGCGAACCGTAATCGTTTGGTTTTGAACCAAATGATTAAGAAACCGAACCGAATGACCTAACCCACTGAAATTAGAACGATTAAAACTAAATTGAAATTAGAAGTAAAATGTTCTAAACCTGTCTAATACACATTGGATGTGTGTTAGATCGAAGCTTAGTTATTCAATATGGTCAACTGTCAAGACTCGTTTCGTTGTTGGATAGTCTTGCCAAGAGCTTGGTGTCCACAATTACATGAGTAAGGCAGGTAGTAGTGTTGATGGTCTTGCAGTGCTTGACATCAACTATTGCATGACCTAAGAGATTGAATTACTAATTTTTTAAAGTTCCATTTCCTCAACTAAATATCAAGTGATGTTGATGTCTTGCCCAATCTTGTCTACTGTCAAGACTCGTGTCGTTTGTTGGATAGTCTTGGAGTCCTTGGTATCCACTGCAACATGAGTTAGGCAGATGGTCATTGACAGACTTGCAGTGCGACTGTCAATGATCACAAGACATAAGAGATTGGTTTACTTGACTGGGCTGTCAGAATTTCTGGGCCCAGAGACGTCAGAGTGGATGAGACATCGATTGTCTCATCTACGACCAAGAATTGTACTGAGTACAATTAGCAATGGATTGCTTACCTAGATTACTAAACTCTGAGTAATGACGAGTCGTCCACTCAGATTTTAGTGATGTATGGATCTTGGATTATTATATTCATAGAGGAAACGTTGTTTGAATATAATGCGAGTTTTCTTATTGGATAAGATTCCTCATTTCCTGAAATCATAACTAAAATTTTCTTTGATTAAATTTTCAGCCTATGTCTAAAACTACCTTCTCGTTACGACCCGTCCTTGAGCAGGACAAGTTAAATGGGTCAAATTTCCTGGATTGGTATCGCAATTTGAGATTAATCCTCAAGCAGGAGAGTAAGGACTATGTCCTTGAGAAAGCTCTTCCAGAAAGGCTTGGGGCCAATCGCTCGAATGCAGTATATAATGCTTGGAACAAGCATTATATTGATGTGGTAGATGTGCGTGGTCTGATGTTGGCTACCATGAACTCGGACTTGAAGATTCAATACGAGAACATGGAGTCGCCAATAGAGATGATCACCAGCCTGAAACTGAAGTTTCAGGATCTGGCACGAGTTGAGAGATTCCAGTTGGTGAAGTCTCTCACTAGGTGCAGACTACCAGAGGATGTTCCAGTGAGTCCTCATGTCATTAAAATGATGGGTTACGTTGATAACCTGGGGAAACTGGATTGTCCTGTCAGCTTAGAGTTGGCAACTGACATCATTCTGCAGTCACTGCCGTCAAGCTTTGATAAGTTCATTAAGAACTATATCAAGAAAGGCTTAACGAAGACGTTGACTGAGCTGCATGGCATGCTCAAAACAGTAGAGCAAGACATCACAAAGGGTAAAAGATTTGAGAAATCTTGTGTTGGCAAGGGTAGAGGCAGGGCCGTCCAGATTTGGAATCAGGATAAGCCCGTGTCATCTTATAAGCCCAATTCCGGCCCATCTGGTGTTAGAAAGTGCTTCTACTGTAATGAGTATGGGCATTGGAAGAGAGATTGCATTAAATTCTTGGAAGATTCACAAGAGATGAAGAAGATGTACAGTACTTCTTCTTCAGGTATTGTGTTATTAATTCAAGTTCTACATATGTATTGGATACTAGTTGTGGTACTGATATTTTGGAAATATGCAGGGCCTAAGCAACAGTAGAACGTTGAAGAAAGGACAAGTGGAACTTCGTGCCTAGTATGGAGCAATGGTTGCTGCATAAGCCGTAGAGATTCTGCACTTGTAGGAGCCTTTCAAGCTTGGTTTTTGAATTAAGTAATTGCTACCATGTACCTGCTTTATGCAGAGATGTCTTTCATTTTCTTGTAAGAATTTGAATGTTTTTCATTCTGATAAAAGACAAGTTTTGCTCTTTTGACCTTAATGAAATATCATATGGTAGCACCCCTTTTGAAAGGGTTTTATATCTTAAACCAACATACGCTTAAAATAACATAAATATCAAACGGTTTAAGTCTGATGACTTGAACTCGATTTTCCTTAGAATAGTCATATTGACCAAATAGAGTGAAGCGGCTTCAGAAGTTCCATAGTTATGGGCTTCAGGTTCATTTGATTGTAAATCGATTGAGACATGAATTCTGCTTGCTGGGCTAAATGACTAAGGCTTCTTTAGCAGAGCTAAAGAAACGGGCCAGAGGCTCGTTGGGCCTTACACATACTGATGTATGCGGCCCGATGAGCATTAGTGCCAAAGGAAAACTTCAATACTTCATTGACTTATTGATGGCTTCAACAAGTATGACTGTGTTCATTTGATGAGACAAGAGTCAGAATTCTTTGGAATGATCAAAGGAGTTTCATAATGAAATATAGAACCGATTTGACAGAAGTATTGAGATCCTCGATTAGATCGCGGAGGAAAATACTTGAGTCAAGAATTGGGTGATCATTTAAGTGAGTGTGAAGTCATTTCACAGCTCATCTCTCCTGAAAACCTTGAATGGTGTTTCTGAGAGAATGATTCGGATCTTATTGGATATGCTCCGATTAATGATGAGTCACATGAATCTTCCATTATTCTTTTAAAATACACTCTAAAATGAACATGTTTACGTTAAATAAGTTTTCTATCAGAATCAGTGAAAAACACTACATTGGATGTGGACTGGGTGATTTCCAAATATGTTTTTCTGATTAATTGGGATTGCAAGGTTTGTGTAAGGCAGTTGTCATCAAACAAACTTGAACCCAAAACTGATAAGTGCTGCTTCGCTGGTTGTCCTAGGGAAACCGAGGCTTAGTACTTTTGCAGTCAATCCGAGAACAAAGTTTTGTTGTTCGGAACTCTGTTTTCCAAGAAGAACAGTGGGAGTAAAAGTACAGCTCGAAGAAATTCGAGAAACACAGGAGGCTGTTCAACCTGTTGAGGGAGAGCAGCGGTTGGATCTACAGAGTGCTGTAGGATCGACACCTGTGCAGCCTGAAATTCGCAGATCCGAAAGGATCCATCACTAAATTGAGGGTGATTCCTCGTGACCGATTGTCGTGATCCGTTGATCATTGAAAAGTGATGAGCATGCGAAATTCAAAGAAGCGATGGTGAGCCCCAACTCCGAAAAATTGGCTAGTTATGCATGTTAGCTTCACCGGTTGAAGCAAGCATCTTGGAGTTGGAATCTATGTTCTGTTAAAACGTTCAAAGGCTTTGACTCGATCAGGAACGATTAGAAACAGTGCGTTTACAAGTAAACTAGTGGGAGCGTAATTGCAATTATCAAAACTGTACGTTTAGAACATACTTAATCTCATAAACGACGTTCCGACGCTAAAGTCTTATCAAGATTTGGGTCGGAAGTCAAACTTAACAATGGAAATGGGAGAAGCCGTGTAAGATCTTGGAATATGGATCCATTGAGATAGATCAGAAGAACTAATTGGATCGTGTCAGAACCATTATGGTTATAAGGTACTGGACAGTTCCAATATGCATGATTCCAAGAATGACTTCACACCAATGGTCTTATGGCAATAATCTTAGCAAGATGAAGTGTCTTGGACACTGGCTGAGCTAGTATCTATGAGTGTGATTCCTTTTGCTCAAGCAATAGAATCCATCATAAATGCCACGTTGTGCGCTCGTATAGATGCAACTTACGCATATAGCATGACGAGAAGATACCAACATGTTCCGGTATAAATCACTGGACAGTTGTAAGGAATATCCCCAAATGTTTGAGAAACACTAAGGATAGGTTCTAGTTCAACTGAAGAAATGACGATTCTGTTAAGAGTAGTTAGACAGACAAAGATGACTCACGGTTCCCACCTGATTATGTCTCTTTGTCTGTGTAACGGTGCTATCTGTTGGAAAGGATTCCAAGCAGAGGACCGTAGAATAGTGCTCATTAAAGAATAGCGGTGTGGTTTGTTGGAATGGTTCCAAGCAAGAACACCGCAGCATCTCTCACATCCTAAGCACGAGTTGTATACTGTTGATGTAGGTACTAGATATCTGAAGACTTGGTCTTGATTCTAGTGGGAGTTAGTTTAGTTATGATGTTCAGATAAACATGATATGGTCATGTTTATGAAAAACTGACATCAACATTATTTGACTATTGGATAATTAAATAATGGTCCCAAAATAAGTTTATGTCATATTATAGGCCATCAAGTTGAGGACTTGATCATGAAACCCTATAAGTAACAAATGACATAAATTATGATGTGTCCCTAGTCGAAGTTGTTAAAGTGGGACAATAACAACCGCGAGAGACTAGCTTGTGAGGTGACTGTTGACTAAGTTTCATGGAGTCAATGATATGAATATCACAGTCAGTCACATAGATATATGTTGGTGAACATATGATCGGACGTGACCCGCTAATGAGAAGTCTCCAGGATAGTTATATCTGTGTCATGAGAGGTTCTCATTACGACTATTGAGTATAGTCCTTAGACCTGAGTTCATCATGCTTTCTTGCATGTGAATTGGTGCACCTTGACCTTGTCAAACGTCGATCCGTAACTGGCGGCTATAAAGGCACTGCTCAGGTGTATCATGAAGTGTGTAAAGGAACAGGGATGGAACAAGATGGGATTTGTCCCTCCTGAATAACGGGAGACAAATATCTCAGGGCCTATCGAAGATTTTATGCTGAGAAAATGTGTGGCCGCACTCAAACGAACTGTAGTTCAATTGTTTGTTTTGTTCAGCATAGATCAGGAGTTCGATAAACATGATATTGGCTTAATAAGAATGACACTAATCTTGTCTTATGCCAAATCGAGATATAGAGACAAAAAGATTGTATGAATTGATGATTCCAGTACAAGTGGGAGATTGTTGGGATTGTGTCCTGAAATCACACTTGTACTCACTCCTGATAATAGTTGTGTATCGAGATCAATCGTTCGTATAATACTGGTGATTGTAATGCTTTGCTAGAAGCCTCTTGTAATCTGTAAGTTGTAGACTTACTGCCAGTATTATATGATCCTATAGGGTCACACACCTAAGCAATCTGGAAGCTAACATATGGGAATGATCATTTGATAATGATCACGTTGATGTGTATTGGATACACATTGACATAGAGTTTTATGATGTATGTGTCCACCGATACATGAGTGTGTCGATCGATGCAGGCTTTTCGAGAAGGTGTGTCGATCGATGCATATCGGGTTTTGACATAAACGAGTCGGGCTTATCCGACGGTTTGTCATGTCAATTCCAGGTCGATATATAAAGGCTTATATGGTTGACCTGGAGCCCTAGCCGTCACAGGAATTCTCATAGAGAAATGCAGAGACATCGAAAACTCATCCCCGAATCCGGCACTAGCATCCCGGCGTTCCATGTTGTGTGAGTGTGTGCTTGGTAGAGGCGAAGCACTTGATTCGCTACTGATCTCGTTCACCAATCATTCCGCTGTCAGTTCTAGGTAAGAACGAGGTTGGTAATTTCAATATAACGAACCCTAGATCCTAGGGGAACCAACAATGCCAATGATCAATCCCTACAGAATCGTATCCAACTTGCTTAGGTGTGTGACCCTTTAGGTTCACACGATACTAGAAATGAGTTACAACTCATTTGTCATAAGCGGTTTCTAGCAAAACATTATGACTACCCAGTATCACATGAATTGTCCGATCTCGACAATACAACTATCTTTAGAGCAAGTACAATGTGATTTCAGGACACAATCCCAACAAGGAGTTCACCGTTGGTCAACCGGCTGCAATGGTATTTGTCGGTGAATCTACGGTGAAGAGAAAGAGATCACGGCGTGAGATCCGACGAGATCTTGACCGACGATAAGATTTTCCGGCGACAATGGATAACTTCGGCGGCTTCTTTGGTGAGGAGGAGAAGTTCGGCGACGGCGTGGAGAAGGGGAGGATTGCACCGGCGAGATGATGATGAAAGAGAGAGAACCGACAGAGCTAAGGTGGAGACAAGGCGGAGTTTCGCCGGCGGCGACAATTCCGACGACTTTCCGACGACTTCCTCGACGGTGAGGGACGTTTTCCGGCGAAAATTGACGAGTTCCACTCCTATATTTCAGATCTGAAGGTGGCTTGTAGAGATTCACCAAGAATCAAGCCGAAAAATGATAGCTTGGACCGCAAATGGAGGAGAGAGAGCTTCGCCGACGGCTTGGAGGAGAGAGGTCGTGGTTTCTGTTGGCTTTAGGTGGTGGTTGATGATATTGATACAAATATTAATAGGCTATGGATAATTTATAAGTTTTAGTATTAAGAACTCAAGTATATCAATAACTTGGTGAGCAAGTTATTAACCCAAAAAAGAAGGAGAGGTGAAGGTGGTGGTTGGCGTGGAGGAGGCGAGAGGGGAGGTGGCTCACAGTTTTATGGGAAAGTGAAGAGGATTGTGTTGGATGTGTTTTTCTTACTTTTGTTTTGAGTGAATATGATAGGAGGAAGAAGGTTTTATATAGCCAAGATCATGCATGAAGGTTCATGTACCAAAGGCAAGGGAGAATGAATCGAACTTATCTCTTGACACCTAAAGGGTTTACATGTAGACATCAAAAAGAGATGAAATGCACTTGGAGATCAAGGGGAGATGAATTTCCATGTATCCATTGAACTTTTTTTTATTATTCAATGAATCTTCCATGCTTGTGACACATGAGCCATTATGTGGCAACTCCATAATCACCTTCTAAAAGATTAGTTGAATCTGAATCTCCCAATAAGAACCAGCCACGTGTCCAACTGGTGAGTGCCACGTGGCACATGACAACTCTGAGCTCATTTTCTCCGATATTTCCCAAAATCTCTGAAACGACTCCAAACTCCATTTTTAATTTCTCCGATTCTTTAAAATACTCTCCATATTTTTCTTAGTCCCTTTCGTCTTTCTGTAGCTCTCAAAACGTCAAGAAAGTATTTTCCGTTTTTTCTGGTTTTGTCGGTTTCCATTCCCGACAATCTGTAAAACCATTTAAAATTCTGATTTCAACGCCCTCCATCCTCTAAGAAATTTCTTTAATTAAAAATAAGGTTACTTGGCCTGTTATAACTCCTCGACTCCATTTTGGTAAAATTACCAAAATACTCTTATGTTCCTGAAATTCCAGAAATGTGTGCTGGTGACTTTCCGTTGATTTGTAACTTTCCGTTAACCAATCTTGAGATAGGGTATTACACGAGGTCAAGCTTTGTTTTCCTCCACATGATATATCATGGTTTTTCTAGGTTTTCAACCATGATATAGTTGTGTATATTAAGTCTTTAACCTGGTTTTTCGAGTCTATTGAGTCTTCTACAGGTAAGCTTGCGTTTGGAGCAAAGAGCAGGATTATAGGACATTTCTGGTGATTTGAACAGAGAGCTGAAGTTGGTGTCTCGGCCACGAGTGGATGTCGACCGACACCCAGCTTGGTGTCGGTCGACACTGGGCGCGACAGAGTCTGATACGCCAAGTTGAAGATGACTTTTGAAGAATTTCGAAAAGATACAGAAGTTTCCCCTAATTTTAATCTAGCCCCAAAACGTGTTTAGGAGTTTAATTAGGTTTTCAGACTCATTATCATTTTATCTTGTTCTTACTTTTGTTCCTTTTTGGAGATTGAGAGATTTGTGCCAAGGGTCTGTTCTTGCTACTTGTAACCTTTGAGAGAAGGATTTCGAACCCCTTTGCTTATCTATTCAGTCTTTTTGTTTTCTATTCAATGATGTGTTGTTATTCTGATAATATGTCTGAGTAGTAACCTAGTTAAATTTAGGAATTCTCATAGGGTTTTATGCATGTTTAGATAACTGATTAATTGGATTCTAAACCTATTCGTTCATCACCTAAGTTGTGCTTAATACTGAATTCTGGACTGATCACCTATGATTTAGATCTGAGATAATTAACTTAGCACGAGAGTATGAGTTATAATCTGAATAAACTTAGTGTGAGCAATTTGACTAGATACAAAGAGATTTGGTTTAGGAGAATTGTGAACCGAAGAACCAGTTATTAATGCTTGTTTAGAACTCTAGGATCACAAAGAGATTTGGATCACTAGGTTGCTAGATATAGAAACAATCTCATCGAGAGTTGGATTGTTTATCATTGTGTTTCTAGTTCTTGAACTCGAGCTTAATCTGAATCCGGTTAGTTAAATGTCTGGCAATGTGTAATTCCCGAGAACTTCCTAAGTCTGACGCCTTTCTCCCATTGAAAACACTTCTAAGTTTGCTTGCTTTAGTTTATTGCTTTCTCTTGGTTGGCTTAGCTTAACTGAAGAACATATAATATGTCGTGTGAAACTTGAGTCCTTGTGGATACGATACCCTGAAATACTACATTCGCATAACTGTGCACTTGCAGTATAATAGGGATATTTCTTGACCTATCAAGTTTTTGGTGCCGATAGATTTTGTTTTAAGGTTTAGTCTAAGTTGTTTTATTTCTTTGTTACTCACATTCTCATGTTTGGCTCGTTTTCGTTGTTGCAGGAGTCGACAGAAGCACTCATTGTCGACCGACACCAAACCAGTGTCGCCCGACACTCCTCACGGATTTCATCTTTGAGAACAGTGTATGCCAAGTTGATACACCCGAAGCAACTTGAATGAAGAACTTGTTAACCTCAGGCTTGGGGAGCTAGCTAAACTTGAGAGAACAAACAGAAAGGCACAGAGATCTTCAAGGATGATGAACAATCGTTTGATCTTGAGACCAGATGCTGAAGGAGTTCTGAGAGACCAACAGAACAACCCATATAATGATCAGGGGCAAAGGATTGATGCCCAAGGGCATGTGATCCCTGAACCTGAGCAGCCTTAAGGTGAGAGGCAGATGGTCAATCCTGGAGCTAATGGACATCCACCTAATCCTCATGCGGCTGAGAGGACTCTTGCTGACTACAACTGACCCGATGAGTTCTATGCTAACCGGTCAGCAATTGTACCTCCTCCTTTTGAGAGGAATGAGTTTGAGCTCAAGACTACCTACTATGCACTACTGAGGCAGCATCCTTTCCATGGTCTCCCGCATAAACAACCCATGGACTACATTGAGGATTTTGAAGCATTCGTCTTTGGGATGAAGCACAATGGAGTGGGTTATGACTTCCTTTTCCTCAAGCTTTTCCCATATTCTCTTGTTGGAGAGGCTGCAGCTTGGCTTAAGAAACTTCCATCTGGGAAGTTAACTACTTGGGATGCAGTGAAGAGAGAGTTCATGCGACATTTCTATGATGATGCTCGCTCCGATCAGCTCAGACATGACCTCTTGACATTCACTCACGGACCTACAGAGCCGCTGAAGTCAGCTTGGGTAAGGTTTAAGATGTACCAACGAGACTGTCCCCATCATGGATTCTCTGAAGTTCAGCTGCTATCCATTTTCTTCAGAGGTGTGGATCTCTGGTACCAGCTGCGTTAGATGCTGCCAACAATGGTAACTTCAACACAAAGACTCCTGAGCAGGCTAGGATATTGATTGAGAACTTGGTGAGCAGCAACAGTACCAAGACTGCAGATCAGAGAAGGAAAGATTCTGGTGGAAAAGTTGATCATCTGCAGATAGCTGAGATGAAGAACAAGCTAGATACTGTTCACAGCTTGTTGACTAGAAAGAAGCATGTCCACTTTGCTCAAGATGTTGAAGAGTTTGGACATGAAGAAGGCTGCACAGAAGAAGATGTGAACTACATTAGTGGTTCTGGATTCCAAGGAAACAGGTTTGGGAATCAACAAAGCAACAAGTTATTTACTGGTGGACAGAAGAGTGCTTTCACAAGCAATTAAAACTCTTATGGATATGGTCAGAAGGCTGGTTACTAGAAGCCTTTTCAGCAGAACAACTCTTATCAGAGAACCTATGGATCATTTTCCTATCAGACACCTCCCGCTACCAATGCTCATGAGAGTAAGCTGGAAGCTATGATGGAGCAGTTGCTGGAAGGTCAGACAAAGACTACTGTGGATTTCAACAAGAAGTTAGATGCTGTCTACACTGAGCTGAATGGAAAGTTCGAGTCTTTGAGCACACATATGAAGCAACTAGATACACAAGTAAACCATATTTTAAGCTCTGTTAAGGGAAAGAATGTTCAGAACACCCACATCAATGCTTGGTCAGTTCAGGTTGAGGATGGGCTGAATCAAGGAGAAGGATTTGAGTTTAAGACTGCTGAATTTGTTACTGATGGTCAAAAATCCGAAGCTGAAATCTCAACGTCGACCGACACTGCTCTTGGCGTCGGTCGACACCCATCGAGTTCTCACGACGAACGGAAATCGACCTTAACATATTATGGAGTCGATGTCGAAGAAAAGTTGGCTAATGTCGACCGACATCAATCCAACATCGGTCGACACCGTGGGCGAGAGGAACCAACTTCACCAACATCTTGTGGCATTGCTGAAGATAAGGTCTACCACCCTTAAATACCTTTCCCTAAGGTGGTTGTGAAGTCTCAACATGAGCTTGATGCAACCAGACACCTGGAAGTGATGGACAAGAAGTTGAAAGAAAATCCACAAGCTGATGTTTTGCCCTATCATCCTTATATACAGAGATACATGGAGAAGATGATGCCCATGGACGAGGATTTGAAGGACTGGGTAATAGTGCTTCCTAAACGAGTCAGTGACGTGTTGTTTAATCAGATTCTTAAGAAGCTACCGGATCCTGGTGTATTTGTGCTGGATTGTTCTATCTTCGAGGATAGCTTCGAGCGTTCCTTGTGTGATTTAGGAGCTGCTGGAAATCTCATGCCATACTCTGTGGCAGAAAGATTGGGGATGACAGATTTTGCACCCACTAGGATCTCTATAATCCTAGCTGATCATTCAAGGAGGATCCCAGAAGGAGTCCTTTAGGATGTCTCTGTTAGAGTTGGGAACTACTTAGTCCCAACTGACTTTGTGGTGTTGAGGTACGATAATGAACCGGATGATCCTCTGATACTGGGAAGACCCTTTTTAGCTACTGCTGGAGCGAGGATCGATGTGAGGCATAGTCTAATTGATCTCCACCTGGAGATGAACCTCTGCACTTCAAGATGGATATGCTGCGAAAACCTGCTGTTGACGGTCAAGCCTTTAGCATTGAGCTGGAGCCAGAAGCTCAGACTAGTGCGGTTTCAGATTCTGATCTTGGAGAGAAGAAGATGGTGGTTTCTCAAGTTTACACTCTAACATCTTCAAGGCTTGCAACTGCTCATAAGCAGAAAGCTCCAAACATCAGGACTCCACAAAATCAAAGGTATGCGTCTTCACAACTCTGTTTTACTAACTTCATTGCTATGAATGCAGGAGAACATCTCATTCCTTCTTTCCTTAGACGATCTCACGCTGAAACTGCTTACTCTCCGCCATAGATGAGGAAACTTTCGCAGAGGCACTCACAGCCTCTGTCGAAACCACCGGGAGTCTAATCTCCCACCAAAGTCAAGATAATGACTAAAAACAAGCGCTGAGTGGGAGGCAATCCACTAGTAAGTTGTATATAATAGGATTTTTGGTCTTGCAATTTGATTTCTTTTGTTTTTGGTGTTTTTGTGTCAATTCCCGTAGTATCAGTAGCACTGAAAGGTCAGTGTCGGTTGACATTCACTTGATGTCGGTCGACATCGATCTCGAAGAAGTTTCAAGCACGAACGATAATCGACCGTGGTCGATTTCCAGAAGTCGACTTGGTGCAGAAAGGTAAGTGTCGACCGACATTAACCTCAGTGTCGGTCGACATCGATGAAATCGAGGTAAGTTCTCTTAAAATCTCGCGACCCGACTCTTCTTCTTTATTTCTCTTCTCGCCGAAAATCCTCCAAAAATCGCCATCTCCTTCGTTTCTTCACCGTTTTCGATGATTCAAAGCTCCATTCCACTTGTTTTTTCGTGCTCTATCCATTTCTAGTATCCATTTAATCGATCTGCAAAGCTATGACTCTGAATCTCCAATTTTCAGTTCGTGTTCAAAGGAAGAAAGCTTCGAATTTGGATCGATTTTTTGATGCTTAGGACGAGTTAGTAGTGGAATGTGATTAGTTTTGATGCTGTGGATTATTATATGGACTCAATTTATGAGATTATGATGCTGCAAAAATCGGATTGTTGAACCTCATGCTCGTGTGTCTGTGTGTTCATGTTGCAGATGAGGCCCTCCCTGAACCAAGGAAAACGACCACGAAGATCCGCTGACACCGATACTTCTGGCCCATCATCGCAGCCACTCGACACTGCTGACGCTCAGAACTAGGCTTCTTGGCCAAGAATGGAAAAGAGGAGGTTCTGTGTCACCTGCTTTGCAGACAAGCATGGGGTAGAAGTGAAGAAGCGCGCATGCACCCACGGGCCACTGGGATGATTATGACAGCTTGTTCTACAACGTTTGGTGTAGCGTCAAGATCGAGCCCACATGGCTTCCTTGCATCACGACTATGAACAAGCTGAAGATACGGTTAGATGTCTTGCGAGTTATACGGACGATTGGTTTGGGTACGATCTGTACCAAGTACTATGATTTGTACGAGGAGCTGGTCAGACAGTTCATGGCCATAGTCCGTGTTTACTACACCAATGATCTGGTGAGGAAGGCTTCCGAAGGGACATTGACCTTCATGGCCAAGGGCAGGAGGTACAGGCTCAGCCTCCAGGAGCTATGCGACATATACGAGTTTGACAGGACGAGAGAGAGAGTCAGTTTTCCTGTGCACTGGCCCGATGTGCAGCTTTTTGGCAACATTTTGGCACCAGAGTGTACGATTCCCAGACCACCATATAGACCATTGTGCGCCATCCGGTTCTGCGGTACCTGGTCCGAGTGTTTGCCAACACTATCTTGTGTAAGATGGAGCCTGGGATGATGAGGATTGCTGAGCTGTTTTTGCTTTATCTTGGGATTGGTAGCAGTGTTGATGTCAGTGAGTTTGAGGACGCTCATTTGGTAGCAGATGTCAACATGGGAGCTATTTTTGCTCATCATTTGGAGACCTTGAAAGCGACGAAGCCTTTCACTGGGAAGGCGACCAAGACGGAGATGGTCGAGAGTCTTTTAACTCCCATTTTTGACCACTTTGGGCTCGACAAGAGCCAGATGACCATTTGCACCAAGAGGCCTACCATGAACTTCACACATCTGAAGAGCATGCAATGGGTCAAGGGATACGTCAATGGCTGGAAGTTCTTGTGGCGTTTCCATGACATATATGGCGTCGAGCGCCTGTTTCCCCTTCCTGAGCTCAAGCTCACAGGCATCACCAACGAGCCTCTCTCACTCTCTTTTCAGCCTATGTGGAGCTTTGTCGAGGTGTACCGCTTTGCTCCACTGTACTTAGAGGAGCTTCTTCTGGAGCTGCTGCCTCTGCTGATGAGCATGAGGTTGTTCATGCTGATGATCCAGATGAGACCTATGGGTTTCCCGAGCTTCCAGGACCAGCAGAAGACATGCCACCAGGGCAGTTTCAGAAGTGGGCAGCATGTGTTCTCAATGGCATTTGGAAGAAGGTTCACAGCATGTCTTGTCAGCGCTCACAGCGCGTTCACCACCCGCAGCCACCACAACGCGCACCAACACAAGCACCTGCCTATGTGAGCTCAGAGGATGAGGAGATAGAGGAGGATGCTGACTCCGAGAAGATGGATGATGGAAACTCTCCAGTCTTCTAGACATTTGCTGCTGATTCTGCGTTTGTTTTTCTTTTTCCTTTCTCTTGAGTCATTTTGATGTTTCTTTTGAGTCAGTCTGTCAGTCTGGTCTGTTTGGAACTTTGACTATTTGAGTTTATGCATCACCGTTGTTGTTTTTGATGCGATTTTGAGTGATTTAACGCAGCTAATAGGTGAGGAATTGAGTGCTAACTCATGAACTTAACCACGGCCGATTTGAACATCACTGGGTATGATCACACGTACCTGATGTCGGGCGACACTAAGCTTAGTGTCGGTCGACATCACTCGTATTCAGGTTCGGATTTCTAACTCAAAAACTCTATGGTTCCAGATTGATTTCTTCCGAACCCAAGCTGCGATTGCACTGGGGACAATGCAGTCTAAGTGTGGGGGAGGTGGTTACTGACATTGTGTTTTGTTTTCTTAGAGTCAGTCCCTTGTTTTCAAAATGGTTTTATTGGGTCAAAATGTGTATGAAACTAGGATTTTTCGAGGAAATTTTTCGCTGGAACAGGAACTAAGTGACCATTGGACAGACTTGCGGCAGTTCTATGACTATTAGAAAACCCCAAACGGATCAACTTACCAAGGACACCCATATCTAACCAGGTATTCAGAGGATCCATCACTAACTTCACCTATAATCCTGACTTATTTTCTCACTTAGGGGCTTGATAATCTCTGGATCGAATTCCTCTGATGTGTTGACACATCCTATGATCCTGTTTGAGTATGGTTCCTGATTTTACCCTCCTTTGAAAGTAAAAAAAAAAAGATTAAAACTGCGGATAAGGTAGTAGCTTCGAAGTGGTCACGGGAGTGGTAGAGACCCCTATTACCTCATGTGCATCCATGGAAACATGTCCAAAGTTACACCCCGAATAAAAAGGGAAGAGCACTGATAGAAAAAATAAAATGACACCCAGTGGAGAAAACTCAGTGCTAAGGGAGAAGGGAAAAGAAAGGAACCAGAAACCGACAGTTTGGTGGTCAATACTGACTGAGTTGAGTCCATGTGTCCTATGATCAATAATCCCTCTGTGAGACTGCACCTAATGGTATACAGAGGTTAGTGTGGTGAACTTGAATACCCTAATCTGATTGTGGAGTTTACTTGGAACAATTGCTAAGTGTGGGGGAAGTATATTGTGGTCTTGATATCTGTAGAAAAGTTTTCAGTGGCTTACTTAGTGAATGTGAATGCGAAAGTTCCTAGGACGAAATGAGTTTCTGAGTTTTCAAACCTCTTTCTTATGCTTTAGTTCTTTTACTTGCTTGAGGGCAAGCAAGATCTAAGTGTGGGGGAGTTGATATATCATGGGTTTTCTAGGTTTTCAACCATGATATAGTTGTGTATATTAAGTCTTTAACCTGGTTTTTCGAGTCTATTGAGTCTTCTACAGGTAGGCTTGCGTTTGGAGCAAAGAGCAGGATTATAGACGTTTCTGGTGATTTGAGCAGAGAGCTGAAGTTGGTGTCTCGGCCATGAGTGGATGTCGACCGACACCCACCTTGGTGTCGGTCGACACTGAGCGCGACAGAGTCTGATATGCCAAGTTGAAGATGACTTCTGAAGAATTGCAAAAAGACCCAGAAGTTTCCCCTAATTCTAATCTAGCCCCAAAACGTGTTTAGGAGTTTAATTAGGTTTTCAGACTCATTATCATTTTATCTTGTTCTTACTTTTGTTCCTTTTTGGAGATTGAGAGATTTGTGCCAAGGGGCTGTTCTTGCTACTTGTAACCTTTGAGAGAAGGATTTCGAACCCCTTTACTTATCTATTCAGTCTTTTTGTTTTCTATTCAATGATGTGTTGTTATTCTGATAATATGTCTGAGTAGTAACCTGGTTAGATTTAAGAATTCTCATAGGGTTTTATGCATGTTTAGATAACTGATTAATTGGATTATAAACCTATTCGTTCATCACCTAAGTTGTGCTTAATACTGAATTCTGGACTGATCACATATGATTTAGATCTGAGATAATTAACTTAGCACGAGAGTGTGAGTTATAATCTAAATAAACTTAGTGTGAGCAATTTGACTAGATACAAAGAGATTTGGTTTAGGAGATTATGAACCGAAGAACCTGTTCTTAATGCTTGTTTAGAACTCTAGGATCACAAAGAGATTTAGATCACTAGGTTGCTAGATATAGAAACAATCTCAGCGAGAGTTGAATTGTTTATCATTGTGTTTCTAGTTCTTGAACTCGAGCTTAATCTGAATCCGGTTAGTTAAATGTCTGGCATTGTGTAATTCCCGAGAACTACCTAACTCTGACGCCTTTCTCCCATTGAAAACACTTCTAAGTTTGCTTGCTTTAGTTTATTGCTTTCTCTTGGTTGGCTTAGCTTAAATGAAGAACATATAATCTGTCGTGTGAAACTTGAATCTTTGTGGATACGATACTCTGAAATACTACATTCGCATAACTGTGCACTTGCATTAGAATAAAGAATAATCTTGACCTATCACCACGCTAGCCAGCAGCTTCACGGCGGTTCTTCCGACGAGTGATGCGTGTGTTTGCATGCTTTTCTTCACGCTGGAGTCGACACGTGGTGGTCTTATTTTCAGCCTTTGTTTATGTAAACCTGAGTTGCTCGATATTTTTATTGTACCGGACTTTGATCCACTTGTATGTTTAGATCTTGGTCCATAAATTCTACACTGTTTGACAAAAAAAAGGAACACAACGGTTGAACAGGAAAAAATAAATCAAAACCCTAAGCTGATGATGACTCACGGAAGCCAAGGCCGGGAATTTCGTCGAACATTTGGGCTGCGTTTTGAAGTTTTCCGAATGGCGCCTTTTGCCTAAAACCTTTTACCTTCCCTCCCTCTCTCTTCACAGAGATCTAACTTTTCTTACTCCCATGTTTGGCACTCCGTCTTCCTCGCCGGCGTTCGGCACTCCGTCGTCCACACCGATGTTCGGTGCGTCGTCAACACCCGCCTTTGGTACGCCTTCGTCTTCCCCGGCGTTCGGTACCCCATCAGCCACGCCGACTTTCGGTACACCATCAGCGACGCCGGCTTTCGGTACACCGTCAGCCACGCCGGCTTTCGGTACACCGTCCATATCTTCCTTCTCCTCAGGCGGATTTGGCTCCTCACTATTCTCTACTCCGTTTTCATCCCAACAGCCACAGCAACAACAGCAGCAGCAGACCTCGCTGTTCCAGCAACCGGCATCTTCTGGTTTTGGTTATCAGTCATCGTTCAACACGGCACAGCAGACGCCTTTCCCAAATGCGCAATTGACTACTCAGATGGCTCCCGTTGCTCCCATTCCTTTCTCTCTCGCCGATCGTGATGTCCAGGTTTGCTATTTTTCCACACTCACTCCTTTCGTTTCTTGCAAGTCCAGATCTAAATTTAACCTAGTTTTTACATTGATTGAAAAGCATATTGTCTATTACTCGCGTTTGATTTAGGCCATCATTGAAGCGTATAAGGAAGATCCGACGAATTCTAAGTATGCTTTTAAGGTTAGTTTGGGTTGAAAATCCTGAGTTTCATATTTGTGCGGAGATGTATCTGTTTAAGTTAACTGTTGTTTCCATTTGCCTGCAGCATCTTTTGTTCAGTGTGACTGAGCAACAGTACCGAGTGAAGCCTGCAGCTGTATCAGATGTGAGAATCTTCTCGATCTTTTCTACCATATCATGGAAATGTGCAGCTTTCTTGTGTATAATGAATGTTATTAATCAGTTTTCTTGGTTTCTAAATGATTTCTCTGAGAGGATTCCTTGTTTTGGTGTGTAGATAATGTGGGCAGAGGCCATGAGCAAACTTGAAGGCATGGATTCGTCAGAGAGGGAGCGCCTGTGGCCTCAGCTTGTGCAAGGTTTTAAAGATCTTTCTCAGCGCCTTAAGGTTGATTTCATCTATTGCCTCTGCCTTTTTTTGTTTAGTGGGTTTAGGTGCCTTGTCCATATGTGAGAAAGTGGGTTTTTGTGGGGTGATTAAGCAATTACTGTTTTGTTTTTTTTAATTGACATCCAATGTCCAATGATATGAGAAGAAATCATTCATTCAGCTTGCGTGACAAATGAATCTTGACACTCTTTTCGTTGTGTGCCTACAGCTTCAAGATGAAGTTCTCGTCTCAGATAGGGAAAGAATTAAAACAACTCAGAGTAACGTTAAAATGGTGACTTACCATTTCTCCTCTCTCTCTGTGCCTCTCATTTTTTTTTGTTACTGGATAATCATCTAACAAGAAATTGTTTGATTTTGATTATACAGCTTCAGAGACATTTGCAAGCACATACCTTTCCATCTATTGAAAAGTTGAGACAGAAGGAGCAGAATCTCCAAAGACGCATGTTGAGGGTGAGAGAGAAATCATCACATTGAAAGATCTTACCTCCTTAGATTACACTCAAAAGCAGCTATATTTACTCTTGTGTCTTGGCTTGTGTGCTTGAAGGTGATGAGGATAATAGAAGGATTAGAGGGGAAGGGTTTCCGGTTACCCTTGACAAAAGGAGAGGCCGAACTGTCTGAGAAGTTAACTGGAATAACAAGACAGGTCTGTTTCTTTTTTTTAATATTAAAAATCATACCTATGCGGTTTACAAAGTTTGACGCAGAAAAAGGATGTGGAGATTCTCAGGTGAAAGGTCCTGGAGCAGAGCTTTCTAGGAGGGTGCAAAGTCTGCAGGCAATATCTCGCGCTCAAGTAAATTCATTTGGTGGTGGTAGCTCCATTTATCTCCCGGGATCAACTAAGATAGACGAGCAGAGCCTGATTGATATGCAGGAGGTATGAGATGCGACACATATTTTGTGCTTGCTTGTTTTCACCAAATCATTATTAATCTATGAAATGTTTGGGGCTTTGTGAACAGGTATTGCAACAGGAGACAGAAGCCATAGGAAGGCTTGGGAACGTATTGAAGCGAGACATGAGGGATATGGAAATCATGGTGGCTGAAGATACAGAAATGACTCAAGACTAGCTTCTAATGTCTCATTTCCTTTACTATCGGATTCGCTGAGACACGATATGCTAGCTTTGAATTTTAACATGTACCTAGCAACTGAGGCCTGAGCTATAAAATCTTGATGTATTGTGATTTCTTTTTCTCTTAAGTCTTTGTAAGAGATTTCCTTACTTTGTTCACTAACACTCGTGGTAAGATTTGAAGTTCAGGTTGCAAATGTTGGTAATCAAATTCGGTTACTAAAATAGAGGGTACTCTTTTTGAAGTTTGGTTTTGCAGAAAATGGGTAAATCTCATGATGTATTGTAATTTTTTAGTTTTATACCAAGTTTTGATCAAAGGTGAACCAAAAGGAAGTATTGACTCTGGAGAGGATTGCGATAAGGAGATCTTTTATCCCTCTTCTTGTTCATCTTATATACAAGATATTTATCTCTCTTTTTCGTCATATATATCCTTTTCATTAAATCAAATTTGGTCGAACATTCCGGATTTCTTGTGGAATTCTGAAATTCGACTGTTCTTGACTTGCAAGGATATCGGCACAGACATTTTTCGTACGACTGATATATGATAAACTAACGCTCTCGAATCTTGTCTATGGTATCTAGTTCGGATCTAAAGCTTGGCCACTCCAACGGTTCCTCAAGCATTTTTACTAGATTCGCACAGTCTATCTCGAAGTTTACACGAAGGATTCCCTTATCGCATAGGCTTTCCATCGCCCAAAAAAGTCCATCCAGTTCGGCATGAAGAGCTGGTAGGCTTTGTCTACATCCTTTTTCTCCGGCTAAGAACCAACCCATGTTATCCCTAAGGCACCATGCCAATCCACTAACCGTACCATGGTTGACCCATGATGCGTCAATTTGGCAGATAGGGTTGGGGTGGGTTTCAGGAGGTTGTTATGTCCATGTTACCGTTGCGGGATCTTCCAATTCCACCTCACATTCTTTTTGGTTGGCTATCCTCCAACTTTCCGCGTCTAAAGTGGCATGTTGTAGAGTATCCACTACTAATCTATCAATTCCATTGAAAACTTTTTAATTTCTTGCTTTCCATATGAAACAAATGGTCCAAGGAAAGTTGTCTCTTTGTGGCATATGTATGCCCATTTCTTTTGTTCTCTAAAACAGGAAGTCCATGTTTCGGTATAAAGATGAACTCGGGAAGCAACTGGAAGGGACATATAGTCTAATAAGGCCCACACCTGTACGGTTGGGGGACACTCAAATAAGAGATGATTGATGGTTTCTTATGGAGCACCACATCTGGGACAACTCTTATACGTGCCGATGTGTCGGTAGGCAAGGCGTTGACATGTCGCTACACATCCTGATAAGGCTTTCCACAAAAAGTGTCGAAGCTTCACGAGGGTCTAATCTTCCACACATGACTCTTTAAGGGGGTTACTTGGCCCTAGCACCTCCTGATTGGCTAGGGCCAGATTCGTCTTACGAAGAAGCTTGTACCCTGATTCACTATGTATGCTCATGAAGTAGTATGATTCCAATGTAGCCATCCAAAGTGAGGTTACAGGAAGGTCTTAACCCAAGGATTAACGGTACATCCTCAGGGTGGAATAGTTCTCGTATCATGGGTTCGTCCCATTCGCTTGTTCCTCGTCTTATCAATTGGTGTACCGTAAGGTCTGGGTCTCTTGGCCCCATTGGGTCAGCCCCTCTCGGCATTCGAGCCAGAATGTCTGGGATCCACTGTTTGTCCCACACTCTAGTATTACATCCCGATCCGATCCTCTTTCTTAAACCTAGTTTCAGGACGTCTCTTTCAGCCATAATACTACACCATTCATATGACGGTGAGTATACCCTGTGTTCATCCAGTGGGTCGAAATTCCTATAGTATCGTTCTTTTAGGACTCTCGCAAGGAGGGAATGTGGGTATTCGATCAAGCGCCACGTCTTTTTAGCCAGAAGGGCGGGGTTAAGTTCGTGTAGTTCTTGGAAGCCGATGCCTCCCATATCTTGTGGTATACAAATATTATCCCAACGATCCAATGGAGTCCTCTACTATTTTGTTTCGAGCTCCACCAGAAGTTTGAGATAACACTCCTTAGTTTGTCAATGATGCCATTCGGAATAAGAAAGCGCGACATCGTGTATGTCGGAACGGCTTGTGCCACATATTTGATATGTACCTCATTTCCTCCTTTAGAAAGTAGGCTAGCAGATCAAGTGCCAACCCGATTGTTGAGTCTATCTTTCACAAAGCATAATACTTTCTTTTTTGAATTGCATACCTGTTCAGGAAGTCCTAGGTACATACCCATACTCCCTTCGTTTGTAATACCAATCAAGAGCTTAATTTCTCGTCGAGTATCGGGTCAACTCTTCTCCCGAAGATAGATGAGGATTTCCCGGGGTTTAAATGTTGACCCGATGCCTCTCCATAAATACGGATAATTTTCCAAGATCTTGGTACTCTGTTGAATATTCGCTCTACAGAAGAAAAAGCTATCATCTACAAATAGGAGATGTGAGACGGTAGGGCTGACTCTAGCGATTCGTAAACCTGAGATTCTTTTTTCCTCTTCCACTCCATTAAGAAGAGAGATAAGCGCATTTGTACATAGGATGAAAATGAAGGAAGATAATGGGTCCCCTTGTCGGAGACCTCTGATGGGTTTTATCCTGCCCCTTGGTTCTTCGTTTATCCGGACCTAGTATGAAACCGAGGAGACGCAAAACATCAGTAGATCAACCCATTTCGTTGTGAAGCCAATCTTAATTAAGAGTGCTCATAAGAAATCCCATTATACTCTATCATACGCTTTGCTCATGTCCGTTTTTATCTGTAATGAGGCTTTGAATATTATTCCATACGGTGTACCCCATCTTGATACCACTATTTCCTCAAATCCACGTTTTCTAAACATCTTTTTATCAAATATGAAGTTTTTCCTCCGATGTCGGATCACCGATTGTACTCTTGCTAGAACTGGCCGATGATCAGAACCCCATATTTTCAAGTACTCCACAATAGTGTGGGAAAAGAGATAGTGTCATTCATCATTCCCGACGGCCCTATCTAAACGACATTTGACCTTTCCTGATCTTCGTTTTCCCACCCATGGAAGCAAATTTACTTTGTGTGGAAAGTCGATCATTCCACAGTTCTCGAGCATCGTATGAAAAGGAATGAACGGGGATTCTGCTCTCTGTCTTCCTCATTGTTTTCATGATTTCCGGTGATTTTATTGAAATCTCCTATCATAAAGCAGGCATTGTGCCGATTGAGGCTCATCCTCGTAAGTCGTTCCCTTACATTTTCTCGGTATTCAACTACCATATTACTATAAACGAACGTCATATAGACTTTATGGCCCTCAAAGGTAGATTCAATATCAATCATATGCTCGTCCGAGTAAGAGATAACTACTTTTGGACCATTCATATAAAAAAGGGCAAGGCCCCCGCTTCGACCTCTCGGTTCCACGGTAAATACATGATCATAGCCAAAAGAAACTTGCAACTTCTGCAGAAAATAACGAGATTTTTTTTGTTTCCGATAAAAATAAAAAACTAGGTAAAAAACATTTATGAAGTTCTTCAAGGTGTTCTCTGGTTAGGTCGGCTTCCTCCCCCTAACAATTCCATGTGATCACATTCATGGGCAGTTTTTGGCTTGCTTCGGGTCATTTGGGCCAATTGGGGCCTAAGCAGAATTATTGTTTCCAAGGATTTTATCCTTAGCAGTTCCACGATTAATCTTCTTCGTTGAGCTTATGCCAGGCCCAACACTCTTCCCCTCCTTTTTTTTTGACTTTGGTGACACACGGCCCATTAGCAGGTTTTTGTTCTTCGATCCAAAGCCTTTGATTGCTGGGCTTCCTGGAACTTTCTTCTTCCCGGTGCCTGAATTTTTTTTCCAATCGCCAGTTTCTCTGCCTCCGGGATTATCACGTCGAACTCCGCCGGATTGGCCACTGCTTCGTTATCCACTTCCATCAGAAAGGTCATATCCTCCACCATTTGCGCCGTTTTCTCAACATCGGAGTCGTCTAGGTTGTCTAAAAGCATCCCGTCATCCATCAGATTTTCCATGAAGGGAACCTTCCTCATCCAATAGATCATCCGCATCCATCCAATCATCTCCATCCATGATCACATTTCCTGGAAACAGTTCGTCATCCTCGTTGTTATTCTCCGGTGATTTAGCCTTTAATCTGTCGTTAAAATTGCCGTAAGCCAGCTCTGGGTTCACGTTTTGTTCCTAGAAGAGGAGGAGGAAGAAGAGAATTATCTCCCTTTTAAGTGGAGCGAAATAGAAGAAAAAATATTCGGTTTAAAGATTGCGAGGTCCAACTCATATGGTCCTCATCTTTTGTTTGCGGATGATAGTTTATTTTTCTGCAAACCAGTCGTCCGAGAAAATGCCAAAATCTTAGATATTATTAGAGTGTAGATCAACTCTTCGGGGAAACAACTAAGCCCAAAAAAATCACCGGTCCTTTTGAGAACAGAGTTGATCATAGCACCTTTTGTGCTATAAAGAATTATATTGGTATTACCAATGAAGGGGACATGGAGATGTACAATGGGTTCTCCGGAAAAATATGCGATCGAAGAAGAAAGTTTTTGGATTTGTACAAGACATGATGTAGGCATGAGAATTCGGGTATTCGGTTCAGTTTTGGATAGGAACCGTTCGGTTTTGGATATTTTGGTTCTAGAGATTTATGACCCATCAAGTATTTTATAATTTTTGGTTCAGTTTCGATTTGGTTCCGGATATCCATAGAAAGAGAAAAAAACATGACCAAAAAAAAGAAAAAAAATAATTAATTAGGTGTACTAGTTTATAACACCACATGCAATGCCCACTAATGAGCATTTTAATGAATTTTTTTTTGAGAAAAAGAGTAGTTAAAGGCCCACAGCGAAAACAAAAAGGAAGAATTTTTGTAGAGTCTTGGCTATAAATAGTTTTTTCTTTTAAAATTTACCATCTCAAACAATTGGGCGTACTAAAATCGGTGGCTCATATGTTTATATATATTATGGGTTATGTCTAGTATATATGTATATATATTTTCGGGTATTCGGGTACCGATCAAGTATCATTTCGGTTCCAGGTATTACCCATTACCCACAGTTATAAAATAAATTATCTATTGGATAAATGCTATATAACCATATCGGTTTTGGGTTGGTCCATTTCGGTTCGGTTCCGGTTCGGGTAGTCGGTTCTGATTAAAATGCCCAGGCCTAACATGATGAACAATTGGATTAGCACATGGTCCGCAAATTCCTCTCAAAAGGTGGGAATAAGTTCAAATAAAATCAGTTGTCCAAATTATTCCGACTTATGTTATATCGGTCTTTCTTCTCCCCGAAGGTATCATTGATAAATATAGGAGTGTGGTTTCGAACTTTTGGTAGAGCTCTAAACAGAGTAGTGCGGGTCTTCACTGAATTTCATGAGACAATATTTGTATTCCCCGAGACAATATTTGTATTCCCCAAGACATGAGAGGACTTGGTTTTCACGAGTTACAAGAGTTTAATGTAGCTGTTCTGTCTAAACAGAAGTTGTGCATGATCCATCGCCCGTATTGTCTTCTTGTTAGAGTTACAAGAGGACGGTATCATCAACATTTTGACCCTTTGGAGGACTTTAGAGTCTACTCTCCATCATGTGAATGGCATAGCATTATGGCTGCTAGAGATGTGCATAAACTAGGATTAAGCAAGAAAATTGGATCCAGATGTAATACAAGAGTTTGGAGTAAGCGATGGATTCATGATATTTCGGTCTGAATGCCGAGAGGAGTAAGAGATCTCCATCTACTTGTACACCAACTTATGCTACGAGAGTTATTCAAATGGAATGAACCAATGATTAGGGAGCTCTTTCCCCGAAAAGATGTTCCTTAATTATAGGATTTAGAACCACTCACAATATCACTTTGGACGAATTCACATAGAATCATACCAAATCAGGGAATTAAACAATCAAATCAGCTATCAATTACTATGAAAGACCAATCTTGCACATGATAATTAGGAGGTCATGGGGCTGACCATTATTCCATTACAAAGCTATGTTTGAAAATTTGAACTTCAAAGTAATTACATCATTTCTTGTGGCAAGTTTTATTTGGATGTGTGGCAACATGTCATCGGCTAAATTACTGACACTTGAGCACCAATAAGAGTTGTCCCAATGTGGTTCGCGAGAAGAAACAATTAACCACCTCCTCTTTGAGTGCCTCAACTTTGCAGATGTGGACTTTATATGAATTTTCGTTCCTTCTGGGCTATTTCCCAAGTAGTTTTTTATACCGAACATGCATTTTTTGTTTTAGAGGACTAATGAATTATACCTAACAAAATCACAAAGAGACAACTTCCCTTGAATCATATAGTCCATATGAAAAGTAAAGAATAATAAAAATTAATGGCATCAAGAGAACTCGTGCAGATACTCTCCAACATGCTACACTCAAGATGAAAAGTTTGAAATAACAAATCAGAAGGAATGTGAAATAGAGGTGGATTACTCACTTCAAAAGATCATAATGAGACAACCCTCGAGACCCTTCTCATTATGATGTCTCTTGGGTCGATCATGGGTGAGTTAGTAGACTTGGCTGGTGTATACATGATAACACGAGATGGTCTTTAACATGAGAAAAGGGATGTAGGAGGAATTTATCAGCATTACATACATAAATGAATGTACTTATTTGGGTTATAGAATGCATGTGCGCAATACACTTTCTAGCGATTATACTCAAAACAGATTGCACGAGTCTACTAAAACTGATTGAGGAACCGATGGAGTGGCCATATTTTAAATTATAGCTAAATTGCTTATTTAAGCTTAGAAATAGTTTCTTTGTTTTTAGTTTATATTATATTTTGCGTAGTGAAAAATTATGTGCCGATATTTTTATAAAAAAAGACACGAGCAAGTTATATTATTTCCATATAAATTATAACCAATCAGTTATTGGATCTTTACCGGAAAATCGAGCAACCGACCGTACTAAGTTAAATGAAAAAGTTTTTGTTAACAAAAGAAAATGTAGAAGGTACTCTTGGGAAATGATTAAGAATTATCATTAATCTTTTTTTTTTGTGCAAAATTATAAATATCATTATAAATAATAAATAATAGGTGTTACAATTTAGAATTTCAATTTACAATACCTAAAAATTGGTCTTATGAAAAAAAAAATATGAAAGCAAATACATTCGGTATTTTAAAACTTTTGCTTGGTAGCTTAAGAATCAAAATAGCTATAATCGCTCTGTAAACCCGATTCCCACACAACTTAGGTCGCGGCTGGAAAATACGAACCCGAACAAGAAAGAGAACACACTCATAAAGATCGATGAAGTTGTTTCATCCGGCAATTTAGAAAGAGAATCATTCCTCAACGATGGTAGAGAGACTCGATCACCGAATGTCCTCCATTGTCATTAATTTTTTGATGAGAAACTCTTTTTATACTAATGGTGACTTGGATCTATACTGGATCGCATGTCCATTTCAAACTCTTTTTGTACATGCTTTTGATTAGTCAATGAGAAACAAAATGATTTCGTTAATATATCACACGTGTGTTATAACTATTTTCCTCTTCCAGCTGTTATCTGCCTTTTTCAATTTTGTTTTTTGTCGTTTACAATTTTCGTGTCTAGTTCGCGTTTCAATTGTGATCGTAGAAATTCGCTGGTTTTGTGGAGCTAACACAACACTTGTTTCTCATCAACCCCACTTTTTTCGCCTCTCTACCGTTATGCTCCATTTACTTCTTTATTTTCTTTTCTCCGTTTTCTTTTTCTGGGTCAAAACTCTCTCTTTTAGCAAGGTAATATATTTCCAGAATCCATTTTCAAAATGATTCGTTGTTTCGCTCAATTCCTTACAATTTGGAACAAAAGGCCAATACTTTGCGTTGCATATCCATTGTGTTTGGTTCTGTCGTTGTTGATTCCGAAAATATATGTTCTCAGGTTTGTGTAAGCTGTGGCATATATAGAGTTTACAGGTGAGGTTGGATCATGGATGTAAGCGAGCTTGAGGAGAATTTGTTCGCTGCTAGCGATGCCAAGGTATCATCACTCTTATCTCTCAAAAGATTCTTGTCGGTGGAATCTGATGTTAAAAAGGGGCTTTGCTTCCTATGTTATCTCGTTATGTATTTGTTGGATTGGTTTTGTTTTTCATGTTATAGAAATGTGATTCTCTCTCCATGCACTTTTGCCTTTTGATAGAAAACGGTGAAATTTGCATCTTTTATTAATTGGGAATCTTGGGGATGGTTAATCAGGATTTATACTTTTGTTCTTTCATGTAAATTGATGGTTTTGTTCTCTATGATTTGCTAAGTTGTGTTTTATGGCTAACAATGCAGTTACATAGAGATATGTGCAAGGAATTATCTGCAGTTTATTGCAAGGTATTGTCCATCTTCCCCTCGTTGGAAGAAGCAAGACCTCGAAGTAAATCAGGGATTCAAGCCTTGTGCTCCTTACATATTGCACTCGAGAAGGCAAAGAACATTCTTCAACACTGTTCTGAGTGTAGCAAACTTTACTTGGTAAGTTTCTCCTTATTACAGCTCTCTCTCTTTGAATACACATCCTCTCTTGTGTCTTGGTCTCTTGAATTCCTCCATTTCTTCTGGACAGGCTATAACTGGGGATGCTGTACTGTTGAAATTTGAGAAGGCAAAATCTTCGCTTATCGATAGTCTTAGACGCGTGGAGGACATTGTTCCTAGCTCAATTGGCTCTCAGGTATGTCTATTTCAGTGCACAGGACAATACTAATAACTGTCATGATGTATCTCCTGCTAGCTAGTTGCCTGTCTTTCTGGTTTGAATTGTTTATGCCCTTCAGGGTTTTCTGATTACACAAACATACCCTCATGTTTATTATATATACTAGTTGGATTTAGAGTTCTGATTGATTTGATTGATTTCTTCAGATTTTGGACATTGTTGGTGAACTAGAGCACACCAAGTTCTTGCTTGATCCATCAGAGAAGGAAGTTGGTGATCGGATAATTGCACTATTGCAACAAGGGAAGAAATTTGACAACGGCACTGACAATGCCGAGCTTGAAGTTTTTCACCAAGCAGCTACTAGACTGAGTATAACTTCTTCTAGATCAGCTCTGGCCGAGCGGCGTGCTTTAAAGAAACTCATTGACAGAGCACGTGTGGAAGAAGACAAGCGGAAAGAGTCAATTGTGGCTTACCTCTTGCATCTTATGAGAAAATACTCCAAGCTATTCAGAAATGAGATTACGGATGAGAATGACTCTCAGGGTTCATCACCATGTTCTCCCACTGGTCAAGGTTCTAATGAAGACCGCGGTCATGCCTTTGGGCGTCAACTATCTAAGTTTGGTTCTATTAACTTTAAGCCCACCAACAGTAGGAAATCAGGACAGGTGCCCACTCCACCAGAAGAACTGAGGTGTCCCATATCTTTGCAGCTGATGTGTGATCCTGTCATTATTGCTTCTGGACAGACTTATGAACGGGTCTGTATCGAGAAATGGTTCAGTGATGGACATAACTCTTGCCCCAAGACTCAGCAGCAGCTCCCACATCTTTCCCTGACTCCCAATTACTGTGTTAAAGGTCTGATTGCCAGCTGGTGTGAGCAGAATGGGATCTCAGTCCCTACTGAACCACCAGAATCTCTCGACCTCAACTACTGGAGACTAGCCCTGTCTGACACTGAAACCGCCAATTCAAAGTCAGTTGATAGTATAGGATCCTGCACACTGAAGGATGTTAAAGTCGTTCCTGTGGAGGAGAGTAGTACTATTGTTTCCGAACAGCGACACAAAGAAGAGGTCAATGCGGCTGATGTCCATGATGAGGAAACTTCTGATATCAATGTTCTAGACAAGTATCAGGATATATTGGCTATCTTGGACAAGGAGGAGGACTTAGCTAAAAAGTGCAAAGTAGTAGAAAATGTCAGGCTATTGCTCAAGGATGATGAAGAGGCCAGGATCCTCATGGGAGCCAATGGGTTTGTCGAAGCGTTTTTACGGTTTCTAGGATCAGCTGTTCATGAAAAAAATGCAGCCGCACAGGAAACCGGAGCCATGGCTTTGTTTAACTTAGCAGTCAACAATAACAGGTTAGCACATCGTGTCCTTAGCTATGTCACTGTCTGATCTTCTCTCTAATGTCACCGTTCTTAAACAATCTTTCTTCGTTTTCAATGGACTATAGGAACAAAGAATTGATGCTGACTTCAGGAGTCATCCCCCTGCTGGAGAAAATGATCACTTGTTCCCACTCCCAAGGGCCAGCAACTGCGTTATATCTAAACCTCTCCTGTCTCGAGAAAGCCAAGCCTGTGATTGGCTCAAGTCAAGCGGTTCCTATTTTCGTAAATCTTCTTGTTCAGGGAGAGAAAACCGAAACCCAATGCAAGCTGGACGCCCTTCACACCCTCTACAACCTTTCCACCTACTCTCCCAATATTCACACTCTCCTTTCAAGTAACATAATCAAAACACTCCAAGTCCTTGCGTCAACAGGTGACCATTTGTGGATAGAGAAGTCATTAGCCGTATTACTAAATCTAGCCTCTAGCCAGGAAGGAAAAGAAGAGATGATATCATCACAAGGCATGATCAACACTCTTGCAACAGTGCTAGACACTGGGGACACGATCGAACAAGAGCAAGCCGTTTCTTGCCTTGTGATCTTATGCACGGGAAGCGAGCAGTGTATCCAGATGGTTCTACAAGAAGGAGTGATTCCGTCTCTGGTTTCCATTTCAGTGAACGGAAGTTCTCGAGGAAGAGACAAGTCTCAGAAGCTTCTGATGCTGTTCAGGGAACAGAGGCAACGAGAACAGGCGTCGCCGAACAGAGATGAAGCTCCCAGGAAAACTGTATCGGCACCATTACCAATGTCTGTACCTGCTCAAGCTTCATCTCCAGAGTCGGAAGTAAAACCTTTGTCTAAATCAATCTCCAGAAGGAAGACACTGACAAGACCATTCAGCTTCTTCTGGAAGAAAAGCTACTCGATCCACCATTAAGAAGAAAAAATAGATTGTTTTTGTTTCAACTTTGACCTCTTACAAGTCATCTGCATATATGACGAAGATATGTACAGGCCATTTTTGCTCACCTTTTCGTTTCTCACCAGAGGTATCCATGTAGTTAGCTTACTGATGCATCATTTTTTTAATATGAAACTATACTTTTCAGTCCAAAACAGAAGCCTCTTCAGTTCTTGTTTCTTCTCATCAAGATGCAGTCTCAACAAGCCTTGAGGCAGATCTCGATATTTGTTTTCCTAACGAAAAGAAATTATGAAAAATCTTTCCTATGATTATTATGGAAACTATGGAACAACGTATGAATCGAGTAGGTATAACTGAAACAAATATATAACAAGGGAAGATCGCAAACAGTCGGCCCCACCAGACACCATCACCTGCGCGGCCGCATCTCCGTCGTCTCTGTCATAGCAACAGCGTTATTGTTAGTCGCAGCATTATCGTTATTACATTCGCCACCGCATCATCTCCGTCGCCGGCTCCTCCGTCGTAACCCTACAGTATGATATCTCTCGTTTCTAAAACCCTTATTAAAAGGTCTCAAGAGAAAGAGAGACAGAGAGGAGAATTTATCTTTGGAGTTGCTGTGTATTCGTTCATGATCTAGATTCTTTAGAACCTGAGAGTCATCTTCTTCTTAATTGTTTTTCAGGAGCTGAAATCAGAGTTTCCTTCGCAACGGCTTTCAGGCTTCAGCTCAAGCTTCTCGACCATGGCATTTCTAGGCCTGGTCAAGAGGGCTGCACGAATAAGCAGAAACAATTCAAGGGTCAGAGTGTACCCAGCGAGGTACTTCCAAAGCAGGGACCTTTCAAACACCAATTTCTTTCATGTAGAAGATGCTACGCTTCCTGTTCTGATCGTCGGCGCTGGACCGGTAGGCCTCGTTTTATCCATCCTTCTCACCAAACTAGGTACAACTTACTCCCAAGTACATTAGGAAGTACTTCCTTTTGTAATTTCCGACTCCGTTTTGAGCTTTACCTTGTTAAGTTGAGTTCATGTCTTTGATCGAATTGGCTTCTCATCGTCATGTTAGGGGTGAAATGTGCTGTTGTTGACAAATCCACAAGCTTCTCGAAACATCCACAAGCACATTTTATCAACAACCGGTCTATGGAGGTTAGATTTTTGTGTTTCCTTGTGGTTAATTTTGTTTCTGGTGGTCCTTGATTTATGATCCTTAATTTCTCACTTTTCATATGCTTAGATCTTTCGTAAATTGGATGGATTAGCTGGGGAGATTGAAAGATCACAGCCTCCTGTAGATTTGTGGAGAAAATTTATATACTGTACGTCCCTCTCCGGTTCAACTCTAGGCACAGTGGACCATATGCAGCCTCAAGGCATGTTCCTTCTCTATATTTTTCCTTGTGCACAGTTGAAGGAAAATGCAGGTTTTTCACAGAAGTGATTGCGGTGTTTTCAACAGATTTTGAGAAGGTTGTCAGCCCGGCTTCCGTTGCTCACTTCTCCCAGTACAAATTGACAAGTTTAATGCTTAAGCGATTGGAAGACCTCGGCTTTACTGTTCAAAGTTTCAAAGAGACGGATGGTCTTGAGCTTGACTCTGTTGTTGCGGGGCAAATTCTTATGGGTCATGAGTGTGTGGCGA
This sequence comes from Orychophragmus violaceus, assembly GCA_030180135.1. Lineage (NCBI taxonomy): Eukaryota > Viridiplantae > Streptophyta > Magnoliopsida > Brassicales > Brassicaceae > Orychophragmus > Orychophragmus violaceus. Next base: position 23,979,950 of record CM058230.1, on the reverse strand, counting down.
TTGATGCTAACAAGGAAAGTGTTACTGCAACTGTTTCTTTTGTCAAAGGAGGCAAGCATATGAAAAGAAACATCCAATGTCGTATACTGGTTGGTGCTGATGGTGCTGGGAGTGCTGTACGAAGGCTCGCAAAAGTAGAAATGCGAGGGGAAAGAGATCTACAAAAGCTTATTAGTGTCCATTTTATGAGCAGGGAGCTCGGTGAGTACTTACTCAATAACAGACCAGGGATGTTGTTTTTCATTTTCAACACCGGAGGTATAGGAGTTCTCGTTGCCCATGATCTTCTACAAGGAGAATTTGTTTTGCAGGTAGCTATAGCCCCGACGCAGAAAATCCAGAATGCTTTAATCTCAATTAGTCTACTTCATATATGGTAGTTTAGCGTGTAACCAGTTCTTTTTATTGCAGATTCCATACTATCCTCCTCAGCAGAGTCTATCTGATTTCAGTCCGGAGGTATTTACTTTCCTTACTTAGTTCTCACTTGGTGGGTATTTTGCTTGTGATTTGTGTCACTGAGCGATATTTTCTCCATAGTTTTATTTCAGTCTCAACTGTAACAAGTTCAAATGGTATTTTGCTTGTGATTTGTGTCACTGAGCGATATTTTCTTGTAGATGTGCAAGATGCTGATATTCAATTTGGTGGGACATGAGCTTTCAGACTTGGATGTAGCTGATATTAAGCCATGGATCATGCATGCTGAAGTCGCCGAGAAATTTATGTGCTGTGAGAACAGAGTGATACTTGCTGGTGATGCTGCTCACCGGTTCCCGCCTGCTGGAGGTTTTGGTATGTCTTCCAATTCTTTAGAAAAAGTGAATCCTACGTTGGTTCTTTGACAGTTTTTGTCGTGTGTGATGGTTGGTTTTGGAAGAAATTAAATCATCTCCATTGTTGTACTTTTATGATTTAAGATATGGTCAGATGAGATAGTGTGATACCAACCAATGACGTAAATCGAAAGTTGATCGAAAAGAATCCTTGTTGTCAATTTCTTTTTCTAAGTTATATGAACTGACCGATGGGAAGCCTCGGGAATTGGTTTGATTTCTTATGTACTTCAATTAGCACTCTTGGAAATATTCTGATAGCAAATTACATGACTTTTGCAGGAATGAACACTGGAATTCAGGATGCTCATAATCTAGCATGGAAAATAGCAGCTCTTGTTCAGGGTTCTGCAAAATCTTCGATTCTTGGTACTTATGAAACAGAGCGTAGACCGGTATTGTGTTTATCTTTTCTAATTTTTCTTGCTATCCTCTCATCTTAACTTGATTCATTTATAAGCATCTTATTGTTACTGCTAGATTGCCCTTTTCAATACTTCACTCAGTATTCAGAACTTCAGAGCAGCTATGTCGGTTCCTGCAGCGCTAGGTCTTGACCCAGCAGTTGCAAACTCAGGTAAACTAAAACTAGATTTTCTTCTTGCTCGGTTCATCGTCTCGTGATCAGCTTTACAGTAATTATTTCTCTATGGTTTTGTAGTTCATAGGTTTATAAACAAAACAGTCGGTTCCATCCTTCCAACGGGGCTGCAAAAGGCAATCTTGGATAATGTATTTGCACTAGGTCGTGCACAGCTTTCGGAAACTCTGTTGAATGAGAGCAATCCCCTGGGACATCAGAGACTTAGCAGACTAAAGAGTATATTCGAAGGAGGAAAAAGCCTTCAACTACAGTTTCCTGCAGAGGATCTTGGTTTCAGGTATCATCATAAACTTTGGAACTGTAGAATAATCACTCTAGTCTGAGTAGTACTAAGGATAAAAAAAGAGATTAGAAGCTAGGCCAGGCTGCTTTTGTTAACTGATATCAGAGGTTTACGAAACTGAGTGTGTGGGTTTTAATCTTCGAACCACTGTGTTTCTGACATTACATTTCAACAAAAGATATGTAAACTCAGAGTTAAGAGTAACAAAAGCTAATGTGTTTACTATTTAGGTATCTAGAGGGAGCCATTGTTCCTGATAACGAGTCTGGAGCTGGTGATCCTGAAGCACCGAGTGGTCGTAGAAGAGACTATGTTCCTTGTGCTGAACCAGGTTCAAGACTGCCTCATATGTATGTGAAAATTCTGTCAGATTCCACAAGAGAGGTTATTGTTTCTACACTGGATCTTGTTTCGACAGAGAAAGTGGAGTTTCTACTTATAATATCGCCCTTACAAGAGTCCTATGAGCTAGCTCGCGCTACAATCAAAGTGGCAAAAGAATTTAAGGCTAATGTAAAGATATGTGTTGTCTGGCCTAGTGGTAGTAATGATGGTGTTGAAAGGGAGAGCAAATTAGCATTAGCTCCATGGGACAATTTTGTCGACGTTATGGAAGTTAAAGAACAAAGTGGCGAAGAAGCTTCTTGGTGGAGTATTTGTAAGATGACAGAGAGAGGATCTATTTTAGTCCGTCCCGACGAACACATTGCTTGGCGTGTGAAGTCTAGTGTTCCTTTGGACCCTACTCTGCACATGAGAGATGTCTTCGCCATCATACTTGGTAAACAATGAACCACAAATTCTTTGTATTCTATTTATTTCCAAATAAAATCACGTCTGTTTTTTGTAATGGTGTATCAAGTTTTCTTTACATCGTGTGGAATGGTAAGAATATTCATAAATAAGAATATCTATAGTGAATCAAGCTAAGGCTTTCGGTTCTGTCCACTGTCCAGCGGTTTCACTAGGCAGATGAGTTGTGTCTATGATTGTTCGTTCACGTTAGCTAGTAGCTATCCTGGTAAACAAGTATCCAGTGACTGCTGTGACACTTCCAAGCATTCCACCAGCAACGACCTGCAAATGGAAAACAGAATCTGATGAGAACAAGAACTCGATTCATACCAAAGCACAGCCACAAATCAAAGCGTAGTTCATATAACAAACAAGAGTTTGTTCTAGAGTTACATCATCTCAAAAAGCCTCTAAAAGGGTTTGTATTTGTTCAATCATACCTGGGGAGGGGTATGACCGAGAAGTTCACGCAATGGTCTGCTTTCAGCCAGTGGATGTTCTGCAGGAAGTTCGTACACAATCTGATTGAGAACCTGGAAAATGAATCAGGATACCAGAGCTCAAATGCATCATGAAAAAAAATCAATAGTGGTTCTTTCTTCTATAAAAAAAGCAGTCTGAGACAGAGTCTGGAGCAGCAATCAAACCTCAGCTTGGCGACCAGCATGTAATCTTACACCGGTAGCATCATACATCACCTACCACCCAAACCATTCACATATAAATAAACAAGAGAATAGCTAAGAAAGTGTCCCACGAGATAAAGGAGGTGAACAACTTACAACAGATGCCAAGATCAAGGCAATAGCAAAATGTGATCCACCAAAGCCTTCCTGTAAACCAATAGCTACGGCGAGAGCTGTAACAGTAGACGAATGGGAAGAAGGCATTCCTCCGGACCCAACAAGCTGTTTGAGATCCCATCTCCTTTCCCTATACCTGCAGAATCTTTGAAACATGTAAAAGATCCTCCTTTCTTGTCTATAATGACACGAAAGATCTATCCTTTCCGACTAAGAGGATTTCAAACACCAAACCTACAATTTATCGTCTACGATCGGGTTTGGTCTTATTCTTAAGATCGCAATTCAACTATCAGGAAAAATCTGAATCAAGATTACTCCTAATACTATGAATGTACAAAATACAGATGAGGAGAGAGAACGTACCAGGAGGTGAAGAGTTTGATGAATTGAGCGATGGTAAAAGCCGTGAGGGCGGAGATGAGAGGATAATTCGTGAAAATGGAGAAATAATGAGTCGAAGACGAAGACGTAGCCGTAGTAGATTCCTCCATGGATCTCGTGAAGGCTTCAATTGTAGCTTCAGCTATAGAAATAAGAAGAAGAAGATGACAAATAATCCAGACGGCATATACCGTATCTACACCGAATGTTCCTGTTTAAACTTTATCCAATGGCCTCTGCGTAGACGTTCAAATCTTCTTCGTCTTCGTCTTCGTCTTTTTTTTTTGTTTCCTTTGACCAATTCTTTTCTCCGTCAAAACCGACACAAAAAAAGACGAAGATTGGTTTGATATGGTTTATAAACGGGTTGGTTGGTATACTACAAATTACGAAACCCGTCTCTGAAATCGGTTTAGTTCGGTTCAATTTAACTCTCTTGTCCTTTTTTTTGGTCTTGTCTCGCCATCTAAATTCCTACCAGCTCCAACTAAAAAACACTGCACACACAGACACAACCTCGTTCCTATCGCTTTTCGAAATTTTATTTCTTTTCTCCTAAAATTAGACATATTTTTGTTTAGAAAAGAGAGACAAAATTCAGTCGATTTCTTCCTTCGCCTCTCTTTCCTCTGCACTGAGTCGATCTTTACGAGGTTCACTGGTACGGGAGGCTTTATCTATCTCCACTCTTACCGTCAAACAACCGACGATGGCCACCACCGTCGCAGCAACAAAACTCACCTCCTTGAAAACCGCCGGGAAGCTCGGTTACCGTGAGATCTGTCAGGTCCGGCAATGGGCTCCGCTTCAGTCTGCGATGCCTCATTTCGGAATGCTGCGATGTGGATCGCGACAGCCATTTGCAACATCCACTGGTATTCAATTATATCTTCTTCTCTCTGCCTTCGCCGTTTCCCTTAAGATTTGATCTCTCTGTTCTCATTGATTCTATCATCTTTTATGGAAATCGCACGCAGTTATTAAAGCTCAAGCCACCGCTGTTGAGCAATCAACAGAAGAAGCTGTTCCAAAAGTGGAATCTCCAGTTGTCGTTGTCACTGGTGCCTCTAGGGGAATTGGTAAAGCTATTGCTCTTTCCTTGGGGAAAGCAGGCTGTAAGGTTAAGACTTAACTCCATCTGCTGCATATTGGATTTTGGGTTCCTTGTCTTCATGTGTAAACGTGTTATAGATTTGGTATGTAAATCATTCATTTTGCACCATATTAGTCTTGAACTCTTTTGAGTTATGAAGATTTTAGCTCAGGATTGCTTGCAGTTTCCCTCCCTAGTGTGGTATCCATAAGTCTTAGTTATTAGTGTTTTAGTTCCACTGAAAAGAAAAACAGTTGAGGTACGGTCTAATGCTGAAACATTGTGCTTCTGCTTGCAGGTCTTGGTGAATTATGCTAGGTCAGCAAAGGAGGCTGAAGAAGTTTCTAAACAGGTGATTGATTCTCTGAATTATAGTGCTATTTTTTAAATCTTTGATCATTCTGTGCTGCTTTGGTTTTGCAGCACTTTCCTTGCTTTCTGTTTCGGGATGTCAATTTAGCCCGATAGATCATAAGTTTGGAGGGGTGTTTTTATTACTACAAAAAGAAATGTGGCACCTTTTGAGTTTAACAACTAATCCTTGGAACAGTTTTTGTTTCTGAGACAAGAACTGAATTACAACTGTATTTTCTGGCTCTGGAAAATGTTTCATTATTCCGTTTCTTGTTGCCATAAGCTTCTCAAATGCCTTTGTGATTTCGCTCTCGATCTGAACAAAATTTGTTTACCCCCATCTTTTACCTAATAAATAACATCTTCAGTCAATAGTGTTTTCATCGACCATGTTACCTTATTCCATGTCTTATCTATTGACTTGTAGATTGAAGCATATGGTGGCCAGGCTATTACTTTTGGAGGTGATGTCTCGAAAGAGGCTGATGTGGAAGCCATGATGAAAACCGTAAGTGATCAGTTGTACTCTTATCTTATAATTCTCCTACATCTTATCATTTTCCTTTTCGTATAATTTTTCTGCAGGCAGTTGATAAATGGGGAACCATTGACGTTGTGGTTAACAATGCAGGTATAACGAAAGCCTTGGTCCCCATTGATTTTGACTTCGTATCTTACTGACATGACTACATAATTGTCAGGAATTACCCGGGATACCTTGTTGATACGAATGAAGAAATCCCAATGGGATGAAGTGATTGAGTTGAATCTCACTGGAGTCTTTCTCTGTACCCAGGTTTGTGTTTCTGCGCATCCTGCTGAGATTTTTGATACTCATAATTTTAGGGACTGAAACTCATATTTACTCCCTGTAGGCAGCAACAAAGATCATGATGAAGAAGAGAAAGGTATTATTTCGCTTCATCTTCTACAATTTCTCTCAATTGTCACCGCCTTCATCCTCACATGTTTTTCATTGTTTTTTTGACGTGTTACTCCTTTTCATTTGAGCTCCTCTGTGAGATTAATAAGTGAAATAAAGACGAGCATAATTTATGGTATAGTTTTGCATACGATCTTGCAGGGAAGGATCATCAACATAGCGTCAGTTGTTGGTCTCATTGGTAATATTGGCCAAGCAAACTATGCTGCTGCGAAAGCTGGAGTTATTGGGTTTTCCAAGACTGCCGCCAGAGAGGGTGCAAGCAGGAATATAAACGTATATGACCTATCTTCCTCATCATACTCCTCTTTTTTCATTCCTTGAAGGCTTGGAAAAGATTTTAAACTTGGTACATGGACAATTACAGGTCAATGTGGTTTGCCCTGGATTCATTGCATCTGACATGACTGCCAAGCTTGGAGAAGACATGGAAAAGAAAATCCTGGGAACAATCCCGTTAGGTAATGGAGAGTTCAACTTTTTACACTTGTTGCGACCAATTTATGTGGGTTAAGATGTATCTGATACAAAGTAAACTGGATTTATTTTTTTCAGGACGATATGGACAACCGGAAGATGTGGCTGGCTTGGTAGAATTCTTGTCTCTCAGTCCGGCAGCCAGTTACATAACTGGACAGGTTAACTCATATACTCCTATCAAATGAAGATTTACTATTAGCCTTGATTTATGTTTATGTTATCAGCCTAACCATGGTTAAAAACGTTGGTTTGCAGGTATTCACCATCGATGGAGGTATTGCCATCTAGGCATTTGATAAGATCGGCTTTTTATGTAAAACTATATAGTAAAACAAACAAAGTTGAGTTGTTTCTAGCACTTGGTCTGATTTCGATTTATAAGATTCTGTTTGAAGAGAGATCTAAAAACTCATTGCTTAAACTACGGTAATATATATAAATAAAAGAGCTTTGTAGCCAAATTTGTTGAAACTGGTTGAATTTATCATTTTTGAGATATAATCTTTTGTTTTAATACAACTAACTAATTAGGAGTATTCAGCTTAACCGACCTGATTCAAATGGCTAACGAAGTCTCGAATTAAATACACCAATTTACAGGTCACAAGACCGTCTGAAAGGTTTGCAGATAAGATATCCACCGAAATTAAATATTTTATATGGCAAACAATTTATTTATCTTTTTTTTTTTTTGTCACAAACCTTAGTTCATTAACTTAAACTTCGAGAATACAAATAGAGAGAATTATCTATCCTCTTTGGTTAATACAATAAACTTGAACAAAGGCAGAAATTAAAGCATTAAGATAGATTGATAGCGAATTTGAGCCAAGTTTCAAATGTGTCGATGATACATTCACGGTAAAACCGGATTATTGAGGGTTGATCACTTTAAGATGTAATTTTGAAAACCAAGTTCTACCATCGAATAACGTCAAAGCGACGAATTCCACTGCATCTTCAGGCCCCAAAAGGACAGCTGCGCAAGATGACAATTTGGCGAGAAAGTTGAAAGTTGTTCTCAGTGTTGAAGCCGAGACAAAGTCCTCTTCCAAAGAAAGAGGATAAGGTGAAAAGATTCTCTCCCTGCATAGGGAGAAAGATGAAATAGATCTCTCCCTATAAATGGAGGGAGATAGAGTAGATCTCTCCTTTACAAAGGAGGAAAGTTGAAACAAACTCATCCTATGGGTAGTGGATGAAGATAAATTGCTCACGTCCAAAAATCTAATTGTTAAAACAAGCAGCGAAGAGCGAGGATATGAGTTAAACCTGTTGATGCTTTATGAGCCACGTAATGAATAAAGGGCCAGGCCTATAAACATATATGAACCACGTGGGAGTTGGAGTTGGGCCAGGCCCACACTATTTCATCATCGACAGAAGAGACGTCAATTGCCGCAGCGGTGAGACCGTCGTCGGAGTATCGCGCCTTGAAGGGATAGATCTCAGCATAGATATTAGATAGGTGATTCAGAGAAGGACTGAGATTGAGAGAAACTGTGATATTCACCGGCGGAGCAGTACATTCTGTTGGCGGAGAAGCAGAAACAAGAGGCGGCAACCATGGTGAATAAACAAAACCAGATGGAGGAGATACATACGGTAAGCTCTGAGACACATGGAATAGGTACGGTGGCAGTTGACAAGATCCTAGATCCGGGGGATCCGGCGGGCCTGGAGGTTGACGATTGATTAGCTTTGTTGAAAGGAGCGACCACCGGAGGTACGAAGGGAACTTGCGCAGGTCTGGCAGAGTCGTCGGCGCGGAGGGCGGAGGCGGATTGACGACCATTGCAGCTGCACCAGATAGGTCACCGGTATGAACCGGAGAAAGGATCTCGCCGGGAAGGGAGGAAACGGCGGAAGAAAGAAGACGACGAGCAATACTTAGATAAGGCCGAGAAAGAGAGGAGAGCAGCGCTGAACTGGATAGAGCATCATCGCCGGGTGAGAACGCCGGAGGAAGAGTCTCAGATCTGGAGGCGCGCCGCTGCCTCGAGTATCAGGCCTGGGAGAGTTAGGGCGAACTCGTATACGGTTCCAAATTGGATACAATAATAAATCATATTTTATTTGAATGTCCACAAACTTTACAGATTTGGACATTATCAAACATTCCATCAAATTCATCATATTTTTTCTTGATATCAGTTTATATGAATATGAATTATTTGTTTTAGAGATTACCATCTAATAATACAAATAATTTCTATTCATGGTTATTATGATACATATGAAAAAATAAGAATGATATGATTTATAGTCATGTTGATAGGAGTTCCCAAGGTACACTAAGATTAGTGGAGACGAAGTATGCAACATGGGAGATGCACAATTATTAGACACAAAAAAAACTTTGGAACATTAGAGGAATCAACCAAAGTCCAAAATTAATATAGAACAATAGGATCAATGGTATTTTATTGATGGATCTTGAAAAGAAGATGAGTTATTTTCATGGCAAGGTTTGTATAGTTCCTACCAAGGAAGGATAAATGTGATGATATGAGCTATGAACCTAAGGGCAACTTTGTCCTTGTAGAATTTGAAGCCTTGATTTGGGCTTTTAAATGAGTGAAGTTCTTCCAACAAAAACATATAACTTTTACAATAGACTGTTTAGATTTGGTTAAAATAGTGTCGAATAAAAAAAAATGACAAATTTTCATGATTCACTTAGAGGAGTTTGCACAACATAAAGAGTTCTTCAGGACAATTAACCTCATGGATTTGGTTAAGATAGTATCGAACTAGAAGAATGACAATTTTTCATGATTCACTTTGAGAAGTTTTCACAACATAAAGAGTTCTTCACGACATTCAACCTCATGTATCATGTAGTCAAACAGTTTTCATGTTGGCATGGAACCACCTACATGAATAATTGAGAACTAGGTTTTTTTTCCACATATTATTGTCAATATAAAATATATTAGTACAGCTAACTCACGGATAAAGTAGTTACCTTGTATGATTGTATCAATTTTAATTTTAGGATTGATTATGGTGATGAATGGTATGCCACTTATTCACGTTTTCACGTTTTGAAAACGTTATTGCACTATTTTTTACCATTCGTAATATTAATCACTTTTTCACGTTTTCACGTTTTTGAAAAGTGATTCCGCTATATACAAATAGCGTTTTAAAAATATAACTAGAAAAGACAAAACGTGAATAATCTACTAAAACTAGCTTTCAGCGTTTTGTAATTTTTCTGCAGAAATTTAATTAAGTTCAGTTCGTTCCGCTAACAATTATTCAATTATTCCACTATTCTACTATTCAGCTGATATACCAGTCAAGCCCTATGTAACATTGCATCTAGACTAGATGATCCAAGTTCTCATACGTCATCAACCCATAAAGTTACGAAATAACAAAAGAGCCGGAAAATGGATCGTCTTAATATAAAAGCAGAAAATACATAAGTTACGACTTACGAGTCTTTTAACCACAAATACTAAACGCTTAAAAAGTAACAAAACGAGACATGATTATTTTCTTAATCACTTGAGAAGAAATCTAAGAGAAGAACTTGTAGGTAGAGGCGTTGACAATGATGGTTCTGAGTCCACCAATGGGAGCTAGGATCGTCAAAATAACTCCTACTATAATGCAGAACTGCAACAAACCAAAACAAAAATTACTAGTGTACAAGAGAAAACAAAAGCTATAGATCAGATGTTAAAAAGAACATACCCAGTTAATTGTCCAGGATAGACCAAACTTCTTTGGTTTCTTGAGAACGAGCCAAATAATGCATGGAAGCTACACAGTTGCAACATTAATATAATGTGTTATATCATAGATCACAACTTTGGTTTCTAAGAAAATGAATGATTAGGAGTAGTATAATACATAGTAAGTTGTTGGGGCGAAGGCAAATCCTCCAAAGAAACCGAGTAGTCCACCAAAAAACGGGACACATATCGCAACGAACATAGTGAAAGCTGCGAGTAAAAATCAGATATAAATGGATGGAATAGCTGTAATGAAAGTTAGATGTATACAATGAAAATTTTGTGACATACCAACATAAAGACTGCGAGTGATGAATCGGAGTTTGAAGGAAGGATTGAAATTCATCTTCTTGACCAAAAAGGTTTCGAGCATGTCAAATACCGGCATTGCAAAGATCTGTCTCCACAAAAAGTAGTTCAGAAAGATGTCAATATTCATTCATGTTATATATATATATATATTCTTAAATAAATCAGTGATACAATAAGTATAATGTTGGAGACGACCTGATAGCTTCCAATGACGTGGATGACGACAAACAAGTTAGCCATTGCGACAAGCCAGACGGGTTTCTCCAAAGTGATGAGAATGTTGTCGTCAACGCTGTTTCCAAAGATCCAAAAGCCTAGGAACGCTACAGGGAAGTAACAAATAGCGACTACGATGTAGGCTACAACGACTCCTCTCCACATTGGAATTTTGGATGGCATCTCCGGAGTCGAAGGGATCGTGGCTTGAATTTCCAACACGACGTTGTGACCTGCGTAGGCAAAAGCAACATCTCCCATCGCGTTCAAGAAGTTGAATACTTTACCAGGAGTTGTCGAGGCTCTAGACGAGTAGTCTACATCTGGATGAACCCCTTTGTGCACCGATGCACCCCAAGCAATTGTTGAGTAACTATTATTAATGCATATCATCAAATCAATATAACGTTTTATATGGAAATGAAACGTTATTAAACAAAACCTAATAAATGTGTTTAATAGAGGCTTACCTTAAGGACATAACGGCAGCGGCGAGTGAGATGACGGAGATGGAGTTGAAATTGGGTAGGTGAGAGATCACGAAATGGATCGAAGCAAAGATCATGATCCAGTATGTCGTTTTGATGTCTTTGCAGTCGGAGCAGAGGAGTTCATGGACTTTCTGGAGTGATTTTCCACCGGTGACCATATAAACGATGTCGACACCGACCTCCACGATGAGCTGTTGAGGCACGATGATCCAAAGGCCAAGCTTTTCACCAAAAGCATGTTGGCCAAGCTCGTGATATCTGTCAAGCCTCTTCCCTGGTACAATCTCGTGCATCTCCACCATTTGCCACAGTGTGTACAAAGTTATCACCCATGACAATATCATCAACGTCACGCCAGGTCCCCTGTGATCAACATAAATATTAAGATATCAAATATATAGTGAATACAAATCAAACATATATTATAGATCTGAACGTAAGTACCATCCGAGATTGGACATAGCGTATGGCAAGCTGAGAACACCAGCACCAACCATGGCTGTAACATTGTGGAAAGCAGAGTACCACCACTTGGCGTTTCTTGAGGATGTGATCGGTAACCAATCGTCGACCTTCTTCTGCTTCGCCGCCGCTATCTCGCTCGCTGACATTTCTTCCTTACCCATATCGTTCTTTGAGAGGAGAGACAATTAAGAAGATTTTATGATCAGAACAAAGAGATGAGAGTTAGGTAATATATAAGAGTGGATCGAGATTCGAGATTCTCTCAGTTTAACGATTTTATCTGGTTTAATTATTCAACGATACGTTAGTTATTTTAATTTGTAATAATAAAAAAAAAAAATTGAGATTCAAGTTAGTTATGTTACTAAATATTTTGGTCTTTATCCGTTGTATAAGGCAAAACAACAGCTGAGAAACGTTCATGCACTTTAGCATGGGGTTTCCGTAAATTCACATAAATTTCTTTTTATTTATTTAAAAGATAAAGCTGAGATCTTCTCTTCATTCAGATCACCTGATAGCTAGCATTTCATAATTTTTTTTCTTTTTTTTTTGTAACAAATAATTTTTTTTTCTTGCAAATAAATATCTTGAAAATATAACAAGATATTTTCTGTCAATGTGATCATCTATTCATCTGGATAAAAGATAATATCTTGTTAACAAAATATAAATTTGCATCTGGATAAACGCAGGAACTGATACCCGATATCTTAATTAGGTTAAAGTATGTATTTATGTCTTTTTATTTTTTGCATCTCTTTCTCATATTTTCACATCTTCAGTGTTTTTAACTCAACGTCTGAAGTCTGAACTAGGGTTACATTTCCATAATAATTGTGGGTACAAGAGCTAATTAGCATACAATAAACCAATCGAGTTGGTTCAGTAAAAGAATATCTAGTAGGCCATAGAAATTTTTAATATAGGCGTTCTGACCCAACAATTAGTTGGCTAAACCCAGTATTTTTTATTTATTTAAATTTAGCTTACAATATAAAGGAGATATCTATATATGGTTACAAAGACTCACTTGCACCCCGTGATAACTATTGAAGATAATTTTCCTTTTATTATTAATCTTTCTTTTCAATTTTTTTTTTTGCCTAACAATCTTTCTTTTTAATACTCTTGATCTTATTTCCTTCTATCCGAATCACTATACCATATCTTCTAGAAAGAATTGGGACCGGTGGCATAAAACTGATCCAAAATTAACTCTATGACCAAATCTCTTTTCTAACTTTCGATATCCCAATTATACCCCTACCACCTACTGTCTGCACCTACATGTTTCATAAATGTTTCCAAGATTTACCTTGTCCGATTAATTCATCTTGGCGTGGTTGAATTTTGCATGTGTTACTCTTCGATCTCATCTTTCCTCTATAACATCATTCGTTTGATTCAGACATGAGTTTCTGCAAATGGATTTCTTTTGTTTTGATCATTCATTTGCTCAATTCGTGTCAGATATCATCTTCCTCTTCCTTAACCTCGAATGGGTTTTCACAAATCCCTCAAAAGTTTCTTGCTTTGGCTACAAGAGAAGATTTTTCCGATTGGATGGTTGAGATCGGAAGGAAAATCCATGAGAACCCAAAGTTAGGTTACGAGGAAGTAGAGACATCTAAGCTCGTTAGTACATAGTTGGAGAAGTTGGGGGTGTCTTATAAGTACCCAGTTGCTGTTACTGTTGTTGTCGGATATGTTGGAACTGGTCAAGCCCCTTTTGTTGCATCACTACAAGAAAACAAGGCATTAATTGACGGATTTTCTGACGGAAATATTCCCTTCGGAAATTCCGACAGGTTTCCGACGGAGAATCGGCGATGAAGAAGTCGTCGGATTTTCGTTGGTAAATTCTGACGGTAACCCAATCCGTCGGAATATTTCAGACAGATTTCCAACGGCGTCGAAAATCCGTCGGTAATCCGTTGGAAACCCGTTGGTTCGATGTTACCGTTAACAAAGCCGTTAATGTTACCGTTGGACCGACAAACAGACTGACGGATTTCCAACGCTAACGGCTATATCCATCGTTTTTCCGTCGGTTAATTTTCTATATATACCAAACATCTCTCACTTACCCTCCACACTAATCTCTCTCTCTCTCTCTCTCTCTCTCTCTCTCTCTCTCTCTCTCTCTCTCTCTCTCTCTCTCATAGTCTCACCCTCTCTAATATTGTTTATTACGGCAAAATGTCTTCCTATAATTATTTCCGATCGTGGATGGACGGACAGAGGGTTGATGAGACGACAAACTTAGTGCACACCCCATATGCACTCGGTATTATGGAATTCATGACGGTAGCTTGCAAACCACATACGCAGGAAACCGGTAAGATGAGATGTCCATGTACTCATTGTCGAAATGTTAGAAATCCTACAATTGACAAAGTATAGAATCACTTATACTTAGTTGGGTTTATGTTGGGTTATAAGATTTGGTATCTTCACGTGGATACATTGGATAATGCAAGTAGTAGTAAAGAACCTTTTGGTAGTAATAGTACATGGGAACCTATTGTTAGTTCTAGCGAACCTTATACCGCGGATGTAGATTTTGGTGTAGGTACCGTTCAGATGATTAATGATGCATTTAGAGAAAATATCTAGGAAGTAGGTGGATATCAAATTCCTAGGGTAGATGAGGAACTTAATGTAGAAGCTAGGAGATTTTTTGATATGTTAGATGCAGCGAAGCGGTCGCTTTATGACGGTTGCAAAGAGGGACATTCGCCATTATCATCTGCAACTAGATAATGGGCATAACGACGGACTATAATTTGGTGGAGCCATGTGTGGATGCTATTTGCGATTTTGTGAAAGATATTCTTTCGGAAGACAATCTTGCGCCAGGTTCATACAACGAGGTCGAAAAACTTGTTAAAGGGATTGGATTACCGTATCAGATGATTGGTGTGTGCATCGACAACTGTATGATATATTGGCGAGAAGAAGAATACCGTCTGGAATGTAAGTTCTGTAGAAGCCGCGCTATTAGGATACAAGGGGAAGAGCTAAGGTTCTGTTCAAGAGAATGTGGTATATGCCGTTAACTGATAGGCTGAGGCGCTTATACCAAAAGGAGCGAACTGCAATGAGATGGCATGGTGAGCATAGTAGAGGAGCAGAAATTGCACATCCGTCGGATGCTGAAGCGTGGCTACATTTTCAGAGCGTATATCCAGATTTTGCATACGAGCCACGTAACGTGTACCTCAGATTATGCACCGATGGTTTCAATCGGTTTGGAAGGCATGGGAGACAATATTCGTTGTGGCCAGTGATTTTAACTCCTTATAATCTACCTCCATCTATGTGCATGCGTCGAGAGTTTCTTTTCCTCTCCGTACTCGTTCCCGGTCCAGAGCATCCAAGAAGATCACTTGATGTATTCTTACAGCCATTGATATATGAGTTGCAAATGTTATGGCTGCCTGGTGTTGTAGCATATGATGTCTCATGAAAGAAATTTTTTTTGATGAGGGCTGCACTAATGTGGACCATTAGAGATTTTCCGGCTTATGGTATGTTATCAGGATATACAACGCATGGGAGGTTAGTATGTCCGTATTGTCAGGAAAAGACCGATGCATTCCAGTTGAAGAACATATGCTAATCGTGTTGGTTTGATTGTCGTAGGAGATTTCTACCGCATGATCATCCATATCGGAAAAACATTAAAAATTTTACGAAGAAGAGGAATGTGTTTGATGATCCTATTATCCAAGACGAAAGGTCGACTACGTTGGGCCTTTTAGAAACCTTTGGTGCACTAAGAACTCGTGAATCTGGTGGAAATGGGCATAAGAATGTATACGCAGCTGGTTTGTCCCACAACTGGCACAAGCTAAGCATCTTATGGGATTTACCATATTGGAAGGACCAGCTACTAAGGCATAATGTTGATGTCATGCACATTGAGAAAAATTTATTTGACATCATGAACACTGTTCTCAACGTGCAAGAGAAGATGAAAGATAATGTGAAGTCTAGGCTTAATTTTCCTGAAATTTGTGATCGTCCTGAACTTCATCTTCAGAAGAACGGAAAACCTCCAATTCCAGCGTATTGGGTAGATCCTAAATCGAAGGAAGAGTTCTTCGAATGGATTACGCGACGAGTTAAATTCCCTGATGGTTACACATCAAACTTGTGTAATTTTGTGGACACTGATGGAGATAAGTTTATCGGGATGAAGAGCCATGATTTTCATGTGGTGATGCAACGACAGCTACCGTTTGCATTTGCTCATCTCCTCCCAAAGATGTTCACAAAGCAATTGCCGCGGTATGTGCTTTTTCAGGGATATATGCACGAGGTCACTTACATCTGACGACATCCGATGCTTGGAGCAAAACATTCCTACGATCATGTGCAATCTAGAGAATATATTTCCACCGGCTTTCTTTGATGTTATGGAGCATCTACCAATTCATCTCCCGGGAAAAGCTAGACTTGGTGGTCCGGTACAATATCGGTGGATGTATCTCTTCGAGCGCTATATGTTCCACCTAAAAAAAAGGTTAAGAACCCCGCTAAAGTGGAGGGTTCAATTGCTGCTCAGTACAACAACGAAGAAGCGGGGACATTTGCCAGCTATTACTTCCCTTCACAAGTACGCACAAGGAGTCGACGCCCAGCTAGAAACGATGATAGAGGCGAGCGACAAATTTATCCGTCAACAGTTCCCAACATTTTTCAACAAGTCGGGCGGTTAAGCGGTAAAGTAGAAAGCGGCAGCTAATGACCCAAGAGCATGCACACCTACACAAATAAATTCTTAACAATTGCGAAGAAGTCTTTGAGTATGAGAGGTGTGTATAGTTTAATTGTTAAAATTCTTGCATTTAAATTTCATAATAATTATATTAATAAGTTTGGTTGATTTCTATAGGTTATACATGGAGTCACTCCAACATCATCATCCTGAATTGACCGAGGACGAGCGCGAAGAGTGGAAAGAAACATACTTCTACAAGTGGTTACAGTTTTACGTGAGTTTTTGATTTGCATATCACCAACGACCCAATAAATTTGATTGGTAACTAACCCGTTATTTTTAGGTGAATAACAAAATCAAATACGGTCGCAACCCAGAAGATTGGTTAGTAGACATGGTCAACGGTCTCCACTACAACACAATGTCTTATCCACGATACTGCACACGGGGGTATGCATTTAAAGTTCATAAAGAAGGATCCTCGAGGACAATGGCCGATCACAGAGTTTCATCTACATCTGGGGAAGTTGTGTACTACGGTGTTCTTAAAGAAATACTTGAAGTGAAGTACATAGGGAAGCTCGGCATGAGATGTGTGGTATTTTTGTATGACTGGTACAACCTTATCATTGGGAAAGGTGTAACAATAGATGAGTTTGGTGTGACGTCTATCCATTCGACTAAGAAGCTTCAAAAATATGACCCGTTCATTATTGCTTCTCAAGCAGATCAGGTAAATGACCGAAAATTACAGAACTTTCCATCTTAGATTATTTTTAATTAATTCCATGTAATTATTTCTTTCATTTGATATAGGTGAGTTACATACCCTACCCTCGATTAACATACAAGAACGACCCATGGATCACAGTTAAAAAAATATACCCCCGAGGAAGAGTTTACGGGGTGGAATTCAAAGAACAAGAACCACTGCAAGCAAACGAAAGTGATTACATAGCTCCGATTGAAGAATCCCTTGAAGTCAGTCTAGTCATTGATTTTAGTCATTTTGGGAATGTCATCCTTCATCCTGACTCCGAAGAAGAGAGGGGAGAGTTCGACGACGACACTACTGATTCGATTTGAATGGATTACGATTCGAAAGGCGATGCAGTATGATAAAATTAGTTTATAAATATTTTATAAAAAGATACTAAAGAAGATATAAAATAATTATTGAGTGCATTTTTGATTTTTACATGTCTTGCTATTTATAAAAATTAAATCATAATTTTTGTTTTGGTTATTACATGTAATGTTATCAATAAGTATTAATAGTTTCATGGGTGAATTGCACTCCTTGTATCTTTTTAACTTTTTCCTTGCAATTTAGTATCTTTCCAATTGATTTTTCATTTCTATATCTTTTTAAGTGATTTGAGCGTGTGTAAAGACTAAAAAGCCCCTACCAACTGTAACTAAAATATCCAACTAGAGTGACTGAATTTGTTTGTAATAGTCAAAGCACAACTAATTTTCTATTTCCTGTCTTCCACCGATATTGATTTAGTTTCTGTCTATTTGAAAGTTTGCTTATGGGTTTTGTTGTCAAGTAGAATAATCTGAATTTTTAACGGGTTAATTTCGATCCTCTCCCATCCATCTTCCAACGCGATTCGATTTAACTTTGATAGTTGTCGAATTAGTTAAATATAATGGGTAGACTGAGTCCAATATAGGGAGGATTCGAGTCTGGGATACTTAAATTTGGTAGGAATCTGGTGATTTACGGCGATTCAAGTAAAAAAGAAGCTTGTTGGTTGTGCCCTATGTGATTTAGATCCTCTTTCGATCGTTGTTCCAGACAAAGAAGAAGCTTGTTGGTTGCCCGTTCCTTCATCGGTTTTGGATGATGGAGATGATCAAGAACAACTGTTAGAATCCCAGCAATAAATAAATGGTGATATGGACTTGAGTGGTTTGGAAATATGGATAGGCGGTAAAATTAATTATTGTCTATGGACAGAAATGTTAAGATATTTTTTAAGCATATATCAATTGTTTTGATAGCAAATTGAATGGTATGGAGATTGTATATAGAAGAAGGAGTAGAAATATGATAAAACCGCGGAAAGATAAGATAATATGCATATTTTTTACACAACAGTGTGGATAGATGGTGGAACATGTTTGTATTTAAGTTATTCGTATCCATTATGTAAAAAATGGACAGGAAAGCGTGATTTACAAAAGAAGGAGGGAAGGGATTTGATAGGAAAGGTAAGATTACTAATAGGTGGATAGTTTGTTATTCGAGTAATAGCAGTACCAAATTAAATCAGTATAATAGGAAAAACAAAAATATATTAGTTGTGAGTGTTAATCAGAAGGCGTGCGCCGCCTGCGTTGGAACTATAAAAATAAGAAAAAATGATTGATTTGACCGTTGAGTTATTACTGCATAGGACTTTGCATTACTAAAGAGTAAAGATAATCTGTTCGATCAATTTTATATATTAGTTTTAACAGATGAATGACTTAATTTATTGTGAAACGACAGTACAAATGGATTGTTGGAAGTAATGAATATTAAAAACATACTATATTACTTTATGGGTTGAAATAATTTTAGAGGTGGATAGGTATTTGATTACGTACAATAGTGGTATAGCGAAGAGATGAAACGTATCATCGTTTGGGAGAAACCGAAGCG
Organism: Orychophragmus violaceus; assembly: GCA_030180135.1. Taxonomy (NCBI): domain Eukaryota; kingdom Viridiplantae; phylum Streptophyta; class Magnoliopsida; order Brassicales; family Brassicaceae; genus Orychophragmus; species Orychophragmus violaceus. Next base: position 23,960,763 of record CM058230.1, on the reverse strand, counting down.
TTGCGTACTAGCAAAGATGTATAAATATGATGTCGACCACATTATGTCTTTCCAAAATTTCATACATTTAAACGAGTAAAAAAAATGAACAGTTTAAATTTTCTGGATCTACCGTCAGAAATTAGAAGGATGATCCTCAGGAGGAATGCTAGTGAGAATATCAGGGAACACTTCAGGGTACGAGCAGTGTGTAGGACTCTTAGGAACGACGCTAACCACGTGGATACTCTTTCAAAAATTTAGCTTGTCCAGGAAGTCCCACGAGAAGAAGCACGCGATGAAGTTACAAATTTATACAATGCGTGCCTGGCTGCGAACAACATTTCCGCTGTTTTTTTGAAAGGAATCAGCGATTTCATGTACACATATGGAAGAGTAGAAGGTTTTATGAGAATCAAGGAATGCGCCGTGAAGGGCTACAAACCGGCTGTCTATTGTTACGAAGTAATTCGTCGCTCTATCTCCCCCTCTTTGGAGACGGATTCAACGATTTCGTTTCTTTCTCGGGATAGTGTACGTGCTCACAGGAGGCACGTTAGGAGTTTCGAGAAACAGAACTGGAGTGTCCTAATATCGGAGGAGCTTGGAAAGATAAGGAATGAATTTGACGAGGTGATAATTAGGACTTGCCCGTGTGCGGTTGATCGGTATTGGTTTAACTACCTAAATGAGACTGTGAAAGGGTATGGTATGTGTGATGTTTGCTTCTGGACTATTGAAAGTTTAGTTTTTTTCGAAATCATTCCGCGGACTTTTTTCGAATGGCCAGAGATAATTGAGATACAAGAAGCGGGGGGGGGGGGGGGGGGGGGGGGGGCGACGATGGATGGGACGACGACCTAGTGCAAAATCAAGGAAATTGGGGCGAGGTTGAAATAAACAATGGATATAATGGAGGATGGGGCAACGACGGATGGGCAAACTATGACGATTGATCTGGTTGTAGATTTGGTATTATTGTTTAAGTGTTTTAAATTGGTGTTAAAAATGGGTGTGTACATTTTTAAGCATGTTTTGGTTTTGACTATCCATATGCAAGATTAAGGATAAATCGTTTGGGTATTCTAATAGAAATTGCTTATCCAAGTTTAATAATTTGGATAGTCGAAGAATTTGATACTATAGATGACTTATCGATTTGGACGTAATTTAAAACCTATCCAATATAAACAATTTAATGCGACGTCGAACATAGGTTTAGTGGAGAGTCAAACAATCCTCCTTCGTTTACAGTAGTGGGAGAAATTATTGGGTTATAAAATGTTATAAAATGTAATTGAGATCCGATATAAAGGTTGATGAAGCGTAGCAAATGTGTTTGGATGGATAGCAGTTACAACAACATATAATAAAAGTAGAATGGGAGAGTGGATAGTATTTAGCGCGAGGACAGATACACTTCGAAGATGTAAATGGGAACGATGACCAGAAAATCAGTAGTCAGCGTACACGACGGCGTTGTATGATTATGCGCCGTCCACGGACATCAGTCCAAACCAAGAAACTCCTTGTGATGATTCTATAGAATACTACAGTTTCAATAGCCCAGAAACAAGGATCACACATGTCGTAACCTTTGACTCGTTCATGAAGTAAGTCAAGCCAATACCGATACACCGCGCAAGGGCAAGTCGATATTCTACCTTTGTCAACAGCGTCTCTTTTCCCACGCAGAACTTGGGATATCTGGGTAGGCCACCGTAATCTCTGAAACTCACTGACATTCCTTCGAAGAAGACGGATAGCGCTGCGAGAGAGAATAGGAATGGTTGAGTCGGTTTCGAACTGGGGAAAGATAGATCGCCGGATAATTTCATAGCAGTAGACGGCAGGCTCGGTACCACGAATGGCACACTCTTTGACCCTTTTGAAGGCGTCTTCTCTCTCATCTGAATATATAAAATCCGAAATGGCCTTCAAAAACACTGCGGTTGGGTTGTTAGCATGGAAACATGCATTCTCCAGTTTGATGCTACCTAGCCGATGATGATGAATCTTGATAAGATCAATTTGGAAGAGGGTATCCGTGTGGTCAGCGTCATCACAAAGTGTCTTGCATACCGCTCTGATCTTGTAGTGTTCAAGGATATTTTCGCTGGCGTTTTTAGCCAAAATTAACCTCCGTAATGCAGAGGGTAGGTGGAGTAGATTTCTGGATGGGAGCAAAGCGTTTGTAGGATTTGTGTCACTCATAAATGAGTAATTTTTTTCCTGACTCTGTCGAAAGGGAGATAACAATAGGCAGATTGAACTTATAAATAAACCCACCCTCTGAAGACTGCATATAAAACATATATTGCATCGAACGGTATAAAAGAAAAGCGTGAAACATGAGTTTATTTTGTATCCATTAGATAACCATTTAAAAGCACATACACTATCCAACTAAATGATTTGTGGATAGAAGATTTGTGGATAGAAATTTATGTTTAGTCAATAGGATCATAAGTTGGAGCTGTCGACGTAGTGTATAAGGAAAAAATAAATAAGGTAATCTAAGGTAGAGTGCACACTCCAACTAAATTATTTGACAAAAAGTATTTTGGGTATTAAATGATTTGACCAGTACAAATAAAGGTGTCTTCCTTTCAAAAAGATGACAGTTAAGCAGGGGTTTATGGGGACTCAGGTTTATCAGAAGCATATAAAAAACGGGGTTGGAGAGACAGTTGTGTAAAAGTGGTTTAAAGGAGAAAGAATAGAGTTATAATATAAACCGGAAAAGTAAAAAGAAACTAAAAATGTGAAAGACGAAATTGAGTTTAATGATTAATTACAATAGGATGAAGCGATAAAAAATAAGTTGGATGTTTAGTTGGTAGAACATGGGTTTCAGTGGATAGAAAAGAGCCTAGAAAAGGGAAGAGTAAGGAATGCGTGGATAGAAGTACGTGGATAGTCAGCACAAAAATTTGAGGATAGTGCGATGAGAATAAATGCCGTAAGAGGGAAGAAGTTAAAAAGACGAAATAAAAAGGTAGCTAGTTTGGAAGGATAATTCTCTGGTTAAATGAATCTGTTTAAGACGGTAAAATGAAAATTTTGCATGTTAGATGAATGATTTGACAAGGGGTGATAAGAAGGAGTGACAAATGAGGTAGATAGGTGTCAGTTAAGTTAAATAGGTGTTGAGGGTAATGGATTGAAAAAAGGAGTGACAGGTGAGGTAAGATTGCATAGAAAAATGTGTTAAAGATTTATTTGTCGTTCATAATGAAGAAAGTCCATAATTAATTTAATAAGGTGTTAACCCTCGAACATAGTGAACTATTAGGGAGAGAATAGTTTAATAATGATGGTTTTTGAAAAAACAATATAAAATTCTAAGTTCGTAAATAGTATGAACGTGGTGGATACGTGATAGCACAAAGATTTAAGAGTTGGATATTGTATGTGCTTTTAAATGGTTATCTAATTTGTTACGTGGACAAAGGTGTACTATTAGAAGATGGACAAAAGAAAATTGATGGATACTAAAAAAAAAGTGAGGGGAAAGCAAAATAAAAACTTAACTACTTGCATCATACAAAGTTAGATCTTACAGTAGTTTAATAATCAAACATATCTACGAAATTAAATTAAATATGTAGTCTAAATTAAGAAAAAAACGAGATTTTAGACTCCACCGTCAATCAAACCGAAACCGTTTTGCATTGCCGCTTCGTGCCAACTACCTGTGTAATCTATCGATCCGCCGTTAATTGGAGTTTCAAAGATCTCAGCCACTCTAGGAATGTCTGGGGAATTATTTTGAAGAAGCACAACGTCTCAATGACCCAGAAACAATCATCACACATAGAGTGACCTTTAACATCTTCGTGCATGATATCTAGCCAATTACGAAATACGGAGCAACGGCATCTCTGTATTCTGTCTTCGTCAACCGCATCCTTGATAACCGAGAGATCGAGGGACATACAAGGCAAAGCAGGTACTACGCTCAAACTGTCTGACATGTCTTCTCAGAGAACGTATAGTAGCACGAGAAAGGTAAGGAATTGTAGAACCTGAATCCAAGGCAGGATAGATAGATCGACGGATGACTTCGTAGCAATAGATAGCAGGTTTACATCCAGCAACTGCGCACCGTTTAATCTGACGGAAGGCTTTTGGACCTCCATATCTCTGTTCCGTGTACATAAAATCTGAGATTGCTTTTAGAAACAAAGCAGTTATGTTGTTTGCGGCCAAACAAGCGTTGAACAATAAGACGACGCATTCACGGTTGTTATCGGAAGAGGGATGGTGAATAAGGTTAATCTGAAGAAGCGTGTCCAGGAGAGACACGTTATTTCGAAGATTATAACGTGAAATTGTTGGGAATGTCCTGAAATCTACCGTACTATCTCTAGAAAGTATGATAAGTGTCGAGATCAGACATAAGTCATAAATACTGGGTGATCATGATGACTTGCTAGAGCCCGCTCATGATCTATAAGTTTAGGACTTATTACCAGTATTGTATGATCCCAAAGGGTCACACACCATAGCTAACGGGAAAGTTAAATGGAATTAATACGGTAAGATGCAAAGGCATTTACTGTATTTGTACAGAGAATTGGGCCATACAAAAGACAGTCTTTTGTCTGATTTGGGTCATGGGCCCAAAAGCCTAATGAGCCATTAGTTTAATTACTTGGGCCCATATAAGGAAGAGGAGAGGCGCAGGAAGCCCTAATGCTTTTTGTCTGCGATTTTTTGGCCTCTCTTTTCTTCTCTCTTTGTTGATTCCAGCTTGGTCTAGCAGCCTGATCCAATAGCTTGTAAGCGTGTGGATACCTAAGGAGGAGCCGGTAATCATCAGCTCTTGCAGATCTCGATATTCTATTGATTAATCCGCTGCAATCATAAGGTAATAATCATGATCTGTTTATGATTCAACTGCAAATCACCCAGATCCTAGATGATTATGTGCTAGGTTGTAACCTGTGAATTAAACCTATGAACACAAATAATCTTACAGAAATCCTGGTAAGGATTGAACCCCTCGTATTAGGAGGAAGATTTGGAGGATTGGGACATGGCCTGTTAGGTCTAGATGATTCACCAACACAGGGGGTTAGCCTTTTCATATTGACTTATGTGTATGGAGTGTGGACAGGAAGTCTTGTCGACATCAAGTATTTATAGATGCGAAACAACGCAACGTTTCAGTTTGATAATAAAATTTTGCGGTTTTAAAAGCTATATGTGTATAGAAATAAATTAAGAGAGAGATATCAGTTAAGTAATTCAACCGACGCCAAGGTGGATAGTAATGCCCAGGATAGAAAAAAAACTTAAGGATGGATGGATTTTGGAAATCATTTTAATTTAGGAGCCTGGTTACAATCATGAAATTTGAAGTTTGTATCCACGAAAAGGGTGCCGTATATACAGTAGGAGTATCCAGATCAATGGATAGTAATATAGTGTGATATAATAATATGTTATCATATTCGTAAGTGGATATGGTTTTACTGGGATAAAATACGTAGTGCGATTAATGGCTAGTAATAACACACTATCCGAGTGTGAAAGAAGTGCTACATAAGAGTGTGAAACAAAGACGAAATGTGGAAAGAAATGAAAAAATGACATAAGGTAATAGAATATGATGGATAGATAATATATAAAATTGTTGGATACAGATGAGGATTTGTAGTAAATTTAAACAACATTGTTAAAAATAAAAAGCATATTCGGTACAAATTATTATGATATTAAACTAAGCACCCCAAACGCCACCGTTTTGACCTTCTCCTCCACCCCAACCACCAAAACCGCCATCGTACTGGATTGCCGGGTAGGGAAAACCGACTTCGTTTTCCGAATCAACTTCGTAAACCTCAGGCCATTCTAGGAATGTCTGGGGAATGATTTGGAAGAAGCATAAAGTCTCAATAGTCCAGAAACATTTATCACACATACCATAAGCTTTGATTTCTTCGTGCGATAATTCTAGCCAATATCGAAAAAGGAGCATCGGCATCTCTGAATCCTTGTTCCGTAAATCTCATCCCTTACCACATCCGCAAGATACATGGAGATTTCAATAGGCCAGAGGTTCCGCTCAAACTCTCGGACGTGCCTTCTCAAAGAACGTACAACAAAACGAGAAAGGAAAGGGATGTCGGATCCTGAATCCAAAGCGGGAGTAATTGATCGACGGATAACTTCATAGAAATACACAGCGGGTTTGCATCCAGCGATTGCGCATCGTTTGATATTTTTAAAACCGTCCGGTCTTCCATCATCGGTGTACATAAAGTCGGAGATCGCTTTCAGAAAGGCAGCGGTTATGTTGTTGGCGTCCAAACAGGCGTTGAACAGCCTAATTGCGCATTTGGGCATGGGGTCCAAAGGAGCAGTCTAGATAAGATTTATCTGAGTGAGAGTATCGACGTGATCCGCGTCTTCTCGAAGGGTGCGGCAGACATCGCGAACAATGAAATGTTCCCGAAGGTGTTCACTGGCATTTTTGACAAGGATGAACCTCCTAAGCTTGGGCGTCAGATCTAGAAGGGTGAGAACTGGACGTTTAGGGGTAGAGGATTCAGCAACGTGGGGGGGGGGTGTTCTAATCATTTTCAGAGGAAGGTATTGTCTGTGGACGGATAGTCAGGAACGACTGAAAATATTTATATCAGTGAATAGAGGAAACATTCCAAAGTCGTAAAAAAAACGGGAATTAGTTTTAGGTATAAGATGGATATGATTGATACTGCACTAGAAATTAAGGTTTAGAAGGGGTTGACAACAATCTAATAGAAAAAGGGTTAACGAAAATGGATAGTACTTTGAAAATGTAAAGAAGGATAGCGAAGAGTTTTTACAGATTAATAATGGATAGGCATTCTAGTGAAATATATGGATATAAAATCAAATGTAGTAACTTGTATATATAATTTAAAAGCGGAAGTAATAATATCTGCGCTTCCTTGGAATCAACAGTAATAGGAATCGACAATAAATTGGATTTATTAAACGTTCTCGAATAAAAGAGAAGGTAATAATATCTGCGCCTCCTTGGAACAAGAATCATGGATTTGACAGTTTGACTTAAAAATCTGTCTTTACGTATGGCATGATTATGTAGAGATAATGTATTAAAATATAGCTGGCGGGAATTAAAAGGATAAAATATAACGATTGAGTTAACAATGATTTGACAGTAATTAGATTTAATAAATATGACCAAATTAAGCAGAAGTAAGAATAATGGACCCTAATAATAATATAACGTCTACGAAACTAGATCTATGATTTGACAATACACAACTATGAGGTACAGTTAAAGGTATACGCATGAGATAAACTGGTAGAGGAGGAAAAAGATATTTTGACACGACAAGAGGGATAGAAAGAATAGAGATCTAATACGGTGGATAGAGATGTAAAATAGGAGTAAGTTGATATCCCTCCATCCTAAACATTAATGGATGTGATGCAAACTAGGAGAGAATTAGGAACCGCCAGTGCATCTTTAATATGGATTGTCAATATCTAATCCATATGGATAGCCATTCTGAATATACAAGTCTAGCAGTCATAATGTTGTACGACATAACTTCCGATTCAACTAACTTAACCCATACTCAAAAAGATACAGGGATCATAGCGTAAGACATAGCAGACTCAATGGCCCAAAAACATCAATCGAACATGCGTAGACCTTTTACAGATATGTTTCCAAGCGAAGTCAGTAACGATGAACGGCAGAAGGGCAACATGCGATTCATTTCCATTTATAAGTCCATCCACTGAAACAAATCAAGTGGTATGACAACAGTAGCAGCATCGTTCGGGTGCAAACTATAAGTGCTATTCCTAAAGATTCGAAGAGCGTTATCCATATAGAGCCAAACAGATCAAAGGGATCCTACGTAAATTAATGATGTAAAGAATAAAAACAATAATCATGATATAGAAACGATAACGATGAACTCACTTAGGCAATAAACGAGCATTCAACCATGGAAATGGGACTTCACATGGCTCAATGTCCAGCCGATCGAGCAAAAAGAGATGGAGACAATCCATATGATCTGCATCATGTTTATTCTTATACGTGTATGGCTGTGGCAGAAGAAGACTTATTATTTCTTCCTACATCAACTTCGGTTTTCCTTGTTATCTTGATCTCTAGTCCTTCCCCAACAGAATTCGACCACTTCTCTAGAACTTTGATGTCATCTCGAATATTCTTGAGATCTTCGGCAAGCCTGTTAACCTTTTTCATAATAGAGTCGTCCACCCACTCGCTTAAATGACCTTCATCTGGGTGCTGTTTGCAAAGAAGGAGCTTTTAAAAAATCGTAATGAAGAGCAAAGTAAATCTATGAAGAACAATAGAATCCGGTTTCAGACTAACCCGAATAGCTTCGGGGCATTTGAACCACCTGCGATGAAGATTGGAATGAGTTGTACCATAACCTACTTCGATATTTTCGCCACACCAGCACATGGTTGGTGCTGCGACGCCTACAGCCCTACAAGGTACTGGTTCTTCAGAAGGAGGAGCAGTTGAAGTAGACGTCACACTCATTATTGGGTAGAGATTGCTTTGGAAGAACTGGATGGACAATTTTTCTAACCGATTTTATAAGGTAAATGAACATATAACATAAGTATAGATAAGATACCGATGTTTAAAAGAAATGACACGATATTTTCAGGATTAGATAAAATATTTTAGCAACATTTTTAGTTGTAAAGGAATAATTAAAGGCAATATGGATAGAAATGCCTGACTAATATGAATAGGATTGCCGTGTAATTGTAAACGTGTTATGGATAGAAATGTATTACGGATATACCTATGCTTAGGAAATGGGACCAGATAATTGTACATAGGATAGTGGTTATTATAGCGATATCATATTTAGATGCCCAAGATTACGACTGCTACACTTGTATATTCAAAATGGCTATCCATATGGATTAGAAATATTGACAATCCATATTAAAGCTGCACAATCGCCGGCGAACTTACTTTACTTTAGGGGCAGAGGAGTTGTTTATGACCGGCAAAATATACAAATCGCATCTAGCTTAAAAAATGCAAGAGGAAGCTGTTTTTATCGGAGAACGTGAAGAAATTTATATGAACATGTAAGATAGAAGGTAATTTAAAAAATACTAAACAGAGATGGGGGATAGAGAAGAGTAACATAAATAATAACAAGGGAGATACAAAATATAAAAAACAGTAGTGTTAAATCCATTCAACTTAATTTTCTAGATTAATGAAAGAAATATACAGCAGTACTGGAAATTGTTTAATAACCCTAACCCGCAAGTATGTCGTCTGGGTTATTTCCACCGACAAAACCAATGGCTGCTTGTCCATCGTTAGTGCCGACGTCTACAGCATTCGGTATATTGGCACCACCGTCATCGCCACCCTCTGGGACCCCGACGGCCTGCATATTAGCGACGGCCACAGCGCCTTGGTTCGCCGGCTGATATTCCTAATCAGCTAATTCAACCCATCTAGAAAATGTCCTAGGGATCATATCGAAGAAGACATAAGTATCGAGAGACCAGAAATAGAGATCGCACATGCCTAGACCTTTCACATTTTCATTCGTCAAATCAAGCCAGTAACGATGGACAGCGCAAGGGCATGTTGCAATTCGTTCACTGTCGACAGAGTCACGGATGGTTCTGATATATTGGGGAGTATAGTGGGGATAACTTACTACCTGAAACGCTTTGACATGCCTCCTAAGGGTCCGAATAGAAATGCGAGACAGATGAGGGAAGGTTGAATCAGAAACCAAGTGGGGGTAGATGGAACGGCGGATAACTTCGTAGAAATACAAAGCTGGTTTGATTCCAGCAACATCACATTTTTTGAGGCGGACAAGCACGTCAGATCGTTCTTCTGCGGCCACTCCTTCTGTGTCCATGAAATCCGATATGGATTTTAGAAACACCGCTGATGGATTGTTGGCAAGTAGACATGCATGTTGCAAGCGACGTACACCTAGAAAGCTATGATTAGTACGGATAAGATCAATCTGGGACAGGGTATCCACGTGGTCCGAATCATCTCGAACGGTTTTGCAGACGGCCTTAATTACGTAGTGCTCATGAACAACTTTGCTAGCGTTTCTGACCAAAATCGATCTCCGAAGTTCATCAGGAAGATCGAGGAAGCTGGGAGGGGATGGGACGAAATTAGGGTTATCGTCGGTATTCATGTTACGGATTGTTTGAGGAATGGCTGGTTAGGGAAATACGGTTGGCATCACTAATATTTATAGAAGATTTTAGGTCACGACGGTTCATTTGACATTAAAAGATGGATAGTGAAGAATAATGAAAAATACATCCATTATGTACAGTCATGACGGATAGTAATAAATATAGCGAAAAACTAAAACTGATGGATATGTGAACTTAATTCTAGATCTAATGCTATTAGACAGAGCAAGATACATGTACATTAGATAATTGTATCAAGCTATTATTATAGATTCTTATGAAAGATGTTATCAGGAAATCGTTTCCGTCGACAATTGGCGAAAATATGTTCTGACGATTGCCCTGTTAGCCCTCTTAAAACCTATACAGTTACAGAGAGAGTGATGAGAGCTTTTACTAAACTAGGATCTTTTGCTATAAATCGAACTAAATGTAAACAAGAAATGTAAATTACAATCGGAAACTAAATTAATTTTCAGGAAGAGGACGCTGATTCAACAGCCGGGAAAAGATTCAAGGTAGCAAAAGATCAGACGAAAAGAGCCGGGAAAAGCTTCAAGGTAGCAAAAGATCAGCCGAAATGGGACTTACGGCATCGGCGGAATTGCAGCCGAGCTAAAAAACATGAATGTGCGGAACTGTTTTTTCATGATGAAAGCTTTAAGAGAGAAAAGCTCAGAAGATAAGGGACTTCCGACATCGGCGGAATGGCAGGGGAGCAAAACACGATCACCAGCGATCTTAATGTAGGGGAAGAGCTAGAAATTGCAATGGAAAATCTAATTTCAATCTAACTAACTAGTCCTATTTAGAACTAACAATTAAAACTAACAATTTTTGGTTTGGAACAATGTCATTTTAGTTGGCATTCTAACTAAGGTTAAATTGGTAATAGAACACACCCAAATCAAGTAAAAAGATACATAATTGCTAGAGAGTTTGTAAAGATATAAGTCTGCTATTACTTCCTGAAAATATATAGTGGGTGCAATTAATTCATAGTTTCATGAAAACAATAACGTAACACCCAACACAAACGCTCCGGAATCTCCTTGCGTACCAGCCTGTTCTCGAGTTCGAGTCCAGGCAGGTGAGAAGATTTAATTATAAATATTTGTTACCGACGGATATCTTACGGATATTTATTGTCTGTCGGAAAATCCGTCGAAAATTTCCGACATATTTTCGACAAAAAATAAATTTAGGGTTTAAGGTTACAAACCCTAAACCTGGTTCTTTGTACCTTCTGAATCATGTAATAACTGTTTTACACATTTTCAGGAATACATAGTATTACTGTCGAAATCACTTCTTATTATACAATGTCGCTTAACGATATGTTGAAAGGAACTCTTGTTTGATTTACGGAATTTTATTTTGGTAATACATAAGTCATAATGATCCTAAATGTTGTATCTGCAATATTTTATTTAACTTTAGAGCTTGCTTAAACCTTAAACCCTAAACATACTTTAAACCTATTTTCTCGGAAATCCATCAAAAATTTATGACGGATTTCCGACATATATCTATAATCCGTCGGAAACCGGTCAAAGGTTGCAATTACAGACGGTAATTAATCCTGACTTTTCCCTATGCGTTGCATTGGTAAAGGTCTTTTCCGAATTAAATCTAATTTCCGACAAATAACCGTCGGAAATTCCTTCGGAAATTTTTGTATAAATCTGTCACGAATGTTTCCATTTTTTTTCATCTTTTACAAACACTTAAACATTTACAAACATGGATTTCGTGTATCTGTCCCCCGAGAACCGAGCCTCTTACTTGCGCAAAATCCGTCAGCGGGGTCGACAACATCTTCCCGTTCTTGATCCGTCCCGACAAAACGATGCCATGTGGTTCGGTTACCATGCACGCATTTTGGCTGCCATTAGAGATATCATCCAGAATCACTGGTCGGGAAGTTACAGGGCGTATTACAATGTTCCCGACGACCTTAAGGCGGCATGGTTTGATGCTTTTCTGGTAAAATTATTTTTTCAGTAAGCCATTAATTCTGTTTCCTAATTAATAAATACTCGATAATGAATTTTGTTACACATGTACATGCACACTTCACCTTTGGTCCGAACATCATTCTAATAGTTTGGTCGGAATTCCATAGGACGGCTAGGCGTGTTTTCAAACAAAAATGCGCCGGTTGAAGTCGCAATGGAAAACAGAAGATGCAAGACCGGATTGGATTCCCGCAAGGTCATGGAACCACATGATCCGCCAGTGGAGGGATACGGACGCCGAGGATTGGTTCGAGAACCAGTTCCCGAATTATAACCGCTAATCCGTGTCTGTAGTGTTTTTAAAATAATTAAATTATATATGGGTTTAATGTGTAATATTTTATTTTAAATATTATGTTTTTAAGTTATGAACTATGAATTATTAAACCATGTATTGGTATAATATTTTAGTTTTAAATATTTTGTTTCTTAAAATATTATGTTTTTAAGTTATGAAACTATGAATGATTAGTTAATCAAATAATGATTTTCTTATATTGTTTAAAACAAGAAAATCTATATATATATTTAGATATAATGTATAAACAATTAATACACTTGGCACATTGGTTTGGGCTTCATTCTATACTACATTACACTCGGATTCGAAACCGATGGTGTTTTTATTTTTGACTTTAATTCCCGACGGAGTTCCGACGGCTAATTTAAAACCATTGGTTATTCTGTCGGTTATTAAACCGCCAAAATTTCACCCAAATGTTTTGTAAAACCGCCCATTTTTTTTGATCAGACTGCCCAATTATTGGACCGCTTTGAAACCGACGGATTTCCGACAGTTTTTTATGGACCGTCTGAAATCCGTCAGAAAATTAGAATATCTTTTTGGCCGAGTGGTTTTCTTCCTCATTTCTGCGTTTGCTCTCTCTCTCTCTCTCTCTCTCTCTCTCTCTCTCTCTCTCTCTCTCTAGTTCTTCTTCTCCGACTTCTCTCTTCATAAAACCATCGAATCCGGCCTCCTATCTCCGTCGCCCACCATAAACAACATCAAAATCATGTAAGCTTTCATTTAAACCGAACATTTTTGGAGGATATTGAGATTTTAGGTGGTTTGATTATATGATTTAGGATGCATGTCGATGGAATCGTGATTCTAGGAGTTTAGGATCCTATTTAGGTTGTTAGAATGTTATTAGTTTGTTTAGGAATGTAATTTTTTTATTTTTCTAACATTTATGTGTTTGTATAAGTTGTTTCTCATAAATTTTAAAACCTTTTATAAGGTTTTTGAATAATAAAAACCTTTTATATAATTTTTATGATTTATAAAAACGTTTTTATAATGTTTATGTTTAATGAAAACCTTTTATTTAATTTTTTAAAACTTTTTTATATTTTATATATTTTTTAAAAACGATTTCATAATTTTTAGAGTTAAAAAACGTTTATAGTATTTTTAAAAAGGTTTTATATTTTTTTGATTTATAAAAATGATTTTATAATTTTTTAGATTATAAAAACGTTTTTATATTATTTTTATTTTTTATATTATTTTTATTTATAAAAACGATTTTATAATATTTTAGATTAATAAAAACATTATCAAAGTATCTTTTTAAAACCTTTTTATATTTTTAGATTTATAAAAAAGATTTTAATTTTTATGATTTTTAATAATGTTTTTATAGTATTTTTATTTATAAAAACGATTTAATAATTTATAAGATTATTATAAAGTTTTTTTTTTATAAATTTTTAAGAACGTTTATATTTTTTTTATTTATAAAAACGTTTTTATAATTATTAAGATTATTATTAAAGTTATTATAAATTTATGATTATATAAACATTTTTATAAAATTTAATCAAACTGTTGACTTAAAGTTTTTTTTTTACGTGATGTAGGACTGATTATGGAGATTTCGAGGCATTCATGTCACAAGCAAATGGATTGCTTCTTGGTGAGCCTTCTCAGCCTGCTTTGGCACGATCGACACCTCCACGCCGAGTTCGATTGACTGAGGTTAGACCGACGCAGCCGGTACCATCGATTCCGCGGCAGGAAGCTCCTAGCGGGAGCCATTCAGTGTCCCAGGTGCCGGATACACACGATGATGCCCCGGCGACGATCGCACCAGAGATAGAGTTATTGGTCGAGCAGCCGAGCGTGAGACGCTTAAACTTCATCCAGATCCTTTCAACAACCCAGGTACTTATTGATAAGTTATTTTTACTTCAACAATTTCGTTTTTATTCTATTTGCTTATTAAACGTCTGTTTAATTTATAATGTTTTAATTTTGAATTGAATTGAAGCAGGTTCAATATGACGTCTTCGAAGATCATGAAGAGCATATTAGGAATGATGTGTAGCATGCTCCGTCACCTGTACGTATCGTTTTTAGAATGTTCAATAATATATTTAAGTTAATACTATTGACCATTTAAAAAATGTGCAGAAAAAGACAGGACGCGAGCCGACGTTTGTTGAGCTCACTGTAGAGAGCCATACGAACAAGACTACGGGCGAGATCCAGGATCCGGTCACTCGGAGAATCGTAGAATCGGCAAAGAGGCGGGTGGAAGAGGTCCAAACCCAACAGTCCGAGGAAGTCGGCTCAACGGATGAGGTACCGTTGCTAAGGATCAACGAGATCTTTCTTGAGGTAAGTAAGTGTGTTTACTAAAAATTTACATAACTCATCCTTACTTGATCTGTTTAACTAATATTTGTTAGTTACTTTGCAGGAATTGCAGCGCAGGAAGGGCCATGTCTCCGGTTTAGGAAACTTGGGGGAGGGAGCCTCGACACCGCATTTCCGCTTCCGACTAGAGAACGACGTCTTCACCGAAGCTTTGCGCGAGAAAGACGCAGAAATTTGCAGCTCTGAAGACGAGTTTTGAAACTCGGTTGCAAGAGGAAAAGACGGAAAATGAAAGAATGATGGCGGAGATGCGAGATCAAATCATGAACTACATTCGGTTTGGCGGACCTCCTCCAGGAGGATCGGACGGGACAACTCTTGTAGTGGGACCGAGAGTGAGAACATGAGCATCGGGAACGGGGACGAGAACGGCCTATTAGAGGGAATGGGGATGGGAACTGGGACGGGACTGGGACCCAATGTGGATCCCAAAGTTATGTAATTTAAAAAATTAATAATAGTTTTATTAAATAATATATTATATAAATTTCAAATAAATAAAAAATTAAATTTACGAACCGTCGGTTAGAATCCGTCGGTGTACCGTTGGTAAACCGTCGGAAAATAATTGTCGGTAAACCGTCGGTAAACCGACGGTGAGTAACCGACGGGTCGACCGTCAGTTAAGTCGTTGGATTTTATCTATCGGTTCACCGTTGGTAAACCGTCGGTTTATTGACCGTCGATAAATCGTCGGAAAATTGTTTCTCGAAAATCCCTCAGAAAATACAGACGGTTTTCCGTCGGAGAATTTTTTCCGACGACCTAAAACCGATGGATTTCTCCGGCAGGAATTCCGTCGGAAACCACCGTTTCTGATGGTTTACCAACGGTTTGGTCCGTCGGTAAACATGTGTTTTCTTGTAGTGCGTTGAGGGCAGATATGGTGCACTTCCTATGCAGGCATTTCATTTTCAATGTTAAAATTGATTTGACTTGTTCACTCATCTTCTTCATGGAACATTTGTTTTGTGTCTTCTTCATGAAGTAGTTAAATCAGTATAATTTAGTTGAGTTACTTCTCTGTGGGATCTTTCATTGTACTTCTCTGGAATTCAGGCTGAACATTTGTTCAGTATCTTTTTTTCTCTAACAAAATGCTCTCTTTCTATTTGACTTATAGATCTAACCTCTTATGTGGGTTGCAATTGCTTGAATTGTTGGTGGATTTACGAGGAATGTTGCCTTATTTTTGGTGGATTCTTATTGGAAAAGTTATGTTGGATTGTGTAGGAAATGGTGGAATGGGAACACAAGAGTAAGATTCCGGGAAAGATTCAGGCTTGTGGACATGACGCTCACACTACGATGCTCCTCGGTGCTGCAAAGTTGCTTAAAGAACAACATGATGAGCTACAGATTTACTAGTGGTGTGCCAAATCTAGTGCAAAGAAGGTCGTGGAAGCTGAAGTATTGGAGAATGTGAGTGCAATCTTTGGGTTACATGTTACAAACCAACTGAGATTAGGTCAATTGAGCTCAAGAGAAGGTCCATTGTTGGCTGGTAGTGGATTTTTCAAAGCTAAGATAAGCGGGAAAGGAGGTCATGCAGCTCTTCCTCAGCACGCCATAGATCCGATATTGGCAGCTTCAAACGTTATTGTTAGCTTACAACACCTCGTTTCACGAGAGGTAGATCCTTTAGACTCGCAGGTGTAATAAATATAATCTTTGGCTCTTCAAGTCTGTATGGAATATTTCTCGAGGAATGAGTTCGATTAAGAGATATTCAATGACTTTAGCTATGAAGGTGTGCTTTATTGGCACTATAGGATTAGTGTGAACATATGTTGTATTTAGTTAATCCATACTCTATAAATATTTGGTTATCCAGAATAACATTTTAATTTGTACGCAAAGCAAATATGTTAGTTATACAAAATTAATTGTTAGCATACAAGTCTTGAATAACATACATATCTAAAATGTTAGCATCGGCAATTAAAATGTTAGGGAGTCCAAATAGGAATTATCAATAAGAATATAATAAATATACCATTATTTTGTATAAATACAGATTTGTATAACACATTAAATCATTCATGCAAGTTCAAAATAGTGTGTATTTTAAAAGTTAGCAGCACTAAATAAAATATTAGCGACCTAAATAAAATGTTAAGGGTACTTATATTGTCTACCTGGAATGTATACTAGTGGTATTCATATTATGAATAACTTGTGCTCAGCTTACGTGTCCATCTCTTGAAACAGAGTTCACACACTGTTCATGTCGGGATATTTTAGATCAAAATCTTACCATATCTTGACGTCAGCCTACTACTCTCTCTTTGCAAGTTGCTACTGAGCCTTACGTGTCCACTTCTATAGGGTTATTTTCGTCATTTTGGAATGTCTAAAATGGTTTAAAATAACAATTTCCTACTTACTAATTAAATTACCATTTGGTATTTTCCGGCTAATTCACTCTATCTTCTATTTTGATTATCTAATTTTCCTTATCTTTATTGATCACTAGATGACTCGTCCGCACCTTGTGCGGCGTGAATTTTTTTGGGTCCATGATTGTTTTATTTTGATAAAGAGAAAAGTTTAATTTAAGTATATAAATAGTTAGTTATATAGATTACAAGATGTAAGTTAGTGGATAGAGTATATAATTATGTTTATGGCGAATATTTATTTGTTTCTTTTATGTAGTTGAATTGTTTTACGTTTCTATTCCAAATTTGGTAACCATTTCAATAGTTTTAAATTTTGATAACTATTTAAATTAACTTATAAAGTAATAGTGTTGTTCATTTGTTTTGTTGTTTTAACTTCTATTACCTTAACTCAAGAAATATAATATTCTTAAAATTAATTATACATTAATACATCTTTATAAAATTATATTGTGGAGACATAGAAATCGGAATAGTAAATTACATACTTGAAATTGATAGATGTCCTAAACGAAACAAAAATATAGGACCAATTCAACAAACATAGAAAACAAAGCACTGACCATAAGTTTTTGACAAAATCAAACAGAATTAAAACAGAGTATCAATCGTGAGTTAGACAAATTCAGACATTCTTTGAGGAGAGGAGTTTGAGGACAGGAGCAGTAGCATTTTCCCAGAAAAGTTGAAGCACGATTACTTGCTTGGCCTTGACATTATTTGCCAACAAAAACTCTCTTAAGCCGCCACTCAAACGTATACATCGCCTGTCACTATAAGAATGGAATGCAAGCTCAACATACCATTTCTCTCCCGCATCATTGACCATCGATATGGTGTTGCCCGCAACCTTCTCTAAATCATTTGCATCCACAAAGGACTTTGGAAGATACTGCAAAATGAACAACTATGGATCATGTAACGATATATAAAACCAAAAACAAAGGAACAACTTATGATTCTGCTTCGTTTGATGCTGTCACTCGTTACGTTTAAGGCAACAAACTTCTCTTCGGTTCCTACAAAAGTATTTTCTTATTAGTCAAAATATTAGAAAAGGTAAAGAAAGTGTTTCGAAAATAAGAGAAAAACACTTACTCGTGCTTGCTTCCAGTCTCCATTTGAAGAGTATTTTCATATGTGACTCACAACAATGCAGTCCGTACTGTTGTAACATATAAAAATCGGCACCTCCATGATACTCAAAAATTACAAGATCACCATCCTGTAAAGCATGTGCTTTAAAGAACCTACGCCAGCCTTCTGTAAGCCTATCTCCAAGACGTTTGATAGAAAACTCTTCTGAATGAATTCGTCAATCGCCTGTGCACTTTACCAATCTTTGGAATGCTTAGATCGACTAAAAGAAGTAGGTGTCGTTTCATCTTCATTGATCTTACAGTGGGCCATAATATGTGGGCTTTATTAGTATACCTTCTCCAGAAATGTTATGTTATAACTAAATTAGCCCAAATGGAAGGTTAGATTAAAAATGACAGACTTATCAATAACTAAAGATTCTTTATTTAGCTTAAGTTATTATATTTGCAATATTGCAAATCATTGCATTTTTAAAATTCATTCGACAATAGTTATCATTTAGCCAGTAGTTATTGTTTTATATTGTTCTAAATTTCATTAGACAATATTTGTTTGCAGAATTAATTATTTTAGGTATTTTATTGAGCATATTTTTTCCATTCATAGTTGTGACGATGAGTTTAATACCATAAAATATAAGAAAGAAGTTGTTGTTAGACACATAGATTTGAACATAGTAGTTGTAGAAAAAGCATACAATCCAGAACATAAACTTAAGTTAGATTTCAACATGTTCTAAAAGGTATAACAATAAAACAACATGAAGTTCTCGCATTATTTCACTGCTGGAGGTATAACCAAGGAGTCGTCGGGTTTTCCCAAAGTAACTCCAATGTGAAAGTGTTGTTGGGCTTGATCTTGTTACACTTAAGAAATTCGCTTAAGAAACCTGTTAAACGCAAACGACGTCTACTACTTCCAAACTCCATTACTAAAAACCTAGGCCACCAAGCACCATTCTCATTCGTTAGAAATATTCTTTTTTCCTACAAACTTTTCAAGATCATTTGACCTGACAAACTTCTTTGGCAGAAACTTCATAAACACAATTGTGATTGTTTCTCTAAATTTTGTTCTAATAAATGAACAATGAGTAAAAGCATAAGCAAACAAAAAATAATGAGCACTTACAATTCTGCTGTTTTTATGGTGTCCTTGGTGGCTTTTAGTTTCAAAATATTTTTTTTTGTCAGGGTTATTCTGCATTATCGATGAAAAAAGTTATTAAAATTTGAATACTAAAAATAACCAACAAATAAAGATATATATCATCAGAAATAAACTTACAGACCACATCATCAGGTGAATGTTGGGGAGGAGGATTAACAGATTTCTTATTCGCCATTGATGTTGCCGGATTTAATTTGTAACTACATTGATCAAAAGAATATAATATAAATATTGCGTATTTAACATGAAAAAGTGGAAAATCATGAAGGGGACTGCCGAATGGGTAATCAAAAATAGGAAGAGGAACAACTCTCAATTGTATAGTTAATCTGTACCATTTCTTGTTCATAAACCCTAAAAAAACCCAAATCTATTAACAAAATATATAATTGTAAGTGTTAAAATTAGGTTTACATACCTTCGATTGAGTCTTTGTCTGAATAGAATAATCAGTAAGGAAAGGTATGGTTTACAGAAAGTGAAGATAATGTTACCGATTTTGGTAAATATTTATTGTACTTTTATTTTGTTTCGATATTATCGATGTTGAGGATTTTTTACCTTGGGCCTTAAAAAATAGTTGTGAATGTGAAAGTTATTGGGCCTTTTAAATGGACATAATATGATTTGACCCATATAAAATTCTAAAGTATCTATTTCAATTACTATAAATTTTGAAGAAGTAAAAATATAGTAAATACGATGCTTTCCACTTACTGCGGTTAATGTATTTTTCTGTAAAAAATCATAAACTCCCAAAAATGTGTTATAAATGTGATCTAATATAAATATTATCAATAAAAAATGCACCAGTCTGTTCATCTTACAAATTGTATGTTAATTTTTTTGTTGTAATTACCCAATATTATAGAATATTAATACTATTATGTTCAATAAATAAAAGTGTTAATAAATAAGATTAAAGGTAATGTTTAAAATTAATATAAGTTAAAGTCCTTAGATGGGAATTAAGTCCAAAAGAGAATTAAAATATCATACAAATAAAATAAAAAGTCTTAAATTTGAAAGGAGTTGAATAAGATGAGGAGGATCATGGCTTGAAATTGACTCCGGTGGCTTTGGTCCAGCGAGTCCTAAACGGTAAAAATAAAGTTGTTACAATCTAAACCATTATAATGCTATTATAGTATCGACAATGATTTCTGAAAAAACATACCACTCTTTCATCTGATTAACCTCTTCCAACTCAATATCAAATTCAATTTGGGAGATCAGTCCGGAATCTTCTATATAAGGTGTACCTAAACAAGAAACAATAAAATATATTTAGATACTATAATTATCATTTACTTCAAAAAATGAAAGAAGTAAATATATAGAAAATATGTACTTACCTCAAGTACCATTGACTCTCCAAAACCTCAAGACAACAATTGTTTCATAATTTTCGGACGAATGCCAGATTCATGAAGCTTCATTGCATGAGGACCCCTAGCAAGGCAGTTTATGTAGGTTCCACTACAATTATATGATTTAAAATGTTATTTTTGATAACAAATATAATAGCTTATACTGATTGAAATAGCAATTGTTAATGGTACCATAAATGGTTATAATTAAATACCAATTTAATCAATATATAAGTTTCGATTCTTACTTCATTTCCCTAAGCTTGAACCAAATCTTCTTCACTGAGTCGGATGAGATCTGTCTCTTGTTAATCTTCTCCTGCTCACATGATTCCAGATGACCCTTAAATTTGATGCATCCAATGACATCTACAAAACCAATATATGAATAATTTAAAAAATATTATGCATGGTTTAAAAAAAAATATAATTTAAAAGAAATTTTAGGATTTATACACTCAAACATACCAATGGTGTGCTTCGATGATAGTTTCCTTTCTAATATTGCTTCCAATCCAACAAAATCGTATAAATTATCATCAACAACAACAATAAAGCAGTGAGAAATTTTAGTTTGAGAGTTTATAACAATTTTTTTGGCTGTAGTAGTGTTTCTCAAATCATCTTGAGTGTAGATGACATCAAATTTTTGAACATATTTCCACAAACCCTCCTCAAAGTTCTCATTTGTTTTGTGAAAGACATTGGTTGGTATTGTTGCTTCAACCCTGAAACCCTAATCATTGAATATTTATTTTAAAATAAGTAGATCAAACTAATATGGAAGACTATGTTGTTAAATCTTGTCTAAGTTAAAAAATCGAAAAATAATACCTTTTCATCAGAGAAGATTACATGACCTTGAAGACCACTTGGTTGTACATTTGTGAACCACTTTCTAATGATATTCAAACGACATTTCCAGTCGTTTTTTGTGTTGTTGACGTCCCATAATAGAGTGCAGTCCTCCATTTTAGTTTGCTTTTGTTTTTTGAGTTATGGAAGAAAAAGATTTTGGAAGAGAAGAAGATATGATAATATAGCAAGTTTCGTAACTTTCGGTTAAAAAGTTAAGCTACTGTTTATTAGTGAAAAGATATAACCATTGAAAAGTAACGTTCTTAAAAGTTGAGGTGGTGGTTGTGGTTTTAATATTGCTTTTAATGAGGTGTAGATAGATTTGTTATGATTGAACAAAATTTATTATTTTCTTAATCTATTGTTCCGATATGTTAAAATCATATATTTATGATATTAGTTGATTTTAGTGAGTTTTTCAAATAATAAAATCGCAAAAAACAGAAATCACAATGACGAATATATCTCTAATGTAATATATCTTTATTTTAATTAGAAATGTATATGATTTTGCATTTAATATGATCATTTAATATTATTCCTTATATCATTATTCTCGGAAACTGTTATGATATCTTGCATGTCGGACAAAATCTATAATAAATGTTTCTTGTTTGTAGGTTTTTGTCTAATCAATTTATGATCAAAATTGAAGACATATCAATATTTTTTAAAAATGCTAATATAATACTTTCCTTCTTATCCATTGCTTGATCATAGTATATCTTCTATTTGAAATCCGTTAAATCTTTCATTGTTAAACACCGCTCAATTTATTTTATTAAATATTGTTAAAATAATGTTCAAGAGTGAATCCATATGATACATGCCAATCAAAGATTAGTACCTTTAAATACAAATGAATACCCGAAAACAATAGAATTGAAAACTACATATGTTGAAACCAATGACATAAAATTCTTTGAAACATAAAAGAAAACTACTACTGATCTACTGAGTAAGGTTCCTAAAAATCTCTTTGTAAACAACATTGGTAGTCTTTTTCAGCACATTTCCATCTTCATATGTAATAATAATCTTCAATCCAGACCTTGATTTCACTCTAGACAAAGCGACATATAACTGTCCATGTGAAAACACAGGTCTAGGAAAGTACAAAACAACATTCTCAAGTGTTTGACCTTGAATCTTATTGATGGTGATTGCAAATGCTAACGCCACAAGAAATTGTCGCCGACACATCCTAAATGGAAACTTGTATATGATGGTGTTACATACATTCTGTTTAGAAGTATCTTTCGACCAATAACAGATTTATTCCCAGTTAAAATCATTACTTCCACTACAAGAAATTTGATTACTGATAGCATAAATAGATAGCGTTTTTGATGTTTATGCTATCTTTGACTGAACCTTGAATTAAAGATAGCGTTTGCTTATATATAAACGCTATTAATGCATTGAGCGGAAAAAAAAATTCACGCGGGCCAATTTTTTATTATATGCGCTAATGAATTATACCTTAAAACGCTATGAATTCGTTAAGCGTCAAAAATATACCAAACACACATCGATTACTCCAATTACTCTTTTTCTCTCTTTGTCCAATCTGTTCATGAGATAGAAATCTCTAAACCCTCTCGATTTCTCACTCTGACACTCAATTTTGGGTTTCTTGCATGTTCATCATCTTGGCTCGATTTTGGACTTTTCACTCAATTACTCAGAATCAAAATCGAATTGGGGTTTTCATCATGAGTTCTGGAAGTGAAGATTCGTGTGTCAACACAATGGGGATTCAAGGATTTCCTGTGAAATGTATGTGTGGTCGTAACTCTGTAATGAAGACGGCGACAACGAAACAAAATCCTAGAAGACCAATCTTCCGTTGTCCCACAATTCGAAAGGTAACCTCTAAGAAGCTTTTGATTCGAATTTGTGTCGAATTTGGATCCAATTTGTGTTGATTTTGATCCATGACACTAAGTCAGAAGGGAGAGTTTACAGGCTTGAAACCTGCATACGCATTCTCAACATTGACCTTGAAAATCTCGACCCACTTGCCCTCTTGTTCCTCAAGTCCTTTAAATTTGCGGTCTTCTGATGGATAAATTATCATCTCAGTCTTAGTTCCCTGCAAATTTAGAAATGGTCAGATGTGTTAGTTGCATGTATGATGTGTTCAGTCTAAGATTTAAAGTTTAAACTTACAGCCTCGTCTGCCAATATGAAACTCCAAAACGGTCCATTTTCGAAAATGTGATATGAGTGGATCCTGATTATCTTCACTCTAAAACGCCAAGCTCTGAGTTTGTCATTAACTTCCAGGTCCGCAAGTTTGTTGTAGTGAGACATGATGTTATCGAATGTCTTGTGATTTCTTTCTTTTGTGTGGATTGTAGAGAAAAGCAGATGAGGAAGAAGAAACCTAACTCCATCTATTTAAATTAAATAACCGGGAGACAAGTGAACAGTTTCTATTGTCTTTTTATTATTTTACTAATTAATTTGATTTGAAATGACTTGCAGAGAGGTGTAATGATGGTTTACTCTGAAGAGATGCAACTCTTCGAGTCTTCCATCTACTCATAGCTTATCACCTTTAATTCTCATTCATTGCATTTGGTTAAGAGATTTATGGTCTGCTTGCATGCATTTGGTTTAACTTCTCATTCATTACATTTGGTAAGAGATAGTTCAATCAATTGAGATTTAATCTTATAAAACCGATTTGACAAGACAAGCATGAATGTATAATCGGAAGATTTTTATGATATTGTTGCAGGTGAAAGGAATTCTGATTGAGGAGTCATTGCTGTGGGAGTAACGAGAACCGTACAGTTAAGCTTACAGATCGTTACAGTGGTAAGTTATCCTTGTCTTGTGTTTGTGCTTTGAACATTGCAGTTAAAAACATTTCGAGTTGTTACTGAGTAAAGGCTATTCTACAGGATTCATAGCAATGTATGCTGCATTAGCCAGCAAAGATGTTGGTTGCTGCTTTCCCGAGTCACCATTTTATCTCGAAGGAGAAGGTAGACTATTGAAGTACATAGAGAAACGGCTCTAGGAGAGTGGTCGCATGGTGATTGTTCTTGTTGAAGGAGCATGACAAGATCCATTGTCTTCTATTGGATTGTGTATTGGTTGCTGCTTGATTCTTGTTGGTAGACTATTGGTTGCTGCTTGATTCTTGTTGAAGGAGAAGGTAGACTATTGAAGTATAAGTTTTTATTTAAGTTTGGTTTTGACACTAAATAGATGTATACTTTTAATTTAGTTGAGAAATGAGATAAGACATTCTAAATAAGAATTTATATCCATCCTAAAAAGTCCAATTTGCTAAAGAATTACTAGGGTATGAGATCAAAACCACATCTATATCCTAAACGCCAAAACTTCTTTTTATTTCTCACTTATATTATTATACTTGTTGTATAGACAATAATTTCTTTTAGAGTATAAATAAGGTTTAGGGTTTGAACCCTAATCCTATACCCCAAAACCATAAATCTAGGCTATAAACTCAAACCTTAAAGACTTAAATCTTACACTTGTAACATTAAACCCTAAATCTAAAACCTAAATTCCTCACTAAAGACAAACCCTAAACCCTAAATTTTTTAATCCTTAATCATAAACAATAGATTTTAAATTTTTAAAATATTAACTCTTCTTCATAAACCCTAAAATTTTAATCATTAATCACAAACACTAGATTTTAAATTTAAAAATCTTATCTCTCTACCCTAAATCCTAAACTTTTAACCCTTAATCCTTAAGCATTTAACATTAATTTTTTAAACATTGAATAATATAACAAAATTAAATACTTTGAAAAAATATAACAAACATTGAATAATGTATAATTTATTGTATAGAATTATCACATATTGTAAAATAACACATTAATTAAATGACAAATGTTTTAATAGGAATAATATAACAAAAAATGTTAAACTTGAAACTATAAAACAAACAAGCTGGTCTTAACAAAAACAACAACAAAAAACTGGTTTTTCATTGGTTAAGACAGAGAAATAAGGATCACCTTAAGTTTCATCATCCACCGTTAACATCATATTAAAATCAACGGACAAAACACATTTCTTCAATTCCTCTCTTCCTCTTCTCACGGGCACCATTTTTTGTCACGAAAGCTCATTCTCATCACATACAAGTTTCTGCGGATTCAGTCGCCCATCTCTTCCATGGTTTGTGACTTACGGTTTCAAGGGTTGCAATTAGGACTCCATGGTTTCACAAAAGCCCCTTCTTATCGCTTTCCAGGTATCACTTTATTCTGAATTAAGGTTTCTTCTTTGGGCTGTTTGCAAAAATGCCCTCGAAATTGAAGTCAACCCTGATTATACCCTCGGCCTTCTCCTTCCTCTCCATCTTTAATATATCCCCTTATTAATCTGGGTATTCACAGGAATGCCATCGTCAGACTTCATATTTTAATCAAAAGACAAAAGGACCCAAAATTATTTTGGATATTCACGAAAATGCCATCGCCATGAATGCTCAACAACCACGACACCCACCATCGCCGATGAATTAATGTGTAATCCAGCTCGTTTTTTCACCATTAAAGCTCAATTAAAGCTCAAGAATCTGAGCTCGGACGTTCTCCTCACCGATTTCTCCTTTCCCCTTTGATTTTCGGGGATTTTTCGATATTTTCGATTCAAAAGTAGCGAAATCGTTTATCACCTTATAAAAACAGCAAAACACGTCTCGGATTTGGGGTTTTCGGTGATATTAGAAGTTCTGGGAAATCGACGCGGCTAAAAACAAACGGGAATCGGACATTGGTAAGAACATTTTCATATCGTCGATTTTCAGATCCAAATTGTAGTCTGCATTTTTTCTTAAGCTTCAATATGGTCAACGAGAGGGTAGTTTTGCAATTGACTTTCAATTTCCAGACCTCCATAGAAGTCTGTTAAATTCCTTTGATAAAAAAAAGACATCGTTATGAAGTCCAAATGAGAAGGGAGGGTAGTTTTGCAATTGATTCAAATTTGTTTTTTTGTTAGACTTCTGATGTAGTCTGGCATGAAATTGACCAATTCTTGACTTTTTGTCAGACGGAATCCGTTGTCTGAAAATTATGGGGGGTAGAAACTGCAATTGACCCAAATTTTCAGATGTTGACCAGAATAAGCGAAAAAATTGTCAGACATGTAAATCTGTCTGAAAATAAGGAAAATAATTTCAGACGGCTATAGACATCTGAAATTCCAAAATTTTGCCAGACGGCTATAGACAACTTAAGATTTGAATTTGGGTCAACGCTCGAAAATGCGATGTTTTTTTATCAGACTTCAATCGCTGTCTGAAACAATTGTCAGACAACATAAGATATTTGAGAGATATTCTAACTTTTTAAAATCAATTGCAAAAGTACCCTCTACTTTTTCTTCAGACTTCAGAAGAAGTCTGATATCTCTCAGACTTCTTCGGGAAGTCTGACATTTGAAAATCAATTGCAAAACTAACCCTTTTTCAGACTTCTTGAGCTGTCTGACAAAGAATTTAGAAAATTCCAAAGCAGACTGCCTTAGCTGTCTGATTGGTTTCAGACTGCATCCGCTGTCTGGCATTTCAAAATCAATTGCAAAAATACCCTCTTTTTCAGACTACCATAGACGTCTGGTTGCATTAATATCAGACCTCTATAGACGTGTGAAATATTTCAAACTTTTCAAATGCATTTTTATTGTATATTTGTGATTAATTTCATTGACTTTAATTTTTATAAATGTGTGTTAGTGTTTTATGTTCCTTCTGAGTGAGTTTTACATTCTTATATATGGTAATTATTTTTAACTAAATTTTTGAATAATATTGGCAATGTAGCTAATAGCATTAGACTTCACAAAGAAGTCTGGCTTTTCCCAAAAGATCTCTAATGTTGTTTATACGTGTTTGTTTATACAGATAATGGTTCAGTTACCTGTTAATTTTGGTGAATGGGTTGTAAGAGACCAGATTTGGCATTTTGTGGTTGATAAGCTCAAAGGAGGGCGGTTTATCACTCTGCGTGATGGTTCTACTCATCAAGAACTTGTTGAGATGGTACAAGATGATTATATGCTGGACAAGAAAACCGAGCTGGTGGAGTTATCATATCCATTGCCGGAAGCACTCTTGAAACAAATGGATCCGGATAGCCCTCCGGTTTATGTCACAAATGATAGGCAAGTAAGGATCATGGTTGAGTTAGCTAATACGCATTTAATCCGTCTATGTGTATCGAGCCGATCCGGTATGGATGATGAAGATTCTGTGAATCATGATGACAAATATGAAGCTGAAGATGTAGACGAAGATGACAAAGAAGAAGACTGGAATGAGGAAGATGTGGACTCAGTCTCAGAGGATTCTGTTTGTGGTGCTGTTGGTAATGATGATGTTGGTAATTTGGATGTGCCTGAGAATGTTTTCATGAAACACGCTGAGGCTTACCATGACGATGCTGATTATACCCTATATGGGAAAGCGAAACATGAAGATGTAGATGTGGAAGAAGATGAAGATTATAAGAAATGTGAGTTGGAGGGTATGAGTAATCAGAGTGTTCGCAAAAGGGACTTATCTGAGGGTATCATTCTCAATAAGTGTTTTGATAGCAAGAAAGATTTAATATCAGAGCTACGTTTGACGGCGATAATGAAGAAATTCGCATTTAGGATAGAGAAGTCTGACAAGACACGTTTTGTTGCTAAATGTCGTGTGGAAGGATGCAAGTGGATGCTTCGAGCGTCTGTGAAGAACGAACCAAACAAGTACTGGGTGATGATCTATTCCCAAACACATTCATGTTCGATGGCGGACCGGATGTCTACGCGCAAACGTTATACTCCTGTTTATATTGGTTGGTTGTTTACTGAATCTTTTGGTATGATTGAGGGGATAACACCAAAGCATGTCAAAGTGTCAATGAAGAAGCAGTTTGGGATTAGGATGAGCTACAAAACCGCATACAGAGCATTGTTACATGCTCAAAGGATTGTGAGAGGAACATCGGAAGATGGGTACGAGAGACTTCCTTCTTTTTTGCATAGAATCAGGGAAACCAACCCGGGATCAGTAACTGCCCTTGAGCTAGATGAAAAGAATAAATTTAAGTATCTATTTATAGCATTTGGAGCTTCCATACATGGGTTTACGTTTCTCAGAAGAATCATTGTGGTGGATGGTACTCATCTTAATGGAAAGTATGGCGGTGTTATGCTAGTGGCGGTCGCACAAGACGGAAATTTTCAAATATTTCCGTTGGCTTTCGGAATTGTAGACTCTGAGAATGATGAATCGTGGGAATGGTTTTTCACCAAACTCAAAGAATGCATTTCAGACCAATGTCCTTTGGTCATAGTCTCGGATAGATGCGAGTCGATCAAGAATGCGTGTGAAGCAGTTTTCCCTTGGGAACAGCGAGGGATATGCAATTACCATCTACAAAATAACATAGTTACCAAGTTCAGGGGAAAACATCTTCTGTACTTGGTGAAAAACGCGGCTTACGCTTATACGATTTACGATTTTGACCGAAACATCGCTTCCTTACGAGCGGTAAATCCTGAGCTTGCTGATTACTTGGAGGAGGCTGATATGAGTCTATGGTCACGCGTGCATTTCAACGGAGACATGTACTTGTCGGTCTGACAATAGTTATCAGACTTCTAGTGATGTCTGATAAAATTCTCAGACCTCCTTTGCTGTCTGAATATTTTTTCAGACGACTGGAGAAGTCTGAAAGGATAATGTTTTTATGATACTTTCTAATTCTTACTTGGGTTAACCTCTTTCAAATTGGTGGATACATGTACAACATAAAGACGAGCAACATTGCTGAGTCTATAAACTCCGCAGTTAAGAAGGCCAAAGGATATCCCATATCTTTCCTTTTAGAGTTTATACAAGAGAAACTAGGGACGTGGTTTTGTAAAAGGCGGCTAGATGCAATGAGCCTCTCAACAACATTTAGCCGAGGAGTTGAATATTTGCTGGCTATTAAGTTGATTGATGCGGATGAGTGGTTGACAAGGTTGGAGCAGAACTTTGACTCAATCCGCTGTCCTGATGGATACAAGAAAGACATCGCTGTGCACTATCTGGATGGAGATGCGCAAACTTGGTGGAAAGGTGTGGCAAGTCAGATGGGTGAGGAAGTTTGCACTTGGGCGATGTTCAGTGAGAAATTCAAGAGGAAGTACTTTCCGGGTGAAGCCTTTGACAAGCTAGAAGGTGCATTCCTTAAGTTGGAACAAGGATCAATGACTGTGAGGGAGTATGAAGCTGAGTTCAATCTGCTTAAGAAGTATGGTGGCCGTGAGGCAGAGGATGAAGAATCCTTGGTGCGCAAGTTCATGCGTGGATTGCGTGTTGATCTGAACACTCGTTGCAGGATCCGCAAGTATGATTCTGTTGCCGAGCTGGTGGAAAAGGCTGCGGAACAGGAAGAGGGATTGAACGAGGAAGCAAAGTTGCTGGGAACTGGAAATGATGCTGGGAAAAACAAGAAGTTTGGAAAGAACAACAATTCTGGCAAGTCATCTGCTGGCCGCAGTGTGTGTCCGACTTGCAAGAAGATGCATGTGGGATCATGCAGGAAAGCTTATGGAGCATTCCACCGATGTGGAAGTTTGGAGCATAAGGTGCGTGACTGTCCAGAAGAGGATACAAGGCCGAAGGATCAACAGGTTATGGGTGCAAAGGAACGATTGTGCTACAACTATGGTGAAGCTGGAAATTTCAAGAATGACTGTCCTAAGTTGGCTAAGCAGAGTGGAAAACGTCCAAGTGATGGACAGCAGCCGAACGCGAAGAGGCAAGCCATCATGCCACGTGTGTACACAGTCGCAGATGAGTCTCAGGATCCTTCCACCTCTCGTCCGATCACTGGTGAGTCTCCTATCACTTACCTTAAGTATTTCTGTGTGATTTGATTGTCTGTTGCGTGTTTAGTCTAGGTTTCTTAGCATTCAGGATGATGAATGTGTAGGGACCTTAGTCATGGGTGGTGTGGCGACCCATGTTCTGTTTGATTCCGGTGCATCACAATGCTTTCTGCATCCGGACATGGTTGGACTTGGCGAGTTCAAGAAGGAAAATGATGGGGAAGTGATGAAAGTTCAAGCAGCTGGCGGACAGGTTATGTTCACAATGGGAAAAGTCTGAGACATCTCTGTGATGATCGGTGAAGTGAACATGCCAGCCGATTTGATGATTTGTCAGGTTAAGTCTTACGATGTGATCCTTGGAATGGATTGGCTTGGGAAGCATAGGGCACATCTAGACTGTCACCGCGGTCGAGTTAGGTTTGAAACTGAACAAGAAAAGTTGGTGTATCAAGGAGTTAGACCGACAAATGGAAGTTTGATTGTTTCGGCAATTCAAGCAGAGCGGATGTTAGAGAAGGGATGTGAAGCATATCTGGCCGCAATCAGTACAGTGGAAGTTGGGCCGAATGCTGAACTAAGTGAGATTCCGGTGGTAAATGAGTTTGAGGATGTTTCCAGTCATTGATTGGGTTACCACCGACTCGATCTGATCCATTCACGATCGAGCTTGAGCCAGGGACGGCTCCAATCTCTAAAGCACCTTACCGGATGGCCCCGGCGGAAATGGTCGAGCTAAAGAAACAGCTAAGTGAATTAATGGAGAAAGGATTTGTGCGACCAAGAAGTTCACCTTGGGGCGCACCGGTTTTGTTTGTCAAGAAGAAAGATGGAAGTTTCAGACTTTGCATCGATTACCGTGGGTTGAACAGAGTAACTGTTAAGAACAAGTACCCTCTTCCAAGGATAGACGAGTTGTTGGATCAACTCAAAGATTTATCTTGCTCGGGGTTATCATCAGATTCCGGTAGCTGAGCAGGACGTACCGAAGACAGCCTTCAGGACGAGGTATGGGCATTATGAGTTTGTGGTTATGCCCTTCGGATTGACTAATGCACCAGCAGCTTTTATGAAACTAATGAACAATGTGTTCAGAGATTGCCTGGATGAATACGTGATCATCTTCATAGATGATATCTTGGTTTACTCCAAGGATAAGGAAGAGCACAAGGCTCATTTGAGGAAAGTTATGGACAGACTGCGGGAAAATCAACTGTTTGCTAAGCTCAGTAAATGCAGCTTTTGGAAAAGGGAAATCGGATTCTTGGGTCATGTTGTCTCGGACAAGGGAGTGCCTGTTGACTCAGAAAAGATCAAGGCAATAGCGGATTGGCCTAGACCAAGAAATCCGACAGAGATAAGGAGTTTTCTGGGATTAGCTGGCTACTACCGACGGTTTGTTAAGGGATTTACGAGCATGGCTCAGCCAATGACTCGACTGACTGGGAAGGATGTTCAGTTTGTGTGGTCAGCAGACTGTGAAGCGAGTTTCTCTAAGCTAAAAGATATGCTGACGAGTACTCCAGTATTGGCTTTACCTATGGACGGTGAGCCTTATGTGGTTTATACGGATGCATCAAGAGTGTGTCTTGGATGCGTTCTGATGCAGCAAGGCAAGGTGATCGCCTATGCATCAAGACAGCTAGGGAAGCATGAAGGAAACTATCCGACTCATGACTTAGAGATGGCCGCAATTGTTTTTTCCCTTAAGATTTGGCGGTCTTATCTCTATGGTGCAAAGGTGCAGGTTTTCACGGATCATAAGAGTTTGAAGTACATCATCACACAGCCGGAATTGAACTTAAGACAGAGAAGATGGATGGAGACAGTGGCTGATTATGATTTGGATATTGCCTATCATCCGGGAAAGGCAAACTCAGTGGCTGATGCGTTGAGCAGGAAGCGAGTGGCTTCGGATTCAGAGAAAGACATGGACGGATTAATCAGTATGATCAGTACATTGCGTCTGACTGCCTTGACTGACGAAGTGGAACCGTTGGGTCTAAGTGCAGCAGATCAAGCGGATTTGTTGAGCAGAGTGCGGTTAGCTCAAGAGAAAGATCAGGATTTGATCGATGAAGCAGGAAAAGAAAAGACTGAGTATCAGAAATCAAACAAAGGGACGATTTTGATAAACGGCCGAGTTTGTGTTCCAAAGGATCAAGAGTTGCGGGATGAATCCTTAAGGAAGCACATCAGTCAAGATTCTCGATACATCCATGAACAACTAAGATGTATCGTGATCTGAAGCGGTTTTATCATTGGGTTGGAATGAAGCGTGATGTTGCTAAGTGGGTTGTCGGATGCCCTATCTGTCAGATGGTTAAGGCTGAACATCAAGTTCCAAGCGGATTGTTGCAAAGCTTACCCATTCCAGAGTGGAAATGGGACAAGATAACGATGGATTTCGTGACTGGATTACCAATGCGGAATGGTAAGGATGCAATTTGGGTTATCGTGGACAGACTGACTAAGTCAGCACATTTCCTTGCGATCAACAAGATGGATAATACGGCAGTGTTGGCCAAGTTATATGTGGAACAGATCGTGAGATTGCATGGAGTGTCGGAGAGTATTGTGTCAGACCGTGACGCAAAGTTCAGTTCAGTCTTCTGGAAAACAATGCAGAAGGCAATGGGGACAAAGGTCCATATGAGCACATCTTACCATCCTCAGACAGATGGACAGTTAGAGAGGACGATCAGGACACTTGAAGATTTGTTGCGAGCTTGTGTTCTGGATTGGGGTGGTAATTGGGATCAATACTTCCATCTGGCCGAATTCTCTTACAACAATAGCTACCAAGCTAGTATCGGAATGTCGCCTTATGAAGCACTTTATGGACGGCCATGCAGGACACCATTGTGTTGGACGCAAGTGGGCGAAAGAAGTATCTTTGGCCGAGACTTTGTTGAAGAAAAACTGAAAGAATAAGGGTGCTGAAGATTAAGATGAAAGAAGCTCAAGACAGACAGAAGAGTTATGCTGATAAGCGGAGGAAACAGTTGGAATTTGCGGTTGGAGATATGGTCTATCTCAAAACAGTCACATACAAAGGCAAAGATCGAGCAACCAAGAATGCAAAGTTAAGTCCAAGGTATATGGGACCGTACAAGATTGTGGAAAGAATCGGGAAAGTGGCTTACAAGTTGGAATTACCTCCAGCAATGTATGCGTTCCATAACGTTTTCCATGTCTCTATGCTAAGGAAATGCATAAGTGACATGCATAATATGGTTTCTGAACCACCTTCGGACTTAAGGGAAAATTTGACAGTTGAAGGAAGACCAGTCCGAGTTTTGGATGAAAAGATCAAGAATGTTGGAAGAAGAAAGAACGTAAGAATGATCCAAGTTGTTTGGGATTGTGATGGTGAAGAAGAGACAACTTGGGAACCGAAAGCAAATATGCAGGCTGAATTTCCTAAGTTGTTTGAAAAACTTAAGGAAAATCCGGGCAAGAAGAGTAAGACTCGAGGACGAGTCTAAGCCAAGTGGGGGAGAGTTGTAACGCCCGCGTTCTAAGGATGAACGAAATCAGACCAAGGATGAACGGATTGGGTTATTTGATGGTCATCCAGAATGGCCTTTTAAGACAGGGAATATTAGAAACTTGGGGGTTCATCTGAAAGTAAGGCTTACTGTGTGAAAGCCAAGCTAAAACAGGCTGGAAGGAGTTCAGACCGTGATTTTTGGACCAAGGAAGGATGTTGAGCTGATTTGGTCGAGATTCAGACAAGTTGGTCAGCATTCAGACTGTTGGGAATGTCCTGAAATCTACTGTACTATCTCTAGAAAGTATGATAAGTGTCGAGATCAGACATAAGTCATAAATACTGGGTGATCATGATGACTTGCTAGAGTCCGCTCTTGATCTATAAGTTTAGGACTTATTACCAGTATTGTATGATCCCTAAGGGTCACACACCATAGCTAACGGGAAAGTTAACAAGGAATTAATACGGTAAGATGCAAGGCATTTACTGTATTGGTACAGAGAATTGGGCCAGACAAAATACAGGCTTTTGTCTGATTTGTGTCTTGGGCCCAAAAGCCTAATAGGCCATTAGTTTAATAACTTGGGCCCATATAAGGCAGAGGGAGGCGCAGCATAGGGAACAACACCCCATCTGCGATTTTGATGAGCAGCCGTCCTCTCTCTCTCTGTTGATTCCAGCTTGGTCTAGCAGCCTGATCCAGTAGCTTGTAAGAGTGTGGATACCTAGGAGGAGCCGGTTATCATCAGCTCTCTGTGATCTCTTCATTCCTTTGATCAATCCGCTGCAATCATAAGGTAATGAATCTGATCTGTTTATGATTCAACTGCAAATCACCTAGATCCTAGTTGATTATGTGCTAGGTTGTAATCTGACAATTGAACCTATGAACACACATAATCCTTCAGTGGTATCAGAGCCTAGGTCGTTAGGTTTTTGCTGATTGGATCATACTAGGTTGTTTATTAGTTTGATGAATCGATTTTAATGAGTAAAATTGATTGAAACTTGGAAAACCTAGAAATAAGATAACGATGAGATTGCTTGATGATGAAAGTCAATATCGTATCATTGTTACAATTATAAGCGATCGATTATGTCTATAATCGATAAGGAAAAGGTCAAAAAAATTTTGTCTTTTGTTGATCATGTGCTAGGGTCAAAAACGTTTTGTTTTTAGCTTTTGTCATACGTTTGGTTGACTTAGTCTCATGATTGTTGAATTAAATGAATCGATTCGATAGGTTGGTTAATGTTAAGAATCATGATTTTGTCTTATTAGTGATGGTGATAATCGCATGTTGACCTTATGAATCGTGATGTAACTTTGTTCAATCATAAGATTCGATTAGTTTGAATTGGAATAAGGACAAAATCTAATTTGTCTTCAAGTGATGTCTTTGTTTTTCATTCATAAGACAATCGAAAGTATGAATCGCTTGGTATGAATCGAATTTTGACTTTGTTTGATAATAAGATTGAGAATCGTTTTTGTCAAATTCAATTATTGAAAAGTCAATTATTTGGTTAGGTTTGTTAAGATTGAGAATCGTTTTTAGTCAAAAGCAATTTTCGATTTGGAAAAAAATCAAAATCAATCATTGAATAATTATGGTTCAAGCGGTTAACCCAAATCGCGGTTTGCTGGAAATTATTTAATGCAATTGGTATTATTTAATTTCTGGTTAAACCGGATTTAAATTCAAAAAAAAAAAATTGAATTTTAACCTAAACCGAAGGCTGGTCTAAGTTTGATTTGGTTGGACCAAATAATTTAGAGCTGGTCTGGTTTAGTAAATAACCAGTTGGATTTAGTAGTTAATTTGGTCTTGGACCAGAATTAATGAACCGACTCGGTTATGTCAAATTATTGGGCCAATTGGAATTCTGTGGTCTTGAACCAAGAATTGGGCCTATAATTTGTGACCCAACTGAAAACTTTAATAAAATATTAAAATAGAAATTTCTATTTTTAGCATGTTTCTAAATTTAGAAAGTTTCTAAAATAAGTAAGTTTCCCAAAATAGTAATCTTCTATTTTTGGAAAGAAAACCTAAAATCCTCAAAACCAATATCAAGCTTGGATGTCTTGCCCAATCTTGTCAGCTACTTAACGCTTATTCAATTACAGATATGGCTTACAGTGTGAGGTGTCTGTTTTGCGTAAGTAAAGTAGTATATAGTCACTAATTTCATTGGGAGTCCCAGACTTTAGTGATTATTTGGCTGTAAGAGATTGATTTCCTTGACTGGGCCATCGGGAGTCCCGGGCCTTGAGACATCTGGTGAATTGGGCCTTGGGCCTAATCCACAACCGAGAGTTATATGGATATAACTAGCTGTGTGTATGCTTACCAAGTAAAGCTAATTCTGGGTGACGGCCAGTGGCCCACTTTGGATTTAGCTGAACATGGGTCTCGGAATCATTGCATTCTTATGAGGTTAAACAAAGAAATTTTGAATGCAATGCGAGTTTTCTTATAAGTTATTGAGATTACTCTTTTATGAACTGAATAACTAAAACTCTATTTATCTCTAAATTTCAGTTATAACTAGCACAAACAATCAAAACACTTTCTCGATCCCGTCTGTCCTTGAGATGGACAAACTGAACGGATCAAATTTCTTGACTTGGTCGCGGAACCTGAGGCTAGTCCTCAGGCAGGAGAGAAAGGACTATGTCCTTGAGAGAGCTCTCCCCGAGAGGATCGGGTCCAATGCCTCTCATGCAGTATATGATGCTTGGAATAAGCATTATAATGATGCGGTAGATGTGTGTGGTCTGATATTGGCTACCATGGACTCAGATTTGCTGAAGCAATATGAGAACATGGAGTCGCCAATAGAGATGATCAGCAGCCTGAAATTGAAATTTCAGGAGCAGGTAAGAGTGGAGAGATACCAGTTGGTTAAGTCTCTCACTAGCTGCAAGCTACCAAATGATCATCCAGTGAGTCCTCATGTCAGTAAAATGATGGGTTACATTGATAACCTGAGGAAACTGGATTATCCAGTTAGCCAAGAATTGGCAACTGAGATCATTCTGCAGTCACTGCCGTCAAGCTATGATAAGTTCAAAAGGAACTATATCAAGAAAGGCTTAACGAAGACGCTGACTGAACTGCATGATATGCTCAAGACAGTTGAGCCAAACGTGAAGAGTACCCTGTATAATCTCATAATGGAGAAGGGTAGGTTTACTAAACCTAATGCTGACAAGGGTGAAGACAAAGTTGTCCAGATTTTGAATCATGGCAAGCGTGTGTCTTCTGAGCCCGAGTCAGATACATCTTACGTTGGTAAGTGCTGCTACTGTAAAGAGACTGGGCATTGGAAGAGAGATTGCATTAAATTCATGGAAGATTATGAGGAGTTGAAGTTGATGTATGAGACTACTTCCTCAGGTATTCATGTTATTACTTCAAGTTCTACCTTATAGGTATTGGATACTGGTTGTGGCACTGATATTTGTTATAATATGCAGAGCCTAAGCAACAGTAGAACGTTGAAGGAAGGGCAAGTGGAACTGCATGTCTGGAAGGAGCTATAGATGCTGCCTCAGTCGTAGGGTTTTCACTTGTAGATGCCTTTGAGGCTTGGTTTTATTAAGTAATTGCTACAATGTACCTGCTTCAAGCAGAGTTTTCTTTCATTTTCTTGTAAGAATTTGAATGTTTTTCATTTTGATAAAAGACAAGTTTTGTTCTTTTGATCTTAATGAAATATTAATTATAGCACCCCATTCAAGGAATGGGTTTTATATCTTAAACCAAAGAGTGCCTAAATGTAACATAAATACCGAATTGGTTTAAATCTGATGAATTAAACCTGATTTTTCTTGGCGTAAATGTTTTGGTCACATAGAGTAAGTCGGATTCAGAAACCCCATAGTTATGGACTTTTGGGCTCATTTGATCGGATATCTTATGAGACTTGAATTCTGCTTACTGGACCAAAAGACAAAGGGCCCATCTTAGCCGAGCTAGAGAAATGCCCAAAGGCTTATTGGACCTTGAACATACTCATGTATGTGGCCCGATGAGTAGTAATGCCAGAGAAAATTTCCTGTACTTCATTATCTTTACTGATTACTTCAGTGAGTATGACTATGTTCATTTAATGAGACACGAGTCGGAATTCTTTGAAATGGTCGAAAGAGTTCCAGAATGAGGTATAGAATCTGAATGACAGAAGTATTGAGACTCTGGATTAGATCACGAGTGAGAATACTTAAGTCATTGATGGTGTGATCATCTGAATGAGTGTGAAGTCGTTTCACAGCTCATTTCTCCTGAAAACCTTGAGGTGTTTCTGTGAGAAAGAATCAGATCTTATTAGAAATGATTAAAGATGAGTCACACGAATCTTCCATGATATTCTTTTAGAATAACGCTCTAGAAATATCTAAGTTTACGCTGAAATAGTTCCACCAATATCAGTTGAAAGACACCACATAAATGTGGACTGGAAATGATCCAAATTCGTCTTTACTGAGTATTTGTAGTTGAGCTACTTCGCTGGTTGTCCTAGGGAAACCAAGGCTTGTTACTTCTTACGTCCATTCCGAAAACGAAGTTAGGTTGTTCGGAATTCTGTTTTCTAAAAGGAAAGTTGCTTTCCAAGAAGAACAGTGGGAGTAAAAGTATAACTCGAAGAAATTCGAGAAATACAGGAGGCTGCTCAACCTGTTGAGGGAGAGCAGCGGATGGATTTACAGATTTCTGTAGAATCTACACCTGTAGAGCCTGAAGTTCGCAGATCTCAATGAATCCGTCACTAATCCGAGAGTGATTTCTCGTGATTAGTTGCCATGATCTGATGATCATTGAAAGTGACGAACCTGCGAAATTCACAGAAGCGAAAGTGAGCCCGGACTCCGAAAAATTATACTGTATGTAAGTTAGCTTCATCGATCCATTCATGGATAGAAGCAAGCATATCGGAGTTGGAATCTTCGTTCTGTTGAAGTAGTCAAGGTTTTGACTTGAACAGGAACGAAGTGGAACTGTGCGTTTACTAATAGATAAGTGGGAGCGATGTTGCATTTCTCATAGTGTATGTCGATGATATACTGATTCTCGGAAATAACGTTCCAATGCTGCAGTCGGTAAAGGACTGGCTTGGGAGTTGGTTTTATGATTGACATGGGTAAAGCCACGTATGTTCTTGGATTTTGGATCTAAAGATAGAGATCCAAAAGAGCTGATAGGACAAAGTCAGGATTCTGATATTGACAAAGTCCTACACGTTTTCAGCATTCCAAGAAGGGTTTTATGCCAATGTCACATGGCATTACGTTAAGCAAGAAACAGTGTCCTACGATAACTGCTGAGCTTGACGTAATGGATGAGATTCCATATGCGTCGGCAATTGGATCTATCATGTATGCCATGACACGTACTTGTTTTGATATTGCTTTAATGTTAAGCAAGACAAGTAAAGACCAGTCAAATCCAGCAAAGAATCACTGGATAGACGTAATGAATATCCTCAAGTATTTGGAAAATACTTAGGATAAGTTCTTGATTTACAGAGAAAGTGAGGTGCTACAAGTCGGTAGAGTCTGAAAGGCAAGTTTCCAACAGACAAAGATGATTTCCGGTCACAGTCCGGTTATATCTTGTGTCTGTCTGGCGGTGCAAGGCACTGTTGCTGACTCCATGACTTAAGCTGAACATTTCGCAGCTTGGGTAGCGGCGAAAGAGGTTGTTTGGAAAGAAGAGTTCATCACTGAACTTGATGTGATTCCCAGCATAGATGAGACTAGCTGCACATCAGAGGTCCAAACACCTTGAGGGTAGGTATAACCTATTCCGTGAGATAAATGACAGAGGTGTTAAGTAGATCAGCAAGTTTCAACGAATAAGAACGTTGCTAATCTATTAACGAAGCCACTCCTTAGGCCTAAGCATGAGTCGCGGACTGTAGCTGTAGGATAAGTGAAATTAAGATGTAGTCTTAATTTCAGTGGGAGTTTGTAAAGGGCTTTATTTAGTTGTTTTGAAAGGTTCATGTAAACATAATATTTTATGTTTATGAAATTTATGATTTCTGGATTATTTTAACTGTGATATAAATAATCGTTCCAAAATGATTCATGTCATTATATATGGGCCATCGAAGTACATGAGTAGACTTGATCCTGAAACCCCATGTTTAACGAAATGACATAAATCATAGTGTCCATAGTCGAAGGTTGTTGAAATTGGAACACCAACAACCACTTGAGACTAGAATGTGTTGAGACTTATGACCAAGTTTCGAGGGGTCATAGATGCGCGGCATCAAAGTCGACACATAGGTATATGTAGGGAAGCATATGACCGGACATGGCCCGCTGATGAGAACTCTACAAGATATTAATATATGTGTCATAAGAGGTTCTCATATACGACTATAGAGTATAGTCCTTAGACCTGAGTTCGCATGCATGTGGCTGCACATGGATTGATGCGCTTTGATCATTGTCTAACGCTGTTTCGTAACTGGGAGCTATAAGGACCTTGGTTGGGTATATTATGAAGTGTGTAGTTCATAGTGATGGAACAAGATGGGATTTGTCCCTGCCGTTTAACGGAGGTAATATCTCTAGGCCAATCGGAGACTTGATAGCTGGTAAGAGAGTGGCCACTCCCAAACGGACTTGCCCAAGTCGTTTGTATTGTCAGTATCAAATCTGGTCCGATGAACATGGTCTGGCTATATAAGGATGACACGCATCTTGCCTTATGCCAGATCGAGATATTAAGACAAAAGGATTAGGGAATGTAGGATTCCAGTACAAGTGGGAGATTGTTGGGAATGTCCTGAAATCTACTTACAATCTCTAGAAAGTATGATAAGTGTCGAGATCAGACATAAGTCATAAATACTGGGTGATCATGATGACTTGCTAGAGTCCGCTCTTGATCTATAAGTTTAGGACTTATTACCAGTATTGTATGATCCCTAAGGGTCACACACCATAGCTAACGGGAAAGTTAACAAGGAATTAATACGGTAAGATGCAAGGCATTTACTGTATTGGTACAGAGAATTGGGCCAGACAAAATACAGGCTTTTGTCTGATTTGTGTCTTGGGCCCAAAAGCCTAATAGGCCATTAGTTTAATAACTTGGGCCCATATAAGGCAGAGGGAGGCGCAACATAGGGAACAACACCCCATCTGCGATTTTGATGAGCAGCCGTCCTCTCTCTCTCTGTTGATTCCAGCTTGGTCTAGCAGCCTGATCCAGTAGCTTGTAAAAGTGTGGATACCTAGGA
This sequence comes from Orychophragmus violaceus, assembly GCA_030180135.1. NCBI lineage: Eukaryota > Viridiplantae > Streptophyta > Magnoliopsida > Brassicales > Brassicaceae > Orychophragmus > Orychophragmus violaceus. The sequence continues at coordinate 23,919,362 of CM058230.1, read as the reverse complement.
GGAGCCGGTTATCATCAGCTCTCTGTGATCTCTTCATTCCTTTGATCAATCCGCTGCAATCATAAGGTAATGAATCTGATCTGTTTATGATTCAACTGCAAATCACCTAGATCCTAGTTGATTATGTGCTAGGTTGTAATCTGACAATTGAACCTATGAACACACATAATCCTTCACAGACAAGTTTGGTCGGCTTTCAGACAGGGCGGTTATGATTGTCAGACCAAGCTTCAGTCCGCGGGTTGATTATTCGACCAAGTTTGGGCGGGATCGATTATTTGCCCAAAATGCAGCATTTTGGCCAAGGAAAGTGAGCGGGAACAGGTTTGGTTTAAAATCCGCGAAGCCAAGTGTTATCAGCGCGGGGAAGACAGTTGGATTGGCTTGGCCAATCAGATTGACGCAGAAGCAGTTATTGGACGGTTTTGGCTCGAGTAAAACTGTCCAAGACTAAGAAAAAAATCGTCCTGAGACGCTTATTGATCAGTTTCTGCGACAAAAGAACTCTGAAAGAATTGAGAGAGAAAGTTTGAAGAGAAAACCGAGATTGACTGAGAGTTTGATCGAGTTGGCTTACCGTGATCAAGCAAGGCTGAGAGATTGTCTGTTCTGTTGGATTCGAGCACAAGAGGTGTCAGGAAAACCGCTCTCATCATTGATATACCATGGATTTTAGGGATTTTAACCATGATATATATCTTATTTATCGAGTCTTTTATTATGTTTTGGAGTCTTTTTAGTATGTTTTCAGGTCTAGACACGTTTGGAGCGGAATTGGACATTATGGAGCATCCTGGAGCATTTTGGAGATTAAACCCGAGAGGAAGAGTTCACTGCCCGTTTTACAGACCTGTGTCGATCGACACAGAAGGTGCATCGATCGACACAAGGTCGACACAGACTTCTCGAGAGCGTTTAATGAAGAGAATTGGAAATTGAACTTTTGCCCAGAAGTTTCCCATAATTACAAAGAAGCCCCAGCCGACTTTAGACCATTATATTAGGGTTTTTAAGCCATTGTTTAGGCTACGCTTTACGCACGCTTTATTCTATTTTCAGAGAGAGTTAGGGGCTGATCCGGCTCTCGAAAGCGAGAGGATTTCGAACTCCAAATCTTTATTTGATTTTATAATATTTGGTTTTCTATTCATGATGTTTTCTGTTTCGATGATTATGTCTGAGTAGATTACCTGTTAGGTTTATGGATTCTCATTAAGGATTTCATGGAATTATAGGTTAATCAATCTGTAGGGATTCATATCTGTTAGTTCTTTTTCTAGGATTGTTCTTACTGCTTAATCTGAATTAGTTACCCAGATTTATGATGTTAGGTTGATTGATACAACGACAGTTGGTTAATTAGCTAGAAAGAACCTAGATGAGCAATTAAATTACTCGCAAAGGAATTTGGTTTAATTAGATTGTGAACATATCGAAATTGGAATTAAAGCTGGTTTAATCTGTTAGTAATTGCAAAGGAATTTGGATTGATGCACTTAGACTTAGAGAATTCTCGCAACGACAGTTGGTTAATTCTACATATGTGTTTGAGTTCTAGAATAGTTCTTAATTAGATCCCGATTGATTGATTGCTTGTGTTCCTGATTTCTTGAGAACTCCCTAGACTTAACGTTTTGCCTTCTTGCTTACAAACTCGCTACTGATTTACTTTCCTGCATTGCTTTTTAGTTTCTAATCACTTTTGCTTTCTCCTAGTTTAATCTTGATCGTTCTAAATCTATCGTTGCCCAGAGTCCCTGTGGATTCGATACCCTAAGTACTACAATTACATCACTGTGCACTTGCAGTTAGAATAGGGATTAAAACTCGAGACCTATCAAGTTTTTGGCGCCGTTGCCGGGGAACTCTTAGGAGTCTTTGATAGATTTGAACTTAGGGTTTAGACTAGGTTTTTCGTTTTTGTTTTTGTTTACTAATTTTTTTTTTCTTTTCTACTTTTTCTTGCGTTTCAGGTACGCCTGTAATCGCTCTGCATCGATCGACACGGTCCTGTGTGTCGATCGTCACATCTTCGCACTTGCATCGATCGACACTGCTGTGCATCGATCGACACTACGCGTGAGATGATGGGAATGATGGAACGGATGTTGGAAAATCAGCGGAATAACTCATTCGGTAGAGACTATGGTTCTTATTCATTCACCAGGGATTATGAATCTTCATCATATCAGCCTGCTCCTCCTGAAAATACGCAGTCTGGTAAGCTGATAAGTATGCTGGAGCAGTTATTGGAAAGACAGGAAGAGGATTTGAACTACATCAGTGGCTCTGGATTCCAAGGAAACAGGTTTAGTAATCAGCAAGGTAACAAGTTCTTTATTGGTGGACAGAGGAGTGCTTTCACAAGCAATCAGAACTCTTCTGTATATGGACAGACTGCTGATTATCAGAAGCCTTTGCAGCAAGGTAATTCTCATCAGAGAATCTATGAATCTTATCAGACACCTCCTGCGGCTAATGCTTATAAGAGCAAGATGGAATCCATGATGGAGCAGTTGCTAGAGGAACATACCAAGACTGATGTAGACCTCGACAGGAAGCTGGATGCTATACATGAAAATCTGAATGCGAAGTTTGAGTATCTGAGCACACATGTGAAGGAACTAGATGTCCGAGTTCAACAAACAGCTATAGCAATACAGCAGCAAAATGAAGCTGGGAAAGCTAAACAGAAGCTGTACATCAAAGCTGTGACCTTAAGAGATGAGATTGAGTTGCTAGGAGAAGAAGAGATCATAATCTCGGATTTTCTGGATGAATATTGTCTGTCTGAGACATGCATCGATCGACACAACTCGTGCATCGATCGATACAACCCCGATCCGTCTAATGGAATTGAGCATAATCGCCTTGTGTCGATCGACACACCTACTGCATCGATCGACACAGATCGCAGACGAGACCAGAAGCCTGCAACAGTCCCAGAACGAGTCTATAGGCCCATTGTGCCGTATCCTAAGGTTCCTAAACCCTCTAAACAGGAGCTAGAAGTGGCTAACTGCATGAAAGTGATAGATAAGGAGCTGAAAGAAACACCACCAGCTGAAGCTTCGCGAGTTCATGCAAAGAATATGATATCCACTGATGGTAATTTGAAAGAAGAAGTGCAGATTGGTGGAACTACAGTATCTGATAGTGGAGAGAAGAAGATGGCGGTTCCTCTTGAACCTGCTCTAACATCTTCAGAGCCTGCAACTGCTCATAAGCAGAAAGCTCCAGACGTCGGATCTGCACCAAAGGTAAGGTATAAATCACCTAAGCTTAAACCTCTTGACCACATTGTTTTGAATGCAGGAAAACGCAGTGTCCCACCCAAGCTTTGCTCCCGCCCTGCTTCTACTCCTTCGTTCCTTGGAAAACCTCATGATCTGAAAGCCTATACACCTCCATGGATGAAGAGATATTCACAGAGACACTCAAAGTCTCTGTTGAAACCGCCATGAGTCAAATCTCTATCCCATAGTCAAGCTAATGACTAAAAACAAGCGCTGAGTGGGAGGCAACCCACTGTTAGGTTCATTTTTGTTTTCATTTTTCGTTTTTGGTGTTTTGATTTTTTTCTGTTTAAGTGTGTTCAGAGGCGTGAGAAACAGGCACAATCGCACTACATCGATCGACACACTTTGTGCATCGGTCGACACAGTGCGATTACGGTTATAAGATCGACACAATCGCCTTGCATCGATCGACACCCTAGTGGCATCGATCGATACAGGACAACAACAGTAAGTGTTCTACAACTTTCAGATTCGTTTCAATCTGATTTCTTTTCTCACCGATCCTAAGCTTGATTACACTGGGGACAATGTAGTTTAAGTGTGGGGGAGGTAGCTACTGACGCACGCTTTTGTTTTCTTAGAGTCAGTTCTTTTGTTTTTCAAAATTGTTTTATTGAGTCAAAATCAGTATGAAACTGTGATTGTTCGAGGAAATTTTTCGCTTGAACAGGAACTAAGTGACCATTGGACAGACTTGCAGAGCCTCTATGACTGTTAGAAAACCCAACGCAGATCAGCCTACTGAGAACACCCACATCACTTCAGGTATCAGAGGATCCTTTTACTGACTTCACCATTAATACTGACTTAATTTTCTCACCTAAGGGCTTGGAATACCTTGAGTCGGATTCCTTTGTTAGTTCTGACACAGCCTGTAAACCTGTCCTATTTGGTTCCCTTCTCCCCTTCCACAAAGTAAAAAAAAAGAGAATAATAAACTGAGGATGAGTTAGTAACTCCGAAGTGGTCACAAGAGTGGTAGATACAACTATTACCTCCGGTGTGATCCATGGAATGTGTCCAAAGTACACCCCAAAAATGGGAAGAACACTGATAAAAAAATAAAATGATACCCAGTGGGGAAAAAATCAGTTGTTAAGGAAGGGAAAAGAGAAGAAGGGACCAGAGAAAGATAGTATGGTGGTCTAGAGCTGACAAGGTAAGAGTCCATGTGCCCTTTGATCGATACTCCTTAGGTGAGACCGCACTTAAATACCTGCAGAAGTCAGTAGGGAGAATTTGAATGCGTGAATGTGATTGTGGAGTTTACTTGGAACAATTGCTAAGTGTGGGGGAAGTACATTGTGGTCTTGAGTTCTGTAGGAAAGTTTTCAGTGGCTTACTAAGTGAATGTGAATGCGAAAGTTCCTAAGACGAAATGAGTTTCTGTGTTTTCAAACCTCTTCACCATGTTTTGGTTCTTTACTTGCTTGAGGGCAAGCAAGAGCTAAGTGTGGGGGAGTTGATATACCATGGATTTTAGGGATTTTAACCATGGTATATATCTTATTTATCGAGTCTTTTATTATGTTTTGGAGTCTTTTTAGTATGTTTTCAGGTCTAGACACGTTTGGAGCGGAATTGGACATTATGGAGCATCCTGGAGCATTTTGGAGATTAAACCCGAGAGGAAGAGTTCACTGCCCGTTTTACAGACCTGTATCGATCGACACAAGGTCGACACAGACTTTTCGCGAGCGTTTAATGAAGAGAATTGGAAATTGCACCTTTGCCCAGAAGTTTCCCATAATTACAAAGAAGCCCCCAACCGACTTTAGACCATTATATTAGGGTTTTTAAGCCATTGTTTAGGCTACGCTTTACGCACGCTTTATTCTACTTTCAGAGAGAGTTAGGGGCTGATCCGGCTCTCCAAAGAGAGAGGATTTCGAACCCCAGTTCTTTATTTGATTTTATAATATTTGGTTTTCTATTCATGATGTTTTCTGTTTCGATGATTATGTCTGAGTAGATTACCTGTTAGGTTTATGGATTCTCATTAGGGATTTCATGAAATTATAGGTTAATCAATCTGTAGGGATTCATATCTGTTAGTTCTTCATCTAGGATTGTTCTTACTGCTTAATCTGAATTAGCTACCCAGATTTATGATGTTAGGTTGATTGATACAACGACAGTTGGTTAATTAGCTAGAAAGAACCTAGATGAGCAATTTAATTAACTCGCAAAGGAATTTGGTTTAATTAGATTGTGAACATATCGAAATTGGAATTAAATCTGGTTTAATCTGTTAGTAATTGCAAAGGAATTTGGATTGTTGCACTTAGACTTAGAGAATTCTCGCAACGACAGTTGGTTAATTCTACATCTGTGTTTGAGTTCTAGAATAGTTCTTAATAAGATCCCGATTGATTGATTGCTTGTGTTCCTGATTTCTTGAGAACTCCCTAGACTTAACGCTTTGCCTCCTTGCTTACAAACTCGCTACTGATTTACTTTCCTGCATTGCTTTTTAGTTTCTAATCACTTTTGCTTTCTCATAGTTTAATCTTGATCGTTCTAAATCTATCGTTGCCCAGAGTCCCTGTGGATTCGATACCCTAAGTACTACAATTACATCACTGTGCACTTGCAGTTAGAATAGGGATTAAAACTCGAGACCTATCAATCATCCAATCCGAAAGATTAAGGTGTGTGCGTGACCGTGGCTATTGATTGATCGACTGCTAGCATAGATTCATTGAGTCTAGTTGGCTAGGATTGTTCTGATTGCTTGCTTATCGATACTTCTGTTTTCTGCTGAGACTTAACCGATTGATCGATTCTTTTCTTCAAGCATCTTGATCAGATCATGCGCTTAAGGGCAGTTTGCTTGTTAAGGCTTGATGCTGGATCGTGGAAGATGGCTTGTTGAGTCGGAATGATCAGATCGGGTTAAGCATCTATCTGTTCAGGCCATTCTGTTTCTGCTGACTTGATCGGATGGTTGGTTTCATGCATCAAGATGCTGGCTCTTTGCCTTGAAACAATCAGTCCGGATTAAGTGTATGTACTGATGATAAGCTTGATAGACTGACTGGATTATGACTTGTTGCATGATTTCTATGGCTAAGTGAGACGGGACGACCGCTCTCACTAAGAAATCTGTTTGCTTATGCCTCCTTTGTGGATGCAGGTGATCGTTCTGAGAAGGCTTAGGCGTGAGACTAAAGGCGGCTGGATGAAAAGGATGGTTAGTTTGGGTAGATTTGGTTAAGTATAATGTAATAGCTTAGTAGCAAAACTGATAGCATTGTACTTAAACCTCGGAAATCTATCTAAGTATGTTTTTATGCTTAAAAATGCTTGTCTAGTTCGGATTGAAAACGCAAAATAATTCAAAGTATGGAAAAATTCGAAATTGGCCTAAGTCTGGACGAGGAAGTCGTCCCAGATACTACCTTTGGGTGGAAAAAATTGGGTCAGGACGTTTCACCTTCCCTTCGGGATGATGCAAGTATATCTGATCATCACCTATCTTGTCACTACTCGGCTGAAGAGAAAACGCCCGTTTGGATACGACAGATTCTATAATGAAGATGAAGATAAAGATGCATGCAAAGATCTTTTTCAAATTTTCAGAAAAACATTTCTATCTAGACCTTATTTATAATATCTTTTTAGTTGATCTAACTATTAGGTTAATTATTTTTCATTTATGGCATGAGACATTTTTTGTAACATGTGACGAGAATGTTTTTAATTATTGGTTCCACTCTAAATTTCTTATATTTTGAAACATATGGTTTAATTCACTTATATAATTGTTTATATCTAAGACATTGTTTCATTTTAATTTTGTTGTTACTCATCTTCGACTCTGAATCCTTTTTCCCATATATTCAAAAAATCTGAAACAATGTCTTAATGATGTGAATAATCTAGATGAAGATTAAGATGAAAGAAGCTCAAGATAGACAGAAGAGTTATGCTGATAAGCGGAGGAAACAGTTGGAATTTGCGGTTGGAGATATGGTCTATCTCAAAACAGTCACATACAAAGGCAAAGATCGAGCAACCAAGAATGCAAAGTTAAGTCCAAGGTATATGGGACCGTACAAGATTGTGGAGAGAATCGGGAAAGTGGCTTACAAGTTGGAATTACCTCCAGCAATGTATGCGTTCCATAACGTTTTCCATGTCTCTATGCTAAGGAAATGCATAAGTGACATGCATAATATGGTTTCTGAACCACCTTCGGACTTAAGGGAAAATTTGACAGTTGAAGGAAGACCAGTCCGAGTTTTGGATGAAAAGATCAAGAATGTTGGAAGAAGAAAGAACGTAAGAATGATCCAAGTTGTTTGGGATTGTGATGGTGAAGAAGAGACAACTTGGGAACCGAAAGCAAAGATGCAGGCTGAATTTCCTAAGTGGTTTGAAAAACTTAAGGAAAATCCGGGCAAGAAGAGTAAGACTCGAGGACGAGTCTAAGCCAAGTGGGGGAGAGTTGTAACGCCCGCGTTCTAAGGATGAACGAAATCAGACCAAGGATGAACGGATTGGGTTATTTGATGGTCATCCAGAATGGCCTTTTAAGACAGGGAATATTAGAAACTTGGGGGTTCATCTGAAAGTAAGGCTTACTGTGTGAAAGCCGAGCTAAAACAGGCTGGAAGGAGTTCAGACCGTGATTTTTGGACCAAGGAAGGATGTTGAGCTGATTTGGTCGAGATTCAGACAAGCTGGTCAGCATTCAGACAAGTTTGGTCGGCTTTCAGACAGGGCGGTTATGATTGTCAGACCAAGTTTCAGTCCGCGGGTTGATTATTCGACCAAGTTTGGGCGGGATCGATTATTTGCCCAAAACGCAGCATTTTGGCCAAGGAAAGTGAGCGGGAACAGGTTTGGGTTAAAATCCGCGAAGCCAAGTGTTATCAGCGCGGGGAAGACAGTTGGATTGGCTTGGCCAATCAGATTGACGCAGAAGCAGTTATTGGACGGTTTTGGCTCGAGTAAAACTGTCCAAGACTAAGAAAAAAATCGTCCTGAGACGCTTATTGATCAGTTTCTGCGACAAAAGAACTCTGAAAGAATTGAGAGAGAAAGTCTGAAGAGAAACCCGAGATTTACTGAGAGTTTGATCGAGTTGGCTTACCGTGATCAAGCAAGGCTGAGAGATTGTTTGTTCTGTTGGATTCGAGCACAAGAGGTGTTCATCATCCAATCTGAAAGATTAAGGTGTGTGCGTGACCGTGGCTATTGATTGATCGACTGCTAGCATAGGTTCGTTGAGTCTATTTGGCTAGGATTGTTCTGATTGCTTGCTTATCGATACTTCTGTTTTCTGCTGAGACTTAACCGATTGATCGATTCTTTTCTTCAAGCATCTTGATCAGATCATGCGCTTAAGGGCAGTTTTCTCGTTAAGGCTTGATGCTGGATCGTGGAAGATGGCTTGTTGAGTCGGAATGATCAGATCGGGTTAAGCATCTATCTGTTCAGGCCATTCTATTTCTCCTGACTTGATCGGATGGTTGGTTTCATGCATCGAGATGCTGGCTCTTTGCCTTGAAACAATCAGTCCGGATTAAGTGTTTGTACTGATGATAAGCTTGATAGACTGACTGGATTATGACTTGTTGCGTGATTTCTATGGCTAAGTGAGACGGGACGACCGCTCTCACTAAGCAATCCGTTTGCTTATGCCTCCTTTGTGGATGCAGGTGATCGTTCTGAGAAGGCTTAGGCGCGAGACTAAATGCGGCTGGATGAAAAGGATGGTTAGCTTGGGTAGATTTGGTTAAGTATAATGTAATAGCTTAGTGGCAAAACTGATAGCATTGTACTTAAACCTCGAAAATCTATCTAAGTATGTTTTTATGCTTAAATATGCTTGTCTAATTCGGATTGAAAACGCAAAATAATTCAAAGTATGGAAAAATTCGAAATTGGCCTAAGTCTGGATGAGGAAGTCGTCCCAAACACTACCTTTGGATGGAAAAAATTGGGTCAGGACGTTTCACCTTCCCTTCGGGATGATGCAAGTATATCTGATCATCACTTATCTTGTCACTACTCGGCTGAAGAGAAAACGCCCGTTTGGATACGACAGATTCTATAATGAAGATGAAGATGAAGATGCAAAGATCTTTTTCAAATTTTCAGAAAAACATTTCTATCTAGACCTTATTTATAATATCTTTTTAGTTGATCTAATTATTAGGTTAATTATTTTTCATTTATGGCATGAGACATTTTTTGTAACATGTGACGAGAATGTTTTTAATTATTGGTTCCGCTCTAAATTTCTTATATTTTGAAACATATGGTTTAATTCACTTATATAATTGTTTATATCTAAGACATTGTTTTATTTTAATTTTGTTGTTACTCATCTTCGACTCTGAATCCTTTTTCCTATATATTCAAAAAATCTGAAACAATGTCTTAATGATGTGAATAATCTTAATAAGTGACATTAATAGAAAAAAATATTGAATTTTTATATAACTAAAATAAATTGAATTTTTGTAAAATTAGCGATTTGTTTAATGATGTGAATAATCTAGATGAAGAGAAAATATGTTATTATAAATATGATTTCTATTTATATGCATCATATTCTAACAGATCTTTAATATTTATTTGTTGATTTTTATATACTGTATGTACTTTTCTGTCGCTATTGAGTATAAGATCCCTTGCATATATCACCACTGAGTTTGCTATATTTATTTATTAGTTTAATTCGAAGTAACGCCATCGTCAACTTCAAACAAAACCGTCGCGCGCAGTTTGTGACATTCATTCTGATATGTGTGATCAATTCCTTTTATTTGTGCATGTCACCGTATATTACGCACCTTCTTGTGGGTGTTGTCAGAACCGTTTTTAAGTTGGCATGTAGTATTATGTAACGTAAACCTTTTTCTAAGAAAATAATATATTATAATTAAAATAAACAGATCTATAATTGAGGATAACTGGGATTACAATCAAACCGAATCAAAGTACAAAACAATCCTAAATAACTAAAAGGAAACCTTCTAAGCCGGTGGAAATAAAGAATTTGCTATCGACACTCTTTTATATCGCAACCGGAGTTCCTCCGTGCCACTAGTGGATGTGAGTCGGCGAAGCTCGTCGCACCGAGCAGAAACCTTCCGGCAAGACATGGTGATCCAACTCTAGCATGCTTTCCGGTACCGCTTGAAAATGCAGCGAGCTTGAGGTTGAGCTACGACAGCAGCTAGATCAGTCAAGCTGTGAAAAAAAAATTTTTGCATCAACAACAATGATTGTATGAACTATGAGTTAGAGTTGAAAATATGGAAGCTAAGGATACTGGTAGCTGACTAAGACGAATCTAAAAAAGAGTAGTTGAGCTGGACAAGTAAAACAGAGAAGATACATATGAAATATACTCTTGAGAGATTTTAGAAAACTAGGCTTTTTTCCTAAAAGAAAATTAATGAAATATTCTTAAGGGTACTTAGAAAAATTGTAAGATGACCTATGAAATATAAATAGATCATCTGGGGCATATGTGCTTGGGGCGCCGTTGAGAGAGTAAGATTGCAATTAGCAAAGGTTTGAGAGTTCTTGTAACGGAATCAAGCTTGGGTGCTAAGGATGAATGTAAAGGGGCTCTGAGATCATTGTTAGATCGAAAAGCAAGTGAGAAACTAGGTTGTTAAGGTGAAACTTTAAGTTTGCTTTACAATAAAGAGTCTTTGAGAAGAACACTCTGTGTTACATCTTGTGTTAAGTAGGTCTCGCATTTTCGATTGGTATCAGAGCATACACTTGTTTGCTTATATATACAGGTGAGATTATGTGGAAGAAATGGAGAACTACAATGAGATAATCAATAGCTCTAAAGTGATACTTGATGCGACCAAGTATGGATTTTGGAAAGAAAGAATGAGATCACAAATCAAAGGCATAGACCCATTGGCATGGAAAGCAGCTGAATCGGGTTATAAGGCTCATACTACTAAGAATGATGCTAGAGTTGATGCACCTAAGCCGGAAGAACTCTGGACATAATTGGAACTCGAGTTATCTAAGTACAAATCCAGAGCTCTCACTGTAACTCGCTGTGGCGTAGCCAAGAAGCAGTTTGATCTAATCGAAGGATGTGAACTAGCTAAAGAAGCATGATATTCTTCAGACACACTTTGAAGGAACATAAAAGATGCAAAACTCAAGAAAGGATCTCATGGCACTAAGTTTGAAGATAAAAAAAATGGAAGATGATGAAACCATCTCAAATTTTAGTGAAAAAATCAGCTCACTAGATCAGGAGGTGTCACTTCTCGGAAAAAGTACAAAGACAAGAAATTGGTCAAGAAGTTTCTAAGGGGCCTACCAGCTAAGTACATGATTTACAAGGCATCTCTAAGTGTATCAGCTAATACTGATAGCATGAACTTTGATGAGCTAGTTGGAATGTTGCAAGTTCATGAACTAGAGCTTGATGGTACCCAGAAACCTAAGAGCATTTCACTTGTGTCACAAGAAAAGACAAGTCACAAGTTTGATGAAGATGATCCAATGAGTCTTATAGTTCGGAGATTTGATCGTGATCTAAGAAGAGTGGAACAAGGACAAATCTTAAGCAAGTATAACAAGAAATCTTTTGATAGTGAAAAGACAACTAAGAAGTCTGAAATGCAGTACCATGAATGCAAAGGTTTTGGTCACTTCAAAACATAATGTCCAACAATAAGGAGACGGGAGATGAAATGTTTTAGCTACAAGGGAACTGGACATATTCATCTGAAGTGTGATAACGACAATAATGAATCCGAGGATTAAAGTGATGAAGAAAAAGTAAACAACTTTGTAGCATTTCTAGGAATCACCGAAGTTGAAGATGACAGGTCTGAGTCAGATTCTGAACCAGAAGCAGATCTAACAAGCATCTACAAGGAAGTGAGAGATGCGCTAATTAAAATTGTTTTCGAAAATGTGGCATTGATACAGATAAAGCAGCGACTTGAAGCACATGTCGAGTCTCTATAGGAAGAGCTGAAAGCTGAAACAAACTAAGCCAAGAAAGTGACACTTTAATAAGGGAAAATTGACACTGGCCAAGAAATCGGAAGAGTTGGAACTGAGGTCGAGGACAAAAAAAGAAGTGACATGACAACTTCAGTCTGAGCTAGATCAACATCATCGCAAAATCAACATGTTTGCTGGGACTAAGCAACTGGATAAGATTCTGAGTTATAGGAGAATTGAGAATATCAAGTTAGGACTTGGATATATTGGTCGAGCTCCTGGGAAACAGGGAATAACAATGTTTGTTCATGCACGTACAACAAGGCCAACACTGAAGGTGTATGACACATCATTAATGAGCTTTTACTATTGTGGAAAGACTGCTCACTTCAAAGCTTATTGTTACCAATTCCAGGAAAGAGTAAGACAACTCAGACAAGAGGAAATTTCAACTGAAACAGGGATAGATATCAAATATGGGTTAGAAAATCAGATATGTATGAACATGCAATAGCCTGTCATACAAAGAGTACAACAACTGGAAACATCCAATGCATTATGGCCTTTGTAGCTAATGAAATGGACGACACAAGTCAGTGGCATTTTGACAGTGGTTTCTCAAGGCATATGACAGATACAAGCGATCATATAAAAAATCAAAGTGATCAAATCCGGCAAAGTCACATTTGGTGATGGAGGACAAGGAGCAATACAAGGAAAAGGTAATACATGCGACTCGGATTTGCCTAAGCTGATAAATGTATATCCTGTGAAAGGAATCAAGGAGAATCTGATTAGTGTGAGCCAATTATGTGACGAAGAATTAATGGTTTGTTTTACAAGATATGACTATAAAAACAATAGATGAGACATGGGATATTGTTCTATAAAGAAAAAGGTCTGGTAACAACTGATACGTGTGGGAGAACAACACTAAATGTCTCAGTGCAAAAGATGATATCCATATATGGCATCAATGTCTCAACCACATGAATGAAAGAAACCTAACTAGTCTTGTGAAGAATGAGATAGTCCAAGGGATACCGCAAATCAAAGAAAGTGACAGGATGGTATGTGAAGCATGCAACAAAGGCAAGCAGATCAAAATGCATCACATGAAAGTACCAGATATTCAGTCAAAGCAAAGACTAGATCTGGTACACATGGACTTATGAGACCAATGCAAGTTGAAAGTGAGGCTGGAAAATGGGATGTGTTTGTCTTAGTGGATGACTACACAAGGTACACATGGGAATGGTTTATTCGGGATAAATCTGAATCTGACACAATACACAACTTTTGGATCTGTGAACTTCAGTTGATTGGATATATCCCTGAGATTGTGAAGGAATTTTACACTAATCTTCCTTTGTCTAGATCATCCTCCTCTGATAAAGTAGTCAGGTTCTTCATGCGTAAAAGGATGTTTGAGTTATCTCATGCGCATATTAGTGCTTGCCTTGACTTAGCTCCTCTTAGCAGTGTTGAAGTCAAGGATGATGCAAGTATTAATGCAGTCTCTCATGACACTCTGGCCAAATATTTGACTGAAGGGTAAAAGAAAACCTGGGCAAGAATGAAGTCGATGGATCTTCCTCCCAGGTATGCAGCATTGACAGTTCTAGTAGCTTCAAACTGGTTTCCCTCAACTCACAAGAAGAACATCTCAGCTGATACGACAAGATTGATATACAAGCTAGCTCATGAGATTAGGATTGATTTTGGAAAGCTGGCCTATAAGCAAGTAATGAGTTTTACTACTGTTCAGCAGAATGATAGTCGTTGGTTGATCTTCCGAATGATTATCTCAGCTGTTTTGGAAATGCAGCATCCTCCTCATATTATTGATGGTGAAGAACTGGTTGGGCCTATTTTGTACAAAAGGATCTACGGAGTGGAGAATCCTTTCTCAAGAAAGAGGCTGAGAGGAAGAAAAATGAGATTGCATCTGGCAAGCGCAAAGTCTCCTCAGCCACTACTTCAGCTGCTCGGTCTGGGTCTTCTGAGTCTACTTCGGCTGATTTTGTGGAAATCATGAAACTTGGTACAATTCGAATGCAATCATGGCTGGTGTAACTTAGGTGTCAGTTCAGACAGCGCTTGAGGACATTGCTGAGGGACTTCAGAATCTGACTGACATATGTATCAAGACTCAAGGTAAGCTGTCTACTCCTTTCCATGGTTCTTATTCTGATATATGTATTTTTAACTTGTGTGCTCTCAAGCAAGGGAAGAAAATATTGAGACAGTGATTGAAGACTCTGAAGAGTGAGATCACGAAGAAGAAGAGCCTCCTAATGAAGATGATGACTCTGATGAGATGACCTCGAGTGATGCTTAGATGGTGTGCGTGTTTTAGTTGTGGGGGAGTGACTAAATGTTTGTTTTTTGTTGAAAGCTTAGTCACTAGTGCTAGAATTCTGGGGGAGTAGGAAAACTCTTTTTGTTATGTTTAGTCATTTTAGTTCCTATCCTTTTGTGTTGAACATATGTCACGTTTCTGAATGGAGTTCTACTTTATGATGGATGTTGCCTAATGAGTTGTGATTATCAGAATTCTTGTGTATTGGCTATGTGTATGTGTGAGCTTATCGATGTATAGGTACTTAAGAGGCACACAAAGCTAAAAAGGGGAAGATTGAAGATGCATCGAGCTGGAGGTTTAGTTCGATAGCAGTTGGATCACTCAAGCTGTAAAACAACACTTGCATCAACAACAAAGATCGTGTGGACGATGAGTTGGAGTTGAAGAATATGGTAGCTAAGGATGCTAATAGCTGACTAGGACGAAGCTTAAAAAAACAGTAGATGAGCTAGACAAGTAAAACATAGAAGATACATATGAAATATACTCTTGAGTGATTTTAGAAAAATAAGCTTTTTCCTAAAATAAGATTAATGGAAATATTCTTAAGGATAGTTAGGAAAGTTATAAGATAATCTATGGAGTATAAACATGTCATCGAAGGCATTTGTGCTTGGGGTACCGTTGGGAGAGTAATATTGCAATAGCAAAGGTTTAAGAGTTCTTGTGAGAGAATCAAGCTTGAGTGCTAAGGGTGAATCTAAGGGGCCTTGATATCATTGTTAGATCGAAAAGTAAGTGAGAGAGTAGGTTGTTAAGGTGAAACTGTAAGTTTGCTTTGCAATAAATTAAGAGTCTTTGAAAGGAACACCATGTGTTACATCTTGTGTTAAGTAAGTCTCGCATTTTCACCGCCAACCAAAGATCCTTTCTCCTTCTCCCGACAAATGGGTATTCCTCCGAAGTGGATTCGCCAGATGGATCTTCTCCTAGAAAAGCTCTGTTGTCGATGGTTCATCCGCCTCCCAATTAGTGGTCCGTCCCCTCCGATCATCTCCAAATCGCACCTCCCCTCTTGCCAAAAAAGCTTCTCCGGAAAGACCAGCACGCAACGAGGCACGGTCCCGCTAGTCTCCACCGCAGTTGTCTCCGTGTGGCCATCACCTCCACGATACCTCCTTGTCATGCATCGCCATCCACCTACTTCCTGCCGACTAGCACGAGTAGCCAAAAATCCTCTCTTCGCCATTCCCTGCGTTCAGCCCTCACTCCGCACGTCCTCCAGCAACTGTAAAGCCTCGTGACTAACAAGCATCCGGCGAGTTAAAAAGTCAGGAACCGCACCGCTGCGCCAAGAAGCAATCTCTCCACGCGATACCGAAGGAAAGGGATGAGACACCTTTGATATGACTTGACCTCCACAGTTTACAAATCCAGTACACCGAGTAGATTGGAGGCCTCTCACGGTATTGACGGAGACGCCGACACCAGAGAGACTTCGAAAAAGCAGAAGAGAATTTTCGCGAAAAGGAGCGAAAATTGTTGGGCGAGTCAGATGCACGCGCACGAAGATCGAAAAATAATATTGAGTCTATATGTAACGTAAACCTAATTCATATACATACAATTTTGTTTTAATAAAATATGTTTTGTACATTTAATATACTAAATAATTATGTGAGAACCCACGTACGACTTTGTGGTCGCGTGAACAAATACGCCTATAAATTTGATGAGGAAAATGGATTCTATATCAATGCTAGTAGTGAACATGGAGTCCATAAAAGCTTTGGGGGCAAAACATGGATCTCAAGTCTTTCTTTCTTCTCCTAACATCTTGTTTCCAGTAACCAAACTCTCATGCTTTCCGCTGACTTCGGCTCCCACTAAGCCTCCAAAGTTTGTTCATTTGAAGGCCACTACTAGTACGTTTCCAGAAACCAATCGCAAGTTCGAGAAATTGCGACCTTCTCCGTGGACTGATCGGTTCCAGTCTGTCTCTGTCGATGTGTTGGTAAGTCCTATATATATAGCTGGTATATATAGATTAGAGACATTGAACGCATGTCTACATGTTTTACTGTTAGGAAATGGATGCGCTGAGGACTGAAATCGATATACTAAAGCCAAAAGTGAAGAACACGCTCATGTCTTCTCATGGTATCGACTCGGCAAAGAAGAGAATCCTTACAATATATCTGTTGGTGAGCCTCGGCCTTGCACATCACTTTGAGGACGAGATCGATGAGACTCTAAACGAAAGTTTTGAAAAGATAGAGGAGATGATGGATGGTGAAAATGATTTGTACACAGTTTCCATCATCTTCTGGGTTCTCAGGAGATACGGTCACCACATATCTTCCGGTAAAGAAGACTCTTACCTAGCTAGGGTTTTGATTATATAATTATTTATGTATAATAACTTGATCCATTTTTGTCAATAGTTGTATTCAAAAGATTCAAAGAAAACAGTGGAAATTTCAAAGAATCTCTTATCGGAGATGCTAAGGGTATGTTGAGCTTGTATGAAGCTGCTCATCTGAGGACGACTAAAGAATATATATTGGACGAAGCATTGATATTTACATCGAGCCACTTGGAGTCACTAGCTGCTGATGGGACGTGCCCGCCTCATCTCTCAGTACGTATGCGAAATGCTCTTAGTCTACCTCAGCACTGGAACTGGGAGATGTTAGCCCCAGTGGAATATATCTCATTCTACGAACAAGAAAAATACCATGACGAAATGCTACTCAAGTTTGCTAAGATCAATTTCAAGTTAGTACAGCTCCAATACATTCAAGAACTCAAATACGTTACCAAGTATGTAATCTATCTCCTCATTGAATTACAATCCTTTAAACAAGTTATTCTAACCACATATCTATATATTTGGATGCAAGATGGTACAAGGAGCTAGAGTTTGTATCCAAGTTAGAACCTTACTTCAGAGAAAGAATCGTGGAAAATCATTTCTTTGTGCAAGCGATGTGCTATGAACCACGATTCTCACGAGCAAGGATTATGATGACCCAGTACTTCACCATTTTATTGTTTCTAGATGACACATTCGACAGATATGCATCTCTTCCTGAGGCTCAAGGCCTCGCCAATAGCTTGGAAATGTATCACAATTTTAAGTAGACAATATATTATTCTTGTGGTGGTCATAATGATGATGATAACGATGACGATGATGATGTTGGCAGGTGGGCTCGCCATCATAGCATGGAGGGAAAACCTGATTATCTGAAATCAGTGTTGAATTTCATGATACACACTTTTGAAGAGTTTGAAAGAGAGCTTGGATCATCCAACGTGAATGCAGCAGTAAATGTGGTAAACCAATCAAATTACCTTCTTTAAAAGTATGATTAAGCCGTGAACATAAATATTTATATTACTCTATATATCAGTCAAGGGTGATTTCTTTTCTTTTTTTTGTCAACAGTCAAGGATGATACAATTAAGAAATTGAACTAATTTGATTAATTATTCTTTTCCCTTAAGACATGTGTTAATTACTATTTGTACGTAGTAATATTAGATAAATGCAATGGTGCGATATATTGTTCTTTAGGTAGTAGTTTAAACAACTTTGATAATTCCAATTTCAGCTTTAATTTGAACGGTATAGAAAACATCGTTTTTTTTTGGATGTATGATGTTACAAAATCTAAGTTTAACTCAAAAAATTTAAAATAAAATATATCTTTCATTTAACAAATTAAATATGGAAAAAAACTGATAAGATACAAATTTATATTTTTGAATTTTAAATCATGTTTTTAATAATAGCTAAAAGATAGGCAAGAAGAATCATCATAATCAAAATTTTGAATCACATACTTGTCATTTATTCAAATTCTCTCTAGTTGTTTGTTCTAATACTTGAATAACACTCTCTTCCTATTTGTGCTAAACAAACATTTTGTGCATGCAGTTCAAGATACATGCGAAATCCAATTATGATCTTGCAAAATGGGCACTAGTTACTCATGTGCCTAGCTTTGAGGAGTACATGAAAGTTGGTGAGGAGGAGATTGCAGTGTACGCAACTTTGGCAAGTAGATACATGTCTATGGAAACGATGGTTGCGAAAGAAGCTTTCCAATGGCTAAAGACCAGACCAAAAATGGTCCAATCTTTATGTGTCAAAGGTCGTCTGATGGATGACATAACTGGTTTTGAGGTACAAATGCATAAATAATTTGCTTATGGCCCGTCTCGGGTATGATTATTTTCTTGTTTTATTTATCTTCCAAACTTACACATGTATTATTTAATTAGGATGATATGAGTAGAGGATATGTCACGAATGCTATCAGCTGTTACATGAAGCAATATGGAGTTTCTGAAAGTGAAGCTTTTAAGGAGCTTAATAAAATGGTGGCTGAGGCTGATAAGATGATAAATGAAGAGTTCTTGACAACAACTGACGTGCGACGCTGTGTTCTTATGGTAGTCATGAATCTTACACGCATGATCCATGTCTGTTATAATGGATATGAAGGATACACCAATCCCAAGGGAAAAATTAGTGAATATATGACTTCTATATTCGTCGATCAGATCAGTCTATGAAGACGTGGTCTTTGTTCTTTTTTTTTTTTTTAATTTAGCGTCATGTGTTTGTGTTTGGTTTCTACCGTCTACCATTACATCGATCAAGTGTCTTTTGAAATAACACACAAAACATTCTGTGTATGTTGTTATAATTTCGACTGGTTTCTTTTGATGAATTTAAGTAAAATATGGGCTGTTTGCAAAAATGCCCCTGAAATTGAAGTCAACCCTGATTATACCCTCGGCCCTCTCCTTCCTCTCTCGCGCTAATTTATCCCCTTAGTTATCTTAGTTATTCACGAGAATGCTATCGTCACACTTCATATGAAGTCTGACATTTTAGGTAAAAGACAAAAGGGCCCGAAATTTGTTTGGATACTCACGAAAATGCCATCACCATCAATGCTCAACAACCACGACACCCACCATCGCCGACGAGTTAATGTGTAATCCAGCTCGTTTTGCCACCATTAAAGCTCAATTAAAGCTCAAGAATAGAGCTTGGACGTTATCCCGACCGATTTCTCCCTTTTCTCCTTTGATTTTTCGATTCAAAAGTTGCGAAATCGTGTATCATCTTATAAAAACAGCTAAACACGTCTCGGATTCGTGTTTCCGGTGATATTAGACGTTCTGGGAAATCGTCGAGGCTAAGAACAAACTAAAAACGGACATTGGTAAGAATTTTTTTCATATCGTCGATTTTCAGATCTGAATTGTACTTTCAGTCTGCCGTTTATGTCTTATCTTTTTTCGTAAACTTCAATATGGTCAACGTGAGGGTAGTTTTGCAATTGACTTTCAATTGCCAGACCTCTATAGAGGTCTGTCAAAATCCTTTGCAAAAAAAAAAAAAAAAATCAGACTTCACTAAAAAGTCTAAATAAGAAAAGGGTAGATTTGCAATTGATTGTAATTTGATTTTTTCGTCAGACTTCTTATGTTGTCTGGCAAAAAATTGACCGATTGTTGACTTTTTGTCAGACGGAATCCGATGTCTGACAAAAAGGAGGGGTAGAAATAGCAATTGACCCAAATTTTCAGATGTTGACCAGGATTAGCGAAAAAATCATCAGACATCTAAAGCTGTCTGAAAATAAGCAAAAAAAGTATCAGACGGCTATAGACATCTGAAATTCTAAACTTTTGCCAGACGGCTATAGACATCTGAAAATCCGAATTTTGGTCAACGATGGATAAAAACCGTAAATGCGATGTTTTATGTCAGACTTCCATAGCTGTCTGAAAATTTTGTCAGACAGCTCAAGCTGTCTGAAAGTTTTCAGACTTCTTGTTGAAGTCTGACATTTCAAAATCAATTGCAAAACTACCCTCGACTACTTGTCAGACTTCCCCGAGAAGTCTGAAAGGTTTCAGACTTCTTTAAGAAGTCTGACATTTCAAATTCAATTGCAAAACTACCCTTTTTTTTTCAGACTTCATAAGATGTCTGACAAAATTTCCAAAGCAGACAGCTGACGCTGTCTGATAGATTTCAGACTGCATCTGCTGTCTGACATTTCGATTTCAATTGCAAAAATACCCCTTTTTTCAGACAGCCATAGAGGTCTGGTTTCACTTTTAACAGACAGCTATAGCCGTCTGAAATGTTAAAAACTTAAAAAATGCATTTTATTTTATATTTGTGATTAATTTCGCTGATTTTAAATTTTATAAATGTGTGTTAGTTTTATATGTTCCTCCTGCGTTAGTTTTACATTGTTATATATGGTAATTATTTTTAAATCAATTTTTGAATAATATTGGCAAGATAGCGAATTTCATCAGACTTCGCCAAGAAGTCTGGCTTTAACCAAAAGATCTCTAATGTGGTTTATATGTGTTTGTTTATACAGATAATGGTTCAGTTACCTGTTAACTTTGGTGAATGGGTCGTGAGAGACCAGATTTGGCATTTTGTGGTTGATAAGGTGAAAGGAGGGCGGTTTATCACTTTGCGCCATGGTTCTACACATCAAGAACTTGTTGAGATTGTACAAGATGATTATATGCTGGACAGGACAACCGAGTTGGTGGTGTTATCATATCAATTGCCGGAAGCACTCTTGAAACTAATGGATCCGGATAGCCCTCCGGTTTATGTCACAAATGATAGACAAGTAAGGAGCATGGTCGAGTTAGCTAATACGCATCTAATCCGTCTTTGTGTCTCGAGCCGATCCGCTATGGAAGTAGATGATGTGGTGAATTGTGATGAAAAATATGAAGTTGAAGTTGAAGTTGAAGATGTGGACGAAGATGACGTAGATGATGAAGTCAAGGATGAGGAAGATGTGGACTCAATCTCGGATGATTCTGTTTGTGGTGGTGGTGGAAACGATGGTGTTGGAAATTTGGATGTGCCTGAAAATGTTTTCAGGAAACACGCTGAGGCTTACCATGACGATGATGATTATAGCTTATATGGGAAAGTGAAACATGAAGATGTAGATGTGGAAGAAGATGAAGATTATAAGAAATATGAGTTGGAGGATACTAGTAAACGGTGGGGTGGCAAAAGGGACTTGTCTGAGGGTATCTTTCTCCATAAGTGTTTTGATAGCAAAGATGACCTAATATCAGAGATACGCTTGACGGCGATATTGAAGAAATTCGCATTCATGACTGAGAAGTCTGACAAGACACGTTTTGTGGCTAAATGTCGTGTGGAAGGATGCAAGTGGATGGTTCGAGCGTGTGTGAAGAGCGAACCAAACAAGTATTGGGTGATGAGCTATTCAAAAACCCATACATGTTCGATGGTGGACCGGATGTCTACGCGCAAACGTTATACTCCAGTTTATATTGGTTGGTTGTTTACTGAATCTTTTGGTATAATTGAGGGTATAACACCAAAGCATGTTAAAGTATCAATGAAGAAGCAGTTTGGGATTAGGATGAGCTACACAACCGCATACAGAGCATTGTTACATGCTCAAAAGATTGTGAGAGGAACAGCGGAGGATGGGTACGAGAGACTTCCTTCTTTTTTGCATGGAATCAGGCAAACCAACCCGGGAACAGTAACTGCTCTTGAACTAGATGAGAAGAATAGATTTAAATATCTATTTATAGCATTTGGAGCTTCCATATATGGGTTTACGTTTCTTAGAAGAGTCATTGTGGTGGATGGTACTCATCTTAATGGAAAGTATGGGGGTGTTATGCTAGTGGCGGCCGCACAAGACGAAAATTTTCAAATATTTCCGTTGGCCATCGGAATTGTAGACTCTGAGAATGATGACTCGTGGGAATGGTTTTTCACAAAGCTGAAAGAATGCATCTCAGACCAATATCCTTTGGTCATAGTCTCGGATAGATGCGAGTCTATCAAGAATGCGTGTGAAGCAGTTTTCCCTTGGGCACAACGAGGGATATGCTATTACCATCTACAAAATAACATAGTTACCAAGTTCAGGGGAAAACATCTTCTGTACTTAGTGAAAAACGCGGCTTACGCATATACGATTTACGATTTTGACCGAAACATGGCTTCCATACGAGCGGTAAATCCTGAACTTGCTGATTACCTGGAGGAGGCGGATGTGAGGCTATGGTCACGCGTCCATTTCGGCGGAGACAGGTACTTGTGCGGTATGACAATAAGTGTCAGACTTAATATTTTCGTCATCGACTTCTATTGATGTCTGATACTATTATCAGACTTCTCCTGCTGTCTGAGTATATACCAGACGACAGAAGAAGTCTGAAATCGTATGGTTTTTCTTAATACTTTCTAGTTCTTACTTGTGTAAACCTCTTTTGAATTGTTGGAGACAGGTACAACATAAAGACGAGCAACATTGTTGAATCTATAAACTCCGCAGTTAAGAAGGCAAAAGGATATCCCATATCTTTCCTTTTAGAGTTTATACAAGAGAAACTAGGGACGTGGTTTTGTAAAAGGCGGCTAGATGCAATGAGTCTCTCAACAACATTTAGCAGAGGAGTTGAATATTTGCTGGCTATTCGTGAATATTATGCAGATATGATGACGGCAGAACGCGTGGATACGTATCAGTTTGTTGTTAAGGGAGGACATAGGGATTTTGTTGTCGATTTGGAACATCATACGTGTGAATGTGGTGTTTGGGATTACGAAAAGATACCTTGCTCAAATGCCATATGCGCTGCACCAGAACTTGAGCTACACATTTCTACCCTTGTATGTCCATCTTACAGAACGGACTACTTGTACGCTGCATACTCTCGCAACATCTTACCAAAGGATTTAAAAGGCACAGCTGGTCATGACAACGTGCGTGTCCTTCCGCCGGAAGAGAGG
The DNA here is from genome assembly GCA_030180135.1 of Orychophragmus violaceus. Taxonomy (NCBI): domain Eukaryota; kingdom Viridiplantae; phylum Streptophyta; class Magnoliopsida; order Brassicales; family Brassicaceae; genus Orychophragmus; species Orychophragmus violaceus. The sequence goes on along the minus strand of CM058230.1, from coordinate 23,895,958 downwards.
CGGAAGCCTGGAAGACAAAAGAAGTCAAGGTGGCAATCTATGCTAGAAATCGCCAAGAAGAAGGGCAGTAAACCGCGGAAACTGCACAAGCAATATTGTTGTTCGAATTGTAGACAACCAGGCCACAAACAAACTAATTGTCCACACCCTGGGGCTGACTAGAAATGCTTGAGGTCTGAAATGTGGTATCAGTGAAGCCTGATAAGTTTTAGGGTGTAATGAAGTGTGATATATTTGTGGTTCATTGAAGTCTGATTTAAATTAGGAATTCAGTGAAGTCTGATATTTTTTTAGGGTTTATTGTTTGGGATTTTCCACACCCTGGGGCTGACTAGAAATGCTTGAGGTCTGAAATGTGGTATCAGTGAAGCCTGATAAGTTTTAGGGTGTAATGAAGTGTGATATATTTGTGGTTCATTGAAGTCTGATTTAAATTAGGAATTCAGTGAAGTCTGATATTTTTTTAGGGTTCATTGTTTGGGTTCCGAAGTCTGACGTAGTAATGATGGTATTTCAGAAGTCTGATTTTTAAACTTGTCTCAATTGTTTGGGTTCCATTTCACCAAGCGTAGTAATAAACATAACTAGGATTAGTGCTTAAGTGTGTTACAAAAATAAACAAGCACACCAAAAGATGGATTTGTGTTCCTTACACCAGCAAAAGAAAATAGGGAAAATGTATGCAATAATCCAGTGTTTGAGAGTCCAAAAGATATGGAGAAGATATCAGAAGTCTATGACTTTCCATAGATGTCCAGCAATGCGTACTCCGTACGTGCTCCTTCTTCACCAGTTCTCCCGAGTTCAGACATGATGTCAAAAGCTAGCCTGTCTCTGATCTGCTTGATGTTCCTATCACAGAGATACTTTGGCCACGGCATTCCTAGTGAATGGAACTCGATGTACTTCAAGCAGTACACTCCACAGTCACCGTTTGCTGATTTTGGGGAAGATCTTTGCTCCTGTCAATCGAGAAGGTGTAACGATCCAAGGCATAAGGCCATCCATCTGCAGCTGGGGCCAAGACGTGCATCGCATAAGGAAACATCTCACAGATTGGTGCCACTGCCGCTCCGACCGCCTCATCAGTCTTCCCAGAAAGGATGCTGTCCCAGACTGTTACGTGCCTTCCCGTGATCGAAATCATAATTGCTACCCAATGATTTCCGCCCATGTGGAGTGCGGTGTAGATCTCATCAATTTCCAGCCCCCAAGGCTTCTTTGCTTTGCAGAACACGGGAAGATCACCAGTGAAGTAATCAAAACAACCAGGAGGAAGCATTCTAGTTGTGGCTGATCCATTCTCTCCCTCACCGCTCTTAATAAATTCTGGATAGTGTTGACGCCACAGTGCCTGAAGGAGTGTGTCAATGAAGCATATCCTATCGCTCCTGAACCATTCTGGATGGCTCTGTTGACGAAGCCTTAACAGATCAATCCCGGCATCAATATGCTGCATCAAGACAAGAAATGTGTTAATATAAAAGAAAAAAAAACACAACCAGACTCCTTAGGAAGTCTGGATACACAACCACATTAGATTAGGAATTCTGAGGAGTCTGAATATACAACCAGATTTATTGGGAAGTCTGAATATACAACCAGATTTATTGGGAAGTCTGAATATACAGGCAACTTATTGGGAAGTCTGAATATACAACCAGACTTCTTAGGAAGTCTGAATATACAACCAGACTTCTTAGGAAGTCTGAATATACAACCAAATTTATTGGAATCGAATTCTTAATTCACAACCATTGAAGTCATACTGACCGTGTCATGCAGCCATTCCTTTGGAGTGCGAAGATCATAATACCATTGGAGTGAAGTGTTCACTTTCCTAATCGGATAACCCCTACAAAGAACAATACGCTTGTTAGACAATTAGTGTAGAGATTAGGCATACAACTTACTCGTCTAGTTAAGAGTGTTAAGACATACGGCTGTCTTTTGTTGTAATCATTAAGTGCCTTCACTTGCATCTTGGTGATAGCAGCACAAGGGTTATATCCCGGTGTAAACTGTGCTTGGACAACAGGTTTAATTGGAGTCTTCACCTTCTCCTTCTGCTTAACCTCTTTAGCCTTCGCTTGCATTAAAATTTCAGCTGCTGCCTGCTTAGTATCCTGCTTAAACCTCTGCGTAGCATTGAATTTTATGCCCGTGGCCGACTGTGTAACGACCAACACACTTGGATCTGTGCTCTCGGGTAGACTCTGCATATACAATTTAGCAACCCGTGTTAAACAAAATCCAAACCAGACTGCCATAGAAATCTGGTAACCAAAATACATTATTAAAACAGAATCCCGACCTAAAATCACACCAAACGAAATATTGATATAAGTCTAATGCCAGTGATCCAAGTTCAGAGCAGATACAATAACAAGGGGGAAATAAAACAATCTCGGTCATGCTCATGTTTTTACAATCAAGATTACTCATACTGCTAAGAAGGCTACTTCCCCTTGAGGGATTTCTTCTGAAGTCTGGTACTTCTCTTAGGCTCAGCTTTCTTTTCCTTATTTGTATTCATAGTTTGAAGGTTTTGGAGACTAACCCCATCATCAACCGCAGTCTGATTGGTAAGCTTAGCCGGGTGGTCATCTTTGTCTGTAACCACTGCTTTCACAGACTTCGTTTTCGCTCTCTTGGCAGGTTCGACGACATCAGCAACAGGATTCTGTACCTTCACTACCAATTTCTTCGGGTTCCTGGCAGCCCTTTCCTTTTTCTTTCTTTCTCCTGCAGCAGCAGTTACTTTAGTTTGATCCTGAAGATCTTCAGGTTGATCTTCTTCATCCTCACCAACTCCGGCCGCCTTATCCATCTCAGCAGCCGCAACACTTGCATCTTTCCTCAGCTCACCACCTTTCCCACCAGCAGTATCTTTCTCCTCCTCATTCTCCTTCTGTCCAACTCCAGCACGTTCCTCTTTCAAATTCTTGACATTCTTGGCAAGATCATCAACTCTGTCACCCATCAGTCTCAAACCCTCGTTGAAAATATCTACCAATACATCATTCCGAGATTCAAATGATTTTTTCAGATCCTCAATCTTTTGAATAACATCACCAAGAGTGGGACCAGCCTTTCCTTTTCTAGGTCTCTTTCCAGACTTCTCCTGCACCTCTTCTTCCTCATCCTCATCATCAGAAACATCCTGTACCAACTTCCTCTTGACTCCCACAACCTTTCGTTTTTCCTTACCTTCCGCAGAAACATCCTCAGACTTAATCTCAAGCTTGACAGAACCGCCAACTTGAGTCCTGAACACACCTTCGCTTTTCCAGTGTTTAGTGCCCCACTTCTAAGCCGCAGTCCCAAGCTGTCCAAGCATTGCCCTCACAAGGTTATCAACTTTTTCGTCCTCATCGACATCGTTGTCCCACGTGGGGAACATGTCATCATGATCTTCCGTGAGTTCAAGGTTGTTGACGCGAGACTGCAAATTATAAGTCACATAGCAAAATGAATAGGGACCCAAATGACTATAAGAATTTAAAATATCACAACGACATACATCATAGGTACATCATACGAGACTTGGAACAAAATGTCAGACTGAAACAAATTTCAGACCACATATGAAGTCTGGCATTATGTGTCAGACTTCAAATGAAGTCTGACACATAATGCCAGACTTCATATGAGGTCTGACACAGAATGTGACTTCTTATGGGAATAAAATATTTCAGACTTCTGAACGGCCTAAGAAATACCTGTTTACGTAAGGTTTCATCGACTTTCTTGCGACTTCGTGATCCGTGGTACGCCAGCAATGGTGTGGCTGGGGCATTCTGGAAGGGCACTCCATAAGTTGTCGCCATATTGGGGCATGCCCAATATACCCAGATGTTCAGGACCTCAGCAAAACCTCCGATCTGATAATTTTTTCCTTCCACGAGTTTTTTGTTTGCCTCCTTAACAGAGTCTATCAGAACCTTAAAGGCGAATCTTCCCCATGGATATGATTTTAACGTTCCTGGAACCAGCAGATTCTTAGCCATATCAGCCCTTGTGGATGTTGTCCAGTGTTGAGCCTCAATGAAGGTTGCATAGATGGCTAGATAGCCCAGCCATATCCTCTGTTGCGGTTCCCAACCAGCACAGTTTTTACAAGCTTCTAATAATTGCGAATAACTTGGGCCCAATTCGAAATCCACCCCAAGAAGCTTCCACATTGCTCTCATCTCATCGGTGTATTCAACTTCAGGGTACTCCAGGTTCTCAATATAGTCGCAGTTGAGTCCGGTTATGGCTCGAAATTCATTCAAGGAAAACCTAGCAGGCTGAACGCCAATAAGGGACCATATCTCATACTTCTTCTTGCAGACTAACTGCAAGCATAGCATGTAATGGACCATCCTTGAGCACCATTTGAAATGGAGGTCATGGAATTTCAAAAAAACCCCAAATTCTGATTCTTGGAGTTCTTGCCATTCTGCCGGTAACAGCACTATTTTAACATCATCCATGAGATCTCTCCGTCCACTAAAATAATGGATGCTTTTATCCGGATTTGGTTCATACCCAACAGTGAACATCCTTGGTGGGAATTCAACATCTTCCATAAGAAAATCTGAAACAACAAGGGGGAAAAAATTCATGAACAGTCTGAGTACTACTAGCCAGACGCCATGCACTGTCAGACAAACACAGTCACCGGAGAGAAGAGTCGAAGGATCTTACCGTCGTAGGTCACCGGAGGAGATAGAAACAAGATCTGGAATTTAAAAAAAAAAGCTCAGAGAAGGTATGAGAAAAATTTCAGACTCTATTCGCAGTCTGACGACTATAATCAGACACCACTTGCAGTCTGCCGACTATCGCCAGACTCGATTTGCTGTCTGAGGACTAATAGTTATTCTATGTTTATTCATGCAAGGAGGGATTCGATGAATCTTACCGTCGCGGGTTAGCGGCGGAGCAGAGACAAACCAGATCTAGAAACGATAATACGATACCCAGAAAAAGATGTCGGTTCAGTGGCTTTGAGAGAGAATGGGTTTTTTTTTTATTTTTCCTTAGAAACTGTAAAAAAAAAGGGTAAAAAGCCTATTTATATGTGGGTCATAAGAGCAGTTGAAACGACGGTTTTACCACATACGTAACTGCCGCGCATTTTTACATAACTCCCGGGCATTTTTGGGGCCTAAATTACAAAACAATTAAACTCCCGCGCATTTTAATATTGTCAGACATCATATGTAGTCTGATATTGTTAGACTAATATGATGTCTGACACTATAGTTTTTATTAGTTGAAGTCTGACAAAATATTGTTCAGACTACATGTGATGTCTGACACTATAGTTTTTATTGGTTGAAGTCTGACAAAATATTGTCAGACTTCATGTGATGTCTGACACTCTATTTTCTCAAACATATTACTTCTTGTTTTTTAGGTAAGTAGCTTTAAAAGAGGACAATTTGCATAATGAAAGGGTGGGGAAATTCAAAAGATGACTGAAATTCGTCTAATATTACATAAAATTGTAGCTGGATTCACAGAACTAACATATTACAACTGACAAAATGCCCTCAAGATGATCGGGATGATAATAATAGCACCAGCAAACATCAGATACTCATACTTGACGCCATTTGTCGGAGTAGATGGTTTTTCAGCCAACAGCTCCTTTAATTGAGCTATCTCTGCCTGCAATTTTTTGAGCTCGTCGTCCAAGTGGGTAACACAGGCAATTTCAGCATAACTAAGGAAGATGTAATCAATTTGTTCACCATGTTGGTCCACTCTCGGCGTGAGGTCGTTAAACTCCTCCATCATAGCCTCATCCCACCACTTCATAATATGGTAGCCACCATCCTATACAGCCACATTTTAAATTTACAATCCTCTTCGGATTTCCAATGAGTAAAGATAAAATAAAACTGGCTACATAACAGAGAAAGGTAATTACATCCCAGTTACGACATCCAAAGAATCTTCTTCCCGGATTATCGGCAGTAGTGGAGGTTCGCATGACAGGCTCCAGACCGCAGAAACATTTCTTGGGGAATCCATTGCATGATCCGGATCGTTGTCGAAATGTGGAAGTTGCGTATGAACTACTACTCGACGTTGGAACCTGACTGAATCGTCCCATCCTGTGTACCATGAAACAATTGAAAACAGAGACTAGTTTCAGACTTCTAATAGAGTCTAATTATAAAACAAATTCAAGATTCAGACTTCTAATAGAGTCTAATTAAAAAAAAAAATCTAAGCTTCAGACTTCATAGAGTCTAAATCAAAAACAAAACCGTATGGATCTAAAACGAGAAACCTATATTTTTTTTTCCAGATCTAGACTAAGAAAATACGGAGAATCGTATGGATCTAAAACGAGAATTTTATAATTTTTGTTCAGATCTAGACAAAGTAGATACGGAGAAGAGGTTTATACTCGGACTCAAAACCGTATGGATATAAAAGGAAAAATATATAAAACCTATAATTTTTGTTCAGATATTTACTAAGAAAATACGGAGAAGGGACTAACTCAAAAAAAAATGTAGGGATCTAAAACGAGAATCCTATATTTTTGTTCAAATCTAGAAAAAGTAGATACGGAGAAGAGGTTAACTCGGACTCAAAGCCGTCTGGATATAAAAGGAAAATATATAAAATCTATATTTTTGTTCAGATCTAGACAAAGTAAATACAGAGAAGGGGCTAACTCAAAAACAAAACCGTATAGATCTAAAACGAGAAAGTACATAGACAAAGTACATAGGGAGAAGGGGATGACTCGGACTAAAAACCGTACAGATCTCAAAAAATTTCAGAAAGAAGAGTTTAGAAATATGACGACGGCGGTGTAGGGATTGGTAAGGAGAGACGAAAAAGGAGAGGTAATTTCACGTTTGAAGAAGATGAAGACGGCGGTGGCGGTGGCGGTGGCGGTGGCGGTGGCTAGGAGGATTATCGGAGATTTTTTAGAGAGTGTTTAGAGAGAGAGAGCGAGTATCCGTTTTAGAGAGAGAAATTTGATAATGACTTTTACAGACTAATTTTGGTAACTTTCGTTTATATATGGGGTACAATCCCAAGTAGGGTAACTTATTGGTGGTCAACTTCTTCGGTAAGTCTAACAAAACATATACGTGAATCAGACTAAAATGGAAGTCTGATATACCCTAAATATACTAATTACTACTAAAATACAATCATATTATATAGAAAACCTACAAAAAACATCAAACTCGTTTAATATAGTCACAACCTAGCCAGTATATGCAAATGTAACAATATGGATGAAAATACACAAACCCTCAGCCTAACCCTACATATGAAAATATGACATCCAACTTCATATGTCATGCATAGATAAAGATACATGGTGTATCTAATCAAATATACCTTAAGTGGTTAGATTTGACTAAGAAGTCTGAGAGATATTAAATTTAGAAATTTAATTTATAAAATTATAAAAAAATATTTTTAGGGAAATTTTGTATCCATAAATTAAACATGGGATTTTTGGACATTTGTAAATTTAAAGCACATATACTTTAGTCAAATCTAACCACTTAAGGTATATTTGATTAGAAGTATTTTTTGGGGGGGCTAGTTAAATACTTATCAGACTTCTCTCGGAAGTCTACGAAACCCCAAAATTCAGACTTCTCATAGAAGTCTGAGAAACCCTAAATCTAATATTATTCACTAAACAATGAAAAATATTTAAAGAAAACACATAGAAACATAAAATTGTTTAATATATGCGCATTATAACATACATGTGCAAATATAATTTTTTCAAATGTAAATTTCGTGAACCTTGAATCTAAACCCTAAAGTTAAATGTTAGTCATATGTAAATGTTCCACCAGTTCCATTACAAAGCATGTTCTAAGGGTTAGAAACTACTAAACCACTTTATATATTTTTAATCTGATTAAAATTTACCCAATTTAATTTATATACTACTTAATTGAATATATTTAATTTATGTATATAAATTTTTTGACAAAATATTTTTTTATAATTTTAAAATTAAAATTTTCAAACTTATTCTGTATCAGACTTCAATGCGATGTCTGAGAACGTCATTTAGACTTCGCTTAGAGTCTAACTGGTCAGACGTCAATAGACGTCTGACAAAGGCAAAGGTTATAATGGTAATTGCGTTTTCCGGTTTTTTGATTGGTCGTAAGGGCTTCGCGGTAATTTCCGTAGTCCGCAAAACCAGTTTTTCATTTGATTCAAATTCAGGGGTACACTTTTATTTAAAACCAATTTTGAGGGCATTTTTAGCAATTCCCCCGTAAAATATTATGTTGACTCGTGAAACCTAGTGTGTTGGAGATCACCCGTAAGCTAAAAGAAGCTTATCTGGATGAGGAATTATATTGGCAACAAAAAAGTAGAAATATGTGGTACACATCGGGTGATAGGAATACAAAGTTTTATCAAGCATTAACAAAACAAAGACGGGCAAGGAATCGGATTATAGGTCTCCACAATGATAACGGTGATTGGGTAACAAAGGATGCGGAGGTGGAAAAAGTGGCAACGGACTATTTTGAGAGTTTATTTACCTCATCACAACCATCGGAAATAGAGGATTTCCTTATTAAAGTCCCAGAATTAATAACAGAACAAATGAACATCAGACTAACAGAGGTTGCATCCGAAGAGGAGATACGCAAGGCTTTATTTATGATGCATCCAGAGAAAGCGCCAGGACCAGACGGGATGACAGCTTTATTTTTCCAACAATCTTGGCCCATCATCAAACATGACATTATTCGGTTTGTAAATGATTTCATTCAGACGGGAGTTTTTGATACAAGGTTGAATATTACAAACATTTGTCTAATACCAAAGACGGAACGACCAACACGAATGACGGAACTGCGACCTATTAGCTTATGCAATGTGGGATATAAATTATTATCAAAGGTCTTATGTCAACGACTGAAGCCGCTATTACCGAAACTTATATCGGAAACACAATCTGCCTTTGTGGCGGGGAGGTTAATTTCGGACAACATCTTAGTGGCCCAAGAGATGTTTCATGGTCTACGGACGAACCCTTCGTGTAAAGGGAAATTTATGGCAATAAAAACGGATATGAGCAAAGCATATGATAGGGTGGAATGGAGTTTTATTGAAAAATTACTAAGGAAAATGGGCTTCGGAGACCGATGGATAAATTTAATGATGGCTTGTATTACATCAGTGGAATATAAGGTATTATTGAATGGTCAGCCGAAAGGAAAAATTAAACCAAACAGAGGACTAAGGCAGGGAGACCCTTTATCACCATACCTCTTCATCATGTGTACGGAAGCTTTAGTGGCAAATATTAGAAAGGCGGAACGAGAAAAGGTGTGGACAGGCTTGAGTGTGGCAAGAGCAAGCCCTCCAATCTCACATCTTCTATTTGCAGATGATAGTTTATTTTTCTGTAAGGCAAATACAGAGGAATGTAACACTATCCTCAAAATTTTAAGAGGTTACGAATTGGCATCAGGACAAAAAATAAATTTTGACAAATCATCAATACAATTTGGTTTTAAAGTTGATCAAATAATTCGAGGTGAAGGAAGGAGGAATGGGGACCTATTTGGGAAGGAGGAGGAATGGGGACCTATTTGGGAATACCGGAAAGTCTTGGGGGATCGAAAACAAAGATATTTAGTTTCCTTCATGATAGATTACATAACAGAGTTAATGGATGGACGGTTAAATACCTAACAAGAGGAGGAAAGGAAGTTTTGATTAAATCGGTGGCTACGGCATTACCCAATCATGTGATGTCATGTTTTAGATTACCAAAAACGGTAACAAAAAAGCTGACCAGTGTTACGGCACAATTCTGGTGGAGCACGAACGGCAATCAAAGAGGGATGCATTGGATGTCTTGGGATAAGTTATGTCAAGACAAAAGTGAAGGGGGGATAGGCTTTAGGGATCTGGAGAATGTAAATACAGCTTTTTTAGGAAAACAACTATGGAGGTTGATAGAAAAACCGGAATCATTATTTGCGAAGGTATTCAAAGGTAGATATTACAGGAATGGGGGTCCTTTAGACCCTTTCAAATCATACTCCGCATCTTATGGATGGAGAAGTATCACTTCTGCTAGATCTCTGGTTAAAAAAGGACTAATTAAAAGGGCTGGAACAGGAGAGACCATATCTGTATGGAATGACCCCTGGATTCCAGGCCACCGCCCGAGACCAGCAACAAGTAAAACAATTTCTTTTGACCCCTCACTAAAAGTGAGTCATTTGATTGATCATACCAATCATATTTGGGATGAGCAGCTTATTAATAGCCTTATCGACCCAGAAGATTCTGCACTCATTATTGGTTTACCAGTTAGCAAAATCTCTAGACCGGATAGCATCGGCTGGCATTACACAAAGAGCGGAAAGTATTCGGTCAAATCAGGTTACTTTTTAGAAAGGAAATTTCCGGATAAAGGATGCATAAATACGGTGTATGGACCAGATGTAAAACGACTTCAGGAGCAATGCTGGAAATTAAGGTGCCCGCCAAAAATTCAACATTTTATTTGGCAGGCAATCTCGGGTTGTCTATCGGTTACAAGGAATTTAAAAGCTCGGGGAATCAATTGTGACACCCGGTGTGTTAAGTGTGGGGCAGAAGAGGAATCAATAAATCATGTTCTGTTCGAATGCCCACCGGCTTTGCAAACTTGGGCCCTTTCAAGCATACCATCAAATCATGGAGTCTTCCCTTTACCATCTTTGTTTACCAATATGGATTATCTGTTCTGGAGAGTGTCCTCAGATGTTGACATTAGCTATTTCCCTTGGATTATTTGGTATATTTGGAAAAGTCGAAATGACAAAATATATAGTAATATTGACCGGGATCCACGTGAAATCTTGCGGCTGGGTGAAAGTGAATCCATAGCTTGGGGAGAGGCACATACCTCGGTTTTATTGGGTAATACAGGAGCACAGAGAAGTCAGGAGGATACTGTTACAATATCGACACGGGTGGAGATCAAAGGAAGATGGTGTTTCCTGGACGGATCTTGGAAGGAAGGAGATAAGTTTTCAGGACAGGGCTGGTATAGCATCTACGAAGGCGACAGATATATCATGATGGGAGCAAGAAATATCAGATGCAGCTTATCACCACTTCATGCAGAGTTCGAAGCACTTATCTGGGCTATGGAATGTATGAAGCGGTGGAATCAAAACGAGGTGACCTTTGCAACAGACTGTTTGGAGCTGGTGAAGATAGTGTCTACACCCACAGACTGGCCTGCTTTCACGATATACCTAGATGAGTATGAGAGTCGCAAGTGTTTCTTCACAAGGTTTGTTATCACTCACACTCCACGAGCACACAACACAAAGGCGGACAAGCTAGCACGCGGTGCAAGGATCCAGCCTTCTTATTTCGTTTATGTAAATTATGTTTCACCATCTTGGCTAGCTGAGAATTGGTAGAAGCATATGCTGTTGACAAAAAAAAAAAAAAAAAGACTCGTGAAACCTAGTGTAAGTTTCTTAGTTTTTGGTATGAGAAACTATGACAATGCATGGGATTTTTTTTTTGTCTCTCCACATTTTTCAATACTTTCTATTATTTTAATAGCAAGAAACTATGTGAGAAACCGTTGGGGTTGCCTCTACAGTTAATTTGAGGGTGTATTGAACTAGTCATTTAGAGTGATTTGAGTTTTAATAAGAATTTATATGATTTTAATGGTTTTGAATAATTTTAAAAAAAAATTGTTATGATTTTGTAATAAAATCTTCTACAATCTCAATTAAAACCATGAGATTTGGATCTTTGTATTTTTAACTTAAAAAGTCTTCTAAAATCTTCAGAAATCTTCTGTAGACATTAAAATCTCAATACTTAAAACATTTTCAATAACAGTTGATTTGATATGATGTTAACAAATTATTGTTTGAATAACATAGAATTGTAAATGATTTTGAGTGGTTTTAAATAAATATCATGTTCAATAACACTGGATTTGGGAAGACATTTTAAAATCATTAGTTAAATAAGAGAGAATTTTAAGAACACCTCAAAATCTCTTAGAATTTATAGTTCAATACACCCTTGGAGTTTAAACATATTTACTGTTGGGTAGGGTCGGCTTGGATTTGTGGTTAGCAATATTGATTGAAGAACTCAAAATTAGGATTTCTGGATCGAATAGGACAGGCTCATTGTGTGTGAACCAATAATAAAAATAAGTGGGAGTTATTAGTTCATGTATATTGATGGATTTGAAAATTCAAATCAAATCCATTGCTATTAAATTTATGATTTTAAAATCTATATTTAAATTATGTGTTATTGGTTTTATAAATTTAAAATTCATATTAAAATCATGTGTTATTGGTTCCATGATTTATAAATCTAATTCAAATCACAGGTTATTCAATCCTTCGAAATTATTTATAGATTGCTTTTATATTAGATTTTAATGGATTTTGAAAGATTTATGTGTTAAAAATACAAACACTAAAATCTAAAGGAAAACCAACGAATTTACAAATACTAATTAAAATCAACATGTTAAATTTTAGAAATTAGTGAATTTAACAAAGATTCGTAAATTATATATAGATTTCAAATCAATTAAAATACGTAAACGAATAACATCTTCTAAAAGTATAAATTTTTCTATTATATAATTTTTTGACATGCCATAGGAAATGATTAGGATAAAAAAAATTTTTATCGTCACACATTATTTTTCATTCGGCCAAATGAGCCAGATTACAGACGTGCAATGATAAACAAAGTCGAGAAAGTGATCGATTAAGGGTTTTCATTTAGATAAGATTGATAAGAAAATACGTGTCAACAAATTGAGTGATGAAGCTCCACACGTCAATTCCATAATGAAACCTGCATGCAACGGTTGTCGCCGGTGAGGAGCCGCTATCAGTCATTGATCAACCAAGTTTTGCAACTCTATCTCACCCCCGCCGATTCAACTCCTAATGAAAAGATTGTCAAAGTTGGGACCGCTTCAAATCGTGCGTTGCTTCAAAGATCCACCGTTATAGATCGAAACCAAGGAAGCGTCTCCGCCGCCAAACCCAATCTGCTGGTCTGGATTTTGCCCTTAATTGCTCAGCATAAAGAAAGCGATGAAGATATTAATCGAAGAGAGTCAACAATCAACGATGAAGCTAGAAAGAAATCGGGAACTCAGACGAAGTGAAGAGCGACATGATAGAATTGAGGAGAAATAGTCTGGACACAACAAATCCGGGGGAAAAAGTCCGATAAAAGTCGGAAACAAAAGTCGGCTAACATGAGCCGAAGAGATTTATTTAGTGAAATCCGATATTGATTGGAAACTATATCTTACAAAGTGAAACGCCAAAAAGTATATACAGAGCTGGACCACCGGCTTGGCAACATGAACTGATAAGCAACAAGTAACCTGAATCGTAGAAGGAGACTGAGAAAGCAGAAAGAAGAAGAAGATCGAGAGGAGTGAGAGTGACAGAGAGAGAGAGAGAAGATAAGGATGTTTGTTATTGATATTTTTCATAAAGGTGCCCGTGAAATGGGACTCACCATAAGTAGCTAAAGTTGTAAAGAAACGACAACATTTGATTATTCGAATAAGGAAAATCAGAGTAAACCCTCCTTCTCCAGAAGAGTATCTCTGTTATGTTCTCCCTGTTGCACTCTTCAGCCACTGAGCTTGTTCTCCAAACGCCTAGCATCACGACCAGACATCCTTTTCTTCTTCCTCACATATGCCAAAGGAATCCTTAGCCTATCAATACCCCCCAAGAGAAGATACCTTGTCCTCAAGGTTGAAAGAAGGAAATTGAGCTGCCAAACGAGTGAGTGGTTCCCAAGTTGCTTCAAAGTCAGGCAGTCCTTTCCAAAAGATCAATACTTTTGGTTCACTACCTGTGGCTGACCTTCGTATATCTGCTACTCTCTCTGGTTCAGTGGCCCACTCCAAGTTTGCAGATAGAATTGGAGGAATGTCTTGAGCTTTTTGGTCTGTCGGAATCGCCTTTTTAAGCTGTGAGATGTGAAAGACTGAGTGAATTTGACTCTGAGGAGGTAACTGCAACTCATACGCGACCTTACCAATCCTGCGAATCACCTGATAAGGACCAAAATACCTAGGAGACAATTTCTCATTCTTTCGTTGAGCAACAGACTTCTGACGGTAGGGACGCAGCTTCAAAAAGACCCAATCTCCAACCTGAAATTCTATATCTCTCATGTGCTTATTGGCAGAAGCATGCATACGTTTCTGAGCTGCTTCCAGATTCCCTCTCAATTCTTACATCAATGAATCACGATCCAACAACATATCTTCTACCTCAGCATTTGCAGTTGGAACATCACCATACCTTAGTAGCTTGGGTGGATCACGACCATACAAAGCTCTGAAAGGCGTGGTTTGAAGTGCAGAATGGTAAGAAGTATTGAACCAATACTCTGCCCAATGAAGCCATGTGACCCAGCTATTCGGTTTGGCTCCCACAAAGCAATGTAAATAAGTCTCTAAACAGCGGTTAACCACCTCGGTTTGTCCATCAGATTCCGGATGATAAGAGGAACTTTTGTGTAAAGCCGTACCTTGTGATGCGAAAAGAGCTGTCCAGAATTGGCTGATGAATATCATGTCCCTATCTGACACCATAGTCTCAGGGAACCCGTGTAATTCACGACCTCCTTAATGAAAATGTCAGCCACTGGCTTGGCAGAGAATGGATGTTTAAGGGGTATGAAATGTGAATACTTACTGAGTCTGTCGACTACTACCATAATAACATCAAATCCCTTAGAGACCGGTAATCCTTCCACAAAGTCGAGACTGATATCTGCCCATACTTGATGAGGAATCGGTAGGTATGATCACCTTGTTCACTGCCCTATAGTCCACACAAAATCGCCAGCCACCATCTTTTTTGTTCACCAGTATAACTGGACTTGAGAATGGGCTAATGCTTGGTCTTATGATCTCTGCTTCCAGCATTTCCTTAACAAGACGCTCTATCTCATTCTTCTCAGTAAATGAATAACGATGGGGTCTTAAGTTGATGGGAGCTGATCCTGGTTGTAGTGTGATGGCGTGCTCTCGGCTTCGTACCGGTGGTAAACCTTTAGGAATCTGAAAAACCTTACTGTGTCGGCTTAAGAGGCGTTCAATCTCTGGCTGAGTTTCGCCCTTGCTCTTCTTTGATCCAGACTCAAACAAAGCCGATAACTCAAGATAATAAGCTATTTCTCCATCACAACCGAGTTTTTCCAAAGAGTTCAATGAGATCTGCGACCTGATCAGTGATGGATCTCCTACTAATGAAACCCACTGGTTGTGTACCTTAAATCCAATCCTTCAAATCTTCCCTAACCTGAGTATATCTCAGCCATGTCACTGCACACCCAGCAAGTGAAGCTAACGCTAAACCCAATTTTCTCTTCAAGGGTCTGGTTTACTGCGAAACATTTCTCAGCTCGGAAAATCCAATCCTCAGGGTTTTGACCATCATAAATGGGAAGATCCCTCTTCCTAACAGGAGAATCAAGCTTCTGAGCAGTGGGTACTACCTGTGTATCTAACGGAACTTCCTGATGGGGAGTCTCGTGTGTGCGGAAGGGAATCATGATCGGAGGAGGTACGATGATGCCTTCAGGACGACCCTTTTCCGGTGCTCCAGGAGTGAGGATGATCGGACCCACTGGAGCCGTCGGAGTTTCTGTGGATCTCTTGATTCCATGGATCGCCTTCAACAGCATCTCAGTGTTTTGAGCCATACCCAGCTTGATGGAAGAAACAGTGTTCTTCAGCTCCAAGATGTCACGATCTAAACGCTCTATGTCACCATCAGTCGATCTCTCTTGTGGTTTGGAAGCGGAGGTCGGATCAGGTTTGGGTGCCATAGCTCTGATACCACCTTGATAAGCAACAAGTAACCTGAATCGTAGAAGGAGACTGAGAAAGCAGAAAGAAGAAGAGATCGAGAGGAGTGAGAGTGATAGAGAGAGAGAGAAGATAAGGATGTTTGTTATTGATATTTTTCATAAAGGTGCCCGTGAAATGGGACTCACCATAAGTAGCTAAAGTTGTAAAGAAACGACAACGTTTGATTATTCGAATAAGGGAAATCAGAGTAAACCCTCCTTCTCCAGAAGAGTATCTCTGTTATGTTCTCCATGTTGCACTCTTCAGCCACTGAGTTTGTTCTCCAAACGCCTGGTATCACGACCAGACATCCTTTTCTTCTTCCTCACATATGCCAAACGAATTCTTAGCCTATTAGGAACCCACGATCAGCGGCCGACCGGAAACATAATGGTTCGGTGTTTGGCGAAAATTGTAGAAAAAGATGGAGAAAACTTAGAAAGAGAGAGTGATAAGGATAAATTTTATTATGTGTACTTGGTCGATGTTAATTACTTTTCCTTATAAATGAATGGCAATCCGATCATTTTTTGTATTATGCATTGCATTTATTTAATTATCTGCAGTAATTTATTTATTTTAAGAATTCAAACCGTCACATTAAAGGGGGCTTATGGAAAAAGATTTAGAAGATTTTAGATTTGGTGAAATTTTAAATGGATTGGAAGATTTTTGTGATGATTTTAGTGAAAAATTTAGGATATTGCAATTTTATTTTAAAAAAATATAAAATAAAGATGTTTAAAATAATATATAATATTTTTTTAAACTTCTTTTCATTGAAATGAGATGATATATTGAATTTGATTTTTTGTTAATAGTTTTAGTTTTCAATTAGTTTTTTTTTTTTAGTTTTCAAAAATTTTGATTCCTTGTTTTTTAAATTGAAACTAAAAAGAAAAATTAATTTTAGAAAATCATTTGGACGCAAGGACTTATGTGGATTTCTGAATCAACATTAGAGATTAGAGATTGTAACTTAAAAATGGATTGTCGAAGGGTTAGAATCTCAAAAATCACATGATACTTTAAAGAATTCTATATGTAAGTGAATTTCCAGTAACGGCTGTCATCATATTTTAACGTTTGACTAACGAACGCGCGGTTAATAAATAAACTGACCTGATTTTTGTAATGTAAATATAAAATCTGAATTAAAGTTAAGTTGATATATACATGTCCAGAATTTATTTATTGATTGGGACTGCCAAAATATATTGAGATATGAATAAGCTGATTTGCCATAAAAAAAAAAAACAGAAACAAAAATGAAAAATGCATCGGTTGCTTTGGTTTTTCTCTTTAATCTTATGATAAAAAGCATGCGTCGAATTAAAAGGAGAATAATTATCGGATACACATGGTTGCCAAAACTAAGATTGTCTTGTCAAACAAAAAAAAATCTAAGAGGATTATTAGAACCTTCTAAACTATGTCTTTGTTTTTCTTTCTTGATCAAATGAACCATGTCTTTGTTTAAAACATGGTTTGTTGTGTTCACAAGAATCTATGAATCAACTTTCTCAGCTTATCGAGTTAAATCCATCTAAATAAAAGCATTTCCACTGTATTGTTCTATTTTTTATTTTAAAATAAAATCTTTTAGAAATAAAATTAAGTTTTACTTTAATATTATTCTATTTGAAAATAAAAAAAAAATAGAATCATGAATAAAACAATAAAATGATAAATATAATTACTCTATATTTGGAATAATTTTTTTTTACTCCACTTTTGAAGTGAGTTATAAATGAAGTTGGAAGAGATTTACTTCAAAAAATAGAGTTGAATAAAAATAAAGTAGAATTAGAGATAGTCTAAGTTCCAACAAATAAACCAAATAGTATGCAAGTAATAATTGCCTAAACTTGGCTACTAAGTGCTCAAAGAAATAACATGCACTAACAAACATAATTAAACAAGATTTTTTTTTTTTGTTGAAAGAATGTTAAATTTGTATTCAATCAAAAAGCTGTTTTACATCAAGGTGTTACTTTTTTGAGTTTAACTATACAGAGAATTGTGTGAGAAAAATCTATCGTGTTGAGAATCAGTATTGTAATCCCCCTTGATCGAGTTTCCTTACTGAGTTTGGAGTGTCACTAGCCTGTTTCTCACATGTTTGTCCAGTATCATAATTAGATGTGTGCTCGGAGAAGGTTTATCACCATGTCGCCTTGCATTATGTTCCCTCCAGATTATGTGAATTGATGCTTGGAAGAGGTATCTCAGAATGAAACCTTGCACCTTACCACGGGTCTTATCCAACATCATCTGACAGATTGCAGACCAGTCTTTTGTAAAATCATTCCCCAATATTCCTTTAACCAACTGCTCCCAAATCTGCGACGAATAGAAACAAGAGAAGAATAGATGTTCCTTTGTCTCAACCGGTTCGTTACAGAAGACACAAGCAACATTAGCACTTCCATTCCAGCGAAGCATCTTGTCTCCCGTTGTTAGGCTGTTTTTCATTGCCATCCAAGTAACAAAACTGAATTTTGGAGTTGCATGAACAAACCATACCAATGAGCTCCAGTCGCATGTAGTAGATTCTTTCCTGATTTGCAACCATGTTTCTTTGGATTTAAAGCAGGGTCTGAAGCTGTTTTCCTTCTGTCTCCAAAGCACAACGTCCTCTACAGTTGAAGGGACTGTTCTTAGGCTAGCGAGCTTATTCTCAATGTCATTTAGAACCTGAGTTCTATGCCTCCTTCTTCGATGGTTTGTTAGAACATCGTGCACTGTTTCCGCTTCACCCACTCACATATCAATAAATCCTCGATGTCCAAGTTTGTCAAATAAACAATCTAGCTCGCACCATTGATCATACCAGAAGGAAGTAATCATGCCATTTCCTAGCTCCACTCGAAAGAATTCTTTAGCAATGTCTCTGCTTTTCAAAAAAATTCTCCACATCCAAGACCCGGCGGATGTGTTTAGCATGATTGTCCAGAAAGAGCCTTTCCTAATCAGATATGTCCGGAGCGAATTAACCCATAAAGACGACTTGGAAGAGATGACTTTCCAGACCAGCTTCAGACCACATATTGTGCTAATCTCTTTCAATGGTTGCAGTCCCAGTCCACCTTCGCTTTTTTATTTACAAACTTCAGTCCATGAGACCTTGGTTTTCTTTAGATTTAGGTCTGGTCCAGACCACAAGAAAGAGGAGCAGAGACTTTCGATCTCTTTTAAACAGGCCCTAGGTAGCTTGAAAGCTGCTAGCCAGAAATTTGTGAGGCTCATGATGACCGATCTAATGAGTTGTAGGCGCCCGGCATAGGAAATGAATCGGTTTGTCCAGGATCTAATACGAGATCGGATCTTTTCCACTAGAGGTAAGTAATCACTTGCCGTCATTCTGCGAGTAAGAAGAGGGAGTCCCAAATACTTTACAGGGAGCGCACCAACATCAAACGGAAATTGATCAAGAATATCCGTCTGATTTCCTCTAGAAACTCCAGCCATAAACAGAGTTGACTTTTCCAAGCTTATTTTTAATCCAGAAATTCTCTCGAACTAGTTGAAAACCTCTAAAATTCCTTCCACTGATCGCTTTGATCCATCCGCAAAGACCATTAGATCATCAACGAAACACAATTGGGTTAGGTTGAGTAATTGACATAGAGGATGGTATCAGATTTTTCTCTAAACTGCCACTGCATCAAGCATCTTAGAGAGAACATTAATGCATATAACGAACAAGTATGGAGATAAGGAGCATACCTGACGAAGTCCTATAGAACTCTGAAAATAACCAGCCAATTCACCGTTCACCTGTACCGAGAAGGAAGAAGAGGACACATAGAGTCGGACCCAATGGACGAACTTCTCCAGAAATCCATGGCCGCGAGCACATTCAATAGAAACGGCCATTAAACCGAGTCAAAGACTTTCGAAATATCTATCTTCATCACACACCTTGAGGAAATGGTGTCCTTATGATAGTCTTTGACTAACTCCGTAGCTAACAGGAGGTTCTCCATGAGTAATCGATCTTTTATAAAGACTGACTGGTTTGGAGCAATGAACTTTGGAAGCAAAATTTTGAGTCGGTTTGCGATAATCTTCGAGATGACCTTGTAGAGAACATTGAAGCATGATATAGGCCTGTAATCTTTCATTTTCCTAGCTCCTTCTCTCTTCGGGATCAGAGCTAATATCGTTGAGTTTAGACATTTCAGGAGGAAGCCTTTGATGAAAAAGACTGGATTGCTACCGTGACGTCTTGTCCTATTATCGGCCAAGCCTCTCTGAAAAACTCGACAGTAAATCCGTCCGGTTCGGGGGACTTGTTCATTGGCATCTTAAACAGAACATTTTTAACCTCAGCCACCGTGACTTCTGTCTCCAACAGATTCTTGTTAGAAACAGTGCATCTAAATCCAATAGCTCCTGAATTTGTGCTACTGATGGTTCCTCAAAGTCGAGAGGTTTGAAATTTAGGAAATCATGGAAGTGTCTCTCGGCCTCTTCCTTAATCCCTTCTGAGTTTGTTACCACATCACCATTTGGACAGAGAATTTACCTAATTGCATTTTTAGCTTCCCTCATCTTCATTGCATTAAAGAAAGCCTTTGCATTTTTATCTCCTACCTTCAACCAATGGAGTTTATATCTTTGCTTATAGAAATCCTCCTCCAGATCTGCTAAAATTACATCTCTTCCAAGCCTCTCCTTCTTCCATGACTGCCTGAGCTGATGGATTCATGAGAGTATTTCTTTGTTTCTCACTCAATATTTCATAAGCTTCTTTGGTCTTTCTTGGCAGATCATTCAACTTTTCTTTCCCCAAGGCTTTTAGATGTGGCTTGAGCCCTTTAAGCGTCTTGGTAAGCCTATGAAGTGTGGATGTTGAGTGAAACAAACGGTCAGTACCTTCCCAGTGATCATGCATCAATGTTAAGAACTTCGGAATTTGTGCAATAGAGTTCATAAATTTGAATGGCCTTCTCTTTTTTTTCGTCTACTTCACCCATACTAAGTCTGCAACGAAGGTGGTCCGAGCAACCTCCCGGTTCGAATACACTGTAACTTCTTTCAAATTTTAGCCGCCAAACCTCATTGATCAAAACCTGATCAAGTTTCTTACAAATGGTACCTTCTGTCCTCTTGTTGCACCACGTAAAGAGTGGTCCCTGGGAGCTCATATCCAGCAATTGAGCATGATTGATTACATCTCTGAAATCTTTCATTCCTTATGTGATGTGAGGTGAGTCATGGAAACCCGAATGCTCATAACCTTCAAGGGTTTCATTGAAATCACCCATAATAACCCAAGGTTTGTGTCGGATCATTGGAGAGTTATAATGGTTCTTCATATCTTCCCATAACTCCCTTCTTTCCTCAGCTTCATTTAGAGCATACACAAAAGAGCAAAAAAACTCCTCTGTTGCATTTTCCAGACAAACTGAAACCGTTATTATCTGCGCACTTTTAAAAACCGGAGTGATTCTAACCGAATCCCTCCACAAAACCCAAATTCTTCCACGCCGACTATGTTCATAGTTTGACATCAGATTCCAACCCTGCAGATCCGATTGCATTATCTTTCCTGATTTATGTTCTTTAACCCTTGTTTCTAACAGTCCACCAAACATCAACCCTTCCTGATTTATCCACGAATGAACCATTTTATGCTTATTAGATGATTTATTAAATCCGCGGATATTCCAACAGAAACTTATCATTGATTATTGCGTCGGGAACCTCGCATATTAACAGCCGAGGGATTATCCTTAGTTGTCTGTTTTGAAGCATCCGACAGGAATTTGTGATTTGTTCTTGCTGCCCGTGGGTGATAAGTTCTCTGTGAACTTTCTTCTTTAGTTGGTTTTTCCATACGTTGCCTCGCAAGAATTTCCTCACGATCATGCTGTGTTGAAATCGGATCCAAAACCGTATTGGTCTCCTTCCCATTCTTTCTTGCACTCTCCTCTCCTTGAGTCTCATCTTGACAAGTTTCTGCATTTGTTCCAGTATTCTCCTCTGCTTGAGTCTCATCTTGACTATGCAATTTATTTCCTCCTTCCACAATTTCTCCATCTTCTTCCATCTCCTCCAGGATCGCAATTCGCGATGGTGAGGCTATTTTAACTTGTCCATAATCTAGTTTCTGTTTTCTTGTTGGACTCTTATGTGTCTTCCATTCCTGCTCCTCACCTTTTTCGTTTACCTTTGCATTCCCACCCAACACTGCATTCTCCATTTGCTCACTAACAACTTCTGCAGAATGCTTCGTTATAGCAGTTTCTGTCTGCACTGTCGATTCCTTCACATTCTCCAAATCAGTCTCTGTTGAGACTTGTTTCTCATCACCACTGAATAATGCAGACCTTCTCTAGGTGATCCCACTTCTCGCATATGGTACATCTATGGGGCAACCATGGGTAAGCAAAATCCACTGTGAAATGTCTTCCATTTTTGTAAATTTGACCTTCTTTGGAAGTTCCTTCGACAGATTTGCATTTACAATGACTTTCGCCACTTCAAAATTTGCACAAGTCTCTGTTTCGGGATGAAGTCTTTCTGGTCCTCCCACCACACATGTAATGAAACTCAGAGCTTCCCATGAAAACATATCCATTGGAACGTTTCTCAAGTGTACCCAAAGTAAAACCAAGGTTGTGTTTTGTGCTATGTTCTCTGTAATTGGATCCCATTTTGTAAGAACCATTAGAACCCCAGCCATATTCCACATGCCTCTCTTCAGAATTCTTGTGCGAATGTGCGGATTTGAAACCCAAAATTTCATAGTCGTTGCATTCACCTCATAAACATCAATTTTTTCTGTCTTGTCTCCCAAAGTCCAAATCTGATTCACTATCTTATGAACTTTCGCGATATGTGGTGTTGTTGATAGAAATCTTCCAATAACAAAATCTTCCCATAGATGAGAAGGTGTGTCGATCACTTCATCAGGAATTTCCACTGTTTTTTGCCCATCTTGCTCAGTGACTTCAAATTCATATTTCTTCAAACTTTGCTTCTTTTGAACCCCCAAGACCTAGGAATCTGATTTCAGTGTTCGCAGAGAACCCTGAGTCGCTGGAACCACCCTATTTGCATCCGCCGCAGCTGGAGAGGCCGGCGGCCTTAGTATGGAAGCTTCGAAAGACGTAAACCTAAAACTACAAGAAAACTGTCTTATAGCCACGGAAAATTCTGTGGCTATGAGGCTTTATCTGTGGCTATTTTTGGTTTAGCCACGGATAGCCACGAAAAAAATTCGTGGCTATGGGCTCGCGGCTATTGGTCATTCGTGGTTATTCGTGGCCACGCTTCCACGGATAGCCACAAACATGTTCGTGGCTATTTTGCCACGAAACCCCACGAAAATAGTCGTGGCTACTATAGCCACGAATGGCTGCGAATAATGTCGTGGCTATAGCCACGGATTTTCTACGATAAATTTCGTGGCCCTAGCCACAAATAGCCACGAAGTTTTCCGTGGCTTATTTTAAAAATAACAAAAAAATAAATACAAAATCAACAATCATTAATTTTTTTTATAAACAAAACACAAAAAATACAATATATATTTTATCAAAAAAAAACAATATATATTCAGATATATACATATATATACATATATACATAAACATATATATATATGTATATACAGAAAATTGACGATACACTATCCGCTCGCCGCCGCTCAGCTTGCCGTCGACGAGGCTCCGCAGACCACCGCCGCTCAGCTTGCCGTCGACGAGGCTCCGCAGACCGCCGCCGAAGCTTGACCCGAAGCCGTATCCTCTGCCAAACCTGAAACCGCGTTCTCCTCTCCCAAACCCGAAACCACGTTCGCCGTCAAGGATGGAGGCTCTGTTGACGACCGCGTTCATCTTCTTCTACGGCGGATGTCGAGACCAAGCGAGCGAGTGAAGACAGGCTTCGTCTTCGTCTTCTTCGTCGGAATAACACGGCGGCTCTGCTTCGATTCATCATAAAATCCGGCTGCTCCTAAGCTTCGTCTTCGTCTGCGACAGAATCAGATCTTCGTCTCTTTCACTGCCTTTGTCGGGCTCTGCTTCGGCCGCCATCATCAGCTTCGTTCGGAGCTTCATCCTCTCTCTCTCTATCACGATCTGCTAAAGAAAAAATAAAGGAAGAGGAAGAGGAATGTGGTTGAACGGCGGATGGGTTGTATATTGAAGAGGGGATTAGGTTAAGAGAGATTAATTTATGACCATTAGATCCAGGACTAATCAAAGGTTTGTATTAAAGAGATCTCAATCCTTGCCATTTTCTATCAACTAATAGGAATTAAGCTAGTTATAAAATCTTTTTATAAAATCATTTTACAACCAATAAAAATTAATTTTATGTTTTAATGTGACATTTAATAAGTTTATAACTTATAAACTTTTCAAAAAAAAAATATCAAACTAACTAATATATAAGCAAAAAGATTTTAGTTTATAAATATATAAGGTTTACAATTGAAAGTTAGAGTTTTGGATATAAGGTTTGTGGTTTATGATTAGAGTTTAAATTAACTAGAGAATTATTAATTAAATTCTTATTTATAATTTTGGGTTTGTTTAGATTTTGTTTATAATAATAAAAATTTAAATATAAATTAGGATTTAAAAGGTAAGAGTATAATTTTATATTTTATGATTAATGATATAAAGTTTAGAGTTTAATTTTGGTTTAGGGTTTAAAGGTTTATAAGTGTTGAATATTAGTTTTGAGTATGTTATAGTATTTAATAGAATTTTGGTTATACTTTAGAGCTTTGGTGTTTAAGGTTTAGGGTTTAGAGTGTTAGGGTTTTATTAGGGTTTAGGGTTTATGTATTAGTTTTGTTTTGTTTATACTAATTAATAATTTTAATTTTGGATATGTTATAGTAATTGGAATGTTATATTTTTGTTTATGTTTTAGGGGTTTGAGGTTTATTTAGAGTTAGAGTTTAGGTTTTATATATATACATGTTATTGATATTGGATTTGGAAAATAATAGTTTGATGTATATATAATTAAAGATTTGTATTTTGATGTTATTTTTATGATTTAGAGTTTAAAGTTTAGAGTTTGGGGTTTTAGGGTATATTTAGGGTTTAGGGTTTTGAATAGCCACGGATAAAATCGTGGCTATCCGTGGCTATTTAGCAATTCATGGCTAAATATCCATAGATAGCGACGAAAAAGTTCGTGGCTAAAATAGTCATGAATAATGTCGTAGCAGTTCGTGGCTAAATCCTTCCGCGATAATTTCGTAGTTATTCGTGGCTAAATTATCCACATATAGTCATGAAAATGTTCGTGGCTAAGATAGCCGCGAATAATATCGTAGCAATTCGTGGCTAAACCCTTCTACGACTAGTTCGTAGCTATTCGTGGCTAATTATCTACGGATAACCATAAATATTTTTTTGTGGCTAAATAGCCACAGATAGCCGCGAAATAGCCACAAATTTCTAAATTTGAAATTCGTGGCTAATTCGTTACTATCCATGGCTGAAAAAAATAGCCACGACCAATCCGTGGCTTGGTCGTGGCTATTTACAGTTTTTCTTGTAGGGTAATCGCCAAAATTGTCGCCCAAATCGCCTTTACCAAAACGCAGTCGTTTAACCAACAACACGTTGTGTCCTAAACAAGATATTACTTCAACTTCATACAATTTATCTATCATACCATGATTAGTTTTCTTCTATAAATCCGTTATCTTGACCATAGATCTATTCAGGCATGATAAGAACATTGAAAGCAAAAGCAATATAAACACCTTATTCATGAAACAAAATAGATATATAATTGAAAAGAATTTCTCTAGTGAATATAAAGAAGCGATATTTTTTCTTGGAAAATCAAAGTAATAAATGTAAAACTATAAAGTAGTGGTTGTGTGATTCTGAAGGCTTATCAAACACCTCTGCTAAAATAAAGCCTTTTCAATTATGATTGGGACGATTCTAGAAGAACGTGTAAACTTTTATGTGTTTAGAAGAGTTTGAAGATGCACCAAACTGAAGTATCAGCTACCACATCATGACTTAGACAAGATGTGGAAAAACACTTGGATCAACGACAGAAATCGTATGCAAGATGAGTTAGAGTTAGAGAATACGAAAGCTGAGATGCTTGTAGTAGCTGACTAGGATAATGTTCAAAGAGAATAGCTGAACTAACAAGTAAACCAGAGAAGATACATGCGAGATATATACTTGAGAAATTTTAGGAAAAGTATGTTTTTTCTTAAAAGAGGATATGAGAATATTCTTAAGGATAGTTAGAAAAGTTGTAAAGTGATCTATAAACTATAAATGTGTTGTTTAGGGCTTTTGTGCTTGCTCGCCATTAAGTGAAATACTAGTATTACTTAAAATCGACGAAAGCTCACAAAACTCCTATTTTTGTAATTATTTCATTTTTTTATTTTTTAATAAAATAAATAATTAAATACATTGATTAAGGAAGATGGGCATTTTCATCTTATCACATTTCTTTAAAAGAAGGAAAGACATGTAGATTTTAAGGGGATACAAGAGATTAACTTTAAGAAATAGGAGTATATGAGACGAAAACTCTAGAGAAAAATGTGGGGAGATTTTCTGAAGTCTAAAGTAGCTTAAACTCTTAAATCCATTTTTAATAACAATTCCTGATAAATACTTAATTGTGTAAGACATCAAATAGGTTAATATATTTTAAATCTAATAATTATTAATTTAAAATATATATAGTGTTGATTCCAAAAACCGAACAATAATCAATTTAATAAATTGATTAGAAGTTTAGGGACTTGGATATGAGATTAAATTATGATTCAAAAACAATAACATGTTAAACCGGAAAATCTAGTCTTATTATGAAATCGAGCCGAAACCGATCGATGATCGCTAGTTCTAGGTTTTTTGTGGTTACAAGTGTTAAAGTTTCGACCTTCTCTTTTTCCACGCAGGGAAATTTTTTTCCAAAATCTGAACAATTTAGATTTTATTTTTCAAAAAGATTCCTACTTATCTTTTTTGACGAAAATGTCAAATTAACATTTTTTTCCTTTGCCATGAAGGTCGCCGTGTATTGTCGCCGAGCTGGTCGCCGAACTTCGTTGACTTAGTGGACTTCATCCCGTCAGGCTTATATTATTCCTTCTGGACCGGATCTCTTCTCGGCCACCTCGTTATTGAATCAGGTCTTAGAAGGATGCTTAACTCACCTCTAACATATAGCTAATTTGATGCTTTATGATTTTTTATTAAAAATTGAAAGTTTTGCGATTTTTTATTTTGTGTTTGCAAATAAAGATGGAAACATAATTTTCCTATATTTTACTCAATTTTTTTCATTTCTTTAATTTTGAGCTTTAGTTTTGAATTCATAATCAATTTGTAATAAAATTTTAGCAATTTCCCCAACAATTAATATGGTTTCTATTCTTCTAAACATATGTTCATTTAGTCATGTATAATACAACTATAAGGTTTTCATGTGTTTTCTAAAATGTATTCTTCTAATCATCTAAGATAAAATAGAATTCTAAAAATCTATTGTTATGATCTTCCACATATCCCATATAGTTTTAGATTGTTTTTATTTATCTCAACTTTTTTAATAAAAATAGTCAATGGAATTCGTTTCTAGTTATTACATTTGGAAATATATTAAATTGAAAACTAAAACGTTTAGGAATTGTAATTAAAATAGTGAGTTAAAATTCTTTAAACGATTGCAAACTAAATTAAAGCACAAGTTTTCTTTATTATTGAAATATTTTTTTTTAACTTTAAGAAAATTCCAATGAAATATTTTTTTTTACTTTATTAAAAATAATTAATATAATTACTACCAAAGCTAGAATAATTTTTTTTTAAAATAAAAATAAATAATATATGAAATTTATTATTTAATATATTAAAACAATAAATTAATAGTATCATATATTATTTTATTAGTAAATTACTTCTCCTGAAAAATACATTTGTAAATTAGCAATAAATTTTATTATTTTAAATTTAAATAAGTCACTGAAAAAAATTAACTATATTTTTACATATAAAAATTATATTATGAATTTACTTATATAAATATATATATTTAATTTAGGCAACGCGTGAAACTATTTCTAATATTATATATATGGTATATTCTTTAAATTTTTACAACTTATTCAGCATACTTTTAACTATTATATTTGTCATTAATTTTCACCACATATATTTTTCAACACCTTTATAATTTTGTTTACAAAACTATTGGTTACCAAACTTATCTACTATATATATATATATATATATGATATATATCTATTATTATTATTCCACAAATTTTTTTTTTTAAAGACTCGCACATTTCTCGGAATTTTTGCTTTATTGCATTATTGACAAGAAGCAAGAAAGGAGATATATTTATTATGATGTAATTAGTAAGACATGGAACTGCAAGATCCACTTGGGAGACTTGGAGAGATATTTATAAGCAGGTCTTTGGTGAAGCAAGGTAATGGTGTCCGAATTATCTCACATTCTTGGACCACTGAGAAATCGTAAGTGGTCACAAGATGGTGAAGGACGATTGCCATTTGAAGCCTCGAAAAATCTGCTCCTACACACTGTCTCATTCCACCTCCAAACACCATTAAACTTTTAGACCCTGACCACAAATCTTTGCCCTACCATACAAAGTTCTATATTATTCTTACATCCTAAATCCAAATGGTATGTGAAAATGTTACAGTAATTATAAAAAATACCTCCCATCGCCATGGATTGAACTCCAATGGATTCTCATAGATTTCAGAGTTAAAGTGAACCACAGAAGTTCCAACGCACACGATCCAACCCGCTGGAATTGTATATCCTGTTGACACGGAAATTTTCCCCATATCTCAACTTCTAATCAATAATATTGGAGAATTGATACGTACTTGTATGAGTACTACTAACTTGCCTTTGATTTCGACATCTTTCAGGGCCTTTCTAAATAGTATGGGAGCCAAGTTTGAGAGTCGAAGCGACTCAATGATAACCTACACATGGATTATGAGACTTGATGCGTATATATATCCCATTTTGAAGGTAGATACGGAATCTTTTACCATTCTAGTGAATCTCATGTTGTATTTGTATTCTTCCCAGCTAACTCCAGCTTCCTTATCGTCTCTCTTTTGTAAGATAGCCTCATGCTCTCTCTGACACATTATATAGATGATCATATCAATTCAATGTTTGTGATTTTTTATTACTTTTTGGTTTTAATTTTTAATTTTTATATTTGAATATCCATTTTTTTACCAGAAAAAGATAGGCTACCTATTTTGCAAAAAAATAAAACAAAAAAAAGGTTACCTAAGAGCATATACATCGGAGGTTCTAACACAGGTTCTTAGAAAAAAATATAATATAAAAATCAAAAGTTGGAGAGAGAAGTAAGAGCCGGCTCTTAAATAAGAGTTTGTAAGAACCGATTCTTACACTGTTTAAGACACGTGTCTTGCTGTTATTGGTTTCCCTTTTTTGTTTTTTTTTCACACCATTTCCAAAAAAAAGATATATATTAAAATAAGGAAAATACTTAGGTTCACCCCTAGAGGTGAACCCATTTGTTCACCCCCTCTTTATTAACCAATAAAAATATGCCATGTAATATTATTTTTAAATAAAATTATAAAATTAAAATTAAGGTTTAGGGATTAGGGTTTATGGTATAGGGTTTAAACTCTTTGGGTTTAGGGTTTAGGGATTAGGGTTTAAGCTCTTTGGGTTAGGATTTAGGGTTTAGGGATTAGGGTTTAGTTTTTATTTTTTAAAATTTACATATTGGGTTTAGGGATTATGGTTTATGGTATAGGGTTTAAGCTCTTTGGGTTTATGGTTTATGGATTAGGGTTTAAGCTCTTTGGGTTAGGGTTTAGGGTTTAGGGATTAGGGTTTAGTTTTTTATTTTGTAAGATTTACATATTGGATTTAGGGATTATGATTTAGTTTTAATTTTAATATTTTAGATTCAAATTATCGTTTAGGGTTTAGGGTTTAGAGATTAAGATTTAGGTATTAGTATTTTTTATAAAAAAATTATTTTTAAGTTTTGTTTGAAATAAAATATATTTTCTTTTCTTTTATTTTCATTTTTTATTTTCTTATTTTTAAAACATTTTTAAAATTTTATTTATTTTTAATATTAGATTATGTGAAATTATTTGATTGGTTAGAAAATATGGAGGTGAACAAAAGGATTCACCTCTAGGGGTGAACCCAAGTATTACTCTTAAAATAATCTTTAAGAACCCCCAAGGGGGGTTCAGCCATGTTCCTGCTCTAAGAATTAGAGTGTGTATTCGCATAAAACGTTACTACAAACATTCAGTGAATATTCTCAATTTAACTAATATTACCTTCAGCTCTGCAAGCACTTTTGGGTTTTTGGATATCAAGTTCACCATCAATGGAATACTGATAGAGGAAGTTTCGTTAGAGACGAGTCCAATAAGTAAGAGAAGGTTTATAACAGCCGCTTGGTCCAAAATGCTGCCTTCTTTCTCCAGCTCCTCCAGTAACGTGTCTAAGATGTCTCCGTGTTTTTCTCTTGACTCTTTCCGCTTCTTGAGAGCTTCCTTTATCACCTGCGCCGCTCCCCTGCGTTCCTAGAACAACGTAACTGGGCGAGTTAGCTTACTACTTACGAATATAGGAATTTCAGAGAAATGGTGTCACCTTAAGGACATTGTAGATAATTTTCCAAGTGGAGGGGGCAAGGGGTGACCGAAACCATTCGAGGTTGAAAGCCTTGAAATTATCTATAAGCTTTGATTGAGTTTCTGGTTTGAGGTCACTTATCAGCTGTGGTGTCATGTATGATGCTATCAACTAGAGAGGGGAAGAAAAGTTAGATTCGATTTAGAACTGAATATATACAGGGCAAATCGCAAAATTAGCACAAAAAATGCATTGTCTTAAATATAGCAATAAGGAGGAAAAATCATCAAAATAACATTTATTAAAGGTAAAGACTAAATTAACTCAAGTTCTAAACTTTAAATACTAAATCATAAACCCTAAATATTAAACCCTAAATCCCATATAATAGACCTTAAACCCTAAATACTAAACTCTGAATCCTAAATAATAAACCCTAAACCTCAAATAATAAATCCTAAAATTATATAATGTTGTAAAAGTCTTTGTAATCCAAATAATGCTAAAAATGTCAATTATTTCTTTTGGTGTTATATTTATGACAAAGTATGTTTTTTGTGCTATATGGTTAAGAAGATGTATGTGTAAAAATCATACGCTTGAAAGTGCATCCCTAAGGTTGAATGTGCCTTCGCTAGCTTTCAATTTAAGATGCTCGTGGGTCGCCTGGTTCATGATTCCTATCATCTTTTGCTTTAAACCTTTGGAGCCAATAAGATGCATAGTGGTTTTTTTTATATACTTGTGGATGTTCCCTGTCTTAAAGAACAAATTTTCTTTTCCAAGAACCCTGACAAAAACATCCGGATAACTAAACACAAAAGACTCGTTTTCTTGCCGGAAAATCTCGAAGATAACATCAGCGTCCATTGAAATCACAGTTTTGGAACCCATAATGTTGGTCCGGAACAAGGACCCGTACCTGGAAACAATCATACAAACACAACTACCGTAGATATAAACAACATTTCATCTCGGCTACAAAAGAATCTACATATATATGTATTTTAAGAAGGGTTGAAATCTGACCTCCGCATCTTATACTTAAAAAAGGGTGGGATCTCGAGCAATCCACAAGGCTTAAAGAATTGAATTGTCTCTCCGATGATCGGAAAACCCATTGACCCTGGCGGTAACTTCCCATTGCACTTGATGTTTGGGTTTGACCATCGGAACAACCATTGGCTGATCCTCACAACCACTAAAACTATGCCTATAATCATCAACACAACGTTCCACGTAAAACTCATATTGTGTTTCTCTCAGGTCTCAGTGTTTGACGATGACAACACTTTTCATTCTGATTAAATACATAAAACTTCTTCTGTTATAGTTTGTGCATGTGTTGTGTTGCATGCGGAAATTGGTAGGAATCCTACACGCACTGCACAAAATAAGGGGTTTTTCAGGTCCGTTACAAATGGACTTAACTTCATTTTGTAAATGATGCCAAAACTTTTGTGGATATTTTAGTCTTCTTCTCTCCTAAACAAAGCTTTTCAATGTTTTCACATTCGCATAATAATGTTATTCCAATATTGTAAGTTAATTAGTTCAGTTAAAGCTCACATGCATCTGTGCAACTCCTGCTGGATTTCCGATGTTTGTTTGAATCGAAAGTAAATTTTTAACTATGGAAATTGCATTTAGAAACTGTATTCATACGCAGTTTCCAAACGTTACATTCAAATCTAGTATTTGCAGTTTTGGCGGAAAACATTATTTTTGCAGTTTGGAGGAAAATCACTATTTTGAAGAAAAAATAGTATTTTTGGTTTGGCCAAAAATCGCGATTTTGCGGTTTGATAGGGAAACATTATTTTTGCATTTTGTCGGAAAAACACTATTTTGCGGAAAACTAGTACTTATGGTTTTGTCGGAAAACTTTATTTTACGGTTTTGGCTGAAAAACATGATTTTGCGTTTTAGAGAAAAAACGATTTTGCGGAAAGTCGTTATTTTGCGGTTTAAACGACAAAACGATATTTTGCAAAAAAAAACAAAAACAATATTTTAAGATGTTGCCGGGAAACTATTATTTTAGCGCAAACCGCGATTTGGAGTTTTGGCGGAAAATCGTAATTTATGCAGTTTTGGCTGGAAACATGATTTGCGGTTTTGGCAGGAAACACGATTTGCGGTTTTGGTGGAAAACACGATTTTGCGATTTTGGTGAAAAACACGATTTTTTTTGGCGGAAGACCGCAATTTTACGGTTTTAGTGGAAAACCGCTATTTTGCGGTTTTGGCAAAATAATGTTATTTTGTGATACTAGCGAAAAATGCTATTTTATGATTTTGACGACAAAATGCTATTTTACGGTTTTGGCGAAAATATCATTTTTAAAATGAGGGTATTTTAAATTTTTGGTAATCAAGACGCACTTTGGTATGTCTCAACTCTATTTTAAAATGCATACAAATTTTTCAATTATTTTGGATGCAATATCTCATATTTGCATCGTCGATCTCGAGTTCAGCTAAGTTAATTGCCTTCTTCTTCATATATATCTCAGCAACTTCTATCGCCTTGCAATCAACAAACGTTCCATCTTTTTTCGTATGAGTCCTTATGAATACTTCACTGATAGTAAGTGCTCTTCCCAATTCAACTTTCTGAATGGTTAAACACTGAAAGGTTGACAGAAGCAATTAGTTAAACAATGAAAAGTAAGATTTAAACAATTAAACTTACCATATCTTGTTCAACTTTTAAAATGACTTCTGGCCTCCACTTGAAAATCAATGACTTGTATATTTGGATTTGAATTGTTATAGTATTTTAGAGACCACTGCACATTTTTAGTTGTATCTATTACCTTTATGAATTGATTGCTGATTTCTACAAGTTATTTTGTGATTTCTTAGTTTATGTGTTCTCGGAAGCTACCAAATAACTTTTTGAAGAGCTGTAGAAACTATTTGTTGTCTGTCTCAGCGTATATTTACTTATTTAGTAATTTTTTTTATAATATCCTTCCATTAACAACTTTTACTTATTTCTAGTAAAGTAACTCTGTGTATTGTTCAAACAAAATATACGCATTACAATGCATGTGAATTGCACGAGTGAATTGCACTGAGTATATTTTTTAATCTTTTTATTACAATCTTATACCTTTCCAAAAGTTTTTTCATTTATGTATCTTTTTTTGTAGGAACCATGTGTAAAAGACAATTTTACCCTCACCGAAAACAATTCACTCTTTTTTTTTGTTATTTTCTTTTCTTTTTCGTTTCATTCTCTTTCTTACTTTTACATTTTTTTACCCCTTGTTTTTTGAACGGTTGATAGGATCCAATAGGTGAGGTTTTCGGCCATTTAGATCACCAGAATTGAGAGATAATCGATCGATCTACCAGAATTCCAAAAAAAAAATCGGACTTAAGAAAAAAATACGAATGGATAGTTTAGAGTAGATGTTCACAATATCCATCTACGTGGATACTACCACATACCCCTATTGTCCATCATAAGCGTTTAGCATGTGATATAATCATGGTAGTGTCAACAAATAATCGACCCAACATACTTTTGTGACCACGGATCGTAATAACGGCGGTAGTATCCACGTGGATAGATATTGTGGACATCTACTTTAAACTATCCATCGCAATTTCCGTATTTAGTCTGTTTTTTTTTTGAATTCCGGTACATCAGCTTATTTTATCCACCGTCCAAAAAATGAGGGGTGAAAAATAATTCATAAAGTAAGAAAGAGAGTTTTAGAGAAAAGAAAAGAATTAAAAAAATAATAATAAAATCCCAAAAGACAAAACTAAGGCCAAAATGGTAACTGTACAACACTAAAAGACAAAAAGATACATAATTGCAATAAGATTTTGAAAGATACAAGATTGCTGTTACTTTTCAAAAAAGATATAGTGGGTGCAATTAGTTGGTTTAATTGCACCCAGTGTATCTTTTTGAAACATTAATAGCAAAGTTGTATCTTCTGAATTTTTTTTGAATTTTTATATCTATGTTTGTCCTCTAGCGACTGGAAATGACAAATGTAGCCTTCCCTTTTCATTCAATTTACCTTTCTTCATCTTATTAGTTATAGACTTTTAAGAAAATTCATCTACTTAGTTGGGTATGAACTACTTGTATCTAAACTAGACTGATGAATACAAATTGTAATACATACCTATATATTCTGTATATATATTTCGTTATGTACAAGTAGAACTCTCATGGATACTGAAGTTCATCCACCCACAAATATGAATTGTGTAGTAGTTTGCGGTTCATGGCTGCTCACCGGTGACGGCTCTTGGAGATTCATCGTAGACATAGAGAGATTATCTCGGACTGTCCCAATGAAGCTGGACATGAAGATCGAAGACTTGGTCGCCATTGTTATGGCAGAGTTCGGCTTGGAACGTACTTCGAAACTAAAGTTCAGCTACTCGCCGGTTTTTACCTCGTCTTCTGCCTGCAACGACAGCTCGCCCCCTGTTATTGTAACAAAAGATTTCGGGCTAACCTGTTTCCTGGAAATTTTTTCATCTAACAGCTCAATTAATGTATTCTTGTCCCTTGGAAAGATAGTTAGGAAAGAAGGCGATTTTGCAAAGAAAAAGGCGTCTAAGGTAGCTCTCCGAGGGAGGTTTATGACCCCCGTTAGACTATTTGATGACACACCTGCGTCTGCTAGCCGAGCATCTCCGGTCATGCTCGACGAAGACACTGTTGAAACGCTAGACTCGATGTTTGTTATTATTCACCTCTAATCGTCAAACAAGAACTTGTTGATGCAGTTGCAGACCAGCGCTCACCGTCATTCACTTATGCCAACTACCTGAAATGCCATTCAACGGTCAACCATGGTATGTTACTCAGTCTCAGTTTTCATTTCCCAAACTTTTTAGATTTTTTTGAACTTCGTTCCCAAAAACAAAACGCCAGATAACAATCATTACTGTCTTTGTGTCAGACTACCCTTCCAACGCAAACTTAACAGAAAGAACCGATGAACGTTTTCCAAACAACAAGCAACCATTCAATTTGGAATTATTAGACCAAGATAGCCAAGATGATAACCATACCAATGATGGTATCATAGTGAAAGATGTTCCAAACAATACACCAAGCGATGATTTAGTGGATATAAATGTTAATTACGTCTCATGTGATATTCCTCAAGCCACCTCCGAGCTACAAGAAAAATCTGGGTGTGAAAAGTACCCCAGTAACTCCGGGAAAAAAAACATACGCTTCCCAACAGCCCCCTCATACCGTATTAGTGGATAGTTCTGTTGAACCCATTCTAGCCAAGAGGGCTCCATTCAGTTTCAATTTGTTGGATAGCTCCAAAGATGTATCCACGAACACTGCCACTGTTAGTAACGTGTTGCCTAGCCATCCATCTGACGATGCTGATATGTCAGGAGGAGAAGAATACTGCACACCAGATGATGATGAGAATGGAACATCAGACGAAGTACCCGTGGATATGGGCAATGTGGATCGTGAGTTTTGGTCCAACCTCATCGATGATGAATATGGAGGATCCAACGCGATGGATGTGATGACTAGAACCCCCGTAGGAGCAAGTAATAGATCCAAACGGAATTCTGGTGAAGCTTGTCCATTACAGGAAGACTACGTGTACATATGGAACGCTTCTGAATCTGTTGGCAACTCCTACCCTACTAAAGGCGAACAAGCCGATATTCTGCCAATGGTGGATGACACCAATTATCAACAAGATTCTGTCCCAGATTTAGATTTAGACTCAATGTGCGATGATCTGTTTAAGGGTAAACTATTCAAGGACAAAGAAGATTGCTTAGTATGGTTAGCGATCCATGCTATAAAGAACAAGTTTCATTATTGATAGGTTCTAAGTTTTACCCTATTCTAAACTGCAAGTGAACAGCAATGTCAAGTAGTATATAGGGTTATCGAATCCACAGGGACACTTGGTCTCAATAGAAACAGAAACGTAGAGATTAAACTAGAAATAAAGCAAGTAGTGAAGTAAATAAATTGCGTTGCAAGAAAGTAAACAGTAGCAGGAATCGGTTTTGTAAGCAATAAACTAAAAGCGTCAAGCCTAGGGTATTCTCAGGAAATCAGACAAGCAGACAAGCTAATCAGTCAGGATCAAATTAAACTCAGTTCTAGAACTCAAATCACGGAAATAGAGTCAACCAAATCTCTTTGCGAAAACTCTCTAAGCCTAAGTGCAGTAACCCAAATCTCTTTGCAATTACTAACAGATTAAACTAGCTTTAAGTTCAAGTTCGATATGTTCACAATTAAACTAAGCCAAATCTCTTTGCGAATAATTTAATTGCTCAACCTAAATAGTTCAGATTCCTAAACCCCACTCTCGTGATGTATTTAGCAACCTAAGATCTAGATTCTAATTGATCAGGTTAGAACTAGCTTTAAGCACAATTTAGTTTGAAGAACAT
Organism: Orychophragmus violaceus; assembly: GCA_030180135.1. Taxonomy (NCBI): domain Eukaryota; kingdom Viridiplantae; phylum Streptophyta; class Magnoliopsida; order Brassicales; family Brassicaceae; genus Orychophragmus; species Orychophragmus violaceus. Next base: position 23,858,980 of record CM058230.1, on the reverse strand, counting down.
TCTAATCATGTGAATCCTAACTGAATTAAACAAGTCTAGCAAGTCATCAAACCCTAATGAGAAACCCTAAACTCAACTATGGATCTACTCAGACATGATTAATGAAAACATAATCAAAGAAATAATAGATTGCATATAAGAAATTAAATAGATAAAGGGGTTCGAAATCTTCTCCAAAATAAGTGAATACAGGAAATAGGTCAGCCCCAAAAGCTCTAGAAATCTCTTAGCTCTAAGTATGAAAGCGTAACTAAATAAAACACCAAAAACTAGTATATATAGGCATAATCTCGGATGGGGCTTCTGTGTAAATACTGGAACTATCTTGGGCTTCTTTGCAAATCTTCATAACTTCATTAAACCGACGTGTACGGCCCATCTCGGTAGTGTGTCGACCGATGCACAAGGTGTGTCGGTCGATGCATGATCAATAAATCAGGCAGTAACTTCAGCTCTCGGCCAAAACGTCCCAAAAGTCCCAAAATGCTCCAAATATCTCCAATTAGCTCCAAACTTGATTAAACCTGTAAAAGACTCTAAACGAATACAAAAGACACTAAAAACACATCTATATCATGGTCTAAACTGGGTACAAACCATGATATATCAACTCCCCCACACTTAGCCTTTGCTTGCCCTCAAGCAAAACAGAGAACTAAAATGTAGTGAAGAGGTTTGAAAACTCTTCAGAAACTCATTTTGTCCTAGAAGCAGCAGCATTCAGATTCCCCTTAGTAATCCACATGAAAGAATCAATCTACAGACATCAAGACCAACATATACTTCCCCCACACTTAGCAACTGTCCTAAGTAAACTCCACAATCACATTCAAGCATTCAAATTCTCCCTACTGACTTCTGCAAGTATTAAAGTGCGGTCTCACCTAAGGAGTATCGATCAAAGGGCACATGGGTTCTTACTTTGCCAGCTCTAGACCACCATACTATCTTTCTGTAGTCCCTTTCTTCTCTTTCCCTTCCTTAACAACTGATTTTTCCCCATTGGGTATCATTTTATTTTTTTTATCAGTGTTCTTCCCGTTATGGGGTGTACTTTGGACACATTCCATGGATACACAGGATATGAGAGTTTTAGCTACCATTCCCATGACCACTTCGGAGTTACTAACTCATCCTCAGTTTATTATCTTTTTTTTTTTTTTTTACTTTATGGAAGGGGAGAAGGGAACTAGATAGGACAGGTTTACAAGCCGTGTCAGAACTAGCAAAGGAACCCGACACAAAGTATACCAAGCCCTTAGGTGAGAAAATCTAAGTCAGTATTAGGGGTGAAGTCAGTAAAAGGATCCTCTGATACCTGAAGTGATGTGGGTGTCCTCAGTAGGTTGATCCGTGTTGGGGTTTTCTAATAGTCATAGATTAATCTGCAGCTTCATCTCAATGGTCACTTAAGTTCCTGCAAATGCTGCTAATCTTCTCAAAAAATCATTGTTTCCTACTTAAACAAATTTTGACTCGAAAAACAAATTTTTTTTTTTTAAAAAAAAAAAATTTAACTGACTCTTAAGAAAACAAAAGAAAGTAATTAGTAGAACCTCCCCCACACTTAAGACACACTGTCCCCAGTAGTGTCAAGCAAGGGATTGGTTAAAAGAAAGAAAACAAAAATTAGTGAATTGAATGGTTAGTTCTCTCGGGTTTTACCTCTGTCGCAGTCAGGCATCGATCGTTGCACTAGGTGCACCGACCGTTGCTGTGCGATTTTCGTTGGGGATCGATCGTTGCTCAGGACCGCAACGATCGCTGCAATGCGATTCTTTCGTATTGTGACGATCGACACAATGGTGTGTCGATCGACGCACTGCGATTTGTCCGAAACCTGCAACCAAAAACTCACCAAAACAGAAACAAAAACGTAAAATCTATAAAAAAAAATACTAAAATCAAAATGCAAAAATGAAAACAGTGGGTTGCCTCCCACTCAGCGCTTGTTTAAGGTCAATAGCTTGACCGGACGCACAAGATTTTTCAGGCTCTAAAAGATCGTGACAGAGACTTGTTCTGTCTCTGTTCAAGTCTCCTCATCCATGGTGGAGAATAGGCTGTTGCAGAATGCTTCAGTCCAAGAAAGGTGGGAGTAAAATGTGCTCCAGGGTCTAGAATCACTGTGTCATCCGGCTGCCCATCATCTGCTTCCATGATTGTGAATGTCTGCCCTTCTACCAGTGGCTTCCGCAGCTTCTCCATTTCATACCGCAGCAGTTCATCTCCCAGATGGAGGTCTATTAGACTCTGTCTAACATCAATCACAGCTCCTGCTGTCGCCAAGAATGGTCTTCCAAGCAGCAATGCTTCATCAGGATCGCAGTCATATTTCAGCACAAGGAAATCTGTCGGAACTAAATAGTTTCCAACTCTCACTGGGATGTCCTTTAAGAGTCCTTCCGGAACTCGTATAGACTGATCAGCTAGGACAAGACGGGTCCCAGTAGGAGAAAAATCCAGCAATCCCAGCTGTTCCGCTACAGAATAAGGCATCATGCTTCCAGCAGCTCCTAAATCACACAGAGAGCGTCTAAAACTGTCTTCAAAGATAGAGCAATCTAGTATAAAGACTCCGGGATCAGGTAACTTCTTTGGAATCTTGTTTAGCAGAACATCACTGATACGTTGGGGAACTATAATCACCCATTCTTGCAGCTCATCATCCAAAGGCAGCATCTTGTTCAAGTACCTCTGTACACAGGGATGATAAGGTGGATCATCAGACGGTGGAAGTTCTTCCAAGTCTTCACCACTTTCTTCTAGCTTCTTCAGCTCTTCAATCTCCTGTTTAATTACCTCAGACACCTTGGGATATTGCCTAGTTGCTTGTGCATAAATCTCCTCCCGAGTTATTTCAGATATACCGGGGAATAGGCGGGCCAGTTCTGCATCAGTCTCATTATCATCCGACAATACTGTCTGCTCACGACCTGCATCGACCGACACAAGGTGTGTGTCGATCGTTGCAATGCGATTTTCACAATTTCCACCCGAGAGTTTTTCACTCAAATCCGAAAATTCTTCTTCATCCACCAACTCAGCTGTACTTAGCTCAAATTTCTCACCTAGATGAGATCCATCATTAATGAGTACAGACCATGTCTTAATATGAGTATCTGTGACTCCTTTTCCCTTCATGGAACCTTAAATCTGATTTACCTGAGTGTCCAGTTGCTTCATATGAGTGTTCATAGACTCAATCTTTCCATTGAGATCCCCATACATAGCATCAATTTTCTTGTTGCAGTCCACAGAAGTCTTGACTTGGCTTTCCAGCAACTGTTCCATCATTGTCTCCATCTTAGTCTCGAAAGTAGTGGGTGTACGAGGTGTTTGATAAGATGAAGATCCGTAGGTCCTCTGAGCATTCTGTCCATAAGGCTTCTGAAAATTACTGGTCTGTCCATGGCTCGATGAGTTCTGATTGCCTGTGTAGGCACTTTTCTGTCCTCCACCGGAAAATCTGTTTCCAGATTGATATCCAAATCTGTTTCCTTGGAAACCAGATCCTCCGATGTAATTCACATCCTCTTCCTGAGTGTCCTCCTCAGTCTGAATTACCTCTACCTCTTGAGCAAAGTGGAAAGCCTTCTTTTCACCTAGAAGAGTGCAGATTTTGTCCATCCTGGATCTCAGTTCAACCATCTCTGAGTTATCAACATTTCCACTAGGTTTCTTCCTCCTTTCATCCATAGTCTTGCAGCTGTTGCTGCCAATTAGATTCTCAATCAACTGCTTAGCCTGTGTAGGAGTCCTGGTGTTGAAGTTGGCATTACTGGAATTGTCCAGCGCAGACTGATATGGAAGATCTATTCCTCTGAAGAAAATACCAATCAGCTGAACTTCAGTGAATCCATGGTGTGGGCAGTCACGCTGATACTGCTTAAATCTTATCCAGGCAGTCTTTAAAGGCTCCACAGCTCCTTGGGAGAAAGTGAGTATGTCCTGTCTGGACTGGTCTGAACGCGCATCATCGTAGAAGTGACGCAGGAACTCACTCTTTAAAGCTGCCCAAGTGGTATACTGGCCAGGTGCCAGCTGCCTCAGCCATACACTAGCGTCTCCAGCAAGACTGTGTGGAAATAACTTAAGGAACAGATAGTCCGGGCACACTCCCTCATACTTCATGCCAGTAACTATGTCCTCAAACCGATCAATGTGATCCATAGGCTGCTCCGCTTGGTGACCATGAAAAGCAATCTGTCTCATCAGCTGGTAGTAGATGGTTTTGACCTCAAAGTCATTCCTCTCAAAGGCAGGAAGCACTAAAGCTGCTCGGTTTGCATGAAACACATCAGGTCTGTTGTAGTCAGCTAGTGTCCTCTCATGAACCACCATCCGTCTATCTTGAGCTTGTCTTTGACCCTGGTTTTGTTCCTGTTGCAGTTGCTCAGGAGGGTCAGGGATGACATTCCCTTCAGCATCAACCCTTTGCCCAGCAGCATTGTAAGGATTGTTCTCCGGATCCCTCAGGGTACCCTCAGCATCTGGTATCAAGATCAAACGTTCTCGTACCATTCTCTCTCTTCTTTCTCTTCTGTTAGCTCTTTCTAAACGTCCAAGTTCCTCTAGATTGAGATTAACCAAGCTCGAGTTCGGATTACTTCGAGTTTTATGCGTTGGCATAAACTGTCTGTAATCGTCCAGCAACGATCGATGCTATCAGTGCAACGATCGATTCAATCTCAATATCGCCTAGTGATGATCGACGCAAGGTATGCAACGATCGACGCAAGGCGAAATTCGTACCTGCGACAGAAAGAAACAGAGAAAAAGTTAGCAAAATCAAAAAATAAAAACGAAAAAGAACAAAAACAAAAAGAAAAATTTCTAGTAAAAACCCTAAGTTCGGTCCTATCGAAGACTCAAAGAGTCTCCGGCAACGGCGCCAAAAACTTGATAGGTTCTAAGTTTTACCCTATTCTAAACTGCAAGTGAACAACAATGTCAAGTAGTATATAGGGTTATCGAATCCACAGGGACACTTGGTCTCAATAGAAACAGAAACGTAGAGATTAAACTAGAAATAAAGCAAGTAGTGAAGTAAATAAATTGCGTTGCAAGAAAGTAAACAGTAGCAGGAATCGGTTTTGTAAGCAATAAACTAAAAGCGTCAAGCCTAGGGTATTCTCAGGAAATAAGACAAGCAGACAAGCTAATCAGTCAGGATCAAATTAAACTCAGTTCTAGAACTCAAATCACGGAAATAGTGTCAACCAAATCTCTTTGCGAAAACTCTCTAAGCCTAAGTGCAGTAACCCAAATCTCTTTGCAATTACTAACAGATTAAACTAGCTTTAAGTTCAAGTTCGATATGTTCACAATTAAACTAAGCCAAATCTCTTTGCGAATAATTTAATTGCTCAACCTAAATAGTTCAGATTCCTAAACCCCACTCTCGTGACGTATTTAGCAACCTAAGATCTAGATTCTAATTGATCAGGTTAGAAATAGCTTTAAGCACAATTTAGTTTGAAGAACATTCTAATCATGTGAATCCTAACTGAATTAAACAAGTCTAGCAAGTCATCAAACCCTAATGAGAAACCCTAAACTCAACTATGGATCTACTCAGACATGATTAATGAAAACATAATCAAAGAAATAATAGATTGCATATAAGAAATTAAATAGATAAAGGGGTTCGAAATCTTCTCCAAAATAAGTGAATACAGGAAATAGATCAGCCCCAAAAGCTCTAGAAGTCTCTTAGCTCTAAGTATGAAAGCGTAACTAAATAAAACACCAAAAACTAGTATATATAGGCATAATCTCGGATGGGGCTTCTGTGTAAATACTGGAACTATCTTGGGATTCTTTGCAAATCTTCATAACTTCATTAAACCGACGTGTACGGCCCATCTCGGTAGTGTGTCGACCGATGCACAAGGTGTGTCGGTCGATGCATGATCAATAAATCAGGCAGTGACTTCAGCTCTCGGCCAAAACGTCCCAAAAGTCCCAAAATGCTCCAAATATCTCCAATTAGCTCCAAACTTGATTAAACCTGTAAAAGACTCTAAACGAATACAAAAGACACTAAAAACACATCTATATCATGGTCTAAACTGGGTAAAAACCATGATATATCAATTATCCAAAACCTATGTCCACTCTTCACAAAATTGTTATTCATTGCCCGGATAAGACTTGCATCTGGCGTGGTATGGTTCATGAGACGAAGGACACTGGGTACTGGGAGGTACGCAAGGCAGATTTAGACCACTCTTGTTGTACTGATACTAGGAACAAGTACAGAAAACTTGGGACTTTCAAGGTCATTGATTAGTCTCTATTTTAGCATTTTTGGCATTCATCTTTGCTTTGTTTGATATGTTTTGTGTTCGTTCTTGGTCTTATTCATAGGAATTCATGCATTTAGGATTTAGTGTGTTTAGGATTAGAGTTTGCATTATCTTTCCTTTCTTAAATCATTTTTAGTCTATCATCAATTTGGCGCCGTTGCCGGGGAGGTGTAGCAATAACCATTAGGATTTAGATTCTATTTTAGACTAAGCTTTTATTTTGTTTTTACTTGTGTGGTTATAACTCTCTTTCAAGTGTTTGTTCTTTTTGCAAGGTACAATCACAAAGAAGAGAGCATGGCTTCAGAGATAACTTCAATGTTGAGGGCTATGCTAGAAGCTCAAGAAAGAGAGATGGCTTGGGACCCTACAAGTCATAATGGTTTTGAAATCACATCCACTTATCAAGGTGATTTTCCAAATGAGTACTCTTCTCATGGGTACCAATATGGATATGGTGATGGATACCAATCTTAGAACATGGAGCATGAACATGAAGCAACTCACTATTCTCAAATCTCTTATGATGAAGAACTTCTCAACATGGCAAGGTTGGCATTGGAAGGACAAGAGAGGTACAATGAGAGCTTAAGGATGATCAACAATGATTTTGCTCAGTTGCCTCAAGATGAAAGTATTGTTGAGCCAACACATGAGGAGAATGCTCAAATCCAAGATAAGTTCTTGAAAGAAGCTGAAGAGACTATCAAAGAATTTGAAATGCTTCTTGGTTGCACTATTGGTGAAGACCTTGTGATAAGGTATGAAGATGAGGATGATGAAGAGACAATCATGATTGATTCAACCAATAGCAACAATGAAGGAGTAGAAGAAGTTGTGAGAGATGAGAATGAGCCTTATGAAGATGAGTTGGTTGTTGAGTGCAAGGACATAAAGGAAGAGAGCACAAAAGATGAGCCCTTAATCATGGAAGAAGAGCCAAAGCAACTAGATCTCAAGAAAGAGCCAATTGGAAGAAATCCTATGGAGAAACAAGATGGTCCCAATGAAGAATCCTCCAAGAAGGATAAAGAAGATGGATCTCCAATATCTCAACCCTTTCACAACTACCTTGATATAGTCTCCACCATATCACCAAGCTTTCATGATTCAAGGAAGGTCCCTTTTGAGGAGATAAGGATGAAAGAGTTTAGGGGGTGGTTCTACGATGAGTATGATCCCGATGATACAAACTCATGCCACATCCCTAACCAAAAAGAGTGAAGGCATAATCAAGCTTAGTGACTCAAAACAAGCTCACTTGGGAGGAATTACCATGTCTATCCTTTTGGGGAGCTTTGGGGTAAATGCAAAGAAGAAGAGAATGAGTTTTGGGATTGAGAGCAAGGGACTTCAATGCTAAATCAAAGGATGGGAAGCCAATGCAATGGTCTAAGATTGGGAGAAGTCTCATGCCAAATCAAATATTCCTCCACCTCCCATTCCTCCTCTCCATTCCAATCTCCAAATAACACTCCAACCTTAGTAAATATTTTTGCTTTTTTTCTTTTCTTGCATTTGTTCATTTTCCCGGTCTTTCTTCCTTTCTTCTTTCACACAAGGGACTGTGTGATTTAAGTTTGGGAGAAGGACCAATTGCTAATCTCTATTTTTATTTGATCTTATTTTTCTTCTTTCATTTTGAGTCTCATGCATTCACTTATGGCATAGAAAACCCCCAAAAATCGAAAAATTTGAAAAAATTTCACAAAAAAAGAAGCATGCATTAGAATCTTTAGGATTGAGTCTAGTATATCTTAGGATTGCATTTTATTTTGCATAAAGTGTTTTGATGAAACTTCCATTTGAGTGTCAACTCATGAGCTTGAATTAATGCCCTCTTTAGGAGTTGCAAATGCATTTGAGTGAATTTGAAGTTAATGATGCACCATGTTTGGATCTCACTAGCTTGAAAGTTAGATCTCATTGTTGATACATGTCACCCTTTGTAGCATAACTCTAATGAACTTGGACTTAATTTGAACTTTCAATTACTCTCTCTTGGAACTTAGATTGCTCACCAATTGTAACTCTAAAAACAATCATGCTTGCTTATTCCTTTTGATATTCTTACAAGCATTGATTGGCCATTTGCATCACATAATGGTATCCTCACCTTGAACCTTAGCCCATCGTTCTTTTCCCCTTGTTGATTCTTGAGTGAGGCCTCTTGTTGATAATGAAAACTTGTGCAAAATTTTGAAATGATAGGAGAACGACAAGAACTCACTTCCATGTGCCAATTGAATTGATTGGCTAGATCTAGGATAGGACTTGGGATGGGTTTTGTTTTTAATTTTATGGGGTTTGAGTGTGAGAGATCATTTCTTGAGTGAGTTGAAAAGAAAAGAGTGATTTGGGAGCAAAGAAAAGTAAAGAAAAAAGCCATGATGCATGGGTGTTCAAAGAAAAGAGTTTAAGAAGTGGGAAATGAAGTAATAGCTCTAAGTTCATATGCATTTGAGTCCTCTAAGAAAATATAAGCAAAGAGAAAATAAAATGAAAAGAAAAGAGGATAGTAAAGAGTTAAAAAGAAAGAGCTAAGTGTTGAAAGAAAAGAATTTCCCAAATTGTAAAAAGAGTGAAAAAGAGTGGGGTGTGAGTTTAAAGATTCAAGAGTGGGTTTGGAATTGGGTTTATGCTTTGGGTTTTGGGATTTAAGCTAAAGAAAGGGTAGAACATGGAAGTGGATGCTTGTATGCATGAATTGTTCTCTTTCTTCCTACTTTTGCATAAAGTCTTGTGTTTCTTTTTATTGAGATAAGCCACTAAACACTTGTAACCCTCACCAAAATCCATGATAAGCCTCTTTGACACCTTGCCCTTTGGTTTGTGGTTCATGTTTCCAAGTAGAGAGTCCATCAAACACCTAATTGAATGTTAAAGAGTTGTGTTGCTTTGGTTGCTTGTTATTGCTTTGATGGTTTGATTATTAGAGCGAAATGTTTGATGAGCATGGCTAACTCTTTTGGAGTAGAGATTGTTTGTGCATTTGCAACTACTTTGTAGGGCATTGAATTGAATTGTTGACATTCAGATTTCATCTTTCATTTTCAAACCTTTCTTCCCTCTTATCTTTGATTGTTTGCTTGCGGACAAGCAAAAGATAAGTTTGGGGGAATTGATGAGTCTCTATTTTAGCATTTTTTGGCATTCATCTTTGCTTTGTTTGATATGTTTTGCATTCATTCTTGGTCTTATTCATAGGAATTCATGCATTTAGGATTTAGTGTGTTTAGGATTAGAGTTTGCATTATTTTTCCTTTCTTAAATCATTTTTAGGTGATGTTGGAGCTTTTGGAAGTGTTCTTGATGATTGGAAAAGAGTCTTGGACCATGAGAAGTGTTTGGGATCAAGAGGAGATGTTTTGAAGAAAGGAAGACTCATATTGTGCATGTACCGACCCACAATACCGACCGAAACCAGTTCATACCAAGCCATCCGGAACCACCATTTTCACAGGGAGCTATACTGACCCGGTATACTGACCAAACCGGGTCGGTATCAACGCAGACCACCATACCGACTGCTCCATACCGGACATAAGCAGTCAGTATCCAACTGAAGGAATTTCTAACAGATCCTAATCCAATTAGGCAATCCTGTTCTGAATTCCAAGCCTAAGATCTAGGGTTCATGTAATTGAATCTAGGGATCTCAGGATTACCTAGTTATTAGCAGCGGAAGATTTGCAGATAATCGAGATCTAGAGCGCCTCAAATGATGTGCCTCTACTGGTATCCACACGCACATAACTTGAACAGAAGGGATGCTAGTGCCTTTAGAGATCAGATCTCTCAAGAGGTTTCTGTTCCTTTTCTGGTGGCTATGTATTAGGTTAAGATCGAGTTTAGGTCGACCATATATCTTATATATGTCGACTTAAACCACAACGGAATTAACCAACGATTAAACCGAATTAATCTGGTAATCCGCGAGTCGTGTCGACCGACATACTCTCTGTGTCGATCGACACTGTCGATCTGTGTCGACCGACACACTTATTGTGTTGATCTACACTGTCCAAAACTTTGTATTGAATGCATATCAAATATGCATTCACCCGATCATTACATTAATGACCAACCTCATATACTACGTCCAGTTTGCTTAGGTGTGTGACCCTGTAGGATCATATAACACTAGCAATGAGTTCTCAACTCACTGATCATAAGTGGCTTCTAGCAAAGCATTACGACTTCCCAGTGTCATATGATTGTCTCATCTCGACAGTACGACTTTCACTCGGAGTAAGTACAATAGATTTCAGGACATTCCCAACAATCTCCCACTTGTTCTGGAATCATCTATTCCCATAATCCCTTCGTCACTATATCTCGATTTGGCATAAGGCAAGATCTGTGTCACCCTTATTTAGCCAAGATCATGTTCATCGAACTCCGATTTATACTGACAAGACAAACGACTGACAATCACCTCGTTTGAGTGTGGCCACACATTTCTCAGTATCAAATCTTCGATGGGCCCTGAGATATTTATCTCCTGTTATATAGGAGAGACAAATCCCATCTTGTTCCATCCCTGTTTCTTCACACGCTTCATGATACGCCCAATCAATGCCTTTATAGTCACCAGTTACAGCTGACGTTTGACAAGGTTAAAGCGGACCAATTCACATGTAAGAAAACATGATGAACTCAGGTCTAAGGACTATACTCTATAGTCGTAATGAAAACTCTCATGACACTTATATAACTATCCCGTAGAGTTCTCATCAGTGGGTCATGTCCGATCATGTGTTCTCCAACACATATCTATGTGATTGACTTTAATACTCTTATTAATGACTCCATGAAACTTAGTCATCAGTCACCTCACATACTAGTCTCACGCGGTTGTTAATGTCCCACTTTAACAACCTTGACCAGGGACCAACATAATTTATGTCATTTATTATCTATAGGGTTTCATGATCAAGTCACATACTTGATGGCCTATAAAATGTCATAAATTACTTTGGGACTATTATTTAATAACCATAATTAAATAATACTGATGTCAGATTTCATTAACATAAACAAATTATGTTTACACGAACATCATATCATAACTAAAACCAACTCCCACTAAAATTAAGATCACATCTTTGAGACATCTAATGCCTTTAGCAGTAGTCTGACCCTCATTCGCTCTTGCTCAGCATGTGTCGAAAGACACTGCGTCTTGCTAAGAGTAATGCCAAGTGTCATTGGCATGAAGCCCTTCTTAGAATCATGCATATTGATCCTGTGCAAGACCTTATCACCATAAGTATCTTGACACAATCCAATTAGCTTGTCCAATCTATCTCTATAGATTCTTATTCCAAGAATGTATACTGTTTCTCCCATATTTTATCGAAAAAACAACTTTCGAGTCAAATCTTAACAGACTGAAACAATGAAACTTCATTTCCAAGAAGTAGTATGTTATCAACATACAATAATAGAAATGCAACTGCGCTCCCACTAGTCCTCTTGTAAACACACGGTTCCTCTTCGTTCCTGACGAAGTCAAACACTTTGACTGCTTCATCAAAACGAAGATTCCAACTCCAAGATGCTTGCTTCACTCCATGGATGAAGCTTGTATATCTTCCTAGCTTCATTAGGATCAATGAAAACTTCAGGTTGTGTCATGTACACATCCTTTTTCCAGAATTCCATTATGGAAAACAGTTTTCACATCCATCTACCAGATCTCATAACCATTATGAGTGGCGATTGCTAGGAGAATCCGAATGGACTTTAAGCATGTTGACTGGGAAATAGGTTTCTTCATGGTCAATACCATGAATTAGCTTGAAACCTTTTGCCATCAACCTAGCTTTATATATCTGTATATAACCATTCATGCCAACTTTTCTTCTTGAAAATCCATTTACTCAAAATGGCTTCTACACCATTTGGTAAATCAACCCAAGTCATACTTGGTTCTGTGACATGGATCCCATTTCGGATTCAGTGGCTTTCAGCCATTTTCGGAGTCAAGGCCCATTATTGCTTCTTCAAAATTCGCAGGCCCGTCACTTTCAATGATCAACAGATCATGGCAATTGGTTACGAGAAATCCACATTTCTCGGGTTTGTGACGGATCCCTTTTGGATCTGCGAGCTTCAGTCTTGTGTTAAAAGTCGCGCACATATCTCATATGTAGACTTTTACCACGACCTAATTAACCAAGATTTAAACCGTAGTTAATTAAATAATAAACCAAAATCAATATTTTGGTTCGCGATCTGTGTCGATCGATACAACTTTTGCGTCGATCGACACTTCTTCAGAAACTCGCCATTCTAGTGTATATCGAATATACATTCACTAGATCCTTGCAACCTTTAGGCACCACATGTGAAGGCTCTACAACTCTTTGTAGACCCAACTGCTGCTCTTCCTCATTAGGTTGAGCAGTCTCCTGTGATTCTTGAATTTCTTCGAGCTGTACTTTTACTCCCACTGTTCTTCCTGGAAAGAGAGTCTTTCTCAAGAAAACATAGCTCCGAGTAACAAACAATTTGTTCTCGGACCGGTTGTAAAAGTAACATGCCTTGGTTTCGTTAGGACAACCAATGAAGTAGCGCTTGTCGGATTTGGGTGTGAGCTTATCAGAGATTAAACGTTTTTATATAAGCCTCACAACCCCAAACCTTCATGAAAGACAAATCAGGAACATTTACAGTCCACATCTCATGTGGTGTCTCTGTAACTGATTTTGATGGAACCCTATTTAATGTAAACGCAGACATTTCTAGAGCGTATTCTTAGAAGGATAATGGAAGATCTAAGTGACTCATCATTGATCGAACCATATTTAATAAAGTCCGATTCAGGAGGAGTGAATTGTGAAACACTTTCACAATCTCTCAGATGATCACTAAATTCTTGACTTAAGTATTCACCTCCATGATCTCATCGTAGAGCTTTAATACTTTTTCCAAATTGATTATGTACTTCATTCTGGAACTCTTTGAACTTTTTCAAAGATTTTGATTTATGTCTCATTAATAAGACATAACCGTACCTTCTGAAAATATCAGTAAGGTAATGAAGTACTGAAGATTTTTCTAGCACTTGTGCTCATCGGGCCATACACATTCGTATGTACAAAGCCCAATAAGTTACTGGCCCTTTCATTTTGATCGTTCGCAACCTGTATCGACCGACGCACCGTTTGTGTCAATCGACACTACTTTTTTTGAAAGGGGACTCCGTCATTTTACCCAATAAAAAAGATTCACTTTACTCATTATTATTCATAATCAAATGAGCACAAAAGCCCATCACTATGGAGCTTCTGAATCTGTTTCTCATTTATGTGGCTCAAAACGACAATGCCAGAGAAAGAGTTTGATTCATATCATTTGACTTGAATCTCTTGGTACTAATGTTATAGTTAGACACGTTTTTGGTTTAAAACATAAAGTCCATTCTTTAATGGATTGCTACTATAAAATATATCATTGTAATCAAATGAATAACATTTATTCTTAATTTGAAAAATGATATCCTTCCATATCCAAACAAGAAATAGAAATAATGTTTCTGCTCATAGCAGATACATAGTAGCAATTCTTAAGTTATAGAATTATGCCATAAAGAAAACAAATGAAATACTCCTACGGCTAATGCAGCAACTCTTGCTCCATTTCCCACGCGTAGATCCAACTGAAGGACTTTCTAGCAGATCCTAATCCAATTAGGCAGCCCTAGGTATAAATTCCAAGCCTAGGATCTAGGGTTCATGTAATTGAATCATTGGGATCTCAGAATTACCTGGTAATTAGCAGCGGAAGATTTGCAGATAATCGAGATCTTGAAGCGCTTCAAGTGTTGCGCCTCTACTGGTATCCACACACACACAAACTGGATCGATACGGGATGCTAGTGCCGTTGAGATCAGATCTAAAAAAAAACAACGAACAATTCGTCTCTATATGGGAGTATGCAAGCGGCGAGAGTTACTCTTTATTAAGCAATCATCGTTATATATATATAACAAATGATTTTAACCTAACCACGTTTTAGATTAAAAGTGGATTGAGCCCATTTGCTTAATTATATTATGAATGAATCATAATTCATTCATAAGCCTCACGTGCGTATACACATATCATATATGTGTATTTATGTTTATTTATATATCTAATATATAAATAATTCTCTAAACCCAAATCTATATATTTAATCTAGTTTGCTTAGGTGTGTGACCCTGTAGGATCATATAACACTAGCAATGAGTTCTAAACTCATTGATCATAAGTGGCTTCTAGCAAAGCATTATGACTGCCCAGTGTCATATGATTGTCTCATCTCGACAGTACGACTTTCACTTAGAGTAAGTACAATAGATTTCAGGACATTCCCAACAATCTCCCACTTGTTCTGGAATCATCTATTCCCATAATCCCTTCGTCACTATATCTCGATTTGGCATAAAGCAAGATCTGTGTCACCCTTATTTAGCCAAGATCATGTTCATCGAACTCCGATTTATACTGACAAGACAAACGACTGACAATCACCTCGTTTGAGTGTGGCCACACATTTCTCAGTATCAAATCTTCGATGGGCCCTGAGATATTTATCTCCTGTTATATAGGAGGGACAAATCCCATCTTGTTCCATCCCTGTTTCTTCACACGCTTCATGATACGCCCAATCAATGCCTTTATAGTCACCAGTTACGGCTGACGTTTGACAAGGTTAAAGCGGACCAATTCACATGTAAGAAAACATGATGAACTCAGGTCTAAGGACTATACTCTATAGTCATAATGAAAACTCTCATGACACTTATATAACTATCCCGTAGAGTTCTCATCAGTGGGTCATGTCCGATCATGTGTTCTCCAACACATATCTATGTGATTGACTTTAATACTCTTATTAATGACTCCATGAAACTTAGTCATCAGTCACCTCACATACTAGTCTCACGCGGTTGTTAATGTCCCACTTTAACAACCTTGACCAGGGACCAACATAATTTATGTCATTTATTATCTATAGGGTTTCATGATCAAGTCACATATTTGATGGCCTATAAAATGTCATAAATTACTTTGGGACTATTATTTAATAACCATAATTAAATAATACTGATGTCAGATTTCATTAACATAATCAAATTATGTTTACACAAACATCATATCATAACTAAAACCAACTCCCACTAAAATTAAGATCACATCTTTGAGACATCTAATGCCTTTAGCAGTAGTCTGACCCTCATTCGCTCTTGCTCAGCATGTGTCGAAAGACACTGCGTCTTGCTAAGAGTAATGCCAAGTGTCATTGGCATGAAGCCCTTCTTGGAATCATGCATATTGATCCTGTGCAAGGCCTTATCACCGTAAGTATCTTGACACAATCCAATTAGCTTGTCCAATCTATCTCTATAGATTCTTATTCCAAGAATGTATACTGTTTCTCCCATATTTTATCGAAAAAACAACTTTCGAGTCAAATCTTAACAGACTGAAACAATGAAACTTCATTTCCAAGAAGTAGTATGTTATCAACATACAATACTAGAAATGCAACTGCGCTCCCACTAGTCCTCTTGTAAACACACGGTTCCTCTTCGTTCCTGACGAAGTCAAACACTTTGACTGCTTCATCAAAACGAAGATTACAACTCCAAGATGCTTGCTTCACTCCATCGATGAAGCTTGTATATCTTCCTAGCTTCATTAGGATCAATGAAAACTTCAGGTTGTGTCATGTACACATCCTTTTTCCAGAATTCCATTATGGAAAACTGTTTTCACATCCATCTGCCAGATCTCATAACCATTATGAGTGGCGATTGCTAGGAGAATTCGAATGGACTTTAAGCATGTTGACTGGGAAATAGGTTTCTTCATGGTCAATACCATGAATTAGCTTGAAACCTTTTGCCATCAACCTAGCTTTATATATCTGTATATAACCATCCATGCCAACTTTACTTCTTGAAAATCCATTTACTCAAAATGGCTTCTACACCATTTGGTAAATTAACCCAAGTCATACTTGGTTCTGTGACATGGATCCCATTTCGGATTCAGTGGCTTTCAGCCATTTTCGGAGTCAATGCCCATTATTGCTTCTTCAAAATTCGCAGGCTCGTCACTTTCAATGATCAACAGATCATGGCAATTGGTTACGAGAAATCCACATTTCTCGGGTTTGTGACGGATCCCTTTTGGATCTGCGAGCTTCAGTCTTGTGTTAAAAGTCGCGCACATATCTCATATGTAGACTTTTACCACGACCTAATTAACCAAGATTTAAACCGTAGTTAATTAAATCATAAACCAAAATCAATATTTTGGTTCGCGATCTGTGTCGATCGATACAACTTTTGCGTCGATCGACACTTCTTCAGAAACTCGCCATTCTAGTGTATATCGAATATACATTCACTAGATCCTTGCAACCTTTAGGCACCACAGGTGCAGGCTCTACAACTCTTTGTAGACCCAACTGCTGCTCTTCCTCATTAGGTTGAGCAGTCTCCTGTGATTCTCGAATTTCTTCGAGCTGTACTTTTACTCCCACTGTTCTTCCTGGAAAGAGAGTCTTTCTCAAGAAAACATAGCTCCGAGTAACAAACAATTTGTTCTCGGACCGGTTGTAAAAGTAACATGCCTTGGTTTCGTTAGGACAACCAATGAAGTAGCGCTTGTCGGATTTGGGTGTGAGCTTATCAGAGATTAAACGTTTTTATATAAGCCTCACAACCCCAAACCTTCATGAAAGACAAATCAGGAACATTTACAGTCCACATCTCATGTGGTGTCTCTGTAACTGATTTTGATGGAACCCTATTTAATGTAAACGCAGACATTTCTAGAGCGTATTCTTAGAAGGATAATGGAAGATCTAAGTGACTCATCATTGATCGAACCATATTTAATAAAGTCCGATTCAGGAGGAGTGAATTGTGAAACACTTTCACAATCTCTCAGATGATCACTAAATTCTTGACTTAAGTATTCACCTCCATGATCTCATCGTAGAGCTTTAATACTTTTTCCAAATTGATTATGTACTTCATTCTGGAACTCTTTGAACTTTTTCAAAGATTTTGATTTATGTCTCATTAATAAGACATAACCGTACCTTCTGAAAATATCAGTAAGGTAATGAAGTACTGAAGATTTTTCTAGCACTTGTGCTCATCGGGCCATACACATTCGTATGTACAAAGCCCAATAAGTTACTGACCCTTTCATTTTGATCGTTCGCAACCTGTATCGACCGACGCACCGTTTGTGTCAATCGACACTACTTTTGTTGAAAGGGGCCTCCGTCATTTTACCCAATAAAAAGATTCACTTTACTCATTATGATTCATAATCAAATGAGCACAAAAGCCCATCACTATGGAGCTTCTGAATCTGTTTCTCATTTATGTGGCTCAAAACGACAATGCCAGAGAAAGAGTTTGATTCATATCATTTGACTTGAATCTCTTGGTACTAATGTTATAGTTAGACACGTTTTTGGTTTAAAACATAAAGTCCATTCTTTAATGGATTGCTACTATAAAATATATCATTGTAATCAAATGAATAACATTTATTCTTAATTTGAAAACTGATATCCTTCCATATCCAAAAAAGAAATAGAAATAATGTTTCTGCTCATAGCAGATACATAGTAGCAATTCTTAAGTTATAGAATTATGCCATAAAGAAAACAAATGAAATACTCCTACGGCTAATGCAGCAACTCTTGCTCCATTTCCCACGCGTAGATCCAACTGAAGGAATTTCTAGCAGATTCTAATCCAATTAGGCAGCCCTAGGTATAAATTCCAAGCCTAGGATCTAGGGTTCATGTAATTGAATCATTGGGATCTCAGAATTACCTGGTAATTAGCAGCGGAAGATTTGCAGATAATCGAGATCTTGAAGCGCTTCAAGTGTTGCGCCTCTACTGGTATCCACACACACACAAACTGGATCGATACGGGATGCTAGTGCCGTTGAGATCAGATCTCAAAAAAAACAACGAACAATTCGTCTCTATATGGGAGTATGCAAGCGGCGAGAGTTACTCTTTATTAAGCAATCATCGTTATATATATATAACAAATGATTTTAACCTAACCACGTTTTAGATTAAAAGTGGACTGAGCCCATTTGCTTAATTATATTATGAATGAATCATAATTCATTCATAAGCCTCACGTGCGTATACACATATCATATATGTGTATTTATGTTTATTTATATATCTAATATATAAATAATTCTCTAAACCCAAATCTATATATTTAATCTAGTTTACTTAGGTGTGTGACCCTGTAGGATCATATAACACTAGCAATGAGTTCTAAACTCATTGATCATAAGTGGCTTCTAGCAAAGCATTATGACTGCCCAGTGTCATATGATTGTCTCATCTCGACAGTACGACTTTCACTTAGAGTAAGTACAATAGATTTCAGGACATTCCCAACAATCTCCCACTTGTTCTGGAATCATCTATTCCCATAATCCCTTCGTCACTATATCTCGATTTGGCATAAAGCAAGATCTGTGTCACCCTTATTTAGCCAAGATCATGTTCATCGAACTCCGATTTATACTGACAAGACAAACGAGTGACAATCACCTCGTTTGAGTGTGGCCACACATTTCTCAGTATCAAATCTTCGATGGGCCCTGAGATATTTATCTCCTGTTATATAGGAGGGACAAATCCCATCTTGTTCCATCCCTGTTTCTTCACACACTTCATGATACGCCCAATCAATGCCTTTATAGTCACCAGTTACGGCTGACGTTTGACAAGGTTAAAGCGGACCAATTCACATGTAAGAAAACATGATGAACTCAGGTCTAAGGACTATACTCTATAGTCATAATGAAAACTCTCATGACACTTATATAACTATCCCGTAGAGTTCTCATCAGTGGGTCATGTCCGATCATGTGTTCTCCAACACATATCTATGTGATTGACTTTAATACTCTTATTAATGACTCCATGAAACTTAGTCATCAGTCACCTCACATACTAGTCTCACGCGGTTGTTAATGTCCCACTTTAACAACCTTGACCAGGGACCAACATAATTTATGTCATTTATTATCTATAGGGTTTCATGATCAAGTCACATATTTGATGGCCTATAAAATGTCATAAATTACTTTGGGACTATAATTTAATAACCATAATTAAATAATACTGATGTCAGATTTCATTAACATAATCAAATTATGTTTACACAAACATCATATCATAACTAAAACCAACTCCCACTAAAATTAAGATCACATCTTTGAGACATCTAATGCCTTTAGCAGTAGTCTGACCCTCATTCGCTCTTGCTCAGAATGTGTCGAAAGACACTGCGTCTTGCTAAGAGTAATGCCAAGTGTCATTGGCATGAAGCCCTTCTTGGAATCATGCATATTGATCCTGTGCAAGGCCTTATCACCATAAGTATCTTGACACAATCCAATTAGCTTGTCCAATCTATCTCTATAGATTCTTATTCCAAGAATGTATACTGTTTCTCCCATATTTTATCGAAAAAACAACTTTCGAGTCAAATCTTAACAGACTGAAACAATGAAACTTCATTTCCAAGAAGTAGTATGTTATCAACATACAATACTAGAAATGCAACTGCGCTCCCACTAGTCCTCTTGTAAACACACGGTTCCTCTTCGTTCCTGACGAAGTCAAACACTTTGACTGCTTCATCAAAACGAAGATTCCAACTCCAAGATGCTTGCTTCACTCCATCGATGAAGCTTGTATATCTTCCTAGCTTCATTAGGATCAATGAAAACTTCAGGTTGTGTCATGTACACATCCTTTTTCCAGAATTCCATTATGGAAAACTGTTTTCACATCCATCTGCCAGATCTCATAACCATTATGAGTGGCGATTGCTAGGAGAATTCGAATGGACTTTAAGCATGTTGACTGGGAAATAGGTTTCTTCATGGTCAATACCATGAATTAGCTTGAAACCTTTTGCCATCAACCTAGCTTTATATATCTGTATATAACCATCCATGCCAACTTTACTTCTTGAAAATCCATTTACTCAAAATGGCTTCTACACCATTTGGTAAATTAACCCAAGTCATACTTGGTTCTGTGACATGGATCCCATTTCGGATTCAGTGGCTTTCAGCCATTTTCGGAGTCAATGCCCATTATTGCTTCTTCAAAATTTGCAGGCCCGTCACTTTCAATGATCAACAGATCATGGCAATTGGTTACGAGAAATCCACATTTCTCGGGTTTGTGACGGATCCCTTTTGGATCTGCGAGCTTCAGTCTTGTGTTAAAAGTCGCGCACATATCTCATATGTAGACTTTTACCACGACCTAATTAACCAAGATTTAAACCGTAGTTAATTAAATCATAAACCAAAATCAATATTTTGGTTCGCGATCTGTGTCGATCGATACAACTTTTGCGTCGATCGACACTTCTTCAGAAACTCGCCATTCTAGTGTATATCGAATATACATTCACTAGATCCTTGCAACCTTTAGGCACCACAGGTGCAGGCTCTACAACTCTTTGTAGACCCAACTGCTGCTCTTCCTCATTAGGTTGAGCAGTCTCCTGTGATTCTCGAATTTCTTCGAGCTGTACTTTTACTCCCACTGTTCTTCCTGGAAAGAGAGTCTTTCTCAAGAAAACATAGCTCCGAGTAACAAACAATTTGTTCTCGGACCGGTTGTAAAAGTAACATGCCTTGGTTTCGTTAGGACAACCAATGAAGTAGCACTTGTCGGATTTGGGTGTGAGCTTATCAGAGATTAAACGTTTTTATATAAGCCTCACAACCCCAAACCTTCATGAAAGACAAATCAGGAACATTTACAGTCCACATCTCATGTGGTGTCATTGTAACTGATTTTGATGGAACCCTATTTAATGTAAACGCAGACATTTCTAGAGCGTATTCTTAGAAGGATAATGGAAGATCTAAGTGACTCATCATTGATCGAACCATATTTAATAAAGTCCGATTCAAGAGGAGTGAATTGTGAAACACTTTCACAATCTCTCAGATGATCACTAAATTCTTGACTTAAGTATTCACCTCCATGATCTCATCGTAGAGCTTTAATACTTTTTCCAAATTGATTATGTACTTCATTCTGGAACTCTTTGAACTTTTTCAAAGATTTTGATTTATGTCTCATTAATAAGACATAATCGTACCTTCTAAAAATATCACTAAGGTAATGAAGTACTGAAGATTTTTCTAGCACTTGTGCTCATCGGGCCATACACATCCGTATGTACAAAGCCCAATAAGTTACTGGCCCTTTCATTTTGATCTTTCACAACCTGTATCGACCGACGCACCGTTTGTGTCGATCGACACTACTTTTGTTGAAAGGGGCCTCCGTCATTTTACCCAATAAACAAGATTCACTTTACTCATTATGATTCATAATCAAATGAGCCCAAAAGCCCATCACTATGGAGCTTCTGAATCTGTTTCTCATTTATGTGGCTCAAAACGACAATGCCAGAGAAAGAGTTTGATTCGTATCATTTGACTTGAATCTCTTGGTACTAATGTTATAGTTAGACACGTTTTTGGTTTAGAACATAAAGTCCATTCTTTAATGGATTGCTACTATAAAATATATCATTGTAATCAAATGAATAACACTTATTCTTAATTTGAAAACTGATATCCTTCCATATCCAAATAAGAAATAGAAATAATGGTTCTGCTCATAGCAGATACATAGTAGCAGTTCTTAAGTTCTAGAATTATGCCATAAAGAAAACAAATGAAATACTCCTACGGCTAATGCAGCAACTCTTGCTCCATTTCCCACGCGTAGATCCACTTGTCCTTTCTCCATAGTCCTAATTTTGCTCAGGTCCTGCACATTTTCACAAAATATGAGTACCACAGCTGGTATCAAATACCCAATAAGTAGGACTATAAGAAGTAACATTTACTTCTATAACATAATACCTGAAGAAGAAGTCTCGTACGTCTTCTTCAGCTTCTCATAATCTTCCAAGAATTTATTGCAGTTTCTTTTCAAATGCCCATAACCATTACAATAACGGCACTTAACATCTTTAGAAAGACTGGTTTTAACCTTAGGAGCATGGCCAGACTCGCTTGGATTCACAATCGAGCTCGTCTTGCCATCAGCTTTGTTCTTACCAAATTTCTTAAACCTTTTACCCTTTTGTACCATAAGGACATTTGGGGTGTCCTTCTTGATGTTAGGTTCAGCAGTCTTAAGCATCCCATGCAATTCAGTCAACGTCTTCGTCAAGTTGTTCATGTTATAGTTCATAACAAATTGATCATAGCTTGACGGCAGTGACTGCAGAATGATGTCAGTAGCCAACTCTTGGCTAATGGGACAGTCCAGTTTCCCCAGGTTATCAATATAACCCATCATCTTAATGACATGTGGACAAACTGGTTCGCCCTTTGGTAGCTTGCACTCAATCAGAGATCTTACTGTCTGGTATCTCTGAGTTCGTGCCTGCTCCTGAAACATACTTTTCAGGCCAGTGATCATCTCTATTAGCGACTCCACGTACTCATATTGCTTCTGCAATTCCGAGTTCATAGTAGCCAACATGAGACAACTCACATCCACCGCATCATTCGAATGCTTATCCCAAGCATCCTTACCTGACTGCCAGGCATTGGCTCGGTACTTCTTGGGGAGAACTTTCTCAAGGACATAGTCCTTTTTCTCCTGTTTGAGAACAATTCTCAAGTTCCGATACCATTCAAGAAAGTTGGATCCATTTAACTTGTCCTTCTCAAGGACGGACCGCAGGGAGAAATTGTTACGATGGTTTGTGCTAGACATAGCTGAAAAACAAGGGAGGTTTAGTTATGATGTTCAAGAAATGAGACGTCTTAACAATTAAGAAAACTCGCATTATATTCAAACAATGTTTCCTCAAATGAATATAATGATCCAAGACCCATACTTCACTAAACGTGAGTGAGCCACTGGCTATCACCCAAATTTTAGCTATCTAGGTAAGCAACAACTTTGCTAGTTATATCCAATATAACTCTTGGTTGTGGATTGACATCTTATGTCCAATCCACCTGATGTCTCTGAGCCCAAAACGATTTTGATGGCCCATTCAAGTAAACCAATCTCTTAAGTCATGTAATTGTTGATGCCTTGCACTGCAAAAACATCAACACGATTACCTCCTGTCTTACTCATGTAATTATGGACATCTTGCACTGCAAGTCTATCGCACAATGAAACAAGTCTTGACAGTTGACAAGATCGGGAAGACATCAAGGTTGACTTGATATTTGGCTGAGGAACAAAACCTTTAAAACGTTCAGTTTTAATATGTTTTAATTCTTCTAATTAAATGATTTATCTTGGTTTGGTTCTGTGATTTCAGGTTCCATAACCTAAACCATCGAATCTTGTGTCGACCGACACTACTTTAGTGTCGATCGATGCAGATTAACCAAAACCAATCTGCGATAACCGATCAATCCAATTGATCCGGTTTTGAATACCGGTCAGTGTCGATCGACGCTACATTAGCGTCAGTCGATACCAACCTAATCAAAACAGTCGCAGTAAACCGTTCTTAGCGTTTAACCATTATCAACCAAGCTCGGTAACCGGTCCAATCCAATTGAACCGATTTATCAATTTCGCGAGGTTTGTGTCTACCGACACAACTCTTGTGTCGATCGACACTAGGCGAAACCTAAGTTTTATTCGGGTTTTCGCCCTGTGTCGATCGACGCCGGATTGGCATCGATCGACACCATGCGAAAAACCCTAAAACGTTTTTCGAACAAAACCCTAAACTAGGTTACTTTGATCAAAA
The DNA here is from genome assembly GCA_030180135.1 of Orychophragmus violaceus. Lineage (NCBI taxonomy): Eukaryota > Viridiplantae > Streptophyta > Magnoliopsida > Brassicales > Brassicaceae > Orychophragmus > Orychophragmus violaceus. The sequence continues at coordinate 23,834,835 of CM058230.1, read as the reverse complement.
CGAGTTTTAGCATGCTTGTATCAATTATACAGAGATCTAGATTCAACTAATCTAATCATCATGCTACTGATTCAATAGAACCCTAAGGCTCTGATACCACTGAAGGAATTTCTAGCAGATCCTAATCCAATTAGGCAACCTAGGTATAAATTCCAAGCCTAGGATCTAGGGTTCATGTAATTGAATCATTGGGATCTCAGAATTACCTGGTAATTAGCAGCGGAAGATTTGCAGATAATCGAGATCTTGAAGCGCCTCAAGTGTTGCGCCTCTACTGGTATCCACACGCACACAAACTGGATCGATACGGGATGCTAGTGCCGTTGAGATCAGATCTCAAAAAAAAAACAACGAACAATTTGTCTCTATATGGGAATATGCAAGCGGCGAGAGTTACTCTTTATTAAGCAATCATCGTTATATATATAACAAATGATTTTAACCTAACCACGTTTTAGATTAAAAGTGGGCTGAGCCCATTTGCTTAATTATATTATGAATGAATCATAATTCATTCATAAGCCTCACGTGCGTATACACATATCATATATGTGTATTTATGTTTATTTATATATCTAATATATAAATAATTCTCTAAACCCAAATCTGTATATTTAATCCAGTTTGCTTAGGTGTGTGACCCTGTAGAATCATATAACACTAGCAATAAGTTCTAAACTCATTGATCATAAGTGGCTTCTAGCAAAGCATTATGACTGCCCAGTGTCATATGATTGTCTCATCTCGACAGTACGACTTTCACTTAGAGTAAGTACAGTAGATGAGCACAAGTACTGAAGATTTTTCTAGCACTTGTGCTCATCGGGCCATACACATCCGTATGTACAAAGCCCAATAAGTTACTGGCCCTTTCATTTTGATTGTTCGCAACCTGTATCGACCGACGCACCGTTTGTGTCGATCGACACTACTTTTGTTGAAAGGGGCCTCCGTCATTTTACCCAATAAAAAAGATTCACTTTACTCATTATGATTCATAATCAAATGAGCCCAAAAGCCCATCACTATGGAGCTTCTGCATCTGTTTCTCATTTATGTGGCTCAAAACGACAATGCCAGAGAAAGAGTTTGATTCGTATCATTTGACTTGAATCTCTTGGTACTAATGTTATAGTTAGACACATTTTTGGTTTAGAACATAAAGTCCATTCTTTAATGGATTGCTACTATAAAATATATAATTGTAATCAAATGAATAACACTTATTCTTAATTTGAAAATTGATATCCTTCAATATCCAAACAAGGAATAGAAATAATGTTTCTGCTCATAGCAGATACATAGTAGCAGTTCTTAAGTTCTAGAATTATGCCATAAAGAAAACAAATGAAATACTCCTACGGCTAATGCAGCAACTCTTGCTCCATTTCCCACGCGTAGATCCACTTGTCCTTTCTCCATAGTCCTAATTTTGCTCAGGTCCTGCACATTTTCACAAAATATGAGTACCACAGCTGGTATCAAATACCCAATAAGTAGGACTATAAGAAGTAACATTTACTTCTATAACATAATACCTGAAGAAGAAGTCTCGTACGTCTTCTTCAGCTTCTCATAATCTTCCAAGAATTTATTGCAGTTTCTTTTCAAATGCCCATAACCATTACAATAACGGCACTTAACATCTTCAGAAAGACTGGTTTTAACCTTAGGAGCATGGCCAGACTCGCTTGGATTCACAATCGAGCTCGTCTTGCCATCAGCTTTGTTCTTACCAAGTTTCTTAAACCTTTTACCCTTTTGTACCATAAGGACATTTGGGGTGTCCTTCTTGATGTTAGGTTCAGCAGTCTTAAGCATCCCATGCAATTCAGTCAACGTCTTCGTCAAGTTGTTCATGTTATAGTTCATAACAAATTGATCATAGCTTGACGGCAGTGACTGCAGAATGATGTCAGTAGCCAACTCTTGACTAATGGGACAGTCCAGTTTCCCCAGGTTATCAATATAACCCATCATCTTAATGACATGAGGACAAACTGGTTCGCCCTTTGGTAGCTTGCACTCAATCAGAGATCTTACCGTCTGGTATCTCTGAGTTCGTGCCTGCTCCTGAAACATACTTTTCAGGCCAGTGATCATCTCTATTGGCGACTCCACGTACTCATATTGCTTCTGCAATTCCGAGTTCATGGTAGCCAACATGAGACAACTCACATCCACCGCATCATTAGAATGCTTATCCCAAGCATCCTTATCTGACTGCCAGGCATTGGCTCGGTACTTCTTGGGGAGAACTTTCTCAAGGACATAGTCCTTTTTCTTCTGTTTGAGAACAATTCTCTAGTTCCGATACCATTCAAGAAAGTTGGATCCATTTAACTTGTCCTTCTCAAGGACGGACCGCAGGGAGAAATTGTTACGATGGTTTGTGCTAGACATAGCTGAAAAACAAGGGAGGTTTAGTTATGATGTTCAAGAAATGAGAACAATTAAGAAAACTCGCATTATATTCAAACAATGTTTCCTCAAATGAATATAATGATCCAAGACCCATATTTCACTAAACGTGAGTGAGCCACTGGCTATCACCCAAATTTTAGCTATATAGGTAAGCAACAACTTTGCTAGTTATATCCAATATAACTCTTGGTTGTGGATTGACATCTCATGTCCAATCCACCTGATGTCTCTGAGCCCAAAACGATTTTGATGGCCCATTCAAGTAAACCAATCTCTTAAGTCATGTAATTGTTGATGCCTTGCACTGCAAAAACATCAACACGATTACCTCCTGTCTTACTCATGTAATTGTGGACATCTTGCACTGCAAGTCTATCGCACAATGAAACAAGTCTTGACAGTTGACAAGATCGGGAAGACATCAAGGTTGACTTGATATTTGGCTGAGGAACGGAACCTTTAAAACGTTCAGTTTTAATATGTTTTAATTCTTCTAATTAAATGATTTATCTTGGTTTGGTTCTGTGATTTCAGGTTCCATAACCTAAACCATCGAATCTTGTGTCGACCGACACTACTTTAGTATCGATCGATGCAGATTAACCAAAACCAATCTGCTATAACCGATCAATCCAATTGATCCGGTTTTGAATACCGGTCAGTGTCGATCGACGCTACATTAGCGTCAGTCGATACCAACCTAATCAAAATAGTCGCAGTAAACCGTTCTTAGCGTTTAACCATTATCAACCAAGCTCGGTAACCGGTCCAATCCAATTGAACCGATTTATCAATTTCGCGAGGTTTGTGTCGATCGACACAACTCTTGTGTCGATCGACACTAGGCGAAACCTAAGTTTTATTCGTGTTTTCGCCCTGTGTCGATCGACGCCGGATTGGCATCGATCGACACCATGCGAAAAACCCTAAAACGTTTTTCGAACCCTAAACTAGGTTACTTTGATCAAAACGAGTTTTAGCATGCTTGTATCAATTATACAGAGATCTAGATTCAACTAATCTAATCATCATGCTACTGATTCAATAGAACCCTAAGGCTCTGATACCACTGAAGGAATTTCTAGCAGATCCTAATCCAATTAGGCAATCCTGTTCTGAATTCCAAGCCTAAGATCTAGGGTTCATGTAATTGAATCTAGGGATCTCAGGATTACCTGGTTATTAGCAGCGGAAGATTTGCAGATAATCGAGATCTAGAGCGCCTCAAATGCTGCGCCTCTACTGGTATCCACACGCACACAACTTGAACATAAGGGATGCTAGTGCCTTTAGAGATCAGATCTCTCAAGAGGTTTCTGTTCCTTTTCTGGTGGCTATGTATTAGGTTAAGATCGAGTTTAGGTCGACCATATATCTTATATATGTCGACTTAAACCACAACGGAATTAACCAACGATTAAACCGAATTAATCTGGTAATCCACGAGTCGTGTCGACCGACACACTCTCTGTGTCGATCGACACTGTCGATCTGTGTCGACCGACACACTTATTGTGTCGATCGACACTGTCCAGAAACTTTGTATTGAATGCATATCAAATATGCATTCACTCGATCATTACATTAATGACCAACCTCATATACTACGTCCAGTTTGCTTAGGTGTGTGACCCTATAGGATCATATAACACTAGCAATGAGTTCTCAACTCACTGATCATAAGTGGCTTCTAGCAAAGCATTACGACTTCCCAGTGTCATATGATTGTCTCATCTCGACAGTACGACTTTCACTCGGAGTAAGTACAATAGATTTCAGGACAATCCCAACACCAACATCTTCAATTTGATGCATTTTGGACAGGGACTCATAGGGACTCGCCATACCGACCAGAACCGGTCGGTACAAGCCTGTCGAAGCTTCCACTATAAATTTGTAATTTTGGGTTTCTAAAACCCTAAGCTACCTAAGCCTTAGTTTTGCTTTCTCTTAAGTTTTTGTTTATGATTTTGGGTTTGTAAACTTTAGATCTTGAGTTTTAATTAAGTATTTATCTTGTTTCTCTTAATCTCTCTTTCTATCTATGATTTATCATATCTCTTTTATGATTAGGGAGTAGAGTTTTGGGTTTTGTAGAAGAGGTTGATTTAGGTGGTTTATGTGATGATTAGTGATGTTTAGGACTTATTTATGAATAATCCTTCTCTAATTAGTTGATCTCTATGCTAGGTTGCAAGGAATTGTTTAATCTAGATGTTAGGTTTTTTCATGCCCGAAAGGTGTTCGATGAAATGCTTGAATGAACTCTTTAGAGGATTTTCACATCTTAGCCTAAGAGATTAGATGTCTAAGGTGATTATTGGTAATGAGAACTTGATATTAATGCTTGTTTGATGATATACCATGGATTTTAGGGATTTTAACCATGGTATATGTCTTTATTATCTAGTCTTTCTATGTGTTTTGGAGTCTTTTCAGGTGTTTTACAGGTTTAAGGACATCTGGAGCCTAATTGGACGTTTTGGGAGCATTTGGAGCAATTCTGCACTATTTAGAGATTTCACAGAGTTCACTGGCTGCGTTTTCGCAGTGCAACGATCGTTGCAGTCTGTGCAACTGTCGTTGCAGTTCTGAGCCCAAAAATCTGCATTTTCCAGAAATTACAGTTTTTGCCCAGAAACTTCCCAGACTTGCAAAAAGACCCCCAGCCGACTTTAGACCAATATATAAGAGTTTTTAAGCCATTGTTTAGGCTACGCTTTTCTTAAGTTTTATTTTATTTCAGAGAGCCTTAGGGGCTGATCTTGTTCTCGAAAGAGACTTGATTTCGAACCCCTGTTGATTATTCTGTTTAATGATATTTGGTTTTCTACTTATGATATTTTCTGTCTCGATGAACATGTCTGAGTAGTTTACCTGTTAGGTTGAAGGATTCTCATTAGGGATTTCATGGAACTATAGTTTAAATCAATCTGTAGGGATTCATATCTGCTAGTTCTTTGTTTAGGTTGTTCTTAATGCTTAATCTGAAGTAGCTAATCAGAATTATGATGTTGGGCTGATTAATGCAGCGGAAGTTGGTTAATTTAGCTAGAACGAACCTAGATGAGCAATTAAACTTCTCGCAAACGAAAGTTTGGTTTAGGTTAATTGTGAACATATCAAACTTGGAATTAAAGCTGGTTTAATCTGTTAGTTCTCGCAAACGAAAGTTTGGTTTGCTGCACTTAGACTTAGAGAATTATCGCAAAGGAATTTGGTTAATTCTATATCCGTGTTTGAGTTCTAGAACAGTTATTGATTAGATCTAGATAGATTGATTGCTTGCGTTCCTGATTTCCTGAGAACTCCTGAAACCTAACGCTTCGCTTCCTTGCTTACAAACTTGCCTGCTACTGATTTACTTTTCTGCTCTGCTTTTAGTTTAATCACCTTTGCTTTCTCCTAGTTTAATCTTAATAGTTCTAAATCTATCGTTGACCGGAGTCCCTGTGGATTCGATACCCTAAGTACTACAACTACATCACTGTGCACTTGCAGTTAGAATAGGGTTAAAACTACACCTATCAAGTTTTTGGCGCCGTTGCCGGGGACTCTTTTAAGTCTTCGATAGATTTGAACTTAGGGTTTAGACTAGGTTTTTCGTTTTTATTTTTTTTGCTACTATTTTTTTTTCTTTTCTGTTCTTGCGTTTCAGGTACGCCTGTAATCGCACTGCATCGATCGACACGGTCCTGTGTGTCGATCGTCACATCATCGCGCTTGCATCGATCGACACTTCCACTGCATCGATCGACACATATCGACACATATGATTTCTTTAGTCCAGGGATTGATAATTCACAGATAGCTGGGTTGAAGAGTAAAATTGACTATCTGCATAGCCTTCTACTTGGAAAGTATGCGCAAGAAGCTATTAACTGCGTTGGAGGGAATGAATTCTACAGTCAGGAATCAGCTTTTCAGGGACCTTTCCAGCAACATGGTAATACCTTCTCGAGGAACTATGGTATTTCTTCTTACCAAGTACCGCCTGCACCTACACATAAGAGCAGATTAGAAGCTATGATGGAACAGTTTCTTGAGAGAGAACAACAGATCACTGTGTCCTTCAACTCAAGGATGGATGCATTGCATGAAGATCTGAATGAGAAGTTTGAATACTTGAGCACACATATGAAGAAGCTAGATGTCCGAGTTCAAACAGCTGAAACAATGCAAAGGCATAATGAAGCTAAGAGAGCTGAACGGAAGCTGCACATCAAAGCTGTGACCTTAGGGGATGAGATTGAGTTGCTAGGTGAAGAAGAGAGCATAATCTCGGATTTTCTGGATGAATATTGTCTGTCTGATACATGCATCGATTGACACCCCCTTAGTGTCGATCGACACGCCGTTCTGACGGCAATTTCGAGTTCTTACGACAAACAGAATCGCCTTGCATCGATCGACACACATCATGCAACGATCGACACAGAACGCAGACATGACCAGAAACCTGCAACAGTACCAGAACGAGTGTATAAGCCCCCTGTGCCATATCCTAAGGTTCCTAAACCCTCTAAACAAAAGCTAGAAGTGGCTAACTGCATAAAAGTGATGGATAAGAAGGTGAATAAAACACCACCAGTTGAAACTTCGCGAGTTCATGCAAAGAAGATGATCTCCACTGATGGTCATCTAAAAGAAGAATTTCAGATTGGTGGAACTACAGTATCTGATAGTGGAAAGAAGAAGATGGCAGTTCCTCTTAAAACTGCTCTACCATCTTCAGTACCTGCAACTGCTCATAAGCAGAAAGCTCCAGACATCAGATATACATCAAAGGTAAGGTACAAATCACCTAAGCTTAAACCTTCTGATCACATTGTTTTGAATGCAGGAAAACGCAGTAGACCGCCCAAGCTTCGCTCCCGCCCTGATTCTGATTACTCTTTCCTTGGGAAGCCTCATGATCATAATGCCTATACACCTCCTTGGATGAAGAGATATTCACAGAGACATTCAAAGTCTCTGTTGAAACCGCCTTGAGTCAAATCTCTTCCAATAATCAAGCTAATGACTAAAAACAAGCGCTGAGTGGGAGGCAACCCACTGTTAGGTTCGTTTTTGTTTTTGTTTTTTTTAGTTTTGATTTGGTATTTTTAATTTTCTGTTTAAGTGTGTTCAGAGCTGAGGGAAACAAGAATAATCGCATTGCATCGATCGACACATATAGTGCATCGGTCGATGCAGTCACGATTTGTGGTTTACCGATTCAATTGCGGTTCAGACACCGGTTATCTCAATAACCGCGAGCATATTCGCCTTGCATCGATCGACACCCTTGGGCATCGATCGACGCAGGGCGACGACATGTAAGTAATCTGCAATTTTTCGGTTTGTTCTTCAATTTGATTATTCTTTCACCGAGCTCATGCTTTGATTACATTGGGGACAGTGTAGTTTAAGTGTGAGAGAGGAAGCTACTGACGCACGCTTTTGTTTTCTTAGTTTTTCAAAATTTGTTTTATTGAGTCAAAATTTGTATGAAACTATGATTTTTCGAGGAAAATTTTCTAGAGAACAGGAACTAAGTGACCATTGGACAGACTTGCAGAGCCTCTATGACTGTTAGAAAACCCAGACACGGATCAACCTACTGGGAACACCCACATTACTTCAGGTATCAGAGGATCCTTTTACCGACTTCACCTTAATACTGACTTAGATTTCTCACCTAAGGGCTTGGTATACTTTGTGTCGGATTCCCTTGTTAGTTCTGACACAGCCTGCCAACCTATCCTATTTAGTTCCCTTCTCCCCTTCCATAAAAAAAAAAAGATAATAAACTGAGGATGAGTTAGTAACTACGAAGTGGTCATGGGAATAGTAGCAAACACTATTATCTCTTATGCGATCCATGGAATATGTCCAAAGTACACCCCTTAACGGGAAGAACACTGATAAAAAAAATAAAATGATACCCAGTGGGGAAAAATCAGTTGTTAAGGAAGGGAAAGAGAAGAAAGGGACTAGAGAAAGATAGTATGGTGGTCTAGAGCTGATAAGGTAAGAATCCATGTGCCCTTTGATCGATACTCCTTAGGTGAGACCGCACTTAAATACTTGCAGAAGTCAGTAGGGTGAATTTGAATGCTTGAATGTGATTGTGGAGTTTACTTGGGACAGTTGCTAAGTGTGGGGGAAGTACATTATGGTCTTGAGTTCTGTAGGAAAGTTTTCAGTGGATTACTATGTGAATGTGATTGTGAAAGTTCCTAGGACGAAATGAGTTTCTGTGTTTTCAAACTTCTTTTCTTATGCTTTGGTTCTTTACTTGCTTGAGGGCAAGCAAGAGCTAAGTGTGGGGGAGTTGATATACCATGGATTTTAGGGATTTTAACCATGGTATATGTCTTTATTATCTAGTCTTTCTATGTGTTTTGGAGTCTTTTCAGGTGTTTTACAGGTTTAAGGACATCTGGAGCCTAATTGGACGTTTTGGGAGCATTTGGAGCAATTCTGCACTATTTAGAGATTTCACAGAGTTCACTGGCTGCGTTTTCGCAGTGCAACGATCGTTGCAGTCTGTGCAACTGTCGTTGCAGTTCTGAGCCCAAAAATCTGCATTTTTCAGAAATTACAGTTTTTGCCCAGAAACTTCCAGACTTGCAAAAAGACCCCCAGCCAACTTTAGACCAATATATAATAGTTTTTAAGCCATTGTTTAGGCTACGCTTTTCTTAAGTTTTATTTTATTTCAGAGACCCTTAGGGGCTGATCTTGTTCTCGAAATAGACTTGATTTCGAACCCCTGTTGATTATTTTGTTTAATGATATTTGGTTTTCTACTTATGATATTTTCTGTCTCGATGAACATGTCTGAGTAGTTTACCTGTTAGGTTGAAGGATTCTCATTAGGGATTTCATGGAACTATAGTTTAAATCAATCTGTAGGGATTCATATCTGCTAGTTCTTTGTTTAGGTTGTTCTTAATGCTTAATCTGAAGTAGCTAATCAGAATTATGATGTTGGGCTGATTAATGCAGCGGAAGTTGGTTAATTTAGCTAGAAAGAACCTAGATGAGCAATTAAACTTCTCGCAAACGAAAGTTTGGTTTAGGTTAATTGTGAACATATCAAACTTGGAATTAAAGCTGGTTTAATCTGTTAGTTCTCGCAAACGAAAGTTTGGTTTGCTGCACTTAGACTAAGAGAATTATCGCAAAGGAATTTGGTTAATTCTATATCCGTGTTTGAGTTCTAGAACAGTTATTGATTAGATCTAGATAGATTGATTGCTTGCGTTCCTGATTTCCTGAGAACTCCCGAAACCTAACGCTTCGCTTCCTTGCTTACAAACTTGCCTGCTACTGATTTACTGGTAGGACTCGCGCTAACATTCACCGTAGGTGGGTCAAGTGTCCCCAAGCTAGCCGGGTTAGATCAAAATAAGATTCCTTGTTTGTTTAATTTTTGTTTTTGTTTCCAACCTTTGTTTTCAAAAGTACCTCCTTCTTTAACAAAAATTCCCAAGTAAAGGTCACGTACGCGAGTGGGTTAACGACGCGATTAAGAAAGAAGTTGACAAGGTTTCCAAGAATGTCAAGGAAATGGAACAAAACCTAAAGGTTTTACAAAAGTGGTTGAATTTTGTCAGAGATGAACTAGCTATCAAAATGGCTAGAAAGATATCCGTTGAGGTTGCAAGGAACAACAACGCTTTTTGTTCCCAGAGGCATGTGCATGAAAAGATGAACAAGCTGCACATTATCTGGTTTGCAGCCGTGTCTTTTTGTGCAGCCGTTTGTGTTGGGATAGTGTCCTGAAATCACACTTGTACTCACTCCTGATGATAGTTGTGTGTCGAGATCAGACATTCGTATATAACTGGCGGTTGCAATGTTTTTCTAGAAGCCTCTTGCAACCTGTAAGTTATAGACTTACTGCCAGTATTATATGATCCTATAGGGTCACACACCTAAGAAAACTGGAAGCTACGACATGGGAATGATCATTATGGTAATGATCATATTAATGTGTATCCAATACACATTATTATCGACAAAATGGTGTTGTGTCGATCGACACAGCTTGTGTGTCGGTCGACACTGTTCGGGTTTTCGGAAAGGCTTTTCGAAATATGACTTAATCAAGTCTGGCCCGTTAAGTGGGGTTTAGGTCCGAATAAAACCTGATTATCTCGACCTAAGAACGCAGCCGTCGAGTTTTTCTTGGTAAGAAAAGCAGAAACACCAGAAACAGTTGATTCCCATTGATCCGACACTAGCATCCCGTTTCCAGCTTGTGTGCGTGTGTATCTGGTAGAGGCAAGGCACCTGCGTTGCTCCACTGATCTCGTTCACCATTCTCATTCCGCTGCCAGTTCCAGGTAAGAACGAGGTTGGTTGTTTTCAATATATCAAACCCTAGATCCTAGGAGATCCAACAGTGGTATCAGAGCGTGTCAGGGTTTAGACTATTGAATCTGATGCAATTAATTCAAAACTTGTTGTTGTTGAATTGGAAAATTGCCTGTTAAAATCGTTTTTCTTATGTTAATCTCGGATTGTATGCATGTTGAAAATCGATGAACTGTTGAAATCGCACTGTGTCGATCGACACAAAGCGTGTGTCGGTCAACACGCCGCGAAATAACGCGTAAAATATTTAGGGTTTGTCGCAGAGTGTCGATCGACACAAAGCGTGTGTCGGTCGATACAGAGCGAAAACTCGCAAATAATTTTAGGGTTTCGATCTGAGATCGAGTACCCGTATTCCTGCTGTGTCGATCGATACACTGGGTGTGTCGGTCGACACAGGCAAAGCGATTAGATAGATCGGTTCAATTGGATTGAACCGGTTATCTTGCTCAGTTAATTTTAATTAACCAATTGGTTCTGGTTTGGTAATGTCGATCGACACAGAGTTGTGTGACGATCGACATGGACCATTAAACCGAACCGGTTCAATTGGATTGAATCGGTTAAGTAAATTCGATTCGGTTTGACCGGTTATCGAAGACCGGTTTAAATTGGGTTGCGTCGACCGATGCCAATGGTTGGCGTCGATCGACACGACATTCGCAAACATGCTGGTTGGACCACAAATTTGCATATACCAGAACAATTTAATCCTAGAAGTTCTAGATGAATCTAAACTTAATAAAACTGAATGTTTTAATTAAATTAATAACTTCTTGAATGTATATTGGATATACATCAAGATTAAATAATTCTTTTCCTCAACCAAATATCAAGTGATCTTGATGTCTTGCCCGATCTTGTCGACTGTCAAGACTCGTGTTGTTTATGGATATCCTTGGAGTCCTTGGTATTCACAGCAACATGAGTAATGCAGGTGATCATTGATAGATTTGCAGTGCAACTATTAGTGATCACAAGACAGAAGAGATTGGTTTTACTTGACTGGGCTGTCAGAAGTTCTGGGCCCAGAGACATCAGAGTAGATTAGACATAGTTTGTCTCATCTACGACCAAGAGTTGTACTGGGTACAATTAGCAATGATTTGCTTACCTAAATAACTAAAGTTTGGGTGATGGCAAGTTGCCCACTCAGATTTTGGTGAAGTATGGATCTTGGCTCATTGTATTCATCTGAGGAAACATAGTTTTGAATACAATGCGAGTCTTTCTTATTAGATAAGAATTCTCATTTCCTTGAGCATTATAACTAAACCTCTACCTCTTTTAATTACAGCTATGTCTGTCTCAACTCACATCAACACTTTCTCACTAAGATCCGTCCTTGAGAAGGACAAGTTAAATGGATCTAATTTCTTGGAATGGTATCGGAACCTGAGAATAGTTCTCAGGCAAGAGAACAAGGAATATGTCCTTGAAAGAGTTCTCACCGAGAGGCCACGTTCCAATGCCCCGCAGACAGAAAAGAATGCTTGGGATAAGCATTCAGCTGATGTCAAAGATGTTAATTGTCTAATGCTGGTGACTATGAACTCTGAGCTGCAGAAGCAATATGAGAACGTGATGTCACCCATTGAGATGATTAACAGCCTGAAAGCTTTGTTTCAGGAGCAAGCTCGCACAGAGAGATACCAGACGGTTAAATCTCTCATGGATTGCAAGCTGGCTAAGGACAGTCCAGTAAGTCCTCATGTCCTTAAAATGATGGGTTACATTGATAACCTGGGGAAACTGGACTGTGCCATTAGCCAGGAGCTAGCCACTGACATGATTCTGTAGTCTTTGCCATCGTGTTTTGATCAGTTCATCATGAACTACAACATGCAAAACATGACTAAGATATTGACTGAGTTGCACGGCATGCTGAAGACAGCAGAGCCGGATCTCAAGAAGGCAACTCCCAGTGTACTGATGGTACAAGGGGGTAAAAGTTTTAAGAAACCTAAGAAGGATAAGGGAAAGGCCCAAGTTGTCCAGACTGAGAGTCAGGACAAGCCCAAGCCGAAGCCCAAATCCGGGCCTTCTCCTGAGGATAAGTGCAACTACTGCAAGCAGTTAGGGCATTGGAAGAGAGACTGCAAGAAGTTCATGGAAGATTACAAGAAACTGAAGAAGACGTATGATGCGTCTGACTCAGGTATTTATGTTATCGAACTTAATGTTATATCTGTTGGAACCTTTAGATAAATCCTGATTCAATTCCAGATTCAGATTACCCTAAACATGCGATCTAGGTTCTTCTCAGAATAGAAACAAATGATGATCTCACCTTATACCTGTTATTGCAGCGGAAGAAGATGGTATGTCTGAGATCAGAGAAACACCGAGGGATGAATCCTCCAAAGGTTCACACACGCTTTCACAGGAAACAGCTGCTAGACCACAAGGGGAACTCGGCGCAGAGAGAGAGAGTTTACGGCTCAAGTGTTAGGGTTAATCAGTCTGAAACTCGAGTTTTATGACACAAAACTCGTCATGTTCCGTTTGGGCCATTTGGCCCAAATACCAATTAACTCGTCGGTGTTTGCGCACTGCATCGATCGTTGCACCTTATGCATCGATCGATGCACAATGGCTAAACCTTTCATTCTCTCTTAGTACAGTAAATGCCTAGCACTTTTACTGTACTTCTGCTAAACCGTTCCTACACATTTTCCTGTTAGCTTAGGCGTGTGACCCATATGGGATCATATAATAAAGGCAATAAGTCCAAGACTTATAGATCATGAGCGGACTCTAGCAAGCCATCATGACCCCCAGTATTATATGACTTATGTCTGATCTTGACATACTCTTACTTTCTAGAGACAGTACCGAGATTACTGGACACAATTCCAACAATCTCCCACTTGTACTGGAATCTCTGTATTCGTAATCCTTTTGTCTCAATATCTCGATTAGTCATAAGGCAAGATTGGTGTCATCCTTATAAAGCCTAATCTTGTTCATCGGACTCTGATTTGATACTGACAATCCAAACGACTCGGGAAAGTCCGTTTGAGCATGGCCATGCGTTTTCCAGTATTCAAATCTCCGATTGGCCTAGAGATATTCACTCCATTTATATTGGAGGGACAAATCCCATCTTGTTCCATCACTGCAAACTACTCATTTCATAATGTACCCAAACAAGGTCCTTATAACTGTCGCAGAACGATAGCGTTAGACAATGATCAAAGTACATCAGTCCATGTGCAGTCACATGCATGTGAACTCAGGTCTAAGGACTATACTCTATAGTCGTAGTAAGAATCTCTTATGACACAGATATAAATATCCTGAAGAGTTCTTATAAGCGGGTCTTGTCCGGTCGTATGTTCCCAACATACACCTATGTACTGACTTTGATGCCGCGCATCTATGACATACCGAGACTTTGTCATAAGTCACGTACCAATCCAGTCTCACACGGTCGTTGATGTTCCAATTTCAACAACCTTCGACTGGGGACGGGATGATATAATACATCTATCAAATATAGGGTCTCATGATCAAGCTAAATGACTTCGATGACTCAAGATCAAGTCATTTACTTCGATGACCTATAAAATGGTTCATATCATTTTGGAACGATTATTTCATCATAGTTAAAATAATCTTGAAATAATAATTTCATTAAAACATAAAATAATGTTTTACAAGAACATATCAAATAACTAAAATAAAGCTCACAAAACTCCCACTCAAATTTAGATTACATTTCAATGTTTCTAATGCCTACAGCTTCAGTCAGGAACTCGAGCTTAGGCCTTGGGAGTGGCTTTGTCAACGGATCAGCGACATTATCATCTGTCGGAACTCGGCTGATCTTGACTTCCTTTCTATTAACGATGTCACGTATCAAGTGATATCTTCTTTGAACATGCTTGGATTTCTGGTGTGATCTTGGTTCCTTTGCCTGAGCTATAGCACCATTGTTGTCACAAAACAGTGCCAGAGGCTCAGCCGCATCTGGTATCACACCTAGTTCCATAATGAACTTTCGTATCCAAACAGCTTCCTTCGCCGCTTCTGATGCGGCGATATATTCAGCTTCTGTAGTGGAATCAGCAACGGTGTCCTGCTTGGAGCTTCTCCAACTTACTGCACCGCCATTCAGACAAAAGACATAACCGGACTGTGACCGGAAATCATCTGTGTCTGTCTGGAAACTTGCGTCCGTGAATCCACTGACTTTAAGCACATCACTTCCACCGTACACCAAGAATTTATCCTTAGTATGTCTTAGATACTTCAAGATATTCTTTACGGCAATCCAATGGTTTTCACCTGGATTTGACTGGTATCTACTCGTCATGCTCAATGCATAAGCAACATCAGGACGAGTACAGATCATGGCATACATGACAGATCCTATTGCAGATGCATAAGGAATATTCTTCATGCGCTCAAGCTCAGCAGCCGACGTGGGGCTCTGCTTCTTGCTCAGCGTTGTGCCATGTACCATTGGCGTGTAGCCCTTCTTGGAATCTTTCATGCTGAATCTTTGTAGGACTTTGTCAATGTATGAGTCTTGACACAAGCCTATCAGCCTCTTAGGTCTATCCCGATAGATCCTAATTCCAAGAACGTATGCGGCTTCACCCATGTCTTTCATGGAAAAACAACTTCCAAGCCAGTCCTTTACAGACTTCAGCATTGGAACGTCGTTTCCGAGAAGCAGTATGTCATCGACATACAGAATAAGAAATACAATCTTGCTCCCACTAGATTTCTTATACACGCATTGTTCTTCTTCGTTTCTGATGAAGTCAAATTGCTTGATCGCTTCATCAAAACGAAGATTCCAGCTCCTCGATGCTTGCTTCAATCCATAAATGGATTTATGAAGCTTGCATACTTTTCCAGCATTCTTTGGATCTATGTAACCATCAGGTTGTGTCATATACACATCCTCTTCCAGAATACCATTCAGGAAGGCGGTTTTCACGTCCATCTGCCAAATTTCATAATCATGAAAAGCTGCAGTTGCTAGTAGAATCCGAATAGATTTCATCATAGCCACTGGTGAATAGGTTTCATCGTAGTCCACACCGTGAACTTGTCTGAAACCTTTTGCCACCAACCTGGCTTTATAAATCTGGACATTTCCATCCACGTCAATCTTCTTTTTGAAGATCCATTTGCACTCGATGGCTTTTACACCAGCGGGTAAGTCAACCAACGAAAACACTTGGTTGACCGACATGGAGTCCATTTCGGAATCAGTGGCCTTGCGCCACTTAGAGGAATCTGGGCCCATCATGGCTTGATTGAAGTTCGATGGTTCATCACCATCAATGATCAAAAGATCATGACAGTTAGTCACGAGGAATCCTTGATATCTCTCGGGTTCGTGACGGATCCTCCCGGATCTTCGAACTTCAGGTACTACAGGTTCAGGCTCTACAATTTCTTGTAGGTCCTCCTGCTGCTCTTCCTCATTAGGTTGAGCAGTATCCTGTTCATCTTGAATTTCTTCAAGCAGTACCTTACTCCCACTGTCTTTCTTAGAGAGAAACTCCCTCTCAAGAAAGTTACAATCCCGGGCAACAAAGATCTTGTTCTCGGAACGTAGATAGAAGTAATAAGCCTTGGTTTCCCGTGGATAACCAATGAAGTAGCATTTGTCAGATTTTGGTGTAAGCTTGTCTGAGATTAATCTCTTGACATAGGCTTCACAACCCCAAATTCTGAGATAAGACAGCACTGGAGCTTTTCCAGTCCATAATTCATATGGTGTCTTTACTGCTGCTTTTGATGGCGCTCTGTTTAGAGTGAACACTGCTGTTAGCAGAGCATATCCCCAAAGGGATATTGGAAGGTCTGTGTGACTCATCATAGATCGAACCATATCCAATAAGGTCCGATTTCTCCTCTCAGACACACCATTCCATTGAGGTGTTCCAGGAGGAGTGAGTTGGGATACGATCCCACACTCTCTCAGATGATCACTGAATTCCTGGCTTAAGTATTCTCCTCCTCGGTCGGACCGAAGAGCCTTAATGCTTTTGCCAAGTTGGTTCTGTACTTCATTTTGGAATTCTCTGAACTTCTCAAAAGATTCAGACTTATGTTTCATCAAATAAACATATCCATACCTACTGAAATCATCAGTGAAGGTAATGAAGTACTGATAGTTTCCTCTTGCATTTGTGGACATTGGGCCACACACATCAGTGTGTATCAGGCCCAATAAGTCACTGGCCCTCTCGTTAGGTTTATTAAAGGGGGCCCGTGTCATTTTGCCCATCATGCAGGATTCGCATTTCTCACATGACTCAAAGTCAAATGAGCCAAGAAGTCCATTCGAATGGAGCCTCTTGATGCGTTTCTCGCTGATGTGCCCTAAACGACAATGCCATAGAAACGTTCGGTTTTCCTCATTAGGTTTAAACCGTTTTGTATTAATGTTATAAATTGGCGCGGATTGATCGAGTATGTAAAGCCCATTTGTAAGAGGGGCAGAACCATAGAACAAATTGATGCGATTGAAGGAACATAATTTATTCTTAACTGAAAAATCATAACCTTCCAAATCCAACAAAGAAATTGAAATAATATTTCTGCTTATAGCAGGTACAAAATAACAATTATTCAGTTCTAAAATCAATCCCGAAGGTAAAGACAACAAGTATGTGCCTACAGCTAGTGCTGAAACTTTCGCTCCATTCCCAACTCGTAGCTCCACTTGTCCTTGCTTCAGCCTTCTACTGTTGCTGAGTGCCTGCATATTAGTACAAATATGAGCCCCACAACCAGTATCCATGACCCATGAGGTATTATCAGAAGTAGTTGTATTAACTTCTATAACAAAAATACCTGATGAAGAAGTCTCGAAAGTCTTCTTCTTTAATTCCTTTAGACCTTCCTGGAATTTCTTACAATCTCTTCTCCAATGCCCCAGTTCTTTGCAGAACCTGCACATGTCAGTAGGCCCAGCCTTGGACTTGGGCTTGGGCTTTGGCGTGTCCTTGTCCGCGACTTGGACAGCCTTGGCCGCTCCCTTATCCTTAGCAGAGGATTTCTTAAACCCCTTGCCCTTTTGCACCATAAGCACATTGGGGTCCTTGGCGGTTTTCCTCAAGTTGGGCTCTGCAGTCTTGAGCATTCCGTGAAGCTCAGGTAGTGTCTTACTCAAGCCATGCATGTTAAAGTTCAGAATGAACTGATCATAGCTTGCAGGTAAAGACTGCAGAATGATGTCGCAGGCAAGTTCCTGGCTGATTGGGCAGTCGAGTTTCTGAAGATGATCGAGATAACCCATCATCTTCAAGACATGAGGACTCACTGCCGCATTCGCAGCCAACTTACAGTCCAAGAGGTTCTTGACTGTCTGGAACCTCTCGGTCCTAGCCTGCTCCTGAAAAAGCGATTTCAGGCTTGCCATGATCTCGATTGGAGACAATACACTTTCGAACTGTTTTTGCAGCTCAGGAGTCATTGTCACCAACATCAGGCAATAAACATCATTTTCATCTGACGAATGCTTTTCCCAAGCATTGTGCAGAGTCCTGGCAGCATTGGCAAGAGGCCTCTCGGGGAGGGGATCTCGAAGGACATAATCCTTCTTCTCCTGCTTGAGGACCAGCCTCAAGTTCCTTGACCATGTCAGGAAGTTCGTTCCAGTCAGCTTCTCCTTCTCGAGAACAGACCGGATCGAGAATGTGTTTTGTGTGCTTGTAGTAGTCATATCTGAAATATATAAATAAAAAGGTTATTAGTTATTATGTTCAAAATGACTAATCTCGTATTAAAATTTAATATGATTAATCACGCATTATATTCAATAACCTAAGTTACCCTCAATAGAATATAATGATTCCAAGATCCACATATAACTAAGATTAAAGTGGGCCACTGGCCGTCACCCAACCTTAGCTTATATCGGTAAGCCCTATATCGGCTAATTATATCCGTGATATAACTCTTGGTTGTGAATCTGGGCCCGAGGCCCAATCCACTCTGATGTCTCAAGGCCCGGGACTCCCGATGGCCTAGTCAAGAAAACCGGACTATACAGTCATGTAATCATTAATGTCTGGGACTCCCAATGACAATTATGAATCACAAACCGTCTTACCCACGCAAAAACAGACATCCTCACACTGTAAGGCCATGAATGCAATTGAATGGGCTTTGACAGCTGACATAGCCTGGACAAGACATCCAACGCTTGATATTATTTGAGGTTCGTAGGTTTATTAAAAATTCATTCCCAAAATAGAAGATTACTATTTCGGGAAACTTTCTATTTTTGGAAACCTACTATTTTTGGAAACTTTCTAAAATTGGAAACTTTCTAACTTTAGAAATTTCTTTAAAATCCAAAACCCGCAAATTCAGAAACTTCTATTTTAAGAAACTTTCTAATTATAAAATTTCGGAAACTTTAATTTAAAATTGACTTTATAATATTATAAAATAAATTTTAAATTTATCTGAAGAAAGACTCAAATAATTGGCCCAATTGTTTTAACTTCTTGGCCCGAGGCCCAAGAATTGGTCCATGTCCAAGACATGACCCAATTGTCCAATTAATTGACATAACCGGTCTGGTTCATTAAAACTGGTCTAACCAAGTTTCAATTACTACGATGACCACAATTGTCAACCGGTTATTTACTAAACCGGAATTTCTCAATTTATTTGGTCCAACCAAATCAAATTAGAAATTCCTGGTTTAGGCACTAAATCCAATAATTCTTTCGACATTGGATTTCTTATCCCGGTTTAACCAGACTTAACAAAATTATTAAATCTGTTTATTAAACCGAAACGTTTAATTTTAATTAAATTAAACCGAGCCGAAACCCTAACTGCATCGATCGATGCTCACAGCATCGATCCTGCAACGATCGTTCATCGATCCTGCATCGATCGATGCTCTCACGCGTGCACGAACGGTTATCAGGTTTGGCCGAGAGATTCTCGCGAGATCCATGCGATCGCAGTCAATCTCTCGCGACTGCAACGATCGATCCTTGCATTGCATCGATCGATGCAATGCGATCTCAGTCGATGCAAAATCAGTTTAGATCACATACCAAATCAATATAGTTTGGTCATGCGATTTTTAAACAGTTTGTTTAGGATTCAATTCTTGTTTCTTAAGTGTTTTAATCTTATCAGTAGATTGATTCAAAAACACCTCTTTAAACAATCCTAAACATGAATCTAAACAAGAAAAACCAGAACCTGGCTCTGATACCACTGTTGGAACGTTTAGATAAATCCTGATTCAATTCCAGATTCAGATTACCCTAAACATGCGATCTAGGTTCTTCTCAGAATAGAAACAAATGATGATCTCACCTTATACCTGTTATTGCAGCGGAAGAAGATGGTATGTCTGTGATCAGAGAAACACCGAGGGATGAATCCTCCAAAGGTTCACACACGCTTTCACAGGAAACAGCTGCTAGACCACAAGGGGAACTCGGCGCAGAGAGAGAGAGTTTACGGCTCAAGTGTTAGGGTTAATCAGTCTGAAACTCGAGTTTTATGACACAAAACTCGTCATGTTCCGTTTGGGCCATTTGGCCCAAATACCAATTAACTCGTCGGTGTTTGCGCACTGCATCGATCGTTGCACCTTATGCATCGATCGATGCACAATGGCTAAACCTTTCATTCTCTCTTAGTACAGTAAATGCCTAGCACTTTTACTGTACTTCTGCTAAACCGTTCCTACACATTTTCCTGTTAGCTTAGGCGTGTGACCCATATGGGATCATATAATAAAGGCAATAAGTCCAAGACTTATAGATCATGAGCGGACTCTAGCAAGCCATCACGACCCCCAGTATTATATGACTTATGTCTGATCTTGACATACTCTTACTTTCTAGAGACAGTACCGAGATTACTGGACACAATTCCAACAATATCTTCTAGTTCTACTTCGTGGGTATTGGATACCGGCTGCGGAGGAAATTATAATTACTTCATTACCTTCACTGATGATTTCAGTAGGTATGGCTATGTCTATTTGATGAGACACAAGTCAGAATCCTTTGATAGATTCAAGGAATTCAAGAATGAAGTACAGAACCAACTTGGCAAAAGTATCAAAGTTCTGCGATCGGATCGCGGAGGAGAATACTTGAGTCAAGAGTTCAGCGACTATCTGAGCGAGTGTGGAATAATTTCACAACTCACTCCTCCTGGAACACCCCAATGGAATGGAGTGTCAGAGAGGAGGAATCGAACCTTATTGGATATGGTTCGGTCTATGATGACTCATTCAAATCTTCCATTATCCTTTTGGGGATACGCTCTAGAAACGTCTGCGTTTACACTAAATAGGGTACCATCTAAATCAGTGGAAAAGACACCACATGAACTGTGGACTGGGAATGTTCCTAGTCTGTCTTTCCTGAGGATTTGGGGGTTGTGAGGCTTATATCAAACGTTTAATCTCCGACAAGCTTGCACCCAAATCAGATAAATGCTACTTCGTTGGTTATCCTAGGGAAACCAAGGCACACTACTTTTACAACCAATCTGAGAACAAAGTATTTGTTGCTCGGGACTGTTCTTTTCTTGAGAGAGATTTTCTTTCTAAGAAAAACAGTGGGAGTAAAGTACATCTTGAAGAAATTCGAGATGCACAGGAGACTGCTCAACCTGCTGAGGAAGAGCAGCAGTTGGATCCACAGATTTCTATGGAACCGGCGCCTGTGGAGCCTGAAGTTCGCAGATCCAGAAGGATCCGTCACGAACCCGAGAGATACTATGGATTTCTCGTGACCAATTCTAATGATATGATGATCATTGATAGTGACGAACCAGCGACCTTCGCGGAAGCAATGATGGGCCTGGACTCCGAAAAGTGGCTTGGAGCCTCTAAATCCGAAATAGGATCCATGTCAGAAAACCAAGTATGGTCCTTGGTCGATTTACCTAATGGTGCAAAAGCCATTGAGTGTAAATGGATCTTCAAGAAGAAGATTGACGTGGATGGAAATGTACAGATTTACAAAGCGAGATTGGTGGCTAAAGGTTTCAAGCAAATTCATGGTATTGACTATGATGAAACCTATTCCCCAGTCGCTATGCTTAAATCCATTCGGATTCTTCTAGCGATTGCTGCTCATTATGACTATGAGATTTGGCAAATGGATGTCAAAACTGCATTCCTGAATGGTATTCTGGAAGAGGATGTGTATATGACACAACCTGAAGGTTTTGTCGATCCTAAGAACGCTGAGAAGGTCTGCAAGCTTCATAAATCCATTTATAGATTGAAGCAAGCATCACAGAGTTGGAATCTTCGTTTTGATGAAGCAGTAAAACAATTTGGTTTCATCAAGAACGAAGAAGAACCATGTGTTTACAAGAAGACTAATGGGAGCAGAATTGCGTTTCTTGTACTGTATGTCGATGACATACTCCTCCTCGGTAATGACGTTCCGTTGCTTCAGTCTGTTAAGACTTGGCTCGGAAGTTGTTTTTCCATGAAAGACATGGGAGAAGCCGCATACATTCTTGGAATCAGAATCTACAGAGATAGAGTGAACATGCTGATTGGATTATGCCAGGACACTTATATTGATAAGGTGCTGCACAGATTCAGGATGTATGATTCCAAGAAGGGCTTCATACCGATGTCTCATGGCACTAGTCTCAGCAAGAAGCAGTGTCCGGCAACACATGCTGAGCGAGAACGCATGAATAGGATTCCTTATGCTTCTGCAATAGGATCTATTATGTATGCCATGCTTTGCACTCGTCCAGATGTAGCTTACGCGTTAAGCATGACGAGTAGATACCAATCTGATCCAGGTGAAGTTCACTGGACAGCTGTCAAGAATATTCTCAAGTATTTGAGACATACTAAGGATAAATTCCTGGTGTATGGAGGAAGTGAAGAACTTGTGGTGAATGGATTCACCGATGCGAGTTTTCAGACGGACAGAGACGACTTCCGATCACAATCTGGATATGTCTTCTGTCTAAATGGCGGTGCTGTGAGCTGGAAGAGCTCTAAGCAGAATACCGTAGCTGATTCCACGACGGAAGCTGAATATGTTGCTGCTTCAGAAGCGGCAAAGGAAGCTGTTTGGATCAAGAAGTTCATGACTGAACTTGGTGTGGTTCCTGGTATTTTGGAGCCGGTGGCTTTGTTTTGTGACTACAATGGAGCCATTGCTCAGGCGAAAGAACCCAGGTCACACCAGAAGTCCAAACACGTAGAGAGGAGATATCACCTGATTCGTGATATCGTCAATAGAGGTGATGTGAAGATCAGCCGAGTTCCGACGGACGAGAATGTCGCTGATCCTCTGACTAAGTCACTCCCAAGGCCTAAGCATGAGAGTCATACGACTGCTATAGGCATTAGAGATCTTAAGATGTAATCTTGATTCTAGTGTTAGTTTTAGTTTTATTTTAGTTATAATAAGATGCTCTTGTAAACATTCTTTTGGAAATGTTTTTAATGAAATTTGATTTCAGCATTATTTATTGTGATCTAAATAATGGTCCCAAAATAAGTTTATGGCATATTATAGGTCATCAAGTTGAGGACTTGATCATGAAACCCTATAAGTTACATATGACATAAATTATGTTTTGTCCCTGGTCGAGGCTGTCAAAATGGGACAATGGCAACCGCGAGAGACTAGATTGTGAGGTGACTGTTGGCTAAGTTTCATGGAGCCAATGATATGATTATCGCAGTCAGTCACATAGATATATGTTGGTGAACATATGATCGGACATGACCCACTAATGAGAAGTCTCCAGGATAGTTATATCTGTGTCATGAGAGGTTCTCATTACGACTATAGAGTATAGTCCTTAGACCTGAGTTCATCATGCTTTCTTGAATATGAATTGGTACACTTTGACTTTGTCAAACGTCGACCCGTATAACGGCATTGTTCAAGTATATCATGAAGTGTGCGTTGAAATAGGGATGGAACAAGATGGGATTTGTCCCTCCTGAATAACGGGAGATAAATATCTCAGGGCCTATCGAAGATCTAATACTGAGAAAAATGTGTGGCCGCACTCAGACGAACTGTAGTTCAGTTGTTTGTAATGTTCAGTATGAGATCAGGAGTTCGATAAATACGATGTTGGCTTAATAAGGATGACACCAATCTTGCCTTATGCCAAATCGAGATATAGAGACAAAAGGATTATAAGAATAGATGATTCCAGTACAAGTGGGAGATTGTTGGGATAGTGTCCTGAAATCACACTTGTACTCACTCCTGATGATAGTTGTGTGTCGAGATCAGACATTCGTATAATACTGGGCGGTTGCAATGTTTTGCTAGAAGCCTCTTGCAACCTGTAAGTTATAGACTTACTGCCAGTATTATATGATCCTATAGGGTCACACACCTAAGCAAACTGGAAGCTACGACATGGGAAAGATCATTATGGTAATGATCATATTAATGTGTATTGGATACACATTATTATCGACAAAATGGTGTTGTGTCGATCGACACAGCTTGTGTGTCGGTCGACACAGTTCGGGTTTTCGGAAAGGCTTTTCGAAATATGACTTAATCAAGTCTGGCCCGTTAAGTGGGTTTTAGGTCGAATAAAACCTGATTATCTCGACCTAAGAACGCAGCCGTCGAGTTTTTCTTGGTAAGAAAAGCAGAAACACCAGAAACAGTTGATTCCCATTGATCCGGCACTAGCATCCCGTTTCCAGCTTGTGTGCGTGTGTATCTGGTAGAGGCAAGGCACCTGCGTTGCTCCACTGATCTCGTTCACCATTCTCATTCGGCTGCCAGTTCCAGATAAGAACGAGGTTAGTTTTTTTCAATATATCAAACCCTAGATCCTAGGAGATCCAACAGTTTGGTCGTTTGGCCAGCTAAAGGCACACATATATCCTTCAGTAGGGTAGTTTCTAGTATTTTAATTCAGGATTAGACATGGTCCATTGATACTCCGATCCAATTAATATGGATACTGAACTATTATTGAACGTTGTCTGTATAAGTCCATGGATACTCAATTACCCATTTTACCAACTATAACTCAGTCTTTTCTATCCATCCTTTAATTTAATTTCTCGATTTTTATTTTTCAATCTACTCTAATCGTTACCTTCTTGGTAGTTATGTGTGATCCTACATTGTTAGCCTTTTTTCCAAATGGTGGAATCAATTATATAATAAAAAATTAATCTTAAATAAATATATAAATATATTATGTCCCCCCTCCTAACCCTCTGTCCACCTTTCCCCTGCGCATTACCCAAGATGAATTCAGTCAATCCCCACCCACCCCCCCCCCCCCATCGTTCCCTCTCTCAATCTAATCGATTTGCCGGCTTCATTAAGGAGGTCAATTTTTGCCAAAAATGCAAGCGAGAACATACATGAGAACTTCAAAATCAGAGCTGTCTGCAAGACACTTCGTGACGATGCTGATCACATGGATACCTTGTTCCAGGTCGACCTCATCAAGACTCACCACGATTAACAAGGGATACTCCATCTGGAACGTGCATGCCTAGATGCCCATAATCCAACTGCTATTTTCTTGAAAGCAATATCAGATTTTATGTACACAGATGGAAGAGTTGATGCCTTTGCCTGCCTCAAACACTGCGACGTGCTAGGAATCAAACCGGCCTTATATTGCTACGAAGTAATACGCCGTTCCATCTTTCCTGACCTGTTTTCAAGTTCAACGATTCCTAATCTCTCTCGTTTTGCTATATGTGTGCTTATAAATCATGTCCGGGAATTTCAACGAATAACTTGGCCCATGAACATTTCCGCCGCTCTTACCACGATATCGGCCTCTGTCAACCTAGAAAGGATTTCATCGTGTCCTTGCTCTATCTATCGCTATTGGCTTGACTTCCTAAACGAAAACGTCAAAGGTCTCGGTATGTGCGAGCTCTGTTTTTGGTCTATTGAGACCTCAGTTTTCTTCCGTGTAATCCCAAGGACTTTTTTCAATTTGATTGAGCTCATTGACTGGGAAGAACATTTCCGACTACATGAAGAACATTGCGAAACGAGGCTGTAGTTTGGGTCGCCATGGATGATGGGGTCGTTGCTCATGAGCAAGGCGCCGCCGTTTGGGCCGGCGGTGATGGGCAAAACACCATTCATGCGGTTTGGGGCGCTTGAAGATTACGCCTTTAGCCCCTTATTATTATATTAAACAGTATTGTTTTTTGTTGTCGTTCTATCCACTGCTATAATACAATGTGGATATAAAAGTCTTTTCTAATGTATTTTGAACTTCTACTTCATGTCCTATCCAATATCGTATTCGTTAACTATCCAGTATACGGAACTCGTTCTTTATTACAACAGACTATCCACAATCTCACCACCTTATCTATTAATATCCACTAGCCAACGTCCCATCTTGTCTAACGTTTATTTATTGTTCACGTCTTCCAAGTCACTCTGGAGGCTAATCCTATCAAATGTTGTCGCCACTAATTTTGAATTACCAATGCTTTCTCTGTTAATTACTAGAAAATACTTATCATTATACGTTTATCTGCTCTATGTGTCAGAATGCATGCTTAAACACCTTTTTTAGGCACTTCACTAGTCAAATCGCAATTTATGTACTATTCCAAATTGTCTTTATCGTACCTTTTTGCCTACTACTAATAATTACTAACCATTTTTCCGTACTCTCCACTTTCTAACGGTGGATTCAATACCAACTCCTATCCATTATCTGTTACATTCTCTCTCGAGTATTCAGTTTACTTAAAAAACACTCCATCTAGACTTGTGCTCTTAAACTCAATTCATAACTATACATGCCTTCAATTCATACTCTTAACTAAATCTCAAGAAAGAGCCAATTGGAAGAAATCCTATGGAGAAACAAGATGGTCCCAATGAAGAATCCTCCAAGAAGGATAAAGAAGATGGATCTCCAATGGATCAACCCTTTCACAACTACCTTGATATAGTTTCCACCATATCACCAAGCTTTCATGATTCAAGGAAGGTCCCTTTTGCGGAGATAAGGATGAAAGAGTTTAGGGGGTGGTTCTACGATGAGTATGATCCCGGTGATACAAACTCATGCCACATCCCTAACCAAAAAGAGTGAAGGCATAGTCAAGCTTAGTGACTCAAAACAAGCTCACTTGGGAAGAATTCCCATGTCTATCCTTTTGGGGAGCTTTGGGGTAAATGAAAAGAAGAAGAGAATGAGTTTTGGGATTGAGAGCAAAGGACTTCAATGCTAAATCAAAGGATGGGAAGCCAATGCAATGGTCTAAGATTGGGAGAAGTCTCATGCCAAATCAAATATTCCTCCACCTCCCATTCCTCCTCTCCATTCCAATCTACAAATAACACTCCAACCTTAGTAAATATTTTTGCTTCTTTTATTTTCTTGCATTTGTTCGTTTTCCCGGTCTTTCTTCCTTTCTTCTTTCACACAAGGGACTGTGTGATTTAAGTTTGGGAGAAGTACCAATTGCTAATCTCTATTTTTCTTTGATCTTATTTTCCTTATTGCATTTTGAGTCTCATGCATTCACTTATGGCATAGAAAACCCCTAAAAATCGAAAAATTTGAAAAAATTTCACAAAAAGAAGCATGCATTAGAATCTTTAGGATTGAGTCTAGTATATCTTAGGATTGCATTTTATTTTGCATAAAGTGTTTTGATGAAACTTCCATTTGAGTGTCAACTCATGAGCTTGAATTAATGCCCTCTTTAGGAGTTGCAAATGTATTTGAGTGAATTTGAAGTGAATGATGCACCATGTTTGGATCTCACTAGCTTGAAAGTTAGATCTCATTGTTGATACATGTCACCCTTTGTAGCACAACTCTAATGAACTTGGACTTAATTTGAACTTTCAATTACTCTCTCTTGGAACTTAGATTGCTCACCAATTGTAACTCTAAAAACAATCATGCTTGCTTATCCCTTTTGACATTCTTACAAGCATTGATTGGCCATTTGCATCACATAATGGTATCCTCACCTTTAACCTTAGCCCATCGTTCTTTTCCCCTTGTTGATTCTTGAGTGAGGCCATTTGTTGATAATGCAAACTTGTGCAAAATTTTGAAATGATAGGAAAACGACAACAACTCACTTCCATGTGCCAATTGAATTTATTGGCTAGATCTAGGATAGGACTTGGGATGGGTTTTGTTTTTAATTTGATGGGGTTTGAGTGTGAGAGATCATTTCTTGAGTGAGTTGAAAAGAAAAGAGTGATTTGGGAGAAAAGAAAAGTAAAGAAAAAAGCCATGATGCATGGGTGTTCAAAGAAAAGAGTTTAAGAAGTGGGAAATGAAGTAATAGCTCTAAGTTCATATGCATTTGAGTCCTCTAAGAAAATATAAGCAAAGAGAAAATAAAATGAAAAGAAAAGAGGATAGTAAAGAGTTAAAAAGAAAGAGCTAAGTGTTGAAAGAAAAGAATTTTCCAAGTTGTAAAAAGAGTGAAAAAAGAGTGGGGGTGTGAGTTTAAAGATTCAAGAGTGGGTTTGGAATTGGGTTTATGCTTTGGGTTTTGGGATTTAAGCTAAAGAAAGGGTAGAACATGGAAGTGGATGCTTGTATGCATGAATTGTTCTCTTTCTTCCTACTTTTGCATAAAGTCTTGTGTTTCTTTTTATTGAGATAAGCCAGTAAACACTTGTAACCCTCACCAAAATCCATGATAAGCCTCATTGACACCTTGTCCTTTGGTTTGTGGTTCATGTTTTCAAGTAGAGAGTCCATCAAACACCTAATTGAATGTTAAAGAGTTGTGTTGCTTTGGTTGCTTGTTATTGCTTTGATGGTTTGATTATTAGAGCGAAATGCTTGATGAGCATGGCTAACTCTTTTGGAGTAGAGATTGTTTGTGCATTTGCAACTACTTTGTAGGGAATTGAATTGAATTGTTGACATTCAGATTTCATCTTTCATTTTCAAACCTTTCTTCCCTCTTATCTTTGATTGTTTGCTTGCGGACAAGCAAAAGATAAGTTTGGGGGAATTGATGAGTCTCTATTTTAGCATTTTTTGGCATTCATCTTTGCTTTGTTTGATATGTTTTGCATTCATTCTTGGTCTTATTCATAGGAATTCATGCATTTAGGATTTAGTGTGTTTAGGATTAGAGTTTGCATTATTTTTCCTTTCTTAAATCATTTTTAGGTGATGTTGGAGATTTTGGAAGTGTTCTTGATGATTGGAAAAGAGTCTTGGACCATGAGAAGTGTTTGGGATCAAGAGGAGATGTTTTGAAGAAAGGAAGACTCATATTGTGCATGTACCGACCCACAATACCGACCAAAACCAGTCCATACCAAGCCATCCGGAACCACCATTTTCACAGGGAGCTATACTGACCCGGTATACTGACCAAACCGGGTCGGTATCAACGCAGACCACCATACCGACTGCTCCATACCGGACAGAAGCAGTCAGTATCCAACATCTTCAATTTGATGCATTTTGGACAGGGACTCATATGGACTCGCCATACCGACCAGAACCGGTCGGTACAAGCCTGTCAAAGCTTCCACTATAAATTTGTAATTTGGGTTTCTAAAACCCTAAGCTACCTAAGCCTTAGTTTTGCTTTCGCTTAAGTTTTTGTTTATGATTTTGGGTTTGTAAACTTTAGATCTTGAGTTTTAATTAAGTATATATCTTGTTTCTCTTAATCTCTTTTTCTATCTATGATTTCTCATATCTCTTTTCTGATTAGGGAGTAGAGTTTTTGGGGTTTGTAGATGAGGTTGATTTAGGTGGTTTATGTGATGATTAGTGATGTTTAGGACTTATTTATGAATAATCCTTCTCTAATTAGTTGATCTCTATACTAGGTTGCAAGGAATTGTTTAATCTAGTGTTAGGTTTTTTCATGCCCGAAAGGTGTTCGATGAAATGCTTGAATGAACTCTTTAGAGGATTTTCACATCTTAGCCTTTGATGTCTAAGGTGATTATTGGTAATGAGAACTTGAAATTAATGCTTGTTTGACTCTTAATCACAAATGGGAATTTGATCTTGATTAGGGATTGGACAAAAGGATTAGTGCCAAGAGATTGGATTAGTCTAATGATAGTGTTCTTAGCCTAAGGATTAGCTTTGCTAAAATGTATTTGATGGATATTAATGCATGCTTATCTTGTAATTTTCAAATGAGAATTGAATGATTGCATGATTAGCATAGGAGTTATGAACATGAGAATGTGATTAGCTTAATTATGATCATTAGCCTTGTTTAGCAATGTTTGATTGATTGAAGCATCATTTATTGTCGCTAGACCAGCTAGTCTCCGTAGCCTCATCCTAGGAACCTCTTTTTATCTTATTCGTCTTCTTGTATACTGTCTTGTTTGTTTCTTGTTTGCTTTATTTCCTTTCTAGATTGTTTAGGTTGTTAGATAAATCCTTTTTATTGGATTTGCTTAGCTTGAGTAGTTTCTTGCATTCTTGATCGGTTGTTCTGCTTGCCTCCCTGGATTGATACCTTAAGTACTATAATGACACGAGTAGACTTGAGGAATTGAGCTAGATCATTACATAAAAGTTTATCATCAGTCATTGCCTCGGTTTTCAAAGATAGATATTCAGAACCCGAATATGGTCCCAAACCATCTGGATTCCAAGCATTATTGATGAAGGAACTACGTATCGATACACCGTATAAAAAGTGCTGGCGTGCACGAGCAAAGGCACTCACAATGCTATGAGGTACAGATGATGGATCTTATAGGAAGCTACCAGAGTTTTTGCATATGCTTAAACTTGCTAATGCTGGTACGATTGCTGATCTCGAGACTGAGGTAGACACATTAGGCTGCGAGCGATTTCTATATATGTTTCTTGCATTTGGTGCATCCATTAAAAGTTTTACAAAACTGCGCAAAATGATTATCGTGGATGGTACACATTTGAGTGGTAGATATGGTGGAGTTCTTCTAACTGCAAGTGGACAAGATGCTAATTTCCAAGTCTTTCCACTGGCTTTCTGTGTAGTGGACAAAGAGAATGTGGAGTCCTAGACATATTTCTTTTACAAGCTTGAAAATATTATTGCTGACAGCCCCAAATTGACATTTATATCGGATAGATGTCAGTCAATATACTAAGCAAAGGGTAGATGACACGTCTGTCTCAACTGGTCCTGATTCTGTTCAACCATTACCCTGTAGGTCGATAGGCACTGCAGCCTCAACTATGTGTTGGTGTGGGGAACGCATTGAAGTAGGATATGGTAGGACTCGCGCTAACATTCACCGTAGGTGGGTCAAGTGTCCCCAAGCTAGTCGGGTTAGATCAAAATAAGATTCCTTGTTTGTTTAATTTTTTTTTTCCAACCTTCGTTTTCAAAAGTACCTCCTTCTTTAACAAAAATTCCCAAGTGAAGGTCACGTACGCGAGTGGGTTAACGACGCGATTAAGAAAGAAGTTGACAAGGTTTCCAAGAATGTCAAGGAAATGGAACAAAACCTAAAGGTTTTACAAAAGTGGTTGAATTCTGTTAGAGACGAACTAGCTATCAAAATGGCTAGAAAGATATCCGTTGAGGTTGCAAGGAACAACAACGCTTTTTGTTCCCAGAGGCATGTGCATGAAAAGATGAACAAGCTGCACATTATCTGGTTTGCAGCCGTGTCTTTTTGTGCAGCCTTTTGGTCGTTTGGCCAGCTAAAGGCACACATATATCCTTGAGTAGGGTAGTTTCTAGTATTTTAATTCAGGATTAGACATGGTCCATTGATACTCCGATCCAATTAATATGGATACTGAACTATTATTGAACGTTGTCTGTATAAGTCCATGGATACTCAATTACCCATTTTACCAACTATAACTCAGTCTTTTCTATCCATCCTTTAATTTAATTTCTCGATTTTTATTTTTCAATCTACTCTAATCGTTACCTTCTTGGTAGTTATGTGTGATCCTACATTGTTAGCCTTTTTCCAAATGGTGGAATCAATTATATAATAAAAAATTAATCTTAAATAAATATATAAATATATTATGTCCCCCCTCCTAACCCTCTGTCCACCTTTCCCCTGCGCATTACCCAAGATGAATTCAGTCAATCCCCACCCCCCCCCATCGTTCCCTCTCTCAATCTAATCGATTTGCCGGCTTCATTAAGGAGGTCAATTTTTGCCAAAAATGCAAGCGAGAACATACATGAGAACTTCAAAATCAGAGCTGTCTGCAAGACACTTCGTGACGATGCTGATCACATGGATACCTTGTTCCAGGTCGACCTCATCAAGACTCACCACGATTATCAAGGGATACTCCATCTGGAACGTGCATGCCTAGATGCCCATAATCCAACTGCTATTTTCTTGAAAGCAATATCAGATTTTATGTACACAGATGGAAGAGTTGATGCCTTTACCGGCCTCAGACACTGCGCCGTGCTCGGAATCAAACCGGCCTTATATTACTACGAAGTAATACGCCGTTCCATCTTTCCTGACCTGTTTTCAAGTTCAACGATTCCTAATCTCTCTCGTTTTGCTATATGTGTGCTTATAAATCATGTCCGTGAATTTTAACGAATAACTTGGCCCATGAACATTTCCGCCGCTCTTACCACGATATCGGCCTCTGTCAACCTAGAAAGGATTTCATCGTGTCCTTGCTCTGTCTATCGCTATTGGCTTGACTTCCTAAACGAAAACGTCAAAGGTCTCGGTATGTGCGAGCTCTGTTTTTGGTCTATTGAGACCTCAGTTTTCTTCCGTGTAATCCCAGGGACTTTTTTCAATTTGATTGAGCTCATTGACTGGGAAGAACATTTCCGACTACATGAAGAACATTGCGAAAATGAGGCTGTAGTTTGGGTCACCATGGACGATGGGGTCGTTGCTCACGAGCAAGGCGCCGCCGTTTGGGCCGGCGGTGATGGGCAAAACACCATTCATGCGGTTTGGGGCGCTTGAAGATTACGCCTTTAGCCCCTTATTATTATATTAAACAGTATTGTTTTTTGTTGTCGTTCTATCCACTGCTATAATACAATGTGGATATAAAAGTCTTTTCTAATGTATTTTGAACTTCTATTTCATGTCCTATCCAATATCGTATTCGTTAACTATCCAGTATACGGAACTCGTTCTATATTACAACAGACTATCCACAATCTCACCACCTTATCTATTAATATCCACTAGCCAACGTCCCATCTTGTCTAACGTTTATTTATTGTTCACATCTTCCAAGTCACTCTGGAGGCTAATCCTATCAAATGTTGTCGCCACTAATTTTGAATTACCAATGCTTTCTCTGTTAATTACTAGAAAATACTTATCATTATACGTTTATCTGCTCTATGTGTCAGAATGAAGGAACTTCGAGCCAATTCTACCAGATTCAGAATCCTCGCGAGTTCTAGATAGCCTAGGATCTAGGGTCTAGTTAATTGAATCATGGATCAGATCTTGCGTTTACCTTGTTCTGGCAGCGGAATAGGGTCAGGTAAACGAGATCTCTGGAGCGCCTCAGATGCTGCGCCTCTACGATAGTCCACACGCACACAAGCTGGAATCTGCCAGGATGCTAGTATCGGGGCTCAGATCTCCTGGGAACTCAGTTTCTAGAGGTTTCTGTGTTTTCTCTCTGAGAAAATACTCACTGGACGGCGCTCATCCTCGATTAGGTCGAATGCACAAAACGCGTTTATATATCGACCTTAAAGTGAACCGAAAGATCAGTCTCGGTTTCGCCTTTGTGTCGACCGACACACTTAGTGGTGTCGATCGACACACGTCATGTATCGACCGACTCACCCAATGGTGTCGATCGATACACCTCTTTGAAACTTATATTCGATGTATATCCAATACACATCGATCAGATCATATGCCAATGATCAATCCCATATGGACTATGTCCAACTTGCTTAGGTGTGTGACCCTGTAGGTTCACACGATACTGGAAATGAGTTACAACTCATTTGTCATAAGCGGTTTCTAGCAAAACATTATGATTACCCAGTATCACATGAATTGTCCGATCTCGACAATACAACTATCTCTAGAGTGAGTACAATGTGATTTCAGGACATAATCCCAACAATCTCCCACTTGTACTGGAATCACCTATTCCTACAATCCCTTCGTCTCTATATCTCGATATGGCATAAGGCAAGATACTGTGTCATCCTTATTATAGACAACGTCATGTTCATCGAATTCCTGATCTATACTGATAAAACAAACGACTGACAATCACCTCGTTTGAGCACGGCCATGCATTTTCTCAGTATCAAATCTTCGATGGGCCCTGAGATATTTATCTCCTGTTCTTGGAGGGACAAATTCCATCTTGTTTCATCCCTGTTTCTACACATACTTCATGATACGCATAAGCAATGCCGTTATAGCCGCCAGTTACGGAACGACGTTTGACAAGGTCAAAACGCACCAATTCATATGCTAGAAAGCATGATGAACTCAGGTCTAAGGACTATACTCTATAGTCGTAATGAGAACCTCCCATGACACTGATATAACTATCCTGTGGAGTTCTCATTTTGCGGGTCATGTCCGATCATATGTTCACCAACATATATCTATGTGACTGACTGTGATATTCATATCATTGACTCCATGAAACTTAGTCTACAGTTACCTCACAAGCTAGTCTCTCGCGGTTGTCAGTGTCCCACTTTGACAATCTCGACTAGGGACAATCATAATTTATGTCATCTTTTACTTATAGGGTTTCATGATCAAGTCCTCAACTTGATGACCTATAAGATGAACATAAAATACTTTGGGACCATTACCTAATTATCCAATAATTAAATAATACTGATGTCAGTTTGACTTACATGAACACTACCATAGTATGTCTATGTAAAGATTACAACATAACTAGAATTACACCCACTAGAATCAAGATCATCTCTTCAGATATTTTATACCTACAGCAACAAAATAAATCTGGTGCTTAGGTTGTGGGAGAGACTGCGGTGCTTTGTTTGAAACAATTCCAACAAACCACACCGCCATTCAGATAAAAGCACTATTCTTTGGTCCACTGCTTGGAGCCTTTCCAACATATAGCACCGCTATTCAGACAAAGAGACATAACCAGGTGGGAACCGGGAATCGTCTTTGTCCGTCTAACTACTTTCAACTGGTTCGTCATTTCCTTAGTTCACCACGAACCTATCCTTAGTGTTTCTCAAACACTTGGGATATTTCTGGTAACTGTTCAATGACTATTACCGGAACATTTTTGGTATTTTCTCATCATGCTTTATGCGTAAGCTGCATCTAGACGAGCGCAAATATGGCATTCATGATGGATTCTATTGCATCAGCATAGTAATCACACTCATTAATACTAGTTCAGACAGTGTTCAATAACACTTCTTCTTGCTTAGATTATTGCCTTAAGACCTTTGGTATGAAGCCATTCTTGGAATCATGCATATTGGAACTGTCCAATACCTTATCATCATAAGGATTTTGACACGATCCAATTAGCCTTTCTGATCCATTCCAATGGACCCTAATTCCAAGAACTTTCACGGCCTTCTCCAATGTCTATCGGTAAATTTGACTTCCGACCAAATCTTGATAAGACTTTGGCGTTGGAATGTCGTTTATGAGATTAAGTATGTTGTCTACATACAGTGTGAGAATTGCAATTACGCTCCCACTAGTCTTATTGTAAACGCATGGTTTCATTTCTTTCTGATCAAGTCAAAACTTTTGACCACATTATCAGAATGTTGATTCCAACTCCAAGATGTTTGCTTCAATTCAGAAATGGATCGGTGAAGCTAACATGCATACCCAGCCAATTTTCGGAGTTGGGGCTCACCATCGCTTCTTTGAATTTCGCATGCTCGTCACTTTTCAATGATCAATCAGATCATGACAATCGGCTACGAGAAATCACTCTCGAGTTAGTGACGGATCCTTTCGGATCTGCGAATTTTAGGCTCCACAGGTGTAGATCCTACAGCACTTTGTAGATCTCACCGCTGCTCTCCCTCAACAGGCTGAGCAGCCTCCTGTGTTAATCGAATTTCTTCGATGTATACTTTTACTCCCACTGTTCCTTTTGGAAAGTACGATCTTTCTCAAAAGAAACAGTTCCGGACAACGAAAAGTACTAGCCTTGGTTTCCTTAGGACAACCAGCGAGGTAGAACTTATCAGATTTTGGTTCAAGTTTGTTTGTTGACTACTGTCTTACACAAACCTTGCAATCCCAATTGATCAGAAAAACAAATTTGGAAATCACCCAGTCCACATCCAATGTGGTGTTTTTCACCGATTCTGATAGAAACTTATTTAGCGTAAACATAGACATTTTAGAACGTATTCTTAAATGATTATGGAAGATTCCTGTGACTCATCATTAATCGGAGCATATCTAATAAGATCCGATTCATTCTGTTAGATGATCACCCAATTCTTGACTTAAGTATTTTCCTCCGCGATTCAATCGAGGATCTTAATACTTCTGTCAAATTGGTTCTACACTTCATCTTGGAACTCCTCAAGGGATTCCTTCTCGTGTCTCATCAAATGAACACAGCCATACTTATTGATGCCATCAATAAGGTAATGAAGTACAGAAGATTTCCTTTGGCACTAATGCTCATCGGGCCGCATACATCGGTATGTGTAAGGCCCAATAAGCCTCTGGCCCGTTTCTTTTAGCTCTGCTAAAAGGGCCTTAGTCATTTGGTCCAGTGAACAGAATTCATATCTCAAATGATTAATAATCAAATGAGTCCAAACTATGGAAATTTTGAATCCGCTTCACTCTACGTGGTTAAATGACTATGCCAAGGAAAAGTCGAGTTCGAGTCATCAGACTCAAACCTTTAGTATTAGTGTTATAATCTAACTTTTGTTGGTTTAAGATATAAAACCCATTCTAAACGGGGTACTACCATATTATATTTCATTAAGATCTAAAGAACAAAACTTGTATTTTATCAAAATAAAAAACATCCAAATTCTTTACAAGAAAATGAAAGACATTTCTGCACAAGGCAGATACATAGTAGCAATTACTTAATTTCTAAAACCAAGTATGAAAGGCTCCTACAAGTGGAGAATCTCTACGGCTCATGCAGAAACCATTGCTTCATACCAGACACGCAGTTCCACTTGTCCTTTCTTCAACGTTCTACTGTCGCTTAGGTCCTGCATATTTCAAAAATATCAGTACCACAACTAGTATCCAATACTTACGTAGAACTTGAATTAATAACACAATACCTGAAGAAGAAGTACCATACATCTCCTTCATCTCTTGTGAATCTTCCAAGAATTTAATGCAATCTCTCTTCCAATGCCCTGACTCATCGCAGTAGAAGCATTTTCTAACACCAGATGGGCCTGACTTGGGCTTATAAGATGACACGGGCTTATCCTGATTCCAAATCTGGACGGCCCTGCCTCTACCCTTGCCAACACAAGATTTTTCAAATCTTTTACCCTTTATGATGTCTTGCTCTGCTGTTTTGAGCATGCCATGCATCTCAGTCAATGTCTTCGTCAAACCTTTCTTGATATAGTTCTTAATGAACTTATCATAGCTTGACGGCAGTGACTGCAGAATGATGTCAGTGGCCAACTCTAAGCTGACAGGACATTCCAGTTTCCTCAGGTTATCAATGTAACCCATCAGTTTAATGACATGAGGACTTACTGGAGCATCCTCTGGTAGCTTGCACCCAGTGAGAGACTTCACCATCTGGAATCTCTCAACTCGTGCCAGATCCTGAAACTTCAGTTTCAGGCTGGTGATCATCTCTATTGGCGACTCCATGTTATCGTATTGACTCTTCAAGTCCGAGTTCATGGTAGCCAACATCAGATCACGCACATCTACCACATCAATATAATGCTTATTCCAAGCATTATATGCTGCATGCGAGCTATTGGTCTCAAGCCTTTCTGGAAGAGCCTTTTCAAGGACATAGTCCTTGCTCTCCTGCTTGAGAATGAATCTCAGATTCCGATACCAATCCAGGAAGTTGGATCCATTTAACCTGTCCTTCTCAAGGACGGATCGCAACGAGAAAGTAGTCATAGACATAAGCTGAAATCCAAGAAAAATAAAGATTTAGTTATGTATATGATGAGAAATCTTATCTAATAAGAGAACTCGCATTATATTCAAACAATGTTTCCTCTATGAATATAATGATCCAAGATCCATACTTCACTAAAATCTGAGTGGGCGACTCGCCATTACCCAAACTCTAGTTATCTAGGTAAGCAAATCATTGCTAATTGTACCCAGTACAACTCTTGGTTGTGGATGAGACAAACTATGTCTAATCCACTCTGATGTCTCTGGGCCCAGAACTTCTGATAGCCCAGTCAAGTAAACCAATCTCTTCTGTCTTGTGATCATTGACAGTCGCACTACGAGTCTATCAATGATCATCTGCCTTGATCAGATCACTGTGGATACCAAGGACTCCAAGACTATCCAACAATGAACCGAGTCTTGACAGTAGACGAGATTGGGCAAGACATCAGGGTTACTTGATATTTAGTTGAGGAAACTAAACTCTAAAAGGTTAGCATATCAATCTCTTAGGTCATGTAATTGTTGATGTTTAGCACTGCAAATCCATCAACATAACTACCTGCCTTACTCACGAAATTGTGGACACCAAGCTCTTGGCTAGACCATCACACAATGAAATGAGTCTTGACAGTTGACCATATTGAAGCTAAGCTTTGATCAAGGTTTAGGTCAAGTTTGGTT
Source organism: Orychophragmus violaceus (assembly GCA_030180135.1). Lineage (NCBI taxonomy): Eukaryota > Viridiplantae > Streptophyta > Magnoliopsida > Brassicales > Brassicaceae > Orychophragmus > Orychophragmus violaceus. The sequence continues at coordinate 23,796,337 of CM058230.1, read as the reverse complement.
TCTGCAAATTCAAGGTTCAATAACCAGAATTTCGAGCATTGTATCGATCGACACAGACTATGTCTGTCGATCGACACCACCAAACAAAAACCAGACTTCAATAACTGGTTAATCCAATTAACCCAGTTCATTGAACCGGTCATGTCGATCGACACAACCCGTGTGTGACGGTCGACATAGACCTTAACCGAAGATTGTATTGATAACCGGTCCAATCCAATTGAACCGACTTATCTGATCAAACTGATCTTAACCAATCGGTTTATACTATTGGGATAATCAGTTCAATCCAATTGAATCCAATTGAACCAATTCATCCAATTTAAACCGATCTATTCGGACTTAACCAAGCATGATAACCGGTCCAATCCAATTGAACCAATTAACCATTCGCTAGGTATGTGTCGACCGACACTAACCTGTGTCGATCGACACTGTACCGAATATGTTCTGTGTCGACCGACACTCAACCTGCGTCGATCGACACAGTAGGCTTTCGGTTTTTTTCGCGAAAAACCCTAGCCGCCAAATCTGTCGATTTTGCTGTTCTGTGTCGACCGACACACCTAGTGTGTCGATCGACACTGTGCGAAAACACAGACTCGATCTTGATCGAAATCGATCTGACCTGTTCTAACCAAACAACCTAGTTTGCCAATCTAAATCATCAAATTCAATAAACAGGTCTGATTCAATGATAAAACCCTAAGGCTCTGATACCACTGAAGGAACTTCGAGCCAATTCTACCAGATTCAGAATCCTCGCGAGTTCTAGATAGCCTAGGATCTAGGGTCTAGTTAATTGAATCATGGATCAGATCTTGCGTTTACCTTGTTCTGGCAGCGGAATAGGGTCAGGTAAACGAGATCTCTGGAGCGCCTCAGATGCTGCGCCTCTACTGATAGTCCACACGCACACAAGCTGGAATCTGCCGGGATGCTAGTATCGGGGCTCAGATCTCCTGGGAACTCAGTTTCTAGAGGTTTCTGTGTTTTCTCTCTGAGAAAATACTCACTGGACGGCGCTCATCCTCGATTAGGTCGAATGCACAAAACGCGTTTATATATCGACCTTAAAGTGAACCGAAACATCAGTCTCGGTTTCGCCTTTGTGTCGACCGACACACTTAGTGGTGTCGATCGACACACGTCCTGTATCGACCGACGCACCCAATGGCATCGATCGATACACCTCTTTGAAACTTATATTCGATGTATATCCAATACACTTCGATCAGATCATATGCCAATGATCAATCCCATATGGACTATGTCCAACTTGCTTAGGTGTGTGACCCTGTAGGTTCACACGATACTGGAAATGAGTTACAACTCATTTGTCATAAGCGGTTTCTAGCAAAACATTATGATTACCCAGTATCACATGAATTGTCCGATCTCGACAATACAACTATCTCTAGAGTGAGTACAATGTGATTTCAGGACATAATCCCAACACAGAATGCATGCTTAAACACCTTTTTTAGGCACTTCACACCTTTTTTAGGCACTTCACTAGTCAAATCGCAATTTATGTACTATTCCAAATTGTCTTTATCGTACCTTTTTGCCTACTACTAATAATTACTAACCAAATCGTGGATGGTACACATTTGAGTGGTAGATATGGTAGAGTTCTTCTAACTGCAAGTGGACAAGATGCTAATTTCCAAGTCTTTCCACTGGCTTTCTGTGTAGTGGACAAAGAGAATGTGGAGTCCTAGACATATTTCTTTTACAAGCTTGAAAAGATTATTGCTGACAGCCCCAAATTGACATTTATATCGGATAGATGTCAGTCAATATACAGAGCAAAGGGTAGATGACACGTCTGTCTCAACTGGTCCTGATTCTGTTCAACCATTACCCTGTAGGTCGATAGGCACTGCAGCCTCAACTATGTGTTGGTGTGGGGAACGCATTGAAGTAGGATATGGTAGGACTCGCGCTAACATTCACCGTAGGTGGCTCAAGTGTCCCCAAGCTAGCCGGGTTAGATCAAAATAAGATTCCTTGTTTGTTTAATTTTTTTTTTTGGTTTCCAACCTTCGTTTTCAAAAGTACCTCCTTCTTTAACAAAAATTCCCAAGTGAAGGTCACGTACGCGAGTGGGTTAACGACGCGATTAAGAAAGAAGTTGACAAGGTTTCCAAGAATGTCAAGGAAATGGAACAAAACCTATAGGTTTTACAAAAGTGGTTGAATTCTGTCAGAGACGAACTAGCTATCAAAATGGCTAGAAATATATCCGTTGAGGTTGCAAGGAACAACAACGCTTTTTGTTCCCAGAGGCATGTGCATGAAAAGATGAACAAGCTGCACATTATCTGGTTTGCAGCCGTGTCTTTTTGTGCAGCCGTTTGGTCGTTTGGCCAGCTAAAGGCACACATATATCCTTGAGTAGGGTAGTTTCTAGTATTTTAATTCAGGATTAGACATGGTCCATTGATACTCCGATCCAATTAATATGGATACTCAACTATTATTGAACGTTGTCTGTATAATTCCATGGATACTCAATTACCCATTTTACCAACTATAACTCAGTCTTTTCTATCCATCCTTTAATTTAATTTCTCGATTTTTATTTTTCAATCTACTCTAATCGTTACCTTCTTGGTAGTTATGTGTGATCCTACATTGTTAGCCTTTTTCCAAATGGTGGAATCAATTTTATAATAAAAAATTAATCTTAAATAAATATATAAATATATTATGTCCCCCCTCCTAACCCTCTGTCCACCTTTCCACTGCGCATTACCCAAGATGAATTCAGTCAATCCCCACCCCCCCCCATCGTTCCCTCTCTCAATCTAATCGATTTGCCGGCTTCATTAAGGAGGTCAATTTTTGCCAAAAATGCAAGCGAGAACATACATGAGAACTTCAAAATCAGAGCTATCTGCAAGACACTTCGTGACGATGCTGATCACATGGATACCTTGTTCCAGGTCGACCTCATCAAGACTCACCACGATTATCAAGGGATACTCCATCTGGAACGTGCATGCCTAGATGCCCATAATCCAACTGCTATTTTCTTGAAAGCAATATCAGATTTTATGTACACAGATGGAAGAGTTGATGCCTTTGCCTGCCTCAAACACTGCGCCGTGCTCGGAATCAAACCGGCCTTATATTGCTACGAAGTAATACGCCGTTCCATCTGTCCTGACCTGTTTTCAAGTTCAACGATTCCTAATCTCTCTCGTTTTTCTATATGCGTGCTTATAAATCATGTCCAGGAATTTCAACGAATAACTTGGCCCATGAACATTTCCGCCGCTCTTACCACGATATCGGCCTCTGTCAACCTAGAAAGGATTTGATCGTGTCCTTGCTCTGTCTATCGCTATTGGCTTGACTTCCTAAACGAAAACGTCAAAGGTCTCGGTATGTGCGAGCTCTGTTTTTGGTCTATTGAGACCTCAGTTTTCTTCCGTGTAATCCCATGGACTTTTTCAATTTGATTGAGCTCATTGACTGGGAAGAACATTTCCGACTACATGAAGAACATTGCGAAAACGAGGCTGTAGTTTGGGTCGCCATGGACGATGGGGTCGTTGCTCACGAGCAAGGCGCCGCCGTTTGGGCCGGCGGTGATGGGCAAAACACCATTCATGCGGTTTGGGGCGCTTGAAGATTACGCCTTTAGCCCCTTATTATTATATTAAACAGTATTGTTTTTTGTTGTCGTTCTATCCACTGCTATAATACAATGTGGATATAAAAGTCTTTTCTAATGTATTTTGAACTTCTACTTCATGTCCTATCCAATATCGTATTCGTTAACTATCCAGTATACGGAACTCGTTCTTTATTACAACAGACTATCCACAATCTCACCACCTTATCTATTAATATCCACTAGCCAACGTCCCATCTTGTCTAACGTTTATTTATTGTTCACGTCTTCCAAGTCACTCTGGAGGCTAATCCTATCAAATGTTGTCGCCACTAATTTTGAATTACCAATGCTTTCTCTGTTAATTACTAGAAAATACTTATCATTATACGTTTATCTGCTCTATGTGTCAGAATGCATGCTTAAACAACTTTTTAGGCACTTCACTAGTCAAATCGCAATTTATGTACTATTCCAAATTGTCTTTATCGTACCTTTTTGCCTACTACTAATAATTACTAACCATTTTTCCATACTCTCCACTTTCTAACGGTGGATTCAATACCAACTCCTATCCATTATCTGTTACATTCTCTCTCGAGTATTCAGTTTACTTAAAAAAACACTCCATCTAGACTTGTGCTCTTAAACTCAATTCATAACTATACATGCCTTCAATTCATACTCTTAACTACCAACGAACATGGTGGATACCGTTTATTACTTATACCCCAGTAACCTCTCCATCAATGCCCCTGTTTAACCACGAAAGTATCCATACTATCCATTAATAAACCTTGCATATTGACATACTCCACCAACGTCGTCTACTTTTTACACTGAAGCGATCACGTTTTTAGCTCTCTAATAATCATATTAAACAGTATTGTTGTTTTTTCTCCTTCTATCCACTGCTATCCACAACCGCATCACCTTATCTTTTAATATTCACCACCCAACGTCCTTTCTATTAATATCTTGTCTAACGTTTATTTATTGTTCATGTTTTCCAAGCTACCTCGGAGGCTTAGTCCTTTCAAATGTTGCCGCCACTAATTTCGAATTACTATTGTTTTTCCAGTTAATTACTAAAAACTACTGATCATTATACCTTTCTCTGCTCTATGTGTCAGAATGCATGCTTAAACTCCTTTCAGACACTTCACTTGTCAAATCGTAGTTTCTGTGACTATTGCAAACTGTGTTTATCCTACCATTTTACCTACTAATAATTACAAACATTATTCCCTACTCTCCACTTTCTAACGGTGGATTCAAAACTCAATCCTATTCACCATCTATTACCATCTTGAAATGTGCTCTTAAACTCAATTCATAACTATACAAGCCTTCAATTCACACTTTTAACTACAAACGAACATGATGGATACCGTTTATTACTTATTTCCTAGTAACCTCTCTATCACCACTTCAGTGTAACCCCGAAACTATCCTTACTATCCATTAATAACCCTTCCATTTTGACATACTCCACCAACGTCGTCTACTTTTTACTATCAGATCGGTCATTTTCCTTGTTCAATAAACTCTTTTCTAAATCCCCGGTTACCCAATCATCCAACAAATTTTAGGTTCGGTTATGTTTGTTAAATTATTAATTGAAATACATATATTTAAATCCCTCTCCCTCATTAAATGCCTACTCCTCTACTCTATATGGAGTACCCTTTATACGTCAATCAAGATTCATGATACTTCAGTAGTCAAATCACTTTTATCCTTATCAACACGATACCAGTTGCTTGTCCATATTTCTTGTTAGACCACCACTAATCAATCTATATTATTTACTTTTCCTACGTTATCTTAATATAAATGACGGATTATATTGGACTTCTTTTGACGTATCCAATTAACGTAAAATGGACGGAAACACCATCTCATCCACTTTAACTTAAACGTTTCACTAACTTAAACATTTCATACCTAGAACACAAATCAATTTCCACTACCTCTAAAACATTTTTCACTATATAATATGCCCTACCTATATTCAAATGCTGGATACATTGAACGTATCCATTAAATGTACTTCACTGCTCTGTTTGTCATTCAAGTTCTAACCACACTTGTACTACATCTTTTATCCAACTAATTCCAACCTTTTTAACATTTTCACCGTACTGATTATATCATTGTGGGTGTGATTCCTCCATTAACTAGAAATGGGATTTTAAACACGCAATGTCATTGGTAGATTTATATTTAAAGTCATGGATACACACCAGTAACATCAAAATATATTACATGGATACTATCTACGACATCTTCCTAATTGCAATGGATAGGAAATAGAAGTAACAGTCCTCGCACCTATCTCTCCTATTCTCACCCATTATCGTGTGTACCTACCAACAGTCCTCTAAATCGCTGCATCTCCAAGAATCATGCCAACTGTCAACTTGTTTTGGCCTGACCGCACGGACCTGGTACCCAAGCATCTCCCCGATAGTAATTGTCTCATTATACGATCATCTAGATCTGAAAACCTTATACCCGGCCTTGCATTCTCTCCTTGTGCACCAGTTAAGCATAATATACATGAGCTCCGCATGCGGATACACACCTCTCACTTCACGTAATATAGCGATAGTTGTATCAGGATCGCCCAAATTGAATACAATTCGCAGGCTTTTGGTGTACATTGCATACGGATTTTTGTTCTCCAAGCACTTTCTGTAGAACTTGTAATACCACGAATATTGTTCGTCTAAAAACCAAGTGAAGTCATGCCGCCTGTCCAGCCAAACTCTCGAGTACACCTCTGGTGAACATACGGCAGTGACGCCCTCAAGCCCCGCCTTAAGTAGGTTTGCACACGCATCCACCCCATCTTCGGCGACCCTAGCTGCTATCTCTGCCAGTAGCAAATTTGGTAACCACATTATTGATACCCAATTATGGATCAGTTGTTTTTCTTACTTCGGCTCTAATTTATGTTCCCCACCCCCCCCCTCAAATTTGTTTTGGATTTTTTTGGTTAGGTGCGTGACGCCCAAACAGAAACATAGGACGTCACTTTAAACTTTACACTGTTTCCATTCAGATGACGTTCTTTTCTCTTTAGTCAGACCCTATCTAGGACGCTTTGACTGGTTTTAGTAATAGGCTGGCAACAACTTATTACCTCTGCCTTCATAGATGATAATTCGCTTAATAACTTTCAGCTTTTACACACACCATGTGGATTCCTCATCTTATGTTTTTACTATCCGTATAGTTGACACCTAAACTCCTATCTTTTATTATCTATCCATTACTATATTTATCTATCTAAGGGAATAAAAAAATGCCATTTTCCTCTACGTTTAATATCTCTTTTATAAGTACTCTAGCCGCATAACGACTCAACCAGCTCTCTTTCTCATTCTGTTTTTTCCCCTCCCCCACAAAATGAGTGATGCAGGTGACAAAATTTGCTACAGATGGGGACATCATGTCTCTGGTATAAGGCCCCTTGTTCAAGCCACCTATGCATTAGGTATTCCTAAGACCTGCCATTGCATGTCTTCCTTGTTCATAACCGCCTCGACATCAGGTCTCAGTAAAGGAGGGCGCTTCTATTCTTGCCATTACCATATTTCTGATGTACATTTCTTAATTTAATCCTATCGTACCCATGAATTCCTATCTCTTTATTTTAACCAATTTTAAACGTGTAGGGTCCGGGTCATGGATGTAGATTTAAGAAGTGGTGGGATGACACGATTACTGAGGAAATTGAGAAGCTCAAGCTTGAGGTTCGACTTAATGAAGAAACCAACAAGTCCCAAATTTCAGGATTAATTGCTAGGGTCGACTTTCTGCTTTCGAAGATCAAAGACCCTGAAAAAATTAACAGATATGCGCCACTTACTGTATTAAGCTTGTTAAGTTAACAAAACAGTCAACTATGCAGATATCTATCCATCTGGATACAAGTATATCCTCTATTTGTTTCCTCCTCCGTATCCATCTACAAATATAACATATAGGATTATTACCTTATACACTGAACTTATCAATTGCTTAAACACTATTGTGACTGCATAACTAATTTTTTCCTACGCTCAACTGTTTTAACAAATTTTCTAAATCAATATAGACAAACTCCTCTTTCACTGCTTGCATCCTATTTTTCTATCCATCAGTCGCTATATCTGACAGTCATCTATTCAATACGAGTGCGGGTTTCACTATAATACCTATACTTTATATAACCCATATAATATAATTAATTTAACCTGCTAACGAACACCTGTTATTCTTCGAAATAATTAATACTCAAATGGATCTTGCGACTCAGGAATCTTCCAATTATCAAACTTTACTTATACCTCAGACGCTTATGGATACTTATTACAGAGTCCAAACAAGTAGTACCATATACGGATACGTGTTTATGTTTAGGAATGCAACAATTATTTTTCTGCTTTTAATTTCAGACATGAAACCGAAACGTTTCGCATCTATAAATAATATATGTCTACGCATTCCATCTGTTCACACACAAAATAAAGATCAACAAGCAATGAGTAGCCTTAACCTTCTAGACCTTCCGTCGGACGTACGAAGAATAATCCTTGCGAAGAATGCGAGTGATCATGTTCGAGAACATTTTAAAGTACGAGCTGTTTGCAGGACCCTTTGCGCAGATGCCGATCACGTGGATACACACTCTCAAATAAACCTTATCCAGGAGGGGCCTTCAGAAGGATACCACAGAGGCATTATCCTTCTGTACAATGCCTGCTTGGATGCCAACAACGTATCCGCTCGGTTTCTTAAGGCCATCTCTGACTTTATGTATACATACGATGGACTAGAAGCTTTTCACGAGATCAAAGATTGTGTCATCGCTGGATGCAAACCAGCAGTTTATTGGTACGAAGTAATCCGACGATTCATTTTTCCACACTTTGAACGCTACCCATGGCTTATCGGGATCGTTGTGGATCTCGCGCATATAAGGGATACGCTTGATGCTATCGTAAATTTAAGGTCATGCCTTTGTTCCGTTTATAGATATTGGCTTAGCATCACCCACGAGAATGTCAAAGGCATCAACATGTGCAATTCTTGTTTTTGGAATATCGAGTCAAGTGTCTTCTTCAAGATTATAGCCCAGACTTTTCTCGAATGGCTTAAGGTAGAAGACATTCCACCCAACGGCGGTTGGGGTGAAGATATAGAACAAAATAACGGCGATTGGGGTCAGGTTGGCTACGCAGGTGGTTGGGATCAGGTCACAGTTCATAACGGTTGGGCTCACGTTGCAGTCCATAATGTTGGGGGTTGAGGCAACAGCGCAGGTAAAACGCTGTTGTTTATGTCGTTTGCGCCGCGTAAATATTTTTCTTCAATATTTTTTGCCTAAGTTTGTTTAATTTTATTGGGACTCCATTTTCTCTTTGTTTTATTATCCATCAAAAACATCTCGTGGTATCCATCAAATATTATTTAAACCTATCAACTATTTAATCTATTTAATCGATTCCTTTTGTCCTACATAATTTAACATTAATAAATACCCATAATAAATAGCTGAAATTTATTAAAACTTGGACTTCCCACTCCCACTTCTCGATACCCGGACTCCTCGAAAACCCTACTCCTGAACGTCGTCTAATCATCCTTTCAAATTTCAAGGCGTCATTATGCACAATAACAGATTTATATTAACCTATATATCCAATAAAAAAACAATGGATACTTAAATATTGGGCATAGTTGTCTTAGAGTTGAATTCCTTTCACACGTGTCGTTGTTATACACCTATTAAAAGAGAACTCCATATTAGGGAATCTTCATGGATATACACTTATAACAATTCATCCCTAATATCCATATATTCTACGTTCCTGGTCCTACCAATCCTTAAAGTTTCCACTATAACCCAAATAGTATGTCATAAAATGGAAGTTATCTCATTGATACCAACAACATGTGTATCCACCTACTAATAGACCAATCAAAGTAGTATGTCATATAATGGAAGTTATCTCATGGATACCAAATAGTCATAGTTCGATAAGTCTAACCATCAAACACACAAATCATACAGAATTGTTAGAGGTACATTTGAAAATTCCAAGGACTACCCAGTGCTTATAAATGTCCATCGCATACTCCAGCCGAAACTGGTCCACGAACTCATCTGTCATGGTCTCCATTCCATCATATCTAGCTAGGGCACTCAACTCAAGAAACTTCATTGTAACAGCTCCGCAATCGCCCACTCGATCATTCGTGTACGCCTTCTCAAAGCGGGACCATGAAGATGGGGGTAAATTCTCCTTCAGCTCCTGTTTACTCGCCTTGCTTTGTTCCCTTGGCTTCATACCCTTTTTCTCAGGGTCCGGATTGAAGAAGGCTTCCACAATGTAGGGCAACATTTGTACAATTGGTCCAAGGTTTTCCTCAGCTTGGGCATCACGGTTCTGGATTGGCAGCGGGTCCAGTAGCTCAACAGTTTCAAATTCAATGTTAATAATAACTCCAACCCAATGATCTTCGTTCGAATTCATGGGAAGATAAATTGTTGACACATCTTCAAACCACTTCTCCTTAACACGGCCATGCGTCCAGTCGCCGTATACATACTTCCTGATTTGTCCGTCCCAATGGTACTCTCGCTTATCCTTGGACTTGGTGAAGCTTCTGTGTTGCCCTTGCAAATGTTTTGAAAACCAAGACGGGGGGAAGACCACCCTCTCCTTTGTGAAGTGCCTAGCATGTTTCATATATATGTAATCTCCAAGTACCTGCATATGCTGAAGTACCCATATACCATATTTGTTAACAACATATCCCAACATATACAACAAATTAACAACATACTTACCGTTGTGTTCAAACATTTCTTTGGCTCTACCATTTCAAGCAAGAATTTGTTATCTATGTCGACCTCTCCAGATAACAAGTTCTTAAGCTCGTATTGCCTACAAAATAAGCGAGACTTATACTACATGTCACATATTTTACCTTTCGTATAACCACAGCTATGTCTTACCTCTTAGGACAGAGTCGTAGCGTTTCCTGCCAGGCGTTCTTATGCTCAATATACATATATTCGCTTTCCTTTAACCCTGCAAATAAGCGAGCAAGCACAACCTCGTCATTTGATAGAGTAGGCTTACCACGCTTTCGTGGAGGAGAAGAATCACTTTGATCCACCGGTTCTTCATTGCTAACAACCAATTCTTTTATTGAGCCACGCTTCTTTTTACGTTCGTTGTTCCTCTTCTTACCTTTCTTATTTATTTCCTGCCAAACATATAAATAGGTCTCTGAGCTGTCAATCACCTATTTTAAAACATATTGTTAAAATACCTTCGATTCTTTCTTGTCTGTTCCATCCTCCTGTCCATCACTCTCTTTATCCTGGTTTAAGAAGGTATCCAATTTGCTTGTGTAAATGTGTATGTTAATGGTTTTTTAGTTCAAATGCAATATCGGCATCACTCTTGCCATTATTCATACAAAATATATAACTCTCTCATCACCACAATAATAGACATACAAATTAAATTTTATAATCATTTTACCGTGGATTGCTTTTCCTCAGTCACAGACAACTGTCCAGTTACCAATTCAGCATGTTCACACCTCCTATCCAGTTTGCTTTGCATGGATACAACATCCTCATTTCCTTCGGTTGGTCTCCCAACCCCCCTGCGAGTTTTGTTTTTCAGCAGCAAAAGCCATCACTACATCTTTTTGTCCTACCTCGTCGGAGTTAGTATCCATTTGTCTCCCGAACGATAAACCGCCAATATTTACCTCACACGGAATCTACGTCTTACCCTGCCCCAAATAGATTCAAAAATATTAGTACTTATCTACTTAAACCGTCTATATACCAATTATAACTAAGCCGTAAATAACCTGATGCTGAGGCTCCACCTCTCTTTCTTTATTAGTATACACTGGACTATCGGTGGATAGCACAGCCCCTTCCGTGCTTTGTTTATCAGGTGGCAAAACCGTCACCTCATCTATTTTCTCAGGATCATCAGAGGCAGTATCCATATGGCTTTGCATTGATACCCCTTCAATTTATGCTTCACATGAGATCTCGGTGTTACCCTGGCACAAATGGATACAAAAAATCTGTCTTGTCATCTTAAGATGATAATAGACTGTTTCCTAAAAAGCATCCAAATGTAACCATAAATAACCTGATTCGGAGTATCTACTTCACTGACTTTGGTAGTACCTACTTGATTCTCTGTGGATTCTTCATCGATTTTCCATCGCAAGGCCTGCCGCTTTTCCTCTGGCCATGATACCCCCAAGCAGAGAACAAACATTAATGATTCATACAGTCTATCCAACTAAAAAAACTACCATATGTATCTGGTGATCACCTGCTTTAGTGGATACAAAAAAACACTTTTCTCTCCCCTTTTCCAAGTGTTTCTAGGCTTTATGCTGCATTCTGAACATCCTTCGACTGCTCTTCATCCTCCCCTTTGGTAGTAAAACTCATAGCCTGCTTCTCCTTACCAACAATCGACTCATCACTTGTTTTACAAGTATCAGTTGGGTCAGCCAGCTGAGTACAAAAGTTTCCAATGTTAAATTCAGATCCCAGATTTTTTTGATCGAAAAAAGATTCATCAACACAATTGTTAACTTGAGAAATAATAGAATTCACATTATTCCAAACTGGGTCGCTGTTGCTGGCGGGAGTTTCTAAGGTTTGATCCCCAACTCCACTATTAAGATTCTCAGGCCCTCCAGTATTAGTTTTTTCCTTCTTCGTCGCTTTAGTTTGACCTAAGACTACTTTCTTGATTCTTGTTAAAGTTAGCTTTTGCATGGGGCTGTTCAGACGTTTATTACCACGCAATCTACAATCTTTGGTCGTCTTTATTGGCTGTAACAACTTCACATCCCTTTGCAAAGCTTTAATTGAATCCACCACCCAACGGTTGAGCTGGTCATTACCAACAGAGTCGGCCTCACTGCTGGTCCCATCTTCAATTGCTTGAAACGTCTTTCTCTTTTTCTTGTTCTCCCCAAAAGGCTTGGAGACGTGTTCAATAAGCGCATGAGAAGAATCACCACCAGGCCACTCTTCCTTCTTAAACTTGTGATGATTATCCACGAGTTCTTCAAGATAAACACCTTTCTTATCTATTATCTCGTCTATCCATTCCCCCCAACCCTCTCCTAATGGCCTCTCTTGGGGCTTTAGACAAGGAACCACTGTTACCTGTATATAGTAAAATAGCACATTAAGTTATAAAGAAATTCGTATCCAAATGGACGGTACTAATATACACATACCTCAGGTCCAAACTCGATGTCTAGTACAGTTTCACTTCTAATCTAGTTATTTTTCAAGATCCTCACGAAAGAACTATATGTTGGGATTGTGTCCTGAAATCACACTTTTACTCACTCCTGATGATAGTTGTGTGTCGAGATCAGACATTTGTATAATATTGGGCGGTTGCAATGTTGTGCTAGAAGCCTCTTGTAATCTGTAAGTTGTAGACTTACTGCCAGTATTATATGATCCTATAGGGTCACACACCTAAGCAAACTGGAAGCATAAATATGGGAATGATCATTATGGTAATGATCATATTGATGTGTATTGGATGCACATTGATATTTGAGTTTTAAAGAGGTGTGTCAATCGATACAGTGAGTGTGTCGATCGACACAGGTCGGGTTTCGAAACTGATGTTTCGGTTTCATGACTTAAACGAATTGAAATCAATCCAATGATCAGTTTAGTCATCCCAGGGCTATATAAAGGCTTATATGGTCGCCCGGGAACCCTAGAAGTTGTTATGTTTGTTTTGCAGAAAACCCGAGCCACCTAAACTCAGTGTTCCCAAGATCCGGCACTAGCATCCCGGCTTTCCAGCTTTGTGTGCATGTGTATCTGGTAGAGGCGAAGCATCTGAGTCACTGCTGATCTCGATTACCATTCATTCCGCTGCCATCTCTGAGGTAAACACGAGATCTATGATTCAATACCATAACCCTTAGATCCTAGGCTTTACAACAGTGGTATCAGAGCCTATAAGGTTTAATCCATTGAATCAAAGGCATGTAATTCGAATAATGGTGTATTTGATTAGATTTCTACCTGTTAAATCATGTTTTGAACAAACGAATTTCGGATTAAGTTTCTGTTTTAAAATGATGATCGGGTGTTTTCGCATAGTGTCGATCGACACTAAACTTGTGTCGGTCGATGCGCCGCAAAACACTTATAAAATTTTAGGGTTTCGATCGGATTTTTGTTACCCTACTGTGTCGATCAACACATTGGGTTGTGTCGGTCGACACAGGCTGTGCGAAAGGATAGATCGTTTCAATTGGATTGAACCGGTTATCTCGCATGGTTATGTCAGTTAAATCGGTTCAATTAGATTAACTGGTTCAATTAGATTAGACTGGTTATCTCAATTAGTTAAGAACCGATTTAATTGGTTGATTTCGGTTAAATTAGATTTACCGGTTATCGACCCGGTTCAATTGGATTGAACTGAAAAAACCAATTTGGTTTTGGTTAGGTCGTGTCGACCGATACAAGGATGTGTCGATCGACACACCACTCGTAGATTTGGTGGTTGGACCTCAAATTGCGAATACCAAACCAAATCTAATTCCTTGGTCCTAGATTAACTTAAACTTAATGAATCTAGATGTTTTAATTAACTTAAAAACTTCTTGGATGCATATTGGATATGCATCAAGATTAAATAGTTATTTTCCTCAACTAAATATCAAGTGATCTTGATGTCTTGCCCGATCTTGTCTACTGTCAAGACTCGTTTCGTTGTTGGATAGTCTTGGAGTCCTTGGTATCCACAACTACATGAGTAAGGCAGGTGATCATTGATAGACTTGCAGTGCAACTGTCAATGATCACGAGACTGAAGAGATTGGTTTACTTGACTGGGCTATCAGAAGTTCTGGGCCCAGAGACATCAGAGTGGATAAGACATGGATTGTCTTATCTGCGACCAAGAGTTGTACTGGGTACAATTAGCAATGATTTGCTTACCTAGATAACTAAGTTTTGGGTGATGGCGAGTCGCCCACTCAAATTTTGGTGAAGTAAGGATCTTGGTTTATTGTATTCATCTGAGGAAATATAGTTTGAATACAATGCGAGTTTTCTTATTAGATAAGAATTCTCATTTCCTTGAACATCATAACTAAAACCTCTACCTCTTTTAATTACAGCTATGTCTGTCCCAACTCACATCAACACTTTCTCGCTAAGATCCGTCCTTGAGAAGGACAAGCTTAATGGATCAAATTTCTTGGAATGGTATCGGAACCTGAGAATAGTTCTCAGGCAGGAGAACAAGGAATATGTCCTTACAAGAGTTCTCCCCGAGAGGCCACGTTCCAATGCCACGCAGGCAGACAAGAATGCTTGGGATAAGCATTCTGCTGATGTCAAAGACGTTAATTGTCTAATGCTGGTGACTATGAACTCTGAGCTGCAGAAGCAATATGAGAACGTGATGTCACCGATTGAGATGATTAACAGCCTGAAAGCCTTGTTTCAGGAGCAAGCTCGCACAGAGAGATACCAGACGGTTAAATATCTCATGGATTGCAAGCTAGCTAAGGACAGTCTAGTGAGTCCTTATGTCCTTAAAATGATGGGTTACATTGATAATCTGGGGAAACTGGATTGTGCCATTAGCCAGGAGCTGGCCACTGACATGATTCTGCAGTCTTTGCCGTCGTGTTTTGATCAGTTCATCATGAACTACAACATGCAAAACATGACTAAGACATTGACTGAGTTGCACGGCATGCTAAAGACAGCAGAGCCGAATCTCAAGAAGGCAACTCCTAATGTACTGATGGTACAAGGGGGTAAAAGGTTTAAGAAACCTAGTAAGGATAAAGGAAAGGCTAAAGCTGTCCAGACTAAGAGTCAAGACATGCCAAGCCCAAGCCCAAATCCGGGCCTTCTCCTGAGGACAAATGCAACTACTGCAAGCAGCTAGGGCATTGGAAGAGAAGCTGCAAGAAGTTCATGGAAGATTACAAGAAGCTGAAGATGACGTATGATGCGTCTGATTCAGGTATTTATGTTATCGAACTTAATGTTATGACTCCTAGTTCTACTTCGTGGGTATTGGATACCGGCTGCGGTGCTCATATTTGTACTAATATGCAGGCACTAAGAAACAGTAGAACGCTGAAGAAAGGACAAGTGGAGCTACGGGTCGGGAATGGAGTTAAGGTTGCTGCACTGGCCGTAGGCACTTATGATTTGTCTTTACCTTCTGGCATGGTTTTAGAATTGAATAATTGCTACTTTGTACCTGCGATTAGCAGAAACATAATTTCAGTTTCCGTTTTGGATTTGGAAGGTATTGATTTTGCTGTTAAGAATAAAGTTTGTTCTTTTAATCGTGATGGTACGTTTTATGGTAGCGCCCCATTAGATAATGGGTTATATGTCTTAAACCAAGAAATGCCTGTCTTTAACATAAATACAAAGCGTTTTAAGTCAAATGACGAAAACCCGACTTTCTTATGGCATTGCCGTTTGGGCCACATCAATGAGAAACACATTCAGAGGATCCATCGTAATGGGCTTCTGGGCTCATTTGATTTCGAATCATGTGAAAAATGTGAATCTTGCTTGATGGGAAAAATGGCTAGGGCCCCTTTCAACAAACCGAATGAAAGGGCCAGTGATTTATTGGGCCTTATTCATATTGATGTATGTGGGCCAATGAGCACTGTTGCCAGAGGAAATTACAAGTACTTCATTACCTTTACTGATGACTTCAGTAGGTATGGCTATGTTAATTTGATGAGACATAAGTCAGAATCCTTCGATAGATTCAAGGAGTTCAAGAATGAAGTACAGAACCAACTTGGCAAAAGTATTAAAGTTCTGCGGTCGGATCGCGGAGGAGAATACTTGAGTCAAGAGTTCAGTGACTATCTGAGCGAGCGTGGAATTGTTTCACAACTCACTCCTCCTGGAACACCCCAATGGAATGGAGTGTCAGAGAGGAGGAATCGGACCTTATTACATATGGTTCGGTCTATGATGAGTCATTCAGATCTTCCGTTATCCTTTTGGGGATACGCTAGAAACGTCTGGGTTTACACTAAATAGGGTGCCATCTAAATCAGTTGAAAAGACACCACATGAATGGTGGATTGGGAATATTCCAAGTCTGTCTTTCCTGAAGATTTGGGGTTGTGAGGCTTATGTCAAACGTTTAATCTCTGACAAGCTCGCACCCAAATTAGGTAAATTCTACTTCGTTGGTTATCCTAGGGAAACCAAGGCATACTACTTTTACAACTGATCTGAGAACAAAGCCTTTGTTGCTCGGGACTGTTCTTTTCTTGAGAGGGAATATCTTTCTAAGAAAAGCAGTGGGAGTAAAGTACATCTCGAAGAAATTCAAGATGCACAGGAGACTTCTCAACCTGCTGAGGAAGAGCAACAGTTGAATCCACAAAGTTCTGTGGAGCCCACACCTGTGGAGCCTGAAGTTCGCAGATCCAGAAGGATCCGTCACGAACCCGAGAGATATTATGGATTTCTCGTGACCAATTGCAATGATCTGATGATCATTGAAAGTGACGAACCGGCGACCTTCGCGGAAGCAATGATGGGCCCGGACTCCGAAAAGTGGCTTGGAGCCTCTAAATCCGAAATGGGATCCATGTCAGAAAACCAAGTATGGTCCTTGGTCGATTTACCTAATGGTGCAAAAGCCATTGAGTGTAAATGGATCTTCAAGAAGAAGATTGACGTGGATGGTAATGTTCAAATTTATAAAGCTAGATTGGTGGCTAAAGGTTTCAAACAGATTCATGGTATTGACTATGATGAAACCTATTCCCCAGTCGCTATGCTTAAATCCATTCGGATTCTTCTAGCAACTGCTGCTTATTATGATTATGAGATTTGGCAGATGGATGTCAAAACTGCCTTCCTGAATGGAATTCTGGAAGAGGATGTGTATATGACACAGCCTGAGGGTTTTGCATATCCTAAGAATGCTGGGAAGGTATGCAAACTTCATAAATCCATTTATGGATTGAAGAAAGCATCACGGAGTTGGAATCTTCGTTTTGATGAAGCAGTAAAACAATTTGGTTTCATCAAGAACGAAGAAGAACCATGTGTATACAAGAAGACTAGTGGGAGCGGAATTGCGTTTCTCGTGCTGTATGTCGATGACATACTTCTTCTCGGTAATGACGTTTTGTTGCTTCAGTCTATTAAGACTTGGCTCGGAAGTTGTTTTTCCATGAAAGACATGGGAAAAGCCGCGTACATCCTTGGAATCAGAATCTACAGAGATAGAGTAAATAGGCTGATTGGATTGTGCCAGGACGCTTATATTGATAAGGTGTTGCACAGATTCAAGATGCATGATTCCAAGAAGGGCTTCATACCGATGTCTCATGGCATTAGTCTCAGTAAGAAGCAGTGTCCGGCGACACATGCTGAGCGAGAACGCATGGATAGGATTCCTTATGCTTCTGCAATAGGATCTATCATGTATGCCATGCTCTGCACTCGTCCAGATGTAGCTTACGTGTTAAGCATGACGAGTAGATACCAATCTGATCCAGGTGAAGATCACTGGACAGCTGTCAAGAATATTCTCAAATATTTGAGACATACCAAGGATAAGTTCTTGGTATATGGAGGAAGTGAAGAGCTTGTAGTGAATGGATTCACTGATGCGAGTTTTCAGACAAACAGAGATGATTTCCGATCACAGTCTGGATATGTCTTCTGTCTAAATGGCGGTGCAGTGAGTTGGAAGAGCTCTAAGAAGAATATCGTAGCTGATTCCACGACGGAAGCTGAATATGTTGCTGCTTCAGAAGCGGCAAAGGAAGCTGTTTGGATCAAGAAGTTCATGACTGAACTTGGTGTGGTTCCTAGTATCTTGGAGCCATTGGCTTTGTTTTGTGACAACAATGGAGCCATTGCTCAGGCGAAAGAACTCAGGTCACACCAGAAGTCCAAACACATAGAGAGGAGATATCACCTGATTCGTGATATCTTCAATAGAGGAGAAGTGAAGATCAACCGAGTTCCGACGGACGAGAATGTCGCTGATCCTCTGACTAAGCCACTCCCAAGGCCTAAGCATGAGAGTCATAATTCTGATGTAGGCATTAGAGATCTTAAGATGTAATCTTGATTCTAGTGGGAGTTCTCGTTGTTTTAGTTATATTAAGATGTTCTTGTAAACATACTTTTGGATATGTTTAATGAAATTTGATTTCAGCATTATTTATTATGATCTAAATAATGGTCCCAAAATAAGTTTATGCCATATTATAGGTCATCAAGTTGAGGACTTGATCATGAAACCCTGTAAGTTATAGATGACATAAATTATGATGTGTCCCTAGTCGAGGTTGTCAAAGTGGGACACTGACAACCGCGAGAGACTAGCTTGTGAGGTGACTGTTGACTAAGTTTCATGGAGTCAGTGATATGAGTATCACAGTCAATCACATAGGTATATGTTGATGAACATTTGATCGGACATGACCCGCTAATGAGAAGTCTCCAAGATAATTATATCTGTGTCATGAGAGATTCTCATTACGACTATAGAGTATAGTCCTTAGACCTGAGTTCATCATGTTTTCTTGCATATGAATTGGTGCACTTTGACCTTTTCAAACGTCGACCCGTAACTGGCGGCTATAAAGGCATTGCTTAGGTGTATCATGAAGTGTGTATAGGAACAGGGAAGGAACAAGATGGGATTTGTCCCTCCTGAATAACGGGAGATAAATATCTCAGGGCCTATCGAAGATTTGATACTGAGAAAATGTGTGTCCGCACTCAAACGAACTGTAGTTCAGTTGTTTGTCTTATTCAGTATAGATCAGGAGTTTGATAAACACGATGTTGGCTTAATAAGGATGACACTAATCTTGCCTTATGCCAAATCGAGATATAGAGATAAAAGGATTATAGGAATTGATGATTCCAGTACAAGTGGGAGATTGTTGGGATTGTGTCCTGAAATCACACTTGTACTCACTCCTGATGATAGTTGTGTGTCGAGATCAGACATTTGTATAATATTGGGCGGTTGCAATGTTTTGCTAGAAGCCTCTGGCAATCTGTAAGTTGTAGACTTACTGCCAGTATTATATGATCCTATAGGGTCACACACCTAAGCAAACTGGAAGCATAAATATGGGAATGATCATTATGGTAATGATCATATTGATGTGTATTGGATGCACATTGATATTTGAGTTTTAAAGAGGTGTGTCGATCGATACAGTAAGTGTGTCGATCAACACAGGTCGGGTTTCAAAATTGATGTTTCGGTTTCATGACTTAACGAATTGGAATCAATCCAATGATCGGTTTAGTCATCCCAGGGCTATATAAAGGCTTATATGGTCGCCCGGGAACCCTAGAAGTTGTTCTATTTGTTTTGCAGAAAACCCGAGCCACCTAAACTCAGTGTTCCCAAGATCCGGCACTAGCATCCCGGCTTTCCAGCTTTGTGTGCGTGTGTATCTGGTAGAGGCGAAGCATCTGAGTCGCTGCTGATCTCGATTACCATTCATTCCGCTGCCATCTCTGAGGTAAACATGAGATCTATGATTCAATACCATAACCCTTAGATCCTAGGCTTTACAACACTATCCATGAAATTCATCTTTGATGCATGGTCTGGCATCCTCTCCAAGAATCCTGGGATATAACTGAAAACTAGGAGTTGAAATGCAAGCGGGAATCCATAAACGACCTTCGTTTGCTGCTGCATCTGTGTTCTGAATGTTTTAATAGGATTCTCACCAAATTTTCAAGTCCTCGCCCCAGGTTTCATTGAATTTATTGTTTTAAGAAAAGACTCTCTACCCCCATGGATAGCTCAGAAAGTAATCCACATCGCTAAGCATCTCAACAAATTTCGGTGTTGCCTTTGCAATCTGGTTGCTACTAATAAGCACTCCATCAACGATACATATCAGAGCAAGTTTCATCCTTTTATCACCATCGATGTATGGATCATCAAGCATTTCAAGTATGTATGTAGCCTTAATCCCTTGGTCCCCCTTCTTCCTACCCTGACTCATATTGCCAAATAAATTCTCCCACTCAGAACTGCATCTCGCCACGGCCAACTTCTCATCTACCTCTTCTTGTTTAGGGAACTCACAACAATTCAAGCTTGTTATCACTCCAAATTCTTCTAATGAGAACCGCAGAGGTTGCCCAGCAAAAGCTGAACTCAACTCGTATTTCTTCTTCGTTATTAGTTGTCTCGCCATTAGCCCATGAATCATTTTCCCCGAAATTAAACACTGTTTCACTGGAAACCTATCAAATCACCAAAACTAGAATCTCTGATTCTCTCCCACTCTTTTGTATCCTTTATTTTACTCCACACTTTGTTTAGTATCTCCGGTTTGGAGTATATATTCAGTCGACCATCTCGATAATGATCAGTTTTGTACAATCTACGCTGTAGGTTTAAGTCTACCATCGTCTGCAAAATAAACATCATTTTCAATGTTTTCGATTGGAAATCACACCAACATTATTTTAGTTAGCTGCAACCTTACCTTTTCAAGATTTTGCTTCTGCTTGTCGACACTCTAAGCGGAGAACAGAGAGAAGATCCGGAAAAGAGACGATCGGGAGAGAGGATGGGGGTTTATTTCTTTTTTATTTTCTGACCTAAGATTAATTAATTCTTATCCATTAAAAAAACTAAAATTTATAACCCAACCATTAAATTCCTAGTTAGCCTAATTCAGAATTGGTCAGTTTATTTAGTCTAGGGGCATTATAGACTTTTCCTTCCCTCTATCATCAACAAAAAATACAAAATTGCACAAAACTTTTAAAAGATACAAAAATGCAAAAAAAGAAAAAAAAATACACTGAAGTTTGAAGTCATATAATTTAAAGTCTCAGCATTTTGTGTACATATATATAGTCACTGTAGTTTGCCTTTTTAAAACTCTATAATGGTTGGTATCTACGTGAGGCTTCATTATTTTACTTTCTTGACATTTTAAATAATATTATGCTATTTAGTTTACAATATTATGTACTTAATTAATAACTAAACAAAGAAACGTATAGGATGATATACTTACTTACATGGTTTCCGTATATAGTTCTTTGTGTCTTCTTACGGGTGAATCTTGTATCTTTTAAAAAGAGTTTGCTAATTGGTATCTTTTTTTGTAGGATCCACCAGCAAAAAGACAATTTTATCCTCAGACTTTCTTTTTCTCATATTTTTCTTTTTCTTTTCCACCGAAAATCAACTCATTTCTTTTTCTTTTTTTTTCTTTTTTCTTTTCTTTTCCTTTCCATTCTCTTTCTTACTTTTGCATTTATTTTCACCCCTTGTTTTTTGAACAGTGGATAGAATCCGATATAAGATTTTTTTGGCCATTTAGATCAGCGGAATGGAGAGAGAATTTAACGATCTACCGGAATTCCAAAAAAAAAAAATTTGGACATAAAAAAAATTTGCGAATGGATAGTTATGAGTAGATATCTACAATATCTATCCACGTGGATACTACCACATACAAATATTGTCCATCATAAGTGTTTAGCATGTGATATAAGTCATTGTAGTGTCCACGAATAATCGAACCAAAATATTTTATGTCTACGGATCACAATAATGTGATCTCTTGACCATCCTATTGTCCATCATAAGCGTTTAGCACATATTGTGGACATCTTGTCCATCATCATTCATGTTAAACCATCTTGTTAAGTGTCTTGTCCACGAATAATCACAATCATATGAACTCTTAACCAACTTTTGTCCGTTAGATCCGTACTTTGTGTCCACGGATCATAAGCGTTTACCCATGGTAAGCATCTTGTTAAGCATTTTGTCCATAATATATTAAACCATCTTGTTAAGCATGAGATGTGATAAGGTTCCAAATTCTTGTTGAGCATCTTGTCCACGAATAATCATATGTTAAACATTTACTCATGGTAACATATTTTTGAATTCATCATTCATGTGATCGTCTAACATCATATGTTAAATCATCTTGTTAAGCATCTTGTCCATCATAAGTATCCACGTGGATGGATAAACTATCCATTCGTAATTTTTTTTTAAGTCCAAATTTTTTTTTTTTTGGATTTCCGATAGATCGATCGATTCTCTCTCCATTCCGATGATCTATAAGTCCGAAACCTCACTCAATTCATCCTATCCACAGTCAAAAAAATGTGGGGTAAAAATTAATGCATAAAGTAAGAAAGAGAGTGTAAGAGAAAAGAAAAGAATTAAAAAAAAAAATCTGATGGATAGAAGATGAATTGTGGATAGTTGTGTCTAATTAACTATCTATAACTAAAAGACAAAAAAACAAGATTAAATGGTCATTAATCACCACTAAAAGATAAAAAAAGATACAAAAATGCAATTGGATTTTGAAAGAGACAACTTTGCTATTATTTTTCAAAAAAAATACATGCAATTATTTCGTCTTCTTACTATGGTATTCTCTAACATGGCATTTCACCTGGGTTATAGCTTTGTCGACATCTTAGCCATTAGTCCATCAATGAGAAATTAGTCAATTGATGGCATCTTATATCGAATTAAAAAATTTGCATAGTGATCAATACATCTTTTTCGGCTGAAGAATACTTCTATTAAACAAACTGAGAATAAAAATTTACAATATTGTCGGGTAAACTGGAAAAAAGCCCGGGAGTTTACAGGGAAAACCGGAAAAGTGTAAGATGAAAAAATAAATTAGATTTTGTCATAGAAAGAAATTTACAATTTGCATAGTGATCAATACATGTTTTTGTCAATGTTCAATATTTTATCCTTTCAATGAAAAAAGAAATCGATTTTGTGATGTCATTATTTTATTAATTTTATTGTATCCTCTTGCATTAATTATTTTTAAAACACATACAACAATTAAAAGTAGTAATATTTGTTTTGTACATGTATTCGAAATTGAAATTATTGAAATTGAAATGATTTCCTTTGAGGGATTCTTCATTAAACGACGGCATAAATAGCCGGTATTGTTACAAGTGATCCCACTCTCGTAGGAGTGTATAATAACAGAAAATCTATACACAAAACTAATTCAAACTTGTCACCGAATATTAACAAAATCATATATCTATCACCCTCCCTCAGTTACAGTGTTGGGTTTTCTGACGGTTAAACTGGAACGAAATTCTTTGAACAATGACGTCGGGAGCTCCTTGGTAAAGATGTTTGCATACTGTAAAGATGAAGGAACATGGATCACTTTGACTTCTCCAATAGCCACCTTTTCTCGTACAAAGTGGATGTCCAGCTCGGTGTGTTTTTCCTTTGATGCTTGACAGGATTTGTTGATAGATACACCGAGCTAATGTTATCGAAGTACACTACTGATGTCTTCTTGATAAGACGAGACAACTCGATTAACAAATTTCGCATCCAGAAAAGTTCCGAAACAGAGTTGGAAACACCTTTATACTCTGCCTCCGCGCTCGATCTCGATACTGTTGGCTGTCTCTTAGAAGACCAAGATACCAAATTAGGACCCAAGAACACACAATACCCCGAGGTCGAACGTCTCGTGTCTGGATAGCCTGCCCAATCAGCATCTGAATAGGCAGTCAATGTATCGATCTCTCCTCGAGTTAGTTGCAAGCCGTGATGTAGCGTTCCTTGAATATATCGAATGATACGTTTCAAGGCCTGAAAATGATAGCCTCTGGGGTCGTGCATATACATGCATACCTGATGGACAGCATATGAAATGTCGGGTCTCGTATGCGTTAGATATTGCAATGCTCCAGCCAATGATCAGTACAACGTTGGATCGTCCAGGGGCTCGCCATCCGAGCATGAGAGCTTCGATTTCAGGTCGACGGGATTTATGAGAGGTTTACAGCCTTTCATGCCTGCTCGCTCTATTATCTCCTGCGCATACAAGCTTTGACTTAGGAACAGTTCTGCAATGTTATAATCAGCCTTGATTCCTAGGAAGTGATGTAATCTACCCAAGTCAGTCATAGGAAATTCCACTTTAAGCTTGTAGGAAATATAGAAAGAAGATATTATTCTGCACATAATTAGCCTAGCATTACTATTGATTTATTACGTTTCCTAAGCTGCTTGTACATATCTTTGTATAAAGCTCTGTATCATCTATCAATAATAACACAATTCATTCCTCTACCTAATATGGTATCAGAGCAGTAAAGGCTCAATATTTTTTCCCTCTCTGTCGCCATTCTCTTCTTCTACCTCTTTCTTCTTCCTTCTTACGTCTGTGATCTCCTTCTTTTCCTCTGTTTTTTTTTAATCAAACATCATGTCTGATGCTACTGCTGAACGCACATCAGTCTTCAATACTCAAGATCCAGAAAACACTTTGCTCTCGGTTAATATGTCCAGCGTAACAAAACTCACAACGCTCAATTACCTGATGTGGAGTAGACAGGTTCGTGCTCTGCTCGAAGGCCACGAACTGCAACACTTTATTGAGGATACGAACACGGCTCCGCCGTCTACACTGGTTCGTGATGGAGTTTCGTCACCAAATCCAGCATACGTTCCGTGGAAGAGACAGGATCGTCTCCTTTATAGTTCTATGATTGGGGCAATTTCCATGTCTGTACAAACTGTGGTTTCCAGTGCCAATACAACAAAAGAAGTCTGGGATATGTTGGCAACTACGTTTGGGAATGCTTCTCGTGGCCATATCCGGCAACTCAAGCTTCAAATCGACAAGTGTGTTAAAGGAACGAAGACGATTGCGGAATACTTGCGAGGAGTCAAAGCCACAGCGGATGATTTGGCCCTTCTTGGGAAACCAATGGATCCAGAAGATCTCACAGAAAAGATATTGGCTGGATTGAGTGAAGAATACAAGCCAGAGGTCGACGCGATTCATGGAAGAGACACACCGATCTCTTTTCATGAGCTCTACGAACGCCTGCTCAATCGTGAGGCTATCATCATGAGTAATGAATCCACCATTACTACGCCAATTGTTGCACACGCCACAGACTCTCGTCCTCGTCAACAATGGCGTAACAACAACAACAACACTAGCAACAATCATCAGCGCTCGCACAACAATTCTCAGCAACGTTTTTCTAGGCCATACTTAGGCCGATGTCAAGCATGTGGGATACAAGGTCACAGTGCTAAATACTGTCCGGAGTTTCGAATGGTCAAGGGTCCGTCGATGCCGAATCAGCGTCAACAAATGCAGAGGCAGTCTGATCAACGTTACAACAACAACAACAACTGGAGTGTAGCTCCGCAAATGCAGCAGTGGCAGCCAAGTGCAAATCCCGCCATGCTCTCGGACTCCTCAACATGGTTGATTGACTCGGGAGCCTTGTTGGAATTATGTCCAGTAATCTCAGTACTGTCTCTAGAAAGTAAGAGTATGTCAATGATCGGACATAAGTCATATAATACTGGGGGTCATGATGGCTTGCTAGAGTCCGCTCATGATCTATAAGTCTTGGACTTATTGCCTTTATTATATGATCCCATATGGGTCACACGCCTAAGCTAACAGGAAAATGTGTAGGAACGGTTTAGCAGAAGTACGGTAAAAGTGCTAGGCATTTACTGTACTTAGAGAGAATAAAACGGTTTAGCTACTGTGTGTCGATCGACACACAAGGTGTATCGGTCGACACAGTGCGCCAATACCGTCGAGTTAATTGGTGTTTGGGCCAAATGGCCCAAACGGAATCAGACAAGTTTTATAAGGTAAAACTCGAGTTTCTGATTGAAAATAAACCCTAACACACAGCCGAAAACTCTCTCTCTTTTGCGCCGAGCTCCTAGTGGTCTAGCAGCTGTTTCCTGTGATCGCGTGTGTGAACCTTTGGAGGATTCATCCCTCGGTGTTTCTCTGATCTCAGACATACCATCAATTCCGCTGCAAACAGGTATAAGGTGAGATCATCATTTGTTTCTATTCTGAGAAGAACCTAGATCGCATGTTTAGGTTGATATGAATCTAAGAATTGAATCAGGATCAACTAATCATTCCTTCAGTGGTATCAGAGCCAATGGTTCTGGTTTTTCTTGTTTAGATTCAATGTTTAGGATTGTTTTCTTGTTTAAAAGTGTTTTGAATCAACTACTGATAAGAGAAACCACTTAAGCAACAAGAATTAAAACCTAAACACATCTAAAATCGCAGAAACCAAGCTATATTGACTTGGTGGAATGCGATTTTCAAAAGTCAGTATCGGCCAGAATCGCATGGATCGATCGATACGATCGCATGGATCGGTCGATACAGTCTATCGGCTAACCCTGTTAACGCGTGAAAGCATCGATCGATGCAGGATCGATGCAGGTTCGATATTAGTGCATCGACCGATGCGGTTGGTGCACATCGATCGACACGGTTAGGGTTTTGGCTCGGTTCAGTGCATGCGTGAGAGCATCGATCGATACAGGATCGATGCACGGTCGATGCAGGATCGATGCTAAGAGCATCGACCGATGTGGTTGATGGATCGATCGACACGGTTGGTCCATCGATCGACACGGTTGGTCCATCGATCGACATGGTTGGTTTAAGGCTCGGTTTAATTTTTGATTAAAATTAATTCGTCCTGGTTTAATAAACAGATTTAATAATTTTATTAAGTCTGGTTAAACCGGGACAAGAAATCCAATGTCGAAAGAATTATTGGATTTAGTGCCTAAACCAGGATTTTCTAATTTGATTTGGTTGGACCAAATAAATTGAGAAAATCCGGTTTAGTAAATAACCGGTTGACAATTGTGGTCATCGTAGTAATTAAAATTTGGTTAGACCAATTTTAATGAACCAGACCGGTTATGTCATTTAATTGGACAATTGGGTCATGTCTTGGACATGGACCAGTTCTTGGGCCTCGGGCCAAGAAGTTAAAACAATTGGGCCAGTTATTTGAGTCTTTCTTCAGATTAATTTAAAATTTATTTTATAAAATTATAAAGTCGATTTTAAATTAAAGTTTCCGAAATTTTGAAATTAGAAAGTTTCTTAAATTAGAAGTTTCTGGATTTGCGGGTTTTGGATTTTAAAGAAATTTCTAAAGTTAGAAAGTTTCCGTTTTTAGAAAGTTTCCAATTTTAGAAAGTTTCCAAAAATAGTAGGTTTCCAAAAAATGGAAAGTTTCCCGAAATAGTAATCTTCTATTTTGGGAATGATTTTTAAATAAACCTACGAACCTCAAATAATATCAAGCGTTGGATGTCTTGTCCATTCTATGTCAGCTGTCGAAGCCCATTCAATTGTATTCATGGCCTTACAGTGTGAGGGTGTCTGCTTTTGCGTGGATAAGACGGTTTGTGATTCATAAATGTCATTGGGAGTCCCAGACATTAATGATTACATGACTGTATAGTCTGGTTTTCTTGACTAGGCCATCGGGAGTCCCGGGCCTTGAGACATCAGAGTGAATTGGGCCTCGGGCCCAGATTCACAACCAAGAGTTATATCACGGATATAATTAGCCGATATAGGGCTTACCGATATAAGCTAAGGTTTGGTGACGGCCAGTGGCCCACTTTAATCTTAGTTATATGTGGATCTTGGAATCATTATATTCTATTGAGGGTAACTTATGTTATTGAATATAATGCGTGATTAATCATATTAAATTTAATACGAGATTAATCATATTGAACATTTTAACTAATAGCCTTTTTATCTATATATTTCAGCTATGACTACTACAAGCACACAAAACTCATTCTCGATCCGGTCTGTTCTCGAAAAGGAGAAGCTGACTGGAACGAACTTCCTGACGTGGTCAAGGAACTTGAGGCTAGTCCTCAAGCAGGAGAAGAAGGATTATGTCCTTCGTGATCCTCCCCGAGAGGCCTCCTGCCAATGCCGCCAGGACTCTGCATAATGCTTGGGAAAAGCATTCGTCAGATGAAAATGATGCTTATTGCCTGATGTTGGTAACAATGACTCCTGAGCTGCAAAAACAGTTCGAGAGTGTATTGTCACCCATCGAGATAATGGCAAGCCTGAAATCGCTTTTTCAGGAGCATGCTAGGACTGAGAGGTTTCAAACAGTTAAGAACCTCTTGGACTGCAAGTTGGCTGCGAATGCGGCAGTGAGTCCTCATGTCTTGAAGATGATGGGTTATCTCGATCATCTTCAGAAACTCGACTGCCCAATCAGCCAGGAACTTGCCTGCGACATCATTCTGCAGTCATTACCTGCAAGCTATGATCAGTTCATTCTGAACTTTAACATGCATGGCTTGAGTAAGACATTGCCTGAGCTTCACGGAATGCTCAAGACTGCGGAGCCCAATTTGAGGAAAACCGCCAAGGACCCAAATGTGCTTATGGTGCAGAAGGGCAAGGGGTTTAAGAAATCCTCTGCTAAGGATAAGGGAAAGGCCAAGGCTGTCCAAGTCGCGGACAAGGACACGCCAAAGCCCAAGCCCAAGTCCAAGGCTGGGCCAACTGACATATGCAGGTTCTGTAAAGAACCAGGGCATTGGAGGAGAGAATGTAAGAAATTCCAGGAAGGTCTAAAGGAATTGAAGAAGAAGACTTTTGAGACTTCTTCAACAGGTATTTTTGTTATAGAAGTTAATACAACTACTTCTGATAATACCTCATGGGTTATGGATACTGGTTGTGGGGCTCATATTTGTACTAATATGCAGGCACTCAGCAACAGTAGAAGGCTGAAGCAAGGACAAGTGGAGCTACGAGTTGGGAATGGAGCGAAAGTTCCAGCACTAGCTGTAGGCACTTACTTGTTGTCTTTACCTTCGGGATTGATTTTAGAACTGAATAATTGTTATTTTGTACCTGCTATAAGCAGAAATATTATTTCAATTTCTTTGTTGGATTTGGAAGGTTATGATTTTTCAGTTAAGAATAAATTATGTTCCTTCAATCGCAACAATTTGTTCTATGGTTCTGCCCCTCTTATGAATGGGCTTTACATACTCGATCAATCCGCGCCAATTTATAACATTAATACCAAACGGTTCAAACCGAATGAGGAGAACCGAACGTTTCTATGGCATTGTCGTTTAGGGCACATCAGCGAGAAACGCATCAAGAGGCTCCATTCGAATGGACTTCTTGGCTCATTTGACTTTGAGTCATGTGAGAAATGCGAATCCTGCATGATGGGCAAAATGACACGGGCCCCCTTTAATAAACCTAACGAGAGGGCCAGTGACGTATTGGGCCTGATACACACTGATGTGTGTGGCCCAATGTCCACAAATGCAAGAGGAAACTATCAGTACTTCATTACCTTTACTGATGATTTCAGTAGGTATGGATATGTTTATTTGATGAAACATAAGTCTGAATCTTTTGAGAAGTTCAGAGAATTCCAAAATGAAGTACAGAACCAACTTGGCAAAAGCATTAAGGCTCTTCGGTCCGACCGAGGAGGAGAATACTTAAGCCAAGAATTCAGTGATCATCTGAGAGAGTGTGGGATCGTATCCCAACTCACTCCTCCCGGAACACCTCAATGGAATGGTGTGTCTGAGAGGAGAAATCGGACCTTATTGGATATGGTTCGATCTATGATGAGTCACACAGACCTTCCAATATCCCTTTGGGGATATGCTCTGCTAACAGCAGTGTTCACTCTAAACAGAGCGCCATCGAAAGCAGTAGCAAAGACACCATATGAATTATGGACTGGAGAAACTCCAGTGCTGTCTTATCTCAGAATTTGGGGTTGTGAAGCCTATGTCAAGAGATTGATATCAGACAAGCTTACACCAAAATCTGACAAATGCTACTTCATTGGTTATCCACGGGAAACCAAGGCTTATTACTTCTATCTACGTTCCGAGAACAAGATCTTTGTTGCCCGGGATTGTAACTTTCTTGAGAGGGAGTTTCTCTCTAAGAAAGACAGTGGGAGTAAGGTACTGCTTGAAGAAATTCAAGATGAACAGGATACTGCTCAACCTAATGAGGAAGAGCAGCAGGAGGACCTACAAGAAATTGTAGGGCCTGAACCTGTAGTACCTGAAGTTCGAAGATCCGGGAGGATCCGTCACGAACCCGAGAGATATCAAGGATTCCTCGTGACTGACTGTCATGATCTTTTGATCATTGATGGTGATGAACCATCGAACTTCAATCAAGCCATGATGGGCCCAGATTCCTCTAAGTGGCGCAAGGCCACTGATTCCGAAATGGACTCCATGTCGGTCAACCAAGTGTTTTCGTTGGTTGACTTACCCGCTGGTGTAAAAGCCATCGAGTGCAAATGGATCTTCAAGAAGAAGATTGACGTGGATGGAAATGTCCAGATTTATAAAGCCAGGTTGGTGGCAAAAGGTTTCAGACAAGTTCACGGTGTGGATTACGATGAAACCTATTCACCAGTGGCTATGATGAAATCTATTCAGATTCTACTAGCAACTGCAGCTTTTCATGATTATGAAATTTGGCAGATGGACGTGAAAACCGCCTTCCTGAATGGTATTCTGGAAGAGGATGTGTATATGACACAACCTGACGGTTACATAGATCCAAAGAATGCTGGAAAAGTATGCAAGCTTCATAAATCCATTTATGGATTGAAGCAAGCATCGAGGAGCTGGAATCTTCGTTTTGATGAAGCGATCAAGCAATTTGACTTCATCATAAACGAAGAAGAACAATGCGTGTATAAGAAATCTAGTGGGAGCAAGATTGTATTTCTTATTCTGTATGTCGATGACATACTGCTTCTCGGAAACGACGTTCCAATGCTGAAGTCCGTAAAGGACTGGCTTGGAAGTTGTTTTTCCATGAAAGACATGGGTGAAGCCGCATACGTTCTTGGAATCAGGATCTACCGGGATAGATCTAGAAGGCTGATAGGCTTGTGTCAAGATTCATACATTGACAAAGTCCTACAAAGATTCAGCATGAAGGATTCCAAGAAGGGCTTCACGCCGATGGTACATTGCACAACGCTAAGCAAGAAGCAGAGCCCTACGACGGCTGCTGAGCTTGAGCGCATGAAGAATATTCCTTATGCATCTGCAATAGGATCTGTCATGTATGCCATGATCTGTACTCGTCCTGATGTTGCTTATGCATTGAGCATGACGAGTAGATACAAGTCAAATCCAGGTGAAAACCATTGGATTGCCGTAAAGAATATCTTGAAGTATCTAAGACATACTAAGGATAAGTTCTTAGTGTACGGTGGAAGTGATGTGCTTAAAGTCAGTGGATTCACGGACGCAAGTTTCCAGACAGACCAAGATGATTTCCGGTCACAGTCCGGTTATATCTTTTGTCTGAATGGCGGTGCAATCAGTTGGAGAAGCTCCAAGCAAGACACCGTTGCAGATTCCACCACAGAAGCTGAATATATCGCCGCCTCAGAAGCTGCGAAGGAAGCTGTTTGGATACGGAAGTTCATTATTGAACTAGGTGTGATACCAGATGCGGCTGAGCCTCTGGCAGTGTTTTGTGACAACAATGGTGCTATAGCTCAGGCAAAGGAACCAAGATCACACCAGAAATCCAAGCATGTTCTAAGAAGATTTCACTTGATACGTGACATCATTAATAGAAAGGAAGTCAAGATCAGCCGAGTTCAGACAGATGATAACGTCGCTGATCCGTTGACAAAGCCACTCCCAAGGCCTAAGCTCGAGTTTCTGACTGAAGCTGTAGGCATTAGAGACATTGAAATGTAATCTAAATTTGAGTGGGAGTTTGAGGGCTTTTATTTAGTTATTTGATATGTTCTTGTAAAACATTCTTATGTTTAATGAAATTATTATTTCAAGATTATTTTAACTGTGATGAAATAATCGTTCCAAAGTGATATGAACCATTTTATAGGTCATCGAAGTAAATGACTTGATCTTGAGTCATCGAAGTCATTTAGCTTGATCATGAGACCCTATATTTGATAAATGTTTTATATCATCCCGTCCCTAGTCGAAGGTTGTTGAAATTGGAACACCAACAACCGTGTGAGACTGGATTGGTACGTGACTTATGACAAAGTCTCAGTGTGTCATAGATGCGCGGCATCAAAGTCAGTACATAGGTGTATGTTTGGGAACATACGACCGGACAAGACCCGCTTATAAGAACTCTTCAGGATATTTATATCTGTGTCATAAGAGATTCTTACTACGACTATAGAGTATAGTCCTTAGACCTGAGTTCGCATGCATGTGACTGCACATGGACTGATGCACTTTGATCATTGTCTAACGCTATCGTTCTGCGATAGTTATAAGGACCTTGTTTGGGTACATTATGAAATGAATGGTTTACAGTGATGGAACAAGACGGAATTTGTCCCTCCAATATAAATGGAGTGAATATCTCTAGGCCAATCGGAGATTTGAATACTGGAAAATGCATGGCCATGCTCAAACGGACTTTCCCGAGTCGTTTGGATTGTCAGTATCATATCAGAGTCCGATGAACAAGATTAGGCTTTATAAGGATGACACCAATCTTGCCTTATGACTAATCGAGATATTGTGACGAAAGGATTATGAATACAGAGATTCCAGTACAAGTGGGAGATTGTTGGAATTATGTCCAGTAATCTCAGTACTGTCTCTAGAAAGTAAGAGTATGTCAATGATCAGACATAAGTCATATAATACTGGGGGTCATGATGGCTTGCTAGAGTCCGCTCATGATCTATAAGTCTTGGACTTATTGCCTTTATTATATGATCCCATATGGGTCACACGCCTAAGCTAACAGGAAAATGTGTAGGAACGGTTTAGCAGAAGTACGGTAAAAGTGCTAGGCATTTACTGTACTTAGAGAGAATAAAACGGTTTAGCTACTGTGTGTCGATCGACACACAAGGTGTATCGGTCGACACAGTGCGCCAATACCGTCGAGTTAATTGGTGTTTGGGCCAAATGGCCCAAACGGAATCAGACAAGTTTTATAAGGTAAAACTCGAGTTTCTGATTGAAAATAAACCCTAACACACAGCCGAAAACTCTCTCTCTTTTGCGCCGAGCTCCTAGTGGTCTAGCAGCTGTTTCCTGTGATCGCGTGTGTGAACCTTTGGAGGATTCATCCCTCGGTGTTTCTCTGATCTCAGACATACCATCAATTCCGCTGCAAACAGGTATAAGGTGAGATCATCATTTGTTTCTATTCTGAGAAGAACCTAGATCGCATGTTTAGGTTGATATGAATCTAAGAATTGAATCAGGATCAACTAATCATTCCTTCAAGCCTCCCACCACATGACTTCCGACCTAGCCAATCTCTCAATGCACTATCCTTACAATGGAGGTGATGGTGTGCAGCTCGGAGATGGTTCCGGTCTGACCATCTCACATTCTGGTTCTTCATTACTTCCCTCTTATACTAAACCGTTTTTCTTAAATAAAGTCTTATGTGTACCTGCCTTGGAAAAGAATTTAATCTCGGTATTTCAATTATGCACAACTAATGGTGTTGCTGTTACGTTTACTCCAACGTACTTTCAGGTGAGGGATTTGAAAACAGGAGCTCTTCGTCTCGAAGGGAAACCTAGAGAAGGGACGTATGAGTGGCCGAGATCGATAACCTCAAAATCTCCTTCTATTGCTTATGCCTCAGCTGTGAAGACAAGTCTATCAACTTGGCATTCACGCTTAGGACATCCTTCATCGCAAATTCTTCATAAAATTGTTTCAAGTTTTCATTTACCTACTGTTTCAAAAGCTTTATTGGCTCAGCCTTGCAATGCTTGTTCGATTAATAAAATGCATAAGTTACCTTTTCAAAATTCGACTTTAAAATCTAATCAACCTCTTGAAATCGTTTTTTCAGATGTTTGGACCTCTCCGGTTCATTCGATTGATGGTTACAAATATTATGTCATATTTGTAGATCATTTTACTCGATACACTTGGTTGTACCCACTGAAATTGAAATCTCATGTCTATGAGATATTTACCCGGTTCAAAGTCTTGGTTGAAAATCGATTTCAATCCAAACTTAGAACACTATATTCGGATAATGGGGGTGAATACATTGGTCTAAGAGAATTCCTTACGAAACATGGTATTTCTCACATGACCAGTCCGCCGCATACGCCAGAACATAATGGCATCGCAGAACGTCGTCACCGACATATTGTGGAAATAGGGCTTGCGCTTCTGTCCCATGCGTCTATGCCAAGATCTTTCTGGACATATGCATTTGCGACGGCAGTGTATTTGATTAATCGCTTGCCGTCACAGATTTTAGATTATGAAAACCCATTTCAACGTCTTCATGGTCTCAGTCCTAACTTTGAAAAATTGAAAACATTCGGTTGCTTGTGTTTTCCATGGCTTCGTCCATATGCATTACACAAATTGGATACAAAGTCCACACCGTGTGTTTTCCTCGGTTATTCAACAACTCAAAGTGCTTACTTTTGTTATGATAGGAGTAACTCAAAAATTTACACTTCTCGTCATGTAGTCTTTCATGAATCGGTTTTCCCTTTTTCGATTTCAGCAAATTTAGAAACTGATATAGAGGAAGATATTGATGTCTCTAGACGTCCTATAGTATCTGTTTTGCCTCGGTTACCTTCTTTTGCAGGTTCAAATATGTCAGCACAGCCGCAAGAATTGCATACTAGTCCGCAGGAAAATCTCCCATCACCGGATCCGATAGCACCTTCGGCGACAAACCATCCTGCTGAAACTTCCCAACCAGCTGAAATACAAGAAGCTATCACTGCTTCTACAACACCAGTAACTCAAGCAGTACAGGAGGCTCCGGCTCAGACCTCACATGAAGCAGAAATTGCACCAGCAATACAGTCTCTGAAACCGACTCGACAGAGCACGCGTCAACGCAAGCCGGTTCAGAAGCTGAATCTTCACACTGCTGTCACTCAACTGGTTGAAAAGCCACCAACAACAGTAGCTCAAGCTCTGAAGCACCCTCATTGGCGTAAAGCAATGAGTGAAGAATATAACGCTCAGATAGGATATAGAACTTGGGAACTTGAGACATTGCCTAATGATCCTTCGTTAAATGTTGTAGGTTGCAAATGGATATTCACAATCAAGAGACACCCAGATGGGACAATAGCTCGCTACAAGGCGCGTCTTGTAGCCAGAGGATTCACGCAAAGACCAGGGCTCGATTACAATGATACTTTCAGCCCAGTAGTGAAACCAGCCACGATAAGGATTGTTCTCAGCATTGCCGTATCCAACAATTGGCCGATACGTCAACTAGATGTCAACAATGCGTTCCTGCAAGGAACACTAGAAGATAAAGTATACATGACGCAGCCACCGGGGTTCATTGATAGGGACAACCCACAAGCAGTATGTAGATTGAAGAAAGCGATCTATGGTTTAAAACAAGCTCCTCGAGCTTGGTACAATGAGCTACGCAAGTTTCTTCTACAATATGGCTTCCCAAACTCCATGGCAGACGCGTCTCTTTTTATCTACAACAAACAGGGAGTACTTATTTATATGCTAGTTTATGTCGATGATTTGATTATCACAGGAAATAATACATCTCAAACGACTAGTTTTATTGCAACTTTGTCACAACGCTTTTCTTTGAAAGATTTAGATGACCTCTCATTTTTCCTTGGTGTAGAAGTACATAGAAATGAAAAAGGGATTCATCTAACTCAAACTCGTTACATTGCAGATTTACTACATAAAACGAAGATGGAAAACTGCAAGACGATCGCAACTCCCATGTGTCCAACGAGCAGTCTCACGCTTGCCTCGGGATCCACATTCGATGATCCAACGCTATATAGGGCTGTCGTGGGAAGTCTCCAGTACCTGTCTCTCACTCGGCCTGATATCTCGTACCCAGTCAACAAGCTCTCGCAATTTATGCATAAACCAACAACAGATCATTGGAGTGCAGTGAAGAGAATATTGCGTTACCTGGCTGGAACGATGTACAAAGGAGTTTTTCTTCCTGCTAACAACATACCGATCTTACATGCTTATACAGACGCAGATTGGGCTGGCAACCGAGATGACTTTACCTCCACAAGCGCTTACATTGTATATATCGGTCGTCATCCCATTGCTTGGTCATCAAAGAAACAAACAGGGGTAGCACGCTCCTCAACAGAAGCGGAGTACCGGTCATTAGCCTCAACAACAGCCGAAGTCATTTGGGTCACTTCTATACTGTCTGAACTTGGAATCGCATCAACATCGCCACCGGTGATATACTGTGACAACATAGGAGCGACGTACTTAGCTGCCAATCCGGTTTTTCACTCGAGGATGAAGCATCTAGCACTTGATTACCACTTCGTCCGTAACTATATTCAGTCAGGAAAGCTTCGGGTCTCACACGTCTCATCAACTGACCAGCTAGCTGACGCACTCACAAAGCCATTACCTCGTCCTCGGTTTGATTCTCTAGCGGTCAAGATCGGACTCTCTTCTCCCCGTCCGTCTTGAGGGGGTGTGTAGGAAATATAGAAAGAAGATATTATTCTGCACATAATTAGCCTAGCATTACTATTGATTTATTACGTTTCCTAAGCTGCTCGTACATATCTTTGTATAAAGCTCTGTATCATCTATCAATAATAACACAATTCATTCCTCTACCTAATAAAGCTTGTTGATAATATGCTGCATAAAATGTGACGATGAGGCAGTGAGAAGTGTCGCCATCATCATCTAAGAATCGATAAGAGGCTGTATCATTTGAAACAGAAAACGCAGCAGGAAACTTATCCTCCACAAAGTGCACATGGCGAGAGATAATGATTCGATTAGTCTTTAAGTCAAGACATCAATATCCTCTGTGCTGAGAAGGATACCCCAGAAACAAGCATAGAGTTGATCTAGGGGAAAGCATATGAAGATTTGAGTGGTTAATGTTGGGAAAACATAAGCAACCAAAGACCTTAAATGGTCATAAGTGGGCTTTTTTTGAAAAAGAAGTGTGTGAGGAATTTGATTTTGAATAGCACTTGAGGGAATGATGTTTAAAACATGTGCTGCTACATGTAGTTCCTCAACCCAAAAGGATGGTTTCAGCCGAGCTTGAAAGAGAAGCGATCAAATTGTGGTGTTTATGGTTCTGATCATACGTTCAGATTTACCATTTTGTTGTGATGTGTGTGGACAGGAGAAACGAACTTGAATGCCATTTGTATCGAAATACTCACGAAACATTGAGTTATTGTATTATCCACCATTATCACACTGAAATGATTGAAGCTTAGCATTAAACTGAGTTCGTATGAGAGAGGCGAAGTGTAGGAATTTGGAAAACCCTTCACTTTTGCGACGAATAGGATAAACCCAAAGATAATTCGTGAAATGATCAAGGAACAACACATAATAACGAATGCCACCTAAACTCTGGACATGAGACGTCCATATGTCCGAATGGACAATCTGAAATGGGCGTGAAACCTCAGAGGAAGAAAAATAAAAAGGTAACTTTGATTGTTTTCCCAACTGACAAGATTCACAAGATGAAGAAAGCTTGTCTTTATTACATAATGCTGAAGTTTTAGAAAGTACAGGACGAAGAACTGAATTATTTAAATGCCCGAGACGCTTATGCCATAATGCCGGGGAAGAAGCAAGAAGAGATGTCGAAGTTGAGAAGTCTTTATTGAAGGAAGCTGGAAGGGAATAAAGGTCACCCGTGCTATCACATCAGAGCAGAATTGTGCGTGTTTGAAGGTCCTTCACATAAAAGCCAAAAGGGTCAAATTCAATTGAACAAAAATTATCCGAAGTGAATTTGCGAACAAAGATGATATTTTTAACTATTTGAGGTGTGACAAGGACTTGAGAAAGAGAGATAGAGGACGTGAATGAGTAGGAATAATTGCAGAGCCAATTGAAGTGTCAGGGATCTTGGAACCATTACCCACGATGACCGAATGCGAGATGTTATGCTTAAGATTAGATTGAAGGTTACCTGCTGAGTTCGTGAGGTGTTTGCTTGCCCCAGAGTCCATGAACCATTCAGTCGCAATGGGATCTGTCATCGTCTCAGGGGAGTAAGAAGCGCCATTGTTGAAAGCTTAAGGAAACTCAATTAAGTGAGCTTGCTGTGGCGCTGAGGTCTGTGACTGTTGTTGCTGAGGCCGATAGTAACCTTGCTGAAATGGCGACCAATTCCTGAGTTCTGTGACCAGGAGGATATGCACCAGGCCAGAATGGGCCGTTGCCCCATTGTGAGAATTGATTCAAGTTCTGAAAATTGTTGTTTCGGCCTCTGAACATGTTGCCATTGTTGCGTCTGTTTCCTCGACCACCATTGTTACGTTGTTGTCCTTGTTGACGAGATGGACGTGGTGTATTCGGAGTTATTGACACAGCAAGAGCAGTTGTTGAGGATGAGTTATCACTGTGTGCCGCGACAGCCTGATTCAATTTATTCAATCGTGTTTCTTCCATCTCCAGCATGGACTTGGCAACTTCAAAGGTCGGGAACGGTTCTTTATATTTGATAACATTGACCATGTTATCAAATTTTTCATTCAGCCCGTTGAGAAGGTAGATCACCAGGTTCCTCTCGGTGGAGCTTCAACGATGTTGAGCAAATCAGAAATGGATTTCATTTTCTGACAGTATTCTTGAATCGTCATATCCCCGATCTATGTGGTTCTAAATTCATGATCGAGCTGTATAGCTCATGCTTCCTTGTTATTACGGAATTGATTTTCCACTCGAATCCAGATGTCACTAGCAGAGCCACCGGGTTGGGAAGATGATCAGAAAATGAAACACGAAGATGAGAAGCACATGAGAAAGAATAAACATCTAACCATACCCAACACATTCTCCAGAGACTCGTCTGATATTGGCAGGGCTGAAGAGAATGACGCATGGCAAGTTTGTAAAGCCTCTAAGAAAATTAAGGCGTGATCTGAATCCAGTTCCAAGTTATCAGGCTTTGAAACTTGTGAATGATAACAGCGGAGAAGATGTGCTTCCGACTTCTAAAAAAAAAGTGATGATACTAAAACTTCATGGCAGATATCATTTGCTTCTTCTATAACATACAACCTTTCTTGCCTGAAACCAAGGGAAAACCGAGACACAAGATAAAGCAGTCTCAACACATTCTTCCTTGACACATATGAGGATTATCGCTATCAATAAAAAACTGGTTTAGGGCTCTGAAGCATTTGGGCATAAGGATAACTTAAACGTTAAACCTAATCGCATATATGGTTGGCATATAGAACTCAGAACATGAGAAGGTGTTATAGGAATTATGGGGTGTGAGAGAAAGTTGGAATGGATGGCTGAGATGGAAAAGTGAAAAGTGAGATTACTTGATAGTCACAACAAAAAATCATCTCCAAAAGGCTGTCAATTTAGGTTTTGAGAATAACGTGATTTCGATTGAGATTATTATCTCTTCTTCTTCATCTCTTTTCTCTGTAGTTCAATAATTTGCTCATCTCTTTTTAAGAATATTTTCTTCCTTTGGATTCTTTGCAAATGAGGACAAAGTCTGTGTTTTATGAACATTGATTCTTTTACCAATTCGATTGTACGTTTTTGTTATCAAAGGTATCATAGCTTCGTTGTTTCTCGGAAACACGATGACGAAGAAAAACGTTGAGCAGATCGCGGATCTCATTGAGTCGATACGATCCCGATTATCATCAGGAAACATGAAATCGCAACAAATTGGAGCGTCGACGATTCAGTAATCAAGAAAAAGATGGTTCTCCGACAAAATCTACAACAACAATAGTGATGCAAAATTATCTTATTCCAAACCTGCTTCATCACAAAAGGTTAAAAAAATTCGATGAATGGTTTGAGGACCCTATTCCGGAGCTAAAACAATTGAAAGAAACTGCTGGTATAGAGGAATTTCATCAGAAATTTGAGGTATTACGCAGTAGAGTAAATCTATCTGAAGCTTATTTGGTCAGTATTTTTATTGATGGTTTACGGGCGGATACTAGGATGAACATTCAGATGTTTAATCCTCAGAAAGTCCATCATTGTTTACTCGTGGGACGGTTGAGCTCATTCGAAATAAACAACAATACCGCAGCTTGTAAACACTAAGCGGATTAAGGAAACCGCGAAAGCAAATGAGTTCATACAAGTCGATGAGGGCTTGTCTGGAATTAAGTACGACAGTGAAGCTACCCGAGCTGAGTTCTTACAAGCTGATAATAACTTGATGGGTGTTCAAAATGAAAATTTTAGTGAAAAGCTCCAGGCGCAAGAAAAGGTTGTTGTTGGCGATGACAAAAGAGGAGACGAAAGGGCTGATTTTGCTAAGATTCCAGTTTCAAGCGTCACTGCAAAATATTCTTTCATGTTTGCGGTTGTTTATGGGTCTACGAAAAAAGATAAACATATGCAATGCCAGCACCCTGCTCTCTTTGCTTACAAATTGCCAAGAAAAGGTCTAAATAAAAAAATTGGACGATTTATACCTTCAGACTCGGTGTATCTGAAAAAATCTTGAACAGATATTAGTTTTTTCTTGTCCGGATGGTCTCCTGAAGGTCGTCCTAGCTGGGGTAAAAGCTCAATAAGTTCTGTCAATGAAATCGTGGACAGTGTGGATTTCAAGCGCTCTACGTTTGACAATGGTATACTCAGTAGTCCACTTGCCAGGCTCTGTGGAGACTCAACTACAATTTCCTCCTTACCAGCAGTACTGACGTTACTTTCATCACCATCTTCATTTATGGGAGATGTCAGGCCAACTATACCTGACGCCACATCTCCAACTCTGGCAAACATCAAGTTCCCCAAGAATCCATTGACGTCAAGTTTTCTAGCATCCCATATGTTAAAGATAAGAGGACTATCATTTGGACTAACTTCCTTGGAACAACAAGTTTCAGTCTGTGAACTATCCTGCATGAATTGGTCCAGCTTATGGAGATTCTGAGCCAACATTTCAATAACAAAACCCATGGCACATTCAATCGAAAAAGGGTTCCCTTCCTTTTCTGTAGATTTAGCCGACTGGTTCCTCATCTCTTTCCGATTTGCAAATGAAGCCTTAGATTTAAGGTTCTGTTTACGTGAATGCAAAAGACCGTTCTCATCATCTCCCGTTTTGTGAATCCTCTTCTTGCCTATCTTAAAGGGGATGGGAAAAGCATGGACAAAGCCACTGACCAACAAAGACCAAGTCATGGCAAACTTGAAGCAATTTGTACAAGAATCATCATCTTTCTCCAAACATTTTTCTTTCTTCTTCACAACCTCATTTCTACCAAAGAGTGACTTCACAGGGATCTTGACAGACAAACCTTTCTTCCTGTTTCTTCCAGATGATCTCAAAACCAAACCAAGTTCCTTTTCTTTGCTTATCCAACAACTCTCGATGTCTCTGGCCGCCTTTTTCACCCCTAGCTCAATCGGGAGAAAAGCATCTTTCACTACTTGGATTGAATTGAATATAGTCTCGATAGGATCAGTTGAAGGGATTATAATGAGTCGGTAGAAGTTGGAGACGAAGAAGAGGTGGGTGAGAGAGATGATATGAGATGAATTTGGTCATGTGGGAGCCAGGGGAAGAGATGACGATTCATGATGATATGTTATGTTTCGGAAAACGTCAATTCATTGGTTTCATGATAATTTATTGATGGTTACGGTGAAATTAGATTTTGAATGGATTTGAGGAGATAAAAATGAGGTCCATAGAACAGAAATGACTCGGAGGCTTGATGGAGAGGAAAAAAATGAATCATTATATATATGATTATATATATGATTCTTTGGAAGTGCTAGATATAAAACATAAATATATAGAAAAATTAGGTTTTGGTATTACAAATAAGGAACTGTATTATTACAAATATTTTTAGTACTAAACAATCAAGACACTACAAGAAAACAAGGATTTAGCGACTACGTAAATAGTTGCTATTTAGTCGATAAATATAATTTAGCGATTCAGTATCGACTAAAGTAGTTAGTCGCTAATCCTTCGTCGATAAATTAATTAGTCGCTATATTAGTCGCTAATTAACGACTAATTAGCGACTAAATATATTTTGTTTATTAGTCGCTACTGAGTCGCTAAATTTAGCGACTAATATGCGACTAATATAGTGATTATAAATAGTCGCTTTGTAGTCGCTAAATATTTAGTCGCGAAATAGTCGCTAAATTCGCTACTATTTAGCGACTATTTAGCGACTATTTAGCGACTACTTTAGCAACTACTTTAGCGACTATAAAAAGACGTTTTAGCGACTACTTTAGCGACTATAAAGCGACGTTTTAGCGACAAAATTAGTTTTATCTTGACCATATAGCGACTAATTAGCGACTGATTTGTGACTTTTATCGTCACTAATTAGCGACTAATTAGCGACTAACAACATAAACCGGGTTATGAAATTATTTCGAATTGGTTTTGGTTTTCCACTATTTTGTTTTTGTATTGTTCTATTATTAAATTATGAATCGAAAACCTTATAACAAGATGATATATATACAAACGTTTAAGTGTAAATGTTACAAACATTGTCTTGAAACACAAAAAAGAACAGAACAAGTTTATACAATACAAAGTGTTCCTATTGAGTAGGAGAAGAAGGAGTTGTTGGTTCAGTAGTCTGGGTTATGCAGAAGTCTAGGTATGTTGGGTCAGTTTGCTAAATATATTTTTGCACCATGACTAACTCATTTTGCTCATTAGCTTGTCTAGCTAGCTCAGCAGCTTGTAAGTCCAGTTGGCGCTTAGCTTCTTCGAGCTGATCTTGGAGCGAGTTGTAAGTGGAATAGCTACCCGGGTACTTGCGCTTTCCGGCGACGTAAGACTCTCCCAAACTTCCAATATCATAAGCATGGCCTCTATCGTCTACAATTGTTGACTAGGATACAGAAAATATTGACACAATTAGCAAATAACTTAATCAATAACACATCTGAACAATAAGCAACAACAGATTCATATACTCATATACACTAAAACATCTTAACACATCAAGCAACAACAGATTCATATATTCATATAGACTAAAACAGATTCACAGAAGCATAATTACCTGTAGAAAGATTTCATTGATCTCATCGGTGGTCAGAACTCTTGGTTGCGAAGTTCCATCAGAGGTTTCTGCCTCAATCTCAGCCTGTGCAGCTTCCACCTTCTGCTTATACTTGTCTGCGACCCCTTGCGCCTTCAAATCTATGTAAGTTCCATCTGGTTTTGTGTGGGTCTTCAGGAAGACTTCACCGAAGCTTACAGATCTACCCAGCTGCTTTTCCTGCAATTGTAACACAAGATAAAATAGCAAATGAAAGTATATAAATTCCGAGAAGTCAAAAACATTAAAGAAAATATATGAACTCTGAGAATGTTTATTACCATTTCTTGGTGAATTTGCAGAAAAGACTTCGGCCCAGTGAAGTTCTTATGAGGACCGAGACCGCCACGATCAGAATTCCTTGCAGCAGAAGTAGTCTCACTCCTCTGTTTACCTTCATCAGTTTCCCAATAGGCCACCATTTCTGTCCAGATTATCTTTGAGATCCATGCAGGTCGCACACCTGACACGTGAGCTTTGCTGACCATATCCTTCATTCTCCTCTGACAAATCGCATCAAAATGGGCTTGAACCGTCCCAGTTATTAAGAAATCCCAGTGGTGCTCTTTCTACAGTTGAAACATCAGATTCATGTTAGCAAGAACCAAATTAAAAACAAAATAAAAGTCAGCCTAAAGTACCATACTAACCGCAAATTCAAGGAAGTATCGCTCTGCTCGCGGCTGAGGCACATGACTCCAACTATATAATGCTCCATCGAACTTGTTTGTGAAAATCTTAGAAATTTTCGGACCAAAACCGACTTGTCATGACCAAACCTACAGAAAGAGCAAAAATCAGAAGAAAAATTGTGACTTAAAGTACACATAGAGCAAATTGTAGAGTGAGAGAGATATACCATGTGGTGTTTGGCGGTTGAGGGAGTTGTGGAGAGAGCACATTCGTCCACTGTTCACGGTTTGGCGTAGCTAGCAGCCTCTCGAGAAAGTGAAGGCGGGCTTCCTCGAGATTTGGTTGGATAACAGCATTGTCATCAACC
Organism: Orychophragmus violaceus; assembly: GCA_030180135.1. Lineage (NCBI taxonomy): Eukaryota > Viridiplantae > Streptophyta > Magnoliopsida > Brassicales > Brassicaceae > Orychophragmus > Orychophragmus violaceus. The sequence goes on along the minus strand of CM058230.1, from coordinate 23,751,691 downwards.
CCATCAACACCATCTTCATCCATTTGGTTGGAATGCTGAACTTCAGGCGGTTGAGTACTGTGAGCTTCCGAGTTCTGATTCGGAGACAGCCTTGGTGGTTGATTCACTTGAACTGAACCAGCTGGAGAGGCTTGTGGACGAGACATATGAGCTGTAGCTGCAAACATACAACTCATAATTGATAATCTTAACTCATAAAACTCATAAGCAAACTATTAATAACAGAGGATCAAATATAAAACAAACTAACATTTTGTTGGAATTGTGTCCAGTAATCTCGGTACTGTCTCTAGAAAGTAAGAGTATGTCAATGATCAGACATAAGTCATATAATACTGGGGGTCATGATGGCTTGCTAGAGTCCGCTCATGATCTGTAAGTCTTGGACTTATTGCCTTTATTATATGATCCCATATGGGTCACACGCCTAAGCTAACGGGAAAATACGAAGGAACGGTTTAGCAGAAGTACGGTAAAAGTGCTAGGCATTTACGGTACTTGGAGAGACTAAAAGGCCTGATTAAATCCAAGGGATTTAAATCCAAGGGATTTAATCAGAACTGAGAATTGGGCCCAAAAGCCCATGAGAACTAGAAGGGATTTTAATGACTAAAATCAGACCTAGCTCTCTAATTTTTCAGCAATCTGCGCCTCCCTCCTCTCTCTCTGCGCCTCCTCTCTCAGCTGGTCTAGCAGCCAATTTCCCGAGTGTGCGTGTGTGAGCCTTTGGAGGATCCATCTCTTGGTGGTTCTGCTGATCTCTGACCCTTACCTCCCATTCCGCTGCAAAACAAGGTAACAGGTGAGATCTATTATGTTTCTATTCAAGAGAACCTAGATCTGCATGTTTAGTAGGATGAATCAATCTGAGAATTGAATCAGGAGACACTAAACGATCCTACAGTGGTATCAGAGCCATTGGTTCTGTGGTTTTTCTTGTTTAGAATCATGTTTAGGATTGTTTAAGAAGTGTTTTTTGAATCAACCTACTGATAAGGAAAAACACTTAAGAAACAAAGAATTGAAACCTAAACAAACAAGAAATCGCATGATCCAATCTATATGAATTGGTATGCGTCGGAGTGTTGATCAGTTTCGGATCACACGTCCAGATCGTTGGATGAACAAACCGATCTTGGATCGGCTTGTGTCGACGACACGATCGAAGACATGACGCGCGGTGAACCGATCGCAAGGATCGATCGATCGCTTGGATCAACACACGCTCGCGTCTCGTCCCGGCGCACGGCCAGGCTGTCCCGATCGCTCGGCGATCGCGTGAAGCCACCGGCCCGATCGTCCCGTCCCGTCCCGTCCCGTCCAGCTGACCGTCTCGATCTTGGATCGCTCGCGTGCGGCTTGCGGCTGGGCGATGGTGATCGAGGAGCTAGGTCACGACCATGATTGGTTCGTGACCAATCGTTTCGGTTCGGTTAATGGTTCGGTTTAAAATTTTGATTAAAATTAATCATCACGGTTTAATAAACAGACTTAATAAATTTATTAAGTTCTGGTTAAACCGGGATAAGAAATCCAAAGTCGAAAATTGAATTTTGTGCCTAAACCAGTGATTTTCTAATTTGATTTGGTTGGACCAAATAAATTGAGAAAATCCGGTTTAGTAAATAACCGGTTGACAATTGTGGTCATCGTAGTAATTAATTTTGGTTTAGACCAATTTTAATGAACCAGACCGGTTATGTCATTTAATTGGGCAATTGAGTTATGTCTTGGACATGAACCAATTCTTGGGCCTCGGGCCAAGAAGTTAAAACAATTGGGCCAATTATTTGAGTCTTTTCTTCAGAATTAATTTAAAATTTATTTTTATAAAATTATAAAATCGATTTTAAATTATTAAGTTTCCAAAATTTTGAAATTAGAAAGTTTCTTAAATTAGAAGTTTCTAGATTTGCATGTTTTGGATTTTAAGAAATTTCTATAATTAAAAGTTTCTAATTTTAGAAAGTTTCCAAAATTAGTAGGTTTCCCAAAAAGGAAAGTTTCCCAAAATAGTAATCTTCTATTTTGGGATAAATTTTTAATAAACCTACAAACCTCAAATAATATCAAGCGTTGGATGTCTTGTCCAGTCTATGTCAGCTGTCGAAGCCCATTCAATTGTATTCATGGCCTTACAGTGTGAGGGTGTCTACTTTTGCGTGGATAAGACGGTTTGTGATTCATAAATGTCATTGGGAGTCCCAGACATTAATGATTACATGACTGTATAGTCTGGTTTTCTTGACTAGGCCATCGGGAGTCCCGGGCCTTGAGACATCAGAGTGGATTGGGCCTCGGGCCCAGATTCACAACCAAGAGTTATATCACAGATATAATTAGCCGACATAGGGCTTACCGATATAAGCTAAGGTTGGGTGATGGCCAGTGGCCCACTTTGATCTTAGTTATATGTGGATCTTGGAATCATTATATTCTATTGAGGGTAACTTATGTTATTGAATATAATGCGTGATTAATCATATTAAGTATAATACAAGATTAATCATATTGAACATATTAACTAATAACCTTTTTATCTTATATTTCAGCTATGACTACTACAAGCACTCAAAACACATTCTCAATCCGGTCTGTTCTCGAGAAGGAGAAGCTGACTGGAACGAACTTCCTGACGTGGTCAAGGAACTTGAGGCTGGTCCTCAAGCAGGAGAAGAAGGATTATGTCCTTCGTGATCCCCTCCCCGAGAGGCCTCCTAACAATGCCGCCAGGACTCTGAATAATGCTTGGGAAAAGCATTCGTCAGATGAAAATGATGTCTATTGCCTGATGTTGGCGACAATGACTGCTGAGCTGCAAATGCAGTTCGAGAGTGTGTTGTCACCCATCGAGATAATGGCAAGCCTGAAATCGCTTTTTCAGGAGCAAGCAAGGACTGAGAGGTTTCAGACAGTTAAGAACCTCTTAGACTGTAAGTTGGCTGCTAATGCGGCAGTGAGTCCTCATGTCTTGAAGATGATGGGTTATCTCGATCATCTTCAGAAACTCGACTGCCCTATCAGCCAGGAACTTGCCTGCGACATCGTTCTGCAGTCTTTACCTGCAAGCTATGATCAGTTCATTCTGAACTTTAATATGCATGGCTTGAGTAAGACATTGCCTGAGCTTCACGGAATGCTCAAGACTGCAGAGCCCAACTTGAGGAAAACCGCCAAGGACCCCAATGTGCTTATGGTGCAAAAGGGCAAGGGCTTTAAGAAATCCTCTGCTAAGGATAAGGGAAAGGCTAAGGCTGTCCAAGTCTCGGACAAGGACACGCCAAAGCCCAAGCCCAAATCCAAGGCTGGGCCTACTGACATCTGCAGGTTCTGTAAAGAACCAGGGCATTGGAGGAGAGAATGTAAGAAATTCCAAGAAGGTCTAAAGGAATTGAAGAAGAAGACTCTCGAGACTTCTTCATCAGGTATTTTTGTTATAGAAGTTAATACAACTACTTCTGATAATACCTCATGGGTTATGGATACTGGTTGTGGGGCTCATATTTGCACTAATATGCAGGCACTCAGCAACAGTAGAAGGCTGAAGCAAGGACAAGTGGAGCTACGAGTTGGGAATGGAGCGAAAGTTCCTGCACTAGCTGTAGGCACATACTTGTTGTCTTTACCTTCGGGATTGATTTTAGAACTCAATAATTGTTATTTTGTACCTGCGATAAGCAGAAATATTATTTCAATTTCTTTGTTGGATTTGGAAGGTTATGATTTTTCAGTTAAGAATAAATTATGTTCCTTCAATCGCAACAATTTGTTCTATGGTTGTGCCCCTCTTACGAATGGGCTTTACATACTTGATCAATCCGCGCCAATTTATAACATTGATACCAAACGGTTCAAACCTAATGAGGATAACCGAACGTTTCTATGGCATTGTCGTTTAGGGCACATCAGCGAGAAACGCATCAAGAGGCTCCATTCGAATGGACTTCTTGGCTCATTTGACTTTGAGTCATGTGAGAAATGCGAATCCTGCATGATGGGCAAAATGACACGGCCCCCCTTTAATAAACCTAACGAGAGGGCCAGTGACTTATTGGGCTTGATACACACTGATGTGTGTGGCCCAATGTCCACAAATTCAAGAGGAAACTATCAGTACTTCATTACCTTCACTGATGATTTCAGTAGGTATGGATATGTTTATTTAATGAAACATAAGTCTGAATCTTTTGAGAAGTTCAGAGAATTCCAAAATGAAGTACAGAACCAACTTGGCAAAAGCATTAAGGCTCTTCGGTCCGACCAAGGAGGAGAATACTTAAGCCAAGAATTCAGTGATCATCTAAGAGAGTGTGGGATCGTGTCCCAACTCACTCCTCCTGGAACACCTCAATGGAATGGTGTGTCTGAGAGGAGAAATCGGACCTTATTGGATATGGTTCGATCTATGATGAGTCACACAGACCTTCCAATATCCCTTTGGGGATATGCTCTGCTAACAGCAGTGTTCACTCTAAATAGAGCGCCATCGAAAGCAGTAGCTAAGACACCATATGAATTATGGACTGGAGAAGCTCCAGTGCTGTCTTACCTCAGAATTTGGGGTTGTGAAGCCTATGTCAAGAGATTGATCTCAGACAAGCTTACACCAAAGTCTGATAAATGCTACTTCATTGGTTATCCGAAGGAAACCAAGGCTTATTACTTCTATCTATGTTCCGAGAACAAGATCTTTGTTGCCCGGGATTGTAACTTTCTTGAGAGGGAGTTTCTCTCTAAGAAAGACAGTGGGAGTAAGGTACTGCTTGAAGAAATTCAAGATGAACAGGATACTGCTCAACCTAATGAGGAAGAGCAGCAGGAGGACCTACAAGAAATTGTAGAGCCTGAACCTGTAGTACCTGAAGTTCGAAGATCCGGGAGGATCCGTCACGAACCCGAGAGATATCAAGGATTCCTCGTGACTAACTGTCATGATCTTCTGATCATTGATGGTGATGAACCATCGAACTTCAATCAAGCCATGATGGGCCCAGATTCCTCTAAGTGGCGTAAAGCCACTGATTCCGAAATGGACTCCATGTCGGTCAACCAAGTGTTTTCGTTGGTTGACTTACCCGCTGGTGTAAAATCCATCGAGTGCAAATGGATCTTCAAGAAGAAGATTGACGTGGATGGAAATGTCCAGATTTATAAAGCCAGGTTGGTGGCAAAAGGTTTCAGACAAGTTCACGGTGTGGATTATGATGAAACCTATTCACCAGTGGCCATGATGAAATCTATTCGGATTCTACTAGCAACTGCAGCTTTTCATGATTATGAAATTTGGCAGATGGACGTGAAAACCGCCTTCCTGAATGGTATTCTGGAAGAGGATGTGTATATGACACAACCTGACGGTTACATATATCCAAAGAATGCTGGGAAAGTATGCAAGCTTCATAAATCCATTTATGGATTGAAGCAAGCATCGAGGAGCTGGAATCTTCGTTTTGATGAAGCGATCAAGCAATTTGACTTCATCAGAAACGAAGAAGAACAATGCGTGTATAAGAAAACTAGTGGGAGCAAGATCGTATTTCTTATTCTGTATGTCGATGACATACTGCTTCTCGGAAACGACGTTCCAATGCTGAAGTCAGTAAAGGACTGGCTTGGAAGTTGTTTTTCCATGAAAGACATGGGTGAAGCCGCATACGTTCTTGGAATCAGGATCTACCGGGATAGATCTAGAAGGCTGATAGGCTTGTGTCAAGATTCATACATTGACAAAGTCCTACAAAGATTCAGCATGAAAGATTCCAAGAAGGGCTTCACGCCAATGGTACATGGCACAACGCTAAGCAAGAAGCAGAGCCCTACGACGGCTGCTGAGCTTGAGCGCATGAAGAATATTCCTTATGCATCTGCAATAGGATCTGTCATGTATGCCATGATCTGTACTCGTCCTGATGTTGCTTATGCATTAAGCATGACGAGTAGATACCAGTCAAATCCAGGTGAAAACCATTGGATTGCCGTCAAGAACATCCTGAAGTATCTAAGACATACTAAGGACAAGTTCTTGGTATACGGTGGAAGTGATGTGCTTAAAGTCAGTGGATTCACGGACGCAAGTTTCTAGACCGACCAAGATGATTTCCGGTCACAGTCCGGTTATATCTTTTGTCTGAATGGCGGTGCAATCAGTTGGAGAAGCTCCAAGCAAGACACCGTTGCTGATTCCACTACAGAAGCTGAATATATCGCCGCTTCAGAAGCTGCGAAGGAAGCTGTTTGGATACGAAAGTTCATTATTGAACTAGGTGTGATACCAGATGCGGCTGAGCCTCTGGCACTGTTTTGTGATAACAATGGTGCTATTGCTCAGGCAAAGGAACCAATATCACACCAGAAATCCAAGCATGTTCTAAGAAGATTTCACTTGATACGTGACATCATTAATAGAAAGGAAGTCAAGATCAGCCGAGTTCAGACAGATGATAACGTCGCTGATCCGTTGACAAAGCCACTCCCAAGACCTAAGCTCGAGTTCCTGACTGAAGCTGTAGGCATTAGAAACATTGAAATGTAATCTAAATTTGAGTGGGAGTTTGAGGGCTTTATTTAGTTAATTGATATGTTCTTGTAAAACATTTTATGTTTAATGAAATTATTATTTCAAGATTATTTTAACTGTGATGAAATAATCGTTCCAAAGTGATATGAACCATTTTGTAGGTCATCGAAGTAAGTGACTTGATCTTGAGTTATCAAAGTCATTTAGCTTGATCATGAGACCCTATATTTGATAGATGGCTTATATCATCATGTCCCTAGTCGAAGGTTGTTGAAATTGGAACACCAACAACCGTGTGAGACTGGATTGGTATGTGACTTATGACAAAGTCTCAGTGTGTCATAGATGCACGGCATCAAAGTCAGTACATAGGTGTATGTAGGGTACATACGACCGGACAAGACCCGATTATAAGAACTCTTCAGGATATTTATATCTGTGTCATAAGAGATTCTTACTACGACTATAGAGTATAGTCCTTAGACCTGAGTTCGCATGCATGTGACTGCACATGAACTAATGCGCTTTGATCATTGTCTAATGTTGTCGTTAAGCGATAGTTATAAGGACCTTGTTTGGGTGTATTATGAAATGAGTAGTTTACAGTGATGGAACAAGACGGGATTTGTCCCTCCAATATAAATGGAGTGAATATCTCTAGGCCAATCGGAGATTTGAATACTGGAAAATGCATGGCCATGCTCAAACGGACTTTCCCGAGTCGTTTGGATTGTCAGTATCAGATCAGAGTCCGATGAACAAGATTAGGTTTTATAAGGATGACACTAATCTTGCCTTATGACTAATCGAGATATTGAGACAAAAGGATTATGAATACAGAGATTCCAGTACAAGTGGGAGATTGTTGGAATTGTGTCCAGTAATCTCGGTACTGTCTCTAGAAAGTAAGAGTATGTCAATGATCAGACATAAGTCATATAATACTGGGGGTCATGATGGCTTGCTAGAGTCCGCTCATGATCTGTAAGTCTTGGACTTATTGCCTTTATTATATGATCCCATATGGGTCACACGCCTAAGCTAACGGGAAAATACGAAGGAACGGTTTAGCAGAAGTACGGTAAAAGTGCTAGGCATTTACGGTACTTGGAGAGACTAAAAGGCCTGATTAAATCCAAGGGATTTAATCAGAACTGAGAATTGGGCCCAAAAGCCCATGAGAACTAGAAGGGATTTTAATGACTAAAATCAGACCTAGCTCTCTAATTTTTCAGCAATCTGCGCCTCCCTCCTCTCTCTCTCTGCGCCTCCTCTCTCAGCTGGTCTAGCAGCCAATTTCCCGAGTGTGCGTGTGTGAGCCTTTGGAGGATCCATCTCTTGGTGGTTCTGCTGATCTCTGACCCTTACCTCCCATTCCGCTGCAAAACAAGGTAACAGGTGAGATCTATTATGTTTCTATTCAAGAGAACCTAGATCTGCATGTTTAGTAGGATGAATCAATCTGAGAATTGAATCAGGAGACACTAAACGATCCTACACATTTTTCACTCAAACCCGAGACAAAAGACTAGAAGTCATAAGCAAACTATTGATATCAAATGATTAAATCGCAATGACAATCTCAAATGAGCTAATACAATCTCAGCAAAAGTCATAAGTGATGATCTTAACTCATAAAACTCTTAAGCTAACGATTAATAACAGAGGATCAAATGTCAAACTCATAAGCAAACTAACATTTTTGACTCAAACCCGAGACAAAAGACTAGAGTCATAAGCAAACTATTAATAACAGATGATTAAATCGCAATGACAATCTCAAATGAGCTAATACAATCTCAGGCAAGCACAAGTCAGAAGTGATGATCTTAAATCATAAAACTCTTAAGCTAACGATTAATAACAGAGGATCAAATGTCAAACTCATAAGCAAACTAATAAGCAAACGGCTAATTTTAGAGGATCAAATGTCAAACTCTTAAGCAAACTAACATTTTTCACTCAAACCCGAGACACATACCAAAACCAATACCCATACAAAATCATCAAACATTCAAATCACACATTTATCAGACCAAACTCATAAGCAAACTAATAAGCAAACGACTAATTTTAGAGGATCAAATGTCAAACTCATAAGCAAACTAACATTTTTCACTCAAATCTGAGACACATACCAAAACCAATACCCATACAAAATCATCAAACATTCAAATCACACATTTATCAGACCAAACTCATAAGCAAACTAATAAGCAAACGACTAATTTTAGAGGATCAAATGTCAAACTCATAAGCAAACTAACATTTTTCACTCAAACTTGAGACACATACAAAAACCAATACCCATACAAAATCATCAAACATTCAAATCACACATTTATCAGACCAAACTCATAAGCAAACTAATAAGCAAACGACTAATTTTAGAGGATCAAATGTCGAACTCATAAGCAAACTAACATTTTTCACTCAAACCCGAGACACATACCAAATCCAATACCCATACAAAATCATCAAACATTCAAATCACACATTTATCAGACCAAACACTCATGACCTAATAACAATCTCAGGAGCTAATACAATCAGAGACAATCAGAGAAAGAGAGCGAAGTGACGTCACCTTGAGTGTTTTGCCTCGGAGTTACACTCGAAGGGTATCTTTGCTAAGACTTGGGATTCGCAGAGCGACCTTGAGACGCCTGTCTCGGAGAGGTCGAGTTGTTTTCGAAAAGAACCCTCGGTGGTGGATAATCGCAAACATGCAGCTGTGTTTGCGTCAGAGATGGGCACCTTGTCGGAGAACCGTCGCTCACCGGAGTGAACTCATACAGTCGAGGAAGATTCGCAGGCCGACTACGCGTGGAAGAGGAAGGCTGAGCCTCGGCGGCGACTGGTGCTCGCCCACGACCTCTTCCCTTCCCTCGACGTTTTCCTCTCACCTTTTCTGGGGCCATCAGAGTTGAAACGGAAAGTTTGAGAGAAGACAGAGAAAGTTTGAGAGAAGACAGAGAAAGAGGGATCGACTGAGAGCGATTTAGGTTTTGTGAAATAAGAAGAATCGAACAGGAGAAAGAATGACCACACGGAGAGATATCGAACAGAGAAAGATTGAGAGAGGAGAGGGACACAGATCGATCGGAAAAACCAGATAGTGGAGGAGGAAGAACGAGAGAGAGAACAAGAGGCACGAAGCTATTTCGGCGAAGAAGAAATGAAATTAGGTTTTGAAAAATGGGATTCGACCCCTTAGTCGAATTAGGTTAAAGTTCCCGGTTAAACCAAAAATTAGAGGGACAAATTTGGCGGTTTGGTGAAATTAGATTAGCGGTCTACACTTTTGGGCCTAAACAATTTGGCGGGCTCGAGTAAAAGGAAAATTTGGCGGGCTCAGATATATTTGGGTCTAAAATTCTAAAGCCCTAAACAGTCACAAGTTAGTCGCTACATAGTCGCTACTTATCCCTAAACAGTCACTAGTTAGTCGCTAAATAGTCGCTAATCTAAATTATAATTTTATGATTTTAAACGTTAACAACCTTATAAAATTTAATTTGAACATTAAACATTAGCTAAAGAGAGTTAATCATAAACATTATAAAATTTTCATAAACATTAACCATTAATCTTATAACTAAAACAAAAGATAGACATATGAAAACATAAACATATCAAATCTGAAATAATTTGAAATCATCAAGCATGTCTAATTGAAATTATTGAAATCTGAAATACATTATGCATATGAAAACATTAAAGATAGACATTAAGCATATCAAATCACTCGTCATCTTCCGCCTCATTGTCTTCTGCTTCATCATCTTCGTCGTCATCATTAGAAGAAGATAGATTACACAGAAATTCGTCTTCTGGTTCTTCATCTCCTACTTCGTAATCAAGATTGATTGGGTTTTCATTCTGCACGAAATTATCGGGAACAAGATCTTCGATCGTAGCCATCATTACCGGATAATCATTTTCCTGTTGTAAAAGAGTCAGTTTGTGTTGACATATTCCCCCGAAATATTCCCCCTAGGGTTGACTTTGACAACATTGAGCCACAATTGCTTCGGTTTCTTCGTGTACGGATACGGGATATAACAAACTTGCTCCGCTTGAGAGGCTGTGTAAATTAAAGATTGAAATTAAACTTAGAGTATCTATGATATCCATACAATAGTTACGAAGATAGAGATAGATATATTAAGTACCTAGAATAAATGGTTCGTATTTATTGTACTTTCTCGATGCTAGAACATCTACGAAGCCAGCATTGGTCCTTCGAGTGCCTCTACCGAGAACAGGGTCATACCAGATACACTTAAACAATGTTATTCTAAAATTAACAATACCCTCATACTGAAGTTGTATTATATCTGTTAAAATCCCGTTGAAATCAGCTGCATCGGACGCATCACTGTAATTCTCTCCTTTAACACATACACCGTAGTTACATGTCTTTTGTCACTAGCCATGGTTTTTTGTATGAAACATATATCCTCTTGTATAGAAGATAGGCCAAGTTTTAGCCTTGTTGACGGGTCCATGCACAATATCTTGAACCCAAGGAGGAAATTTATGGGTGTTGTTCCAGTAAGTGACCTGAATATTGATAAACACATAATGTCAAATATGTAGATAAAATCACAATACGTATATAATGTGTACATAAGAAATATATCACGAACATACATAATCTCGCACCCATGTGTCATATTCCTCGGCCCTTTTCACAGAGAGTTCATTCTCGGAGAGATCTGGATATTTACTAGAGATATAGTCTTCGAACATACTGTTTAAGATCAACATGTTATATATATATATGAGACCAACAAAATATATAAATTACCTTAAGTTGTGTTATACCTCTCAAATGGTCGAAAGTAAGCGCAATTTCGCAAAACATAAGCATGTGCAATTTGATAATCTTCTGGTGAAAGCCATACTTCATGCATTTCACCACTTGGACAACCAACCTGAGTAAATATATCAGGTACGTCTTTGTCATGATATTCGGGGACTCCGCCTTCGTTGTATCTTGTTAACCTGACAACAAGAGTTAATATATATAACTTCAGAATAGATAGCATGTACATGTCTCTGTATACTAGATATAAATTTACCTTGAATTCGTTACTATATTCGAGGCGAAGTAATGCTGTGTGAAATAAGCAATCTCTTCATTTAGATGTGATTGAACAATAGATCCAGCTGCATATCTTTTGTTCTTCGCTTTCCCTTTCAGCTTTTTGAAAAACCTTTCAAAAGGGTACATCCACCGGTATTGAACAGGGCCTCCTAATTAAGCTTCGTAGGGGAGATGTATAGAAAGGTGCTCCATCACGTCGAAAAATGATGGTGGAAAGATCTTCTCTAGATTGCAAAGAATCATAACTATGTTGTGCTTTAGAATTTAGACGCGACTCTTCTGCAAAGTTCTTGAACATAAGTCACGGAAAAATCCTCCGATCCCTACAGCATATATAAAGAGATTTAAACAGCAAATGGTTAATACAAAATACAAAACCGAAACTACATATTCAAATACTATGAATAACCGGTACCTGCTAAGGCAAGGTAGACATTCTTGTCTAGGAGTTCTGCAATGATAAATGGAAGTAGTCGCTGCATAAAGACATGGCAGTCATGACTCTTCATCCCAGAAAACTGTGCATTACCCAAATCAGCACAACTTGCTAAGTCTGAAGCATAACCATCTGGGAATTTGACCTCATGCTTCACACATTCCAATAACTTTTTCCTGGCTTCGTTTGTCAAAGCCTAAACAGGGAATGGAGCTCTACCAGCACTATCAACATGTAAGTGTGGCCGAGAACAGAAGTTATCTATATCCAATATCGGTGGGATGTTGTCTTTGGATTTACCCTTCACACGCATAAGAGTTTTTATAATGTTGTCAAAAACATTCTTCTCTATATGCATCAAATCGAGATTATGTCGAAGATTAAGGTCCCTCCAGTATGGTAACTCCCAAAATATGCTTTCTTTGTGCCAGGTATGCTTCTTCCCATAGTCGGGCATCTTATCTTCATGACCATTTCCACCAACATCTTTAGTTTTTGGTGGATTTACACGACGCAAATGGTAGGAATAGACTTGAGCACCGGTTAAAGAATCAGGAGGATACTCAATCCTAGCATCCTTTCCCTTCAAGAAGTCTTTCTTATTTTTCCTCATGGGAAGATCTTGAGGAAGAAATCTTCTGTGACAGTCGAACCAACACGTCTTTCTTCCATTCGGCAGATAAAAAGATTTTGTATCATCCATGCACCATGGACAGGATAATTTGCCATGGGTGGTCCATCCTAATAACATGTTATACGCCGGAAAGTCACTGATCGTCCACAGGAGAACTGCTTTTAGATTGAAATTTTGATTCAAGGACTCATCGTATGCATCGACTCCATTACACCACAAATATTTCAACTCCTCAACAAGAGGCTGGAGGAATATATCGAGACTACCTCGTGGATGATTTTGTCCAGAATTCATTACTGTAAGAAACAAGTACTCCGTACTCATGCACATATGAGGGAGTAAATTATATGGAGTCAAGATCACAGGCCACATCGAATGATTATTAGACATGCCAAATGAATTGAACCCATCTGTACATAGTCCAAGATAGACATTGCGGGGTTCTTTTGGAAACAAGGGATACTGATCTTGAAAGTATTTCCACTCTGCCGCATCAGACGGATGACACATTTCTCCCTCTTTGGCTTGGTGCTCGGCATGCCATCTCATTGCTGCTGCAGTCTTCTCGCTCTGATACATTCTCTTTAATCTGTCAGCAATAGGCATATACCACATACGGCTATATGGTATATTGGTCCTACGGTGTTGCTCGTTAGGCTTCCATCTAGGTGAGTTACAAAACCGACACTTATCTAACCTTTCGTCATCTTTTCGATATATCATACAGTTGTTGAAGCAAACATCAATCGAATGACATGGGAGGCCTAAATTGCGCATCAATTTCTCTGTCGCGTAATGTAAATCGGTTGCCTGATTTCCTTCTGGTAGAAACTCCGTAAACATTTCGCATATCGAATCCACTGCCCTTTCACTCATGTTATGCTCTGCCTTCCTTTGCATGACTCGAGCAGCTAAGGATAACTGTGATTGACCTTCACGACGACCACTGTACAATGGATTTTGCGCTCCTTCTAACAAGTCGTAGAATTTCTTTTGAATGATTATGTACAGGTTCATCCGCATTCGGATAACTACCATGTTCCTCCACATTCTGATAACTACCATATTGATGATAGTTATCAAAATGTACGTTATCACGAAATGCATCATTCACCATATCCACATATCTATCTTCTACTACATTACCCATTCCTTCATTCCCACTAACCCAAGTCGTATCAGCATAACTCGTTCCTAAACCATATCGACTTCTTCGCCATGTTTATACCAAACATAATAATCAGGCATAAATCCATTCTTATACAAATGCTTTTGTATTCTTCTCCCCGATATAACAGGTTTATCATTCTTGCAAGTATCACAAGGACAGTGAAACTTACTGGCGTTGCTCTGCGGAAAGGGCTGGCTATTTGCAAACGGAATGTAATGATTATCGTCCCCCACCATGAATTCTGCCGTGAAATTTTCCGTTGACGCATCGATCCGGTTATACATCCACTCCCGACCATTAGTGTAGTTATAATCTCCCGATATTTTTTGACTCAAAAAAACGTGTTCCTCTGTTTTTTTCTCAATTTTATTTAAACTTTCGTCAATCTTCTTGTTGTGGCTGAGGAGAAGTCGACTTCATTGTTGTATATATATAAATTTTAGCGACTATTTAGCGACTATATCAAAAAAATTAGTTACAAATTAGATACTACACGCGTGGCACAATATACACGGGTTTATACCGACTAAATAAGAAACTGTTTAGCGACTCACCGAATTTCGCTAAATAGCGACTAATAATTTGTGGTCGCAATTTAGCGACTATATCCTATTAGTCGCAAACTTAGTCGCCACTTACTCGCTAAGTAGTTGCAAAATTTAACGACTATAAATTCAGTCGCTACTTGCAGTCGCTAAAACCCTGTTTTTTGTAGTGAGTATTTTGTTATTTTAGTTGAATGTGTACGTGTGTTTCCCTTCATGTCGACGGTTATACAGTTAAAGGCGAATGATTGGTTCTTTCTCCAACTAAAAACAGAGAGCACCAAAAATAAGCGCAACCAAGAAAATTATGGACATTGTTTCAAAACCAATAATGTCTAAAATAAGTAAAAACAAAATCTTTCTTACACAACCCATCTTCGTTTCTAAACCTTTTTCATTCAACAAAATCTGAAAGAGAGACAAAAAATGGATTCTGGACTATCTTGGGCTGATCAATGGGATTACAACTCTGATCCTCCTCCAAATTCAACTAAAGAAGACGATAAGAAGAAGAGAAAGAAGAAGGAAGACCGAAGCAAAAGCAGTATGGGGAAGGCCATACTTAGCTTCAAATGGGTCAAGGAACTTCGCAAGAAATCTGATAAATAATCTGATAGGGTTTATTGTTTTAGTTACAAAAAGAGTTGTTGATATTCATTTGTTCTTGTGATTAATGTACTAAGCTTTCTATATTTCTTTTACCCATTACTCTGATTCTAATTGCCAAAATATTTAAGAATTTAGAAAGTTTGTTGGCTGCGGATGATTGTTGTTACGAGCAATCGCTTTGGTTCTTTATCAAACGGGATGCTTATATCTATATGAACGGTTGTATATAAATTTGCCTTTTAAAAGTCAGCATCTATAAGGCTCTCGATCGCATCCGTCTATAAGCCTTACGTCCATTTTCGGCTAGTATATGTCCACTTTTGGTTTATACGTCTATCCTCGTTCGATAGCCGTTGCCTTAACGAAAGATGTTCTTTTTTGAACAACTAAACGATTTCATTAATCAAAGTGCTGGGTACAAGTCTGAAACAACAGAGACTACAGTAGAAGAAGAAGGTAACAGAGCACTCTTAGCTAGCTCGTCCGCGAGAGAGTTTTCCCTTCGAGGGATGAAACAAAAGGAGATGAAAGACAAAGAGTGGCACAATTGATGGATATCTGCTAAGATTCCATGAAGTTCACTGTTGGGTTCCTTGTTCGTGATGATACGCAGCAGATCTTTTGCGTCTGATTTGATGGTTATCTTTGTGTACCCTTCGCTAAAGCTTTTTCCAGCGCAGCCAAGATGGCTAGAGCCTCTGCCATTAGGGGGGAAGACACATGTGAGTCCGTTGAGTTAGATCGCCAGAGTTCGTGGGGCTGGGAGTCAAAGAAGACCATTCCTAAGCCTGCCACATTAGGTGATTTCCAAGATGCATCAGTAAAAACAGTGATCACGTCTTGATCCACTGGAGTTGCGGGAGTTGTTGGGACACTTTGAGTTGTCGAGGATGTAAGCAGTTTGTGATCCAGTTGTGCATTCTGCCATTCGCGAGCATCCTTAATGGCTTTAAGGACTGTTTCCTCCGGAGAGAAAGACCTGTTCTCAAAGACCAGAAAGTTCCTTGCTGACCATAGAGACCAACACAGCCATGAAAACAGGGTTCCCATTCCCAGTCCGGTTGGTGGTAAGCATATCCAATTGGTTGAAGCTTTGAAAGCTGTAATAAAATCAGAGAAAAGAGCAGTCTCTGTCGGGGTTTTGATAGGAAGCAACCGCCAAACCTTTTTTGCAAATTCACAATGTAGAAATAGGTGTTCTGAAGTTTCTAGTTCACCGCATCTGGTACAACAAGCGTTGTCGATTACTCCTCGTCTGAGCATATTATCTCCTAGTGGAAGAGCTTGTTGGACTATTTTCCAAAGGAAGACTTTCATTTTTGGTGACGTCGCAGCGTTCCAGATTAGCTTATCCCAGTTGAAATCCGGGATATCGAGCTCTTCTTCATGAGGGTGAGCTTCATCGAAACGGTCTATGGCTGTGTGGTATCCCGTTTTGACCGAGTAGATCCCATCTCTGCACGGGAGCCAAATGTACGCATCTTCCTTGTTTGTAGAGCTTGGTCGTAGTGTTCTTATCAGATGCGAATACTCTGGCAGTACAGTGTTGATCTTCTCAAGGTCCCACCTATTAGAATTTTCCTGTAAAAAGTATGATACAGTTAAGTCGGAGGTATCTTTCGTTGGAGGTCCCATTGGAATTTGGCCCGTTGTTGTCGATAACCAGGCTTCTGACCAGATTAGAGTTGACTTGCCATTTCCCAATGATTTGCCTAACTGTGATCGTAGGAGATCCCGTCCGCAGAGGATACTCCGCCATCCGTGAGAGCACGAAGATGGAGCTGTTACTTCAAGGAGAGGTTTAAATTTACAGTACTTTCCGAGGATCACCTTAGCTACCAAGCTCTCCGGCCGAGTGAGGAGTCTCCAACTGAGTTTTGCCAAGCAAGCATCATTAAAGCAGTTGATTTCTCGTAGCCCAAGACCCCCTTTTTTCTTAGCCTTTGCCAACTTTCGCCATGAAACGAAACACATACGCTTCTTTCCTGAATTTGAATCCCACCAGAACCGCGTGAGTGCGGATTGGATCCTCTTGCACAGGCTTTGCGGGAGCTTGAAGCAAGTCATCGAATAGGTTGGGATGGCGGAGAGGACTGATTTTATCATTGTTAGCTTTCCCGCCATTGATAATCGTTTAGTCGACCAACCCACTGCTTTATGTTTGATACAATCCACTATTTGAGAAAACAGATCTTTTTTGCTTCGTCCGAAGCTTTCCGGCAGTCCTAGATCTTGCCTTGACCTCCTTCCTTTGCAATACCAAGACAAGATTTTACAGCATGTCTTTTATCCTGCGGTGTCTTTGATGCAAAGGTAATTGAGGACTTTTGGAGATTTATCATCTGTCCCGATGCTTTCTCGTACTTGCTCAAGATCGATCTCAGTTCGTTGCGGCAGTTCTCATTAGCTTTTCAAAAGAACATGGTGTCATCCGCGAAGAGGAGGTGGTTCACTCTAAAAACTTGATAGGTTTCTAAGTTTTACCCTATTCTAAACTGCAAGTGAACAGCAATGTCAAAGTAGTATATAGGGTTATCGAATCCACAGGGACACTAGGTCTCGATAGATCAGAACAGTAGAGACTAATCCTAGAAATAAGCAGATGGTGAAGTAAATAAATTGCGAAACAAGAAAGTAAACAGTAGCAGGAATTTGTTTTGTAAGCAATAAACTAAAAGCGTCAAGCCTAGGGTGTTCTCAGGAAATCAGACAAGCAGACAAGCTAATCAGTCAGGATCAAATTAAACTCAGTTCTAGAACTCAAATCACGGAAATAGAATTAACCAAATCTCTTTGCGAAAACTCTCTAAGCTTAAGTGCAGTAACCCAAATCTCTTTGCAATTACTAACAGATTAAACTAGCATTAAGTTCAAGTTCGATATGTTCACAATTAAACTAAACCAAATCTCTTTGTGAATAATTTAATTGCTCAACCTAAATAGTTCAGATTCCTAAACCCCACTCTCGTGACGTATTTAGCAACCTAAGATCTAGATTCTAATTGATCAGGTTAGAACTAGCATTAAGCACAATTTAGTTTGAAGAACATTCTAATCATATGAATCCTAACTGAATTAAACAAGTCTAGCAAGTCATCAAACCCTAATGAGAAACCCTAAACTCAACTATGGATCTACTCAGACATGATTAATGAAAACATAATCAAAGAAATAATAGATTGCATATAAGAAATTAAATAGATAAAGGGGTTCGAAATCTTCTCCAAAATAAGTGAATACAGGAAATAGATCAGCCCCAAAAGCTCTAGAAATCCCTTAGCTCTAAGTATGAAAGCGTATCTAAATTAAACACCAAAAACTAGTATATATAGGCATAATCTCGGATGGGGCTTCTGTGTAAATACTGGAACTATCCTGGGCTTCTTTGCAAATCTTCATATCTTGATTTAACCGACGCGTACGGCCCATCTCGGTAGTGTGTCGACCGATGCACAAGGTGTGTCGGTCGATGCATGATCAACAAATCGGGCAGTGAGTTAAGCTCTCGGCCAAAACGTCCCAAAAGTCCCAAAATGCTCCAAATATCTCCAATTAGCTCCAAACCTGATTAAACCTGTAAAAGACTCTAAACAAAGACAAAAGACACTAAAAACACATCTATATCATGGTCTAAACTGGGTAAAAAACATGATATATCAACTCCCCCACACTTAGCCTTTGCTTGCCCTCAAGCAAAACAGAGAACTAAAATGTAGTGAAGAGGTTTGAAAACTCTTCAGAAACTCATTTTGTCCTAGAAGCAGCAGCATTCAGATTCCCCTTAGTAATCCACATGAAAGAATCAATCTACAGACAATCAAGACCAACATATACTTCCCCCACACTTAGCAACTGTCCTAAGTAAACTCCACAATCACATTCAAGCATTCAAATTCTCCCTACTGACTTCTGCAAGTATTGAAGTGCGGTCTCACCTAAGGAGTATCGATCAAAGGGCACATGGGTTCTTACTTTGCCAGCTCTAGACCACCATACTATCTTTCTCTAGTCCCTTTCTTCTCTTTCCCTTCCTTAACAACTGATTTTTCCCCACTGGGTATCATTTTATTTTTTTATCAGTGTTCTTCCCGTTATGGGGTGTACTTTGGACACATTCCATGGATACACAGGATATGAGAGTTTTAGCTACCATTCCCATGACCACTTCGGAGTTACTAACTCATCCTCAGTTTATTATCTTTTTTTTTTTTTACTTTATGGAAGGGGAGAAGGGAACTAGATAGGACAGGTTTACAAGCTGTGTCAGAACTAGCAAAGGAACCCGACACAAAGTATACCAAGCCCTTAGGTGAGAAAATCTAAGTCAGTATTAGGGGTGAAGTCAGTAAAAGGATCCTCTGATACCTGAAGTGATGTGGGTGTCCTCAGTAGGTTGATCCGTGATGGGGTTTTCTAATAGTCATAGATTAATCTGCAGCTTCATCTCAATGGTCACTTAAGTTCCTGCAAATGCTGTTAATCTTCTCAAAAAATCATTGTTTCCTACTTAAACAAATTTTGACTCGAAAAACAAAATTTTTTTAAAAAAATTAACTGACTCTTAAGAAAACAAAAGAAAGT
Source organism: Orychophragmus violaceus (assembly GCA_030180135.1). Lineage (NCBI taxonomy): Eukaryota > Viridiplantae > Streptophyta > Magnoliopsida > Brassicales > Brassicaceae > Orychophragmus > Orychophragmus violaceus. The sequence continues at coordinate 23,732,085 of CM058230.1, read as the reverse complement.
AATTAGTAGAACCTCCCCCACACTTAAGACACACTGTCCCCAGTAGTGTCAAGCAAGGGATTGGTTAAAAGAAAGAAAACAAAAATTAGTGAATTGAATGGTTAGTTCTCTCGGGTTTTACCTCTGTCGCAGTCAGGCATCGATCGTTGCACTAGGTGCACCGACCGTTGCTGTGCGATTTTCGTTGTAGCGATCGACACAATGGTGTGTCGATCGACGCACTGCGTTTTTCATCGATCAGTCAGCAAGTTAGCAGGTTAATCCGTCGGTTTATGCCAATTTTCAATCCTGCAAGCTGAAAACACTAGAAACAGAGTAAAACTGAAACAACAAATGTATCAAATCATGCCAAACCATCCAAACACAATAGAATCCTAAGAAAATAAGAAAAGAGAAAGAAAAATGCAAGAAAAGATAAAAAGGTCAGAATACAGAACCGAATGTCTGAAAATGGAGACTACGCTCACTCGCTCTCATCATCTATACCGGCATAAGGATCAGCACCGGGGTCTTCTGGAGATCGCTGCCGACGACGTCGGTCAGGTACGGGCTGATGGATCTGTGGTGGCCTCCTGCAGCTGCAAGTGCGCATGAAGTTCCAAACAACTCGAAACATACCATCTGATCTCTCTCTCCACTCGGCCTCAGAATATGCACCGTAAGGCATCGTAGGCTCGGGTAAAGGACCCACATCGTCGACTGGGGCAGGCGCCGGCGCAGGAGTAGGGGCAGGGGCAGCAGAAGTCGAAGCTCGTGAGGAAGGCTCTCCCAGCGGATGAGCCATAGAAGGAATCCCACGCTGCGCAGACTCAGGAGGCTGAAATCTCAGTGCCTCTAATGTGTCAATCTGTGTCCATCTGGCAGCAGGAAGCTCTATACCAGTCCTCCCAGTGGTCGGATCGGTGTAAACCCAAATGCGCCCCTCCTTGAGACAAGTAGCGCTCTGCAAATGGCTCAGATCCAGGAACTCCCGGGATGTATCACGCTCTGTACCATGAAGAGGAATCCCACAATACTCAAAAATGGGAGTAAGCAAACTCCCTACCGTCTCAGTACCAGCTCCATCGAAAGGCTTCGTCTGCAGATCAACTAAATGTTGTGCGAAAATAGCCCCCAAGTTGAGACCCGTAGTAGGATCTCTCACTCCAGAACCTCTAAACTGATCTCTCAGTCCCATAAACAGCAGCTCCATCTCATATTTGCGCATCTTGTTTGCCTCGAACTTACAAACCAAGCTCCAGCACAAGATACGCGAGACATATCGCAGCACCGGATGTCTCATCTGCACTACAGGAGTGATCCTGGAGTTGTATCGACCACTGCCAATACACTCCCAGAACAGTCTGGCCTCATCTGCGTCCCACTCTAGTGGCATGGCAATGCGCATCGGCCCAGTACTGAACCCGTAGATCCTGCAAAGGTCAAGTAGAGGAATCCGATACCTGACTCCCCAACTCATGAATGTAAATGTCCCAACTGTAGCGCTCCGGTTGTTGGGATCCGAGTAAACCACTCTGCAAGTGGCCATCAGCTGCCTGACCAGCTCAGGGTAAAGATCATGAGGTTGCATCGGCATTGTCCCTAGACCAATGCCTCTGCACACAGCGGTACCTGCTCATCAATCCCAAGAGTCCTGCAGGTGGAGTAGTCAGCGAACTTGGTCGGCTTGAAGATCATCCCACACCAACCACTGTAGAGAAACTAGTCATACTCGTCCCAAGAACTGAGCAATGGCCGCTCTGTGAACTCGGCAGACTTGAAGAAAGTTTTAAGATCCTCCGGCCACTGTCTAGTAGTCTGAATAGGCGTGTTATCCGCTCTGGGCCAAGGCAAAGCAACCGGTGGCCCATATCTTTGGTATGGTGTGGGTGGCTCTGACTCTCTGCTAAACCACTCCGGTGGTGGGATGTGTTGTCTCGTAGCTGTAGAAGCTGTGGCTCGTCTTTTGCGGGATTGCCTTTGAGTTGCCATCTGCAAAAGAAACAAAGTTCAAACAATTATAAGTCTCGGCAATTCTCTGTGAAATCGCGAAGCAACGACCGTTGCATCTAAGGCATCGATCGTTGCAAGGCGATTTCAGCTCGTCGAACATTTCCCAAAATCGCAAAGCAACGACCGTTGCAAGGCGATTTTGCCGCAAACAAATTATCAAAACTCGGTTCAAATCAGCTTCAAACCATAAATTCAACAAGAACACACTACTAAACAACCTAAATCACGTTCATTTAAGCATAGCATCATCAATTTTAAGCCAAAAATCCCGGATTCCATAAACCCTAAAATCCATTCCGAAAATGGTGAAAATGAGAAGCCATACCTTCGAATCTGAGCAAATGGGTAATAGAATCAGCTAGAGGGGGTTAAAACAATAAGATTCAAGCTTTGAATCACAAAAATTGATGAAAAATTTAGAGATTTAGGAGTTTAAACTCTCGGTTGTACGGACGGCGAAAGTGAGGAAGAAAAGAGAAGAGAAAGGGTTTAAGGCACTTACCTCGGTCGTGGGTGCAACGATCGTTGCTTTAGGGGCAACGATCGATGCTTGGTAAATCGAGATTGATTTCCGGTTAAGCGCATACCTTAATTTTTGCAATTGAACCAATTGCAACGACCGTTGCTTATGAGCAACGATCGTCACAATGCGATTACCCCTCTTCGTCAAATTTTCTTGCAACGACCGGTGCACAAGTGCATCGATCGTCACACATCTCCAGACTTGATGTGAAATCCTAACAAAAACAAAAACGTGAAATCCTAACAAAAACACCAAAAATAAGAAAGAAAAACAACTAAACCTATCAGTGGGTTGCCTCCCACTCAGCGCTTGTTTAAGGTCATTAGCTTGACCGGACGCACAAGATCTTTCAGGCACTAAGAGATCCTGACAGAGACTTTTTCTGTCTCTGTTCAAGTCTCCTCATCCATGGTGGAGAATAGGCTGTTGCGGAATGCTTCAGTCCAAGAAAGGTGGGAGTAAAATGTGCTCCAGGGTCTAAAATCACTGTATCATCCGGCTGCCCATCATCTGCTTCCATGATTGTGAACGTCTGCCCATCTATCAGTGGTTTTCGCAGCTTCTCCATCTCATATCGCAGCGGCTCATCTCCCAGGTGGAGGTCTATTAAACTCTGTCTAACATCAATCACAGCTCCCGCTGTAGCCAAGAATGGTCTTCCAAGCAGCAACGCTTCATCAGGATCGCAGTCATATTTCAGCACAAGGAAGTCTGTCGGAACCAAGTAGTTTCCAACTCTCACTGGTATGTCTTTTAAAAGTCCCTCCGGAACTCGTATAGACTGATCTGCTAGGACAAGACGGGTCCCAGTAGGAGAAAAATCCAGCAATCCCAGCTGTTCTGCTACAGAATAAGGCATCATGCTTCCAACAGCTCCTAAATCACACAGAGAGCGTCTAAAACTGTCTTCGAAGATAGAGCAATCTAGTATAAAGACTCCGGGATCAGGTAACTTCTTTGGAATCTTGTTCAGCAGAACATCACTGATATGTTGGGGAACTATAATCACCCATTCTCGCAGCTCATCATCCAAAGGCAGCATCTTGTTCAAGTACCTCTGTACACAGGGATGATAAGGTGGATCATCAGACGGTGGAATTTCTTCCAAGTCTTCACCACTTTCTTCTAGCTTCTTCAGCTCTTCAATCTCCTGTTTAATTACCTCAGACACCTTGGGATATTGCCTACTGGCTTGTGCATAAATCTCCTCCTGAGTGATTTCAGACACATCAGGGAATAAGCGGGCCAGTTCTGCATCAGTCTCATTATCATCCGACAATACTGTCTGTTCACGACCTGCATCGACCGACACAAGGTGTGTGTCGATCGTTGCAATGCGATTTTCACAATTTCCACCCGAGAGTTTTTCACTCAAATCCGAAAATTCTGCTTCATCCACCAACTCAGCTGTACTTAGCTCAAATTTCTCACCTAGATGAGATCCATCATTAATGAGTACAGACCAGGCCTTAATATGAGTATATGTGACTCTTTTTCCCTTCATGGAACCTGAAATCTGATTCACTTGAGTATCCAGTTGCTTCATGTGAGTGTTCATAGACTCAATCTTTCCATTGAGATCCCCATACATAGCATCAATCTTCTTGTTGCAGTCCACAGAAGTCTTGACTTGGCTCTCCAGCAATTGTTCCATCATTGTCTCCATCTTAGTTTCGAAAGCGGTGGGTGTAGGAGGTGTCTGATAAGATGAAGATCCGTAGGTCCTCTGAGCATTTTGTCCATAAGGCTTCTGAGAGTTGCTGGTCTGTCCATAGCTCGAAGAGTTCTGATTGCCCGTGTAGGCGTTTTTCTGTCCTCCACCGGAAAATCTGTTCCCAGATTGATATCCAAATCTGTTTCCTTGGAAACCAGATCCTCCGATGTAATTCACATCTTCTTCCTGAGTGTCCTCCTCAGTTTGAATTACCTCTACTTCTTGAGCAAAGTGGACAGCCTTCTTTTCACCTAGAAGAGTACAGATTTTGTCCATTCTGGATCTCAGTTCAGCCATCTCTGAGTTATCAACACTTCCACTAGGTTTCTTTCTCCTCTCATCCATAGTCTTGCAGCTGTTGCTGCCAATCAGATTCTCAATCAACTGCTTAGCCTGTGTAGGAGTCCTGGTGTTGAAGTTGGCATTACTGGAATTGTCCAGCGCAGACTGATATGGAAGATCTATTCCTCTGAAGAAAATACCAATCAGCTGAACTTCAGTGAATCCATGGTGTGGGCAGTCACGTTGATACTGCTTAAATCTTATCCAGGCAGTCTTTAAAGGCTCCACAGCTCCTTGGGAGAAAGTGAGTATGTCCTGTCTGGACTGGTCTGAACGCGCATCATCGTAGAAGTGACACAGGAACTCACTCTTTAAAGCTGCCCAAGTGGTATATTGGCCAGGTGCCAGCTGCCTCAGCCATACACTAGCGTCTCCAGCAAGACTGTGTGGAAATAACTTAAGGAACAGATAGTCTGGGCACACTCCCTCATACTTCATGCCAGTAACTATGTCCTCAAACCGATCAATGTGATCCATAGGCTGCTCCGCTTGGTGACCATGAAAAGTAATCTGTCTCATCAGCTGGTAGTAGGTGGTCTTGACCTCAAAGTCATTCCTCTCAAAGGTAGGAAGCACTAAAGCTGCTCGGTTTGCATGAAACTCGTCAGGTCTGTTGTAGTCAGCTAGTGTCCTCTCATGAACAACCATCTCTCTACCTTGAGCTCGTCTTTGACCCTGGTTTTGTTCCTGTTGCAGTTGCTCAGGAGGGTCAGGGATGACATTCCCTTCAGCATCAATCCTCTGCCCAGCAGCATTGTAAGGATTATTCTCCGGATCCCTCAGGGTACCCTCAGCATCTGGTATCAAGATCAAACAATCTCGTACCATTCTCTCTCTTCTTTCTCTTCTGTTAGCTCTCTCTAAACGTCCAAGTTCCTCTAGATTGATATTAACTAAGCTCGAGTTCGGATTACTTCGAGTTTTCTGCGTTGGCATAAACTGTCTGTAATCGTCCAGCAACGATCGATGCTATCAGTGCAACGATCGATTCAATCTCAGAATCGCCTAGTGTCGATCGACGCAAGGTGTGCAACGGTCGACGCAAGGCGAAAATCCTACCTGCGACAGAAAGAAACAGAGAAAAAGTTAGCAAAATATCAAAATAAAATGAAAAAGCAAAAACAAAAAGAAAAATTTCTAGTAAAAACCCTAAGTTCGGTCCTATCGAAGACTCAAAGAGTCCCCGGCAACGGCGCCAAAAACTTGATAGGTTTCTAAGTTTTACCCTATTCTAAACTGCAAGTGAACAGCAATGTAAAAGTAGTATATAGGGTTATCGAATCCACAGGGACACTAGGTCTCGATAGATCATAACAGTATAGACTAATACTAGAAATAAGCAGATGGTGAAGTAAATAAATTGCGAAACAAGAAAGTAAACAGTAGCAGGAATTTGTTTTGTAAGCAATAAACTAAAAGCGTCAAGCCTAGGGTGTTCTCAGGAAATCAGACAAGCAGACAAGCTAATCAGTCAGGATCAAATTAAACTCAGTTCTAGAACTCAAATCACGGAAATAGAATTAACCAAATCTCTTTGCGAAAACTCTCTAAGCTTAAGTGCAGTAACCCAAATCTCTTTGCAATTACTAACAGATTAAACTAGCATTAAGTTCAAGTTCGATATGTTCACAATTAAACTAAACCAAATCTCTTTGCGAATAATTTAATTGCTCAACCTAAATAGTTCAGATTCCTAAACCCCACTCTCGTGACGTATTTAGCAACCTAAGATCTAGATTCTAATTGATCAGGTTAGAACTAGCATTAAGCACAATTTAGTTTGAAGAACATTCTAATCATATGAATCCTAACTGAATTAAACAAGTCTAGCAAGTCATCAAACCCTAATGAGAAACCCTAAACTCAACTATGGATCTACTCAGACATGATTAATGAAAACATAATCAAAGAAATAATAGATTGCATATAAGAAATTAAATAGATAAAGGGGTTCGAAATCTTCTCCAAAATAAGTGAATACAGGAAATAGATCAGCCCCAAAAGCTCTAAAAATCCCTTAGCTCTAAGTATGAAAGCGTATCTAAATTAAACACCAAAAACTAGTATATATAGGCATAATCTCGGATGGGGCTTCTGTGTAAATACTGGAACTATCTTGGGCTTCTTTGCAAATCTTCATATCTTCATTAAACCGACGCGTACGGCCCATCTCGGTAGTGTGTCGACCGATGCACAAGGTGTGTCGGTCGATGCATGATCAACAAATCGGGCAGTGAGTTAAGCTCTCGGCCAAAACGTCCCAAAAGTCCCAAAATGCTCCAAATATCTCCAATTAGCTCCAAACCTGATTAAACCTGTAAAAGACTCTAAACAAAGACAAAAGACACTAAAAACACATCTATATCATGGTCTAAACTGGGTAAAAACCATGATATATCAGCTGCCACGTGACACTCTGATTCCGGGTAGAGTTCCTCTGATTTGTGCGTTTTGCATAGTCCGGAAAGTACTTCTCCACATAGAATGAAAATGTATGGAGACAATGGATCTCCTTGACGGATTCCTCGTTGTGGGATGACTTCACCTTGAGCTGTCCCATTTATGAGGAAAGAATAAGAAACTGTGGAAATGCATTGGAAGATCCAGTTTATGCATTTTGGGTGAAAGCCGAGCCGTTCTAGGACTGACATTATAAAGCTCCATTCAAGACGATCATAAGCTTTGCTCATGTCTGTTTTAACAGCCATCGAGCAGTGCTTTGTAGCCCCCGACGTCTTCAAAAAATGTAGCGTTTCGTGGGTTATGAGTACATTATCAGAGATGGCTCGACCCGGGACGAAAGCTGACTGTGTTTCGGATATTAGAAGATGTAGAACTGGTTGGAGTCGCTTCGTTAATATCTTGGAGATAATCTTATAGTACACATTGCAGAGAGCAATGGGTCTATATTCTGCAACTGATTTTGGACTTGTGACTTTAGGGATAAGTCTTACATGAGTTCGGTTGAGGCTACTCGGAAACTGTCCTTCCGCGAAGATGTTCTGGATTTCGGAGGTTATAGACGAACTCATCATGGTCCAGTTACTTTGGAAGAAGCTGGCTGGGAAACCGTCGGGGCCCGGGGCCTTGTCGGGATGGATTGAAAATAGGGCCTCCCTGATCTCCTCCATAGTTGGATCAGCTATTAATTTTTCGTTTATCTCTGAGGTGATCCGAGGGCTGAGAGCTTCCATGACAGTAGCTGTGCATTCTTCATTCCTTGATATGAAAATATCCTGGAAGTAGTCTGAAATGACTTTGACTATCTCGCCTTCCTCGTAGAAAATTTTTCCCTCTCCATCTTCGATAACAGAGAACTTATTTAGAGCGTATCTGTTTTTCGTCGTTGCGTGGAAAAATCCGGTGTTCTTATCTCCCAAAGCAAGCCAAAGAGTGCGACTTCTTTGTTTCCAATACTCTTCTTCTTCAAGGTAGGCCAATTTTAGTTTCTGATTCAGCTCTTCAATGAGTATAATGTCTGCAGGCGAAGCAGCCATATCAATTTCTAGTTTTTCTCTTAGTGCAACAATTGCTTTTTGACTGTTTACATAGTGTTTCCTGTTCCAGTGCGATATTGCGTTCCTACACTTTATAATTCTCTGTTCAACAGAGGCCTCCTCGTCTGAAGTCCAAGCTTCTTCAACTAGTTTGCAAACTTCCGGGTTCAGGCGCAGTCTTCTGTCGTAGCGGAACAGACCCTTGCGTCGACGCTTAGCCGGTTTGAAGAAAGTTGCAATTGGTCTGTGATCGGACCCTTCATACCTGAGATAGTGGCATCGTCCAGAGGGAAACATAGCTGCCCATGCGCTATTGGATATAGACCTATTGAGCCGACAGTGCACTGTCTGATTTTTACGTGTTCCCATCCAGGAGAAGAAATTCCCCGAGTGTCTCAGGTCGAAAAGGTCGCATTGTGAGAGGAAAGCTCTAAAGTTTCCAAACGATCCCTCTGTTCTCTTTGTACCTCCAGATTTTTCAGAATTGTCAATCATTTCATTGAAATCTCCGGTCAGGATCCATGGGGCATCTCGCACATTTGCAATGTTTGTGAGCTCTTCCCATACCGATGCTCTCTTTTGATGATTTGGTTCGCCATAGACGAAGGTGGCGAAGAATCTTTGGCCTTTGTAGCGAATTGTAGTGTCAATGAAGTCCTTACAGCCATATAGAATTTGGAGGTCTAGATCCTTTCTCCAGAAGAGTGAAAGGCCTCCTCCGCTTGTAGCCGATGGTGACACAAAGAAAACGTTGAGATAGGCTAAACAAGTGAGTTTTTCTTTTACAGCATCGTCTGAGTTCTTTGTTTCACTGAGGAAAATTACATCCGGAGCAATCTCTGTGTTGAGCTCCTTTATTCGCCGGACTGTTGTGGGATTCCCCAAACCACAACAGTTCCAGCTTAAGAACGCTAAGGAGGCCGACTTTCCCGGAGACGAAAATCCACTTTCGTCTTAGAGATGCCCGGGATGATAGTACTTCGTGGTGGATCTTTGGATGTACCCGCCTCTGAGCTTTTGTTTTGCACAGTTTTAGCTAGAGAACCCGCTGTGATTAGCTGTCCTGAGTTTGTTCTTAGTATCCGCGGTGATGATTTGGTCGAGGCTGAGGATTTTCTCTTTGTCGATTGTTTGGTTTGTCTCACTTGTCGAGCTTTTGAGACTGGTCCATTCCAACTTCGTGGGCTCAGACTTATTACTTTCTTGGATGCTGGTCTGCCTCTCTTCTTTTTTGTTGGGGCAGTAGCAGATCCAATTGGCTCAGGCAGAATATCAGTATGCTCCTCCGTCTCAGCGAGATCAGTAGAAGATGGAAAAGGTTGAAATTCATGTTCCGTAGTCTCTACAGCAGCGAGTATTAAGTCTGCAGTTTCATTCATTAGACCTCTTGACTCACCTTCTATTACTCTTTGGCGTCTTGCTGCACTCTCATTAGGGTCTCCACAGTTAATGTATTGTATGGTAACTTCTTGGATTTCCTCTAGAATATCCTCCTTTGATTTTTCCTGCAGCGGTTGGAAATCTTTGTCGAGGTTCCTTTCAATGGATAAGTGTGGATGATCTGGTCGCGAGAGCTCATCTGATCCAGAGGAAGTTGTCCTGACTGTTTTTTCGCGCCAAACTTGAGTAGGAGTTTGTTGTTTTCGCCGAAGATGATCTCTCAGGTCACGGTCTTTTGCTCTGTTGGGGGATATCCTTCGTGTATTCTGCTGACTTTGCACGGTCACAGAGAGAGCAGCTCTTCTGACTGCATTTGATTGTGTCGCCACTTTTTGAGCTTCAGACTTATCAGTTACTGGACGGTTTGCTGGAAGTAGGGAGGGCCTTTCACCAAACGGTTTGCCGTATCTGTCCAAACGTTGTCTGAACTCCTTGTTGGGAATGGCAATCTCACTTGTAACCAGTGCTGTCTCCTTGGTGTGTCTGAGTGGAGGCGTTCCTGACCTTATTCCCGCCTGTTGTTTCCTTGGGCAGTTTGTCTCTAGATGACTGAGTCTTAGATAGAGTGAGCAATGATTCTCCAGCCTGATGTAGTCGAAAGTAATGGTTGTTTCGATTCCTCCGTCAAATTCGATGATTGTTTCCATTAACAGGGGCCTTAAACCGTCGACTGTTACCCTGACCTTTACCGCAGTTTTGGAGATTTCACAGTCCTCATATCTTCCGATTTCCTTTCCTATATCGCGGATCAGACCCTCTTTCCAGTAGTGTAGGGGAATGCCTTTTATGTCAATCCAGAAGGGTATTTCAGATGGGAAAGTTGGAGATATCACGGGTTCCCACTTCTGTAAGATTACCATCCATCTGGCGAAGTGATACGGTCTGTTGTCTAGGACGTTTTGGAGATCCTCTTCAGTTTCGAATCTGTACTGAAAACAGTTGTTTCCAAGGTCTGAGCCTATTACTCTCCCATTGACCCCCCATTTCCTAGGGAAGTACGTGAGGAGTGACCATATGCGTTGTTCTTCTGGGTTTGTGAGCCGGCCAATGAGAGTGAGTGCGTTGTCTCTGATAAGGTCAGAAGTGTCTAGAGGAGGCACTCTGATTCTTTTTGGTACAGGAGGGAGGGATGGAGAGAGATGTCCTTTGCCTTTTTCTTCGTAAGAATAGCGTCTCGTCATTGTTTTGAACTTTCGTTTTGGTGAGGCAGGATGGTGTCAACTGCTTCCAAAAAACCAAGCTCCCTTTGTGTAGATAGAGATTTGCCTTAAAAGTTTCTCAGCTTTTGGACGAGTAGAACAAGTCGAGTCCCACTTGAAGTATTATGTGTGTTAATGGTTTAATTCTCAGATTACAACCTAGCACAAACATAACTCGGATCTAGGTGATTGCAGTTGAATCATATGATCAGATCAGGATCATTACCTCTTTTAGAGTGCAGCGGATTGATTGGTAATGACGAGATCACTTAGAGCAGATTATCACCGGCTCCTCCTAGGTATCCACACGCTTACAAGCTACGGATCAGGCTGCTAGACCGAGGTGGAAATCACAGAGAGAGAGAGGACGGCACAGCTCAGAAAATCGCAGAAGGTTCGGGTTTCTGGCGCCTCTCTCTTGCCTTATATAGGCCCAAGTTATTAACTAATGGCCTATCAGGCTTTTGGGCCCAAAACACAAATCAGACAAAAATCCCGTTTTTGTTTTGGCCCAATTCTCTGTACAAATACAGTAAATGCCTTTGCATCTTACCGTATTATTTCCATTTAACTTTCCCGTTAGCTATGGTGTGTGACCCTTTGGGATCATACAATACTGGTAATAAGTCCTAAACTTATAGATCAAGAGCGGACTCTAGCAAATCATCATGATCACCCAGTATTTATGACTTATGTCTGATCTCGACACTTATCATACTTTCTAGAGATAGTACGGTAGATTTCAGGACATTCCCAACAATCTCCCACTTGTACTGGAATCCTACATTCCCTAATCCCTTTGTCTCAATATCTCAATCTGGCATAAGGCAAGATGCGTGTCATCCTTATATAGCCAGACCATGTTTATCGGAACAGATTTGATACTGACAATGCAAACGACTTGGGCAAGTCCGTTTGGGAGTGGCCACTCTCTTACCAGCTATCAAGTCTCCGATTGGCCTAGAGATATTACCTCCGTTAAACGGCAGGGACAAATCCCATCTTGTTCCATCACTATGAACTACACACTTTATAATCCACCCAACCAAGGTCCTTATAGCTCCCAGTTACGAAACAGCGTTAGACAATGATCAAAGCGCATTACTCCATGTGCAGCCACATGCATGCGAACTCAGGTCTAAGGACTATACTCTATAGTCGTATATGAGAACCTCTTATGACACAGATATTAATATCTTGTAGAGTTCTCATCAGCGGGCCATGTCCGGTCATATGCTCCCCTACATATACCTATGTGTCGACTTTGATGCCGCGCATCTATGACCCCTCGAAACTTGGTCATAAGTCTCAACACAATCTAGTCTCAACAGGTTGTTGGTCTTCCAATTTCAACAACCTTCGACTATGGACACTATGATTTATGTCATTTCGTTAAATATGGGGTTTCAGGATCAAGTCTACTCATGTACTTCGATGGCCCATATATAATGACATGAATCATTTTGGAACGATTATTTTATATCACAGTTAAAAATAATCCAGAAATAAAAATTTCATTAACATTTAAAATGTTTACATGAACCAATCAAAATAACTAAAACAAAAGCCCTCACAACTCCCACTCAAAAAGAGATTACATTTGAATATCTCTAATTCCTACAGCAGCAGTATGCAACTCGTGCTTAGGTCTCGGGAGTGGCTTTGTCAACGGATCAGCTACGTTCTCATCAGTGGGAACCCTGCTGACCTTCACTTCACCTCTATTAACTATATCACGAATCAGGTGATACCTTCTCATAATATGTTTGGATTTCTGATGATGTCTCGGTTCCTTGGCTTGAGCAATTGCACCATTGTTGTCACAATACAGTGCCAAAGGCTCAGTGGCATTAGGGAATACACCGAGTTCAATCAAGAAGTTCCTAATCCAAACTCCTTCCTTCGCAGCTTCTGAAGCAGCGATGTATTCAGCTTCAGTTGTGGAATCTGCCACGGTGTTCTGCTTGGAACTCTTCCAACTTACTGCACCGCCATTCAGACAGAAGATGTAGCCAGACTGTGACCGGAAATCATCTTTATCTGTCTGAAAACTTGCATCCGTGAATCCACTGATTTCAAGCACTTCACTTCCTCCGTAAACCAAGAACTTATCCTTAGTATTCCTCAAATACTTCAAGATATTCTTTACGGCAATCCAGTGACTCTCACCTGGATTAGACTGGTACCTACTCGTCATGCTTAGTGCATAAGCAACATCAGGACGAGTACAGATCATGGCATACATGATAGATCCTATAGCCGAAGCATAAGGAATCCTACTCATGCGCTTAAGCTCATCAGGTGTTTTAGGACACTGATCCTTGCTTAGTGTAGCACCATGTATCATTGGCGTGAAGCCCTTCTTGGATTTTTCCATTCCGAATCGATGCAGAACTTTGTCTATGTAGGAATCTTGACAAAGTCCAATCAGCTTTTTAGATCTGTCTCTAAAGATTCGGATTCCAAGAACATACGCGGCTTCACCCATGTCCTTCATGGAAAAACAACTTCCCAGCCAGTCTTTAACAGACTTCAGCATTGGAATATCATTTCCAAGAAGCAATATGTCATCGACATATAAGATAAGAAACGCCACTTTGCTCCCACTAGTTTTCTTATACACACATTGTTCTTCCTCGTTTCTGATGAAGTCAAAATTCTTTATTGCTTCATCAAAACGAAGATTCCAACTCCTCGATGCTTGCTTCAATCCATAAATGGATTTGTGAAGCTTGCATACTTTCCCAGCATTCTTAGGATCAATGTAACCGTCAGGCTGTGTCATGTACACATCCTCCTCCAAGATTCCATTCAGGAAGGCGGTTTTCACATCCATCTGCCAAATCTCATAATCATAATAAGCGGCAGTTGCTAGGAGAATCCGAATTGATTTCATCATGGCCACTGGTGAATAGGTTTCATCATAGTCTATACCATGAATTTGCTTGAAACCTTTTGCCACCAACCTGGCCTTGTAAATCTGGACATTTCCATCCACGTCTATCTTCTTCTTGAAGATCCATTTACACTCGATGGCTTTAGAGCCAGCGGGTAAGTCAACCAGTGAAAACACTCGGTTGACAGACATGGAGTCCATCTCGGATTCAGTGGCTTCACGCCACTTTAAGGAGTCAGGGCCCATCATGGCTTCTTCAAAGTTCGAGGGTTCATCACCGTCAATGATCAAAAGATCATGGCAATTAGTCACAAGGAATCCCTGATATCTATCAGGTTCCTGATGGATCCTTCCGGATCTTCGAACTTCAGGTACTGCAGGTTCAGGTTCTATTACAACTTCATGTAATTCATCTTGCTGTTCTTCCTCATTAGGTTGAACAGGTTCCTGTCCTTCTTGAATTTCATCAAGTTGTACCTTACTCCCACTATCTTTTCTAGAGAGAAACTCCCTTTCAAGAAAAGTACAATCCCGAGCAACAAAGATTTTGTTCTCGGATCGCTGATAGAAGTAATAAGCCTTGGTATCCCTAGGATAACCAATGAAGTAGCATTTGTCAGATTTTGGTGTAAGCTTGTCTGAGATTAATCTTTTGACATAGGCTTCACAACCCCAAATTCTGAGAAAAGACATTGCTGGAGCTTTTCCAGTCCATATCTCATATGGTGTCTTTGCTACTGCCTTTGATGGCACTCTGTTCAGTGTGAACGTTGCGGTGAGCAAAGCATATCCCCAAAGGGATATAGGAAGGTCTGTGTGACTCATCATGGATCGGACCATATCTAACAATGTCCGATTCCTTCTCTCAGACACACCATTCCACTGAGGTGTTCCAGGAGGTGTGAGTTGGGAGATAATCCCACACTCACTTAGATGATCACGAAATTCCTGGCTCAAGTATTCTCCTCCTCGGTCCGACCGAAGAGCCTTAATACTTTTACCAAGCTGGTTCTGTACTTCATTCTGGAATTCTTTGAACTTTTCAAAGGTTTCCGACTTATGTTTCATCAAGTAGACATATCCATATCTACTGAAATCATCAGTGAATGTAATGAAGTACTGAAAGTTTCCTCTAGCACTTGTGGACATTGGGCCACACACGTCAGAATGTATCAGGCCCAATAGTTCACTGGCCCTTTCTGTGGGTTTATTGAAAGGGGCCCGTGTCATTTTGCCCATTAGGCAAGATTCGCATTGCTCACAAGACTCAAAGTCAAATGAGCCCAAGAGTCCATTTGAATGGAGCCTCTTGACGCGTTTCTCACTAATGTGCCCCAAACGACAATGCCAGAGAAACGTTTCATTTTCTTCGTTAGATTTGAACCGTTTTGTATTTATGTTATATACTGGAGCAGATTGATCCAGCATGTACAGCCCATTTATAAGAGGGGCACAGCCATAGAACATATCATTGAGATTAAAGGAACACAATTTATTCTTAATAGAAAAATCAAATCCTTGCAAATCCAACAATGAAACTGAAATGATATTTCTGCTTATAGCAGGTACAAAATAACAATTCTCAAGTTCTAAAATCAATCCAGAAGGTAAAGACAACAAGTAAGTGCCAACGGCCAGTGCTGGAACCTTCGCTCCATTGCCAACCCGCAACTCTACTTGCCCTTGCTTCAACCTCCTACTGTTGCTGAGCGCCTGCATATTAGTACAAATATGAGCCCCACATCCAGTATCTAATACCCAAGTGGTATTATCAAAAGTAGTAGTATTTACTTCAATAACAAAAATACCTGAAGATTTAGTCTCCAAGGACTTCTTCTTCTTCAGACTTTCCTGGTATTTCTTACAGTCCCTGCGGTAATGCCCTGCCTCTTTACAAAAGTGACAGATGTCAGAAGGCCCAGCTTTGGACACGGGCTTGGGCTTGGCGTTTTCATTGCTGACTGCCTTGCCCTTTCCCTTGTCTGCAGCGGATTTCTTGAAACCCTTGCCCTTCTGCAGCATGAGTACAGACGACTCATTGGCTTTCTTCAGATTAGGTTCTGCAGTCTTGAGCATACCATGTAGCTCAGGCAAAGTCTTGGCCTCAGTGTGCGTATTTAATTTCTGTTAAGATGATAGCTTGCCTTCCATTAGTTCATGAACTCGCCAATCTCATTTGGTTTTACTATAGGACATGTTTGGAGCTCGCTGATATTTGCTGTGAGGTGGCTCTACCACCTGGTATTCTTAATATTATGACTGGTCTAGGAACTGAAGCAGGTGCTCCACTGGCATCGCATCCAGGCGTTAACAAGGTCTGATCAGTCATTATCTTTACCAATATCCTGAAAGTCAAACAATTGAAGATAAAGCTTTTATTCCTTGCTTTTCTGATTAGTTGAGGTAGTGACATTTTGTTGGAAAAAAGTATTCATATTTATTTAGCCTTCGCTAGATTGTTTTCACTGGAAGCACGATAACTGGAAGCAACATAATGACTTATGCTACCCGATTGGTTAAAGTAAATCCAAGTGTCCTTGTTGATTTCCTTTGGAACAAGTACCATCTGGGTTTTGTTTATTTGACCTATTTTCAGAGTCTATATATGAATCTACCACATAATTTAAATACATGCTTTTCTGTTCTAATACTAAACATAAAAAAAACAATAGGTGAAGAAAATTCAGAGCGCAACGACGACTGACAAAAGTTGAAGGAAAGAGAAGAAAAAAGACATACAGAAATCGGACATACGATTTAATCTAAGCGTTTGTTTCAGATGATACTTTTATCTATACAAACATTCGCAAACAATCGATTTCTTCAAACGAGTAAAAAAAACATATTGAAAAACAAAATTTATAAAAAAATCCGCTGTGTAGCACAGATATTTACCTAGTACAGTACAATATAGAAATATAGACTACTACTATTATTTTCTGTTTGGTCGTTATTGTTCGTAATTAGTGAACAAATTAATTCAAAGTAGCTGAACAACCCATATGTCCGAAGTTCAAGAATGAGAATTTGGAATAATTCGTAATCTAATTTTTAATTCAAAAATTCAATTGAACTAATCAAGTTTCTACCTAATGGTGTCATTGACTTGGATAGAGGAATCTATCGACCACGAATATAAAAATAATGGTGTCGCATTACTGAAATATAAACGAGCCAAATAAGAAAAAACTGAGCTAGGGAATAGTTAAATGTTCACGATAAAGATGTTCAGGACCATCGACCACCAACACCCCAACTATATTTAATTAATGATGATGTTGAGATTTGATTAGTAAATCTAAAACCATTGTCTAACCTATTTTATTTTCTATTCTAGATGTTAGTTTATAAAACAAAAATTTCCAATAGCATTCAATATCAAAATTATTATTTTACAATTTTTTACGGTTTGCCTTAGAAACTTTTCAGACACACTTTACAAGGCTTGTAGCGCATCTTAAAATTGATTCTTTTTTCCTCCCCGCTGGCGGGCTTATTTTGCTAGAGCCAGGGAAGGACCCTTTCCATTGTTGTTTGTTTCCCTTCAACGGTCATTTATGGTTCTCCTTTGCGGTGAAAAATAGTGTGAGATACAACTGGTCCATGGTGTTAACGTGTCGGTGCTTGGCGGTTGGGGTGTGGTTTCAGATCCACTTGTCTATGGGCTCCTCCTGTATGTGTAGGTCGGTGGTTTAAGCTCAGGTTCGTCAGGGTTTGGGGTTATGTTCCTCCATAGTTTCCTTGTCGCGATTTTTCGTCTTAGAAGTCATGGTGGCAGCATCTCTTTTGGTGGATCTTTCCTTCGACTATCTACGAGTGACGATTTAGCTATCCCTCGTTTTGTATCCGTGTCCATGGTTGGGGTTTGGGTTAGGAGATGGTATGTTTGTTATGTTGGTTTACTTTTGTTTCTGCCTAGGACCTTTATATTTGGTTGTTGAAAATGGTTGCTAGTCTTGAGATTTTATGGTCTTATTTTGGATCTTGGGCTTTGCGGTTGTAGTTGTTTGGTTTGGACCAAGTTAGTTTCTGATTATCTTTTCTCTCGTGAATCTTGAAAAGAATGTTTAATCCTTCCACTGCCCTTTAGATTAGTTGAATAAGTAGTTTTTTCTTTAGATTTGTCAGTCACTTTTTGTAAGGTTAACTTCAGTGGGGGTGTATAGTTCGTGATCTAGACTCTATAGATGAAATTTAGGTGGTTAGGTTATAGATCATTGTTTGTGGTTATTTGGTTGATTATCGGGTTTCCGCGAGCAAATATCCCATTGTATCTGTAATTTTTCGGAATATCAGATTCTCGGTTAGCCTTGTTTAGCTTTGTATTGATTCTATTAGTTTGATCAGGCTTGTATTTTTTGGCTTGGGAAGTTTATATCCTTCGGCTTGGATTTCTCTTAATTTCTTAGGGATTTGTCTCCTGTAATTCCACTACAAGAAATGTGGGTATTAATAGTGTCTACTAAATGCTATGATTCAACTATCATAGTGTTTTCTAAAACGCTCTAACGGCTCCCGTCATTGTAGGTTGGGCACTTTACATAGCGGACTTAAGTACGCTATAGTTAATTAAACAAAGATAGCGTTGCTCTCTCTGCAATTGTTAATGAGTAATACTTGGGTTCACCTCTAGAGTTGAACGCTTTTGTTCACCTACACATTTTCTAACCAATCAATTAATTCCACATAATCTAATATTAAAAATAAATAAAATTTTAAAAATGTTTTTAAAATAAGAAAATAAAAAAGCGAAAATAAAAGAAAAGAAAATATATTTTATTTCAAACAAAACTTAAAAATAATTTGTTTTTATAAAAAATACTAAAACCTAAATCTTAATCTCTAAACCCTAAATTCTAAACCCTAAACGATAATTTGAACCTAAAATTTTAAAATTAAAACTAAATCCTAATCCCTAAATCCAATATGTAAATCTTAAAAAATAAAAAAACTAAACCCTAATCCCTAAATCCTAAACCCTAACCCAAAGAGCTTAAATCCTAATCCATAAAACCTAAACCCAAAGAGCTTAAACCCTATACCATAAACCCTAATCCCTAAACCCAATATGTAAATTTTAAAAAATAGAAACTAAACCCTAATTCCTAAACCCTAAACCCTAACCCAAAGAGCTTAAACCCTAATCCATAAACCCTAAACCCAAAGAGCTTAAACCCTATACCATAAATCCTAATCCCTAAACTTTAATTTTAATTTTATAATTTTATTTAAAAATAATATTACATGACATATTTTTATTGGTTAATAAAAAGGGGGTGAACAAATGGATTCACCTCTAGGGGTGAACCTAAGTATTTTCCATTGTTAATATTTATAATAACGTGTTATAATTGTTATTAAAACTCGTTAATGATAATAGTTTGTTTTACAAATGTAGCAAATTAATTATGTTATTAATTTATTTTATAATTACCCAAAAAATTATTAAAATAAATTACAAATGGATTTTCTTTTATTTAATTGTAATATATTTTTAGAATATTTGTAATAATAATAATAATAGAAACAATTAATTTATAATCTAAAAACTATAAAACATTTCCATGTTTACAAAACCATAAACCATCAACCTATCAAATATTAGTTAAACTCTATCAATCTACCACTAATAACCCTTCACAATCATCTCTAACATAAAAACTATTATCATCAGAAGCTTGACCATCCAGATCATCGACTTCTTGAACAGGCAAATGCGCACCACCTAAATCCTCATCTGTTTTCAACTCATTATAGCTTCTAGGTAGTGCTCTCATATACCAATTTGAAGAATCATTTTCCCTAGAATAGAAAACATGTTTCGCTTGAGAAGGTAGAATGAATGGATCTTTTAAATATGGTGCTTGGTTCATATGAAGGTTCACAAGAGTGAAGCCATCTTCTTCCTTCACACCGTTCTCTGTGTTGGCCCAATTGCATCTAAACAGTGGTACTTTGAACATGTGGTAGTCCATAAGTAGAATCTCCTTTATCACTCCATAATATGTAATCATATCAGCCACTTGTCTTGTATCTCGAGCACTTGATCTACACATGCTAAATGCTTCATAAGTTACTCCATTTTTTGTGTCTTCCGCTTAACCGCATCTGTATAAAATCGTGGCCCATTAATGATAAATCTTCTATGTGCTAAAGCAATATTTCTTGGTTCAAATGTCAACCACTTTATCTATGTAGAATAGATTTATGTTGAGTCTGAATGAATCTGATGCAGGAAATAGATCAGTTTCAGAACAATCAGTTTTGTTAATTAAATGAGAAATCAAGCTAAACGTTTGCTACTAAAATAAAAATCTGAACATGAACATCAAGCAAACAATCAGTGTATTTACTAAACTAAAAATCTGAATATGATCATCAAGCAAAAAAGCTATTAATTAACTAAAATAAAATCAGAACATGATCATCAAAATAACAAGCTGTACATTTACTAAAATGATAATCAAGAAAACCAGTTAAGATGAAAACCTTTTTTTACCCACTGTGCAAACTGCTCAGTATGGTTTTTCCACAACAAAGTTTCATTTCTAGCACATCGAGCATCATTAGATTGTAATACATCCAAATGCATCCTGATTTTATAATAAACAAGAATTATGAAAATGAAATTATAATTATAAATACCTGAAACTGAAAGGGTAACATATTACTCAGCATAGGGATCCATAGATGCCATGTTCATTAGTACATAGCTATGTGCAATGTCTTTATCTTTATCAGAAAGGGTAACCTCTTTACCCTTCTGCAGAGGTCGACCTTCAATCAGCATTCTATCATCCTTAATATCTTCATTACGATTAATTGTTTCTTGAATTGGTACTGAATCTTGAAGGAACTCTAAACAAAATGCAGTGCATTCCCCAGATTAATACCCCTCAGCTATACATGCTTCTGGCCTTGCATGATTCTTAACATAAGCCTTTAGTTTTTTCATGTACATACAACTCAGTCAAGAAATATGAATATTAGTCAAACATCGTTCCAGGAAATACATCTATTGAAGCAAATGAGTACATCAAACCTTTTGAAGGGATACATTTAGCGGAAGTGTATTGGTCCTCCCAAACGTACCTATTTTGATAGATGTATTGGAAGGTGGAACATGATATCAAAAAGGGATGGAGGGAAGAACCGCTCCAGTTCACACATTGTTTCCACAAACTCAGTTTCCATTTATATAAGTTTCTCTGGGTCAATGATACGCTGACACAATCTGTTGAAGTAATTGCATAATCTGTTTATGGAAATCCTAGGTCCTCTATGTAATAACCCTCTTAACGCAGCTGGTAACAAGTTTTGTACTAGCACATGATGATCATGCGAATTCAAACTACCTATATTAGGAGGGTTAAGTGAAACACTATTAGAAATATTACCACAATAACCATCAAGATCTCTAAACTTAAATAACCTTTGGAAAAAATGGTCTTCCCTTTCTTGGATAACCAATACGCTGCTGGAGGTAAGTATGTTTTCTTTCCCCTAACCTTTTTGTGCAATTTTTTTTCTGATTCCAATATCATCTAAGTCTTTTCTTGTTTTAAATCCATCTTTTGACTTGGAACTTTGCATTGAGATAGAAAATATAGCATCCGACACATTCTTTTCTACGTGCAACACATCAATATTGTGATGAACAAGCATATCCTAACACATGAAACAATAAACTATTAGGCATATTCGTATATAACAATCTGAGAATATAGTTCAGTTACTATACTTTACCTTCCAGTAAGGTAGTTCAAATAATATTGATCTCTTCTTCCACCGTCATAGATCATTTGATTCTTCACACTCTTCTTCTTGAACCATCTCATCATCTTCTAAATCCATTTTTTTCTTTTACTTTCCTTATTTAGAGGTCTTCCAAAATCATTCTTAAATGCTTTTAGTGTCTCATATATTTCAGTACCATTTTGTATCCTATTGGCATTCCCATCCTCAACAGTGTTGTCAAACCAACCTTTTTTATCGGTAAGGATGGCCAGGCAGTAGTCCTTTCTATTTTCCATGTATACATACTTACGGCTAAAATTAAGCCACCTACAAGGTGTATCATTTCCACATACATTGCAAGCTTGTTTCCCATTCACTTTACATTCAGACAATGTCCCTAAGGCTGGATAGTCATTGATACTCCGAACCAGTAAGGCTCTAAGTGTGAAGTTCTCCTTTGCAAATGAGTCATACACTTCAATACCCTCAGCCCAAAAATCTTGTAAATCATCTATCAATGGTGGTAAGTAAAATCTATGTTATTACTAGGAGTTGTTGGACCAGGGATCAACAAAGTCAACATTATATTCCCAGCCTTCATACACATTGTTGGAAGCGTGTTATAAATCACTAACAACACTGGCCATGTGTTGTAATTGGTGTTTTGAATGGAGAAAGGGTTCATCCCATCTGTACAAATACTGTTGGTACTGGATTTCCCTCTAGGAAATCCGGCCCATTAACAGACAATACAAAGGCCCGTAATTACAAGCCCCAAGCGAATAAACGCCCTGACAAGGCCCGGACGATGCCGAAGCCGGAGACGATCGAGCTCGAGCTCGACAGAAGATGACGTGGGGATAGAGCAACTCGGTCTTGTCAAGTTCAACTGATCCGCGAGAATCTCGGAGATCGTTACGACGACGAGGCCGAAATATCGGAACGAAGAGGTCAAGGGCGAGACTATTTAAAAGAAGAAGTGGCGACTCATTCAAGACATTCCAATCTAGGCTAAGAACACTTCGATTAGATAGCTCGATTTTATACTTTGTACTCTCTTCTCGACTGTGTTTGTTCAATCTCGACGATCAATCTCAATAAAGTCTTTGATTCATAGGAAACTATACCATTTCTATATCCTAAAGTCCAAATCCACGAATACAAATTCTTAGTGTGAATCCCGGATCTCACATTTGGCGCCGACTGTGGGGACATTCTATAGCCTTTCCTATCTTAAGAATCAGATCCTAGATCCGATAGATCGAGATGAATCCCGACCAAACTGGCTCTCCCAGCGCCACACCACCAGTTGACCGCCCTCAAACGGTCGACAACGTTCCTCAGAACACTACCGGGGTAAGAAACATGGGTCAGACCGACGGCGTGTTGACGAGCTCTGCCTCAGTCTCCACGACCTCGACACCAGTCGGCTCCGTCGCTCAAACAATTGCGATGAGCCAGACTCCGACAAATGTTTTGTCAGGAACTAATGATCCGAGCAGAAACTGGGTGTGGATGAGAAATGATTCAATACCCACCCCAGGAGGTGGATCTGGAATAACCAGACCTAATTCGCCACTACCTTCTGCTCCACAGAGATAAGGGCCAAGCGATCTTGCCGAGATCAGTTCGATGTTAAGCTTGTTGGTAGATCGAACGAGAAACAACGAGGCAAGCGCAAGAGCCCAAGAGATCGCGAACCGTTCTCTGGCAGCGCAGCTCGAGGAACAAGAGCGGCGCCTGAACGCCCGTCTTGAAGAGCTCGCCAGTCAAAGCCAAGGGGGCAGACCAACGCGAACTCCCATAAGTCCTCCACCGTGTACCCGCTTGGACTTCTCCCAGGTAGTAAATCCTCCGGGAACGTCGGGAAATTTCGGTAATACGTCAAATAGCGGCTTCCGCCCTACAATGACCCCTATCGCGGTACCGACCCCATTTGGTTCGAGTTCAATGGTCACAGATCCAACCGGATCAAGAAACCGACCATTACCCGGGCCACCACCTTTCCCGAGTAACTCTAACATCCGACCGAGGCAACTAGGAGGTTCTGCCTTCGCCTCGAGCTCGGGACTCCTTAACGGATCAAAATCAGTTCAGTTCCGAACGCCCCAGGTCGATCAGACGAGGTCGATCCCAACGATCGATCTCCTCGACCCCATTTTTCCGGAACAAACGTCAGGTCAGGCACAAGTCCAGTTCGCACCCGCAGAGGGCGATGAACACGATATGCTTAGACAATACATTGAGCAGGCTAAAGCCCAGTTCAACAGTCTGAGCTCGAAAGTTCACATGGCGACGAGCGCGGCTCCTGACATCGATCGAGTGATCGAAGAAACACAACAAACGCCGTTCACAGATCGGATTACGCTTGCAAGGATCGGAGAGATCAAGAAAACTAAGTTTCCAGAATTCTCTGGGAAATCAGACCCGAAAGCCCACATCAGGGCATTCCGACTAGCGATGGCAAGGGTGTACCTTACCGATGAGGAGAGGGAGCCAGCCTTCTGCAGGCTCTTCGCAGAAAATCTATCAGGCTCTGCCCTAGAATGGTTTGCCGGACTGGAAGAAAGGTCCATTGACAACTTCACCCAGTTCATGACGGCTTTCCTCAAGCAATACTCCGTTTTCATCGAGGAAAAGACTACTGAGGCAGCCCTATTTGGCGTCTCTCAAAAACCCGACGAAACACTTCGCTCGTACATCGACCGACTTAAGGAAATAAAATCCAAAATCGCGAACCCACGAGATGAGGTAGCTATAGAAGCATTGAGACGAGGACTATGGTTCTTAACCAGATTCCGCGAGGAAATAATAGTCCGCGAACCTCAAACGCTCGATGACGCCCTCCATCGCGCATCGGCCTTTGCTCACCTCGAGGACGAAACCACGGCCCTCAGGGAAAAACACTGGAAAGAAAGGAACCCGTCAGGCTCGCAGAATTCGAACTCAAAAAAGGATTCCCGTAAATCAGGGAACGTCAACGCGGTCGAGAGCCCAAAGAGCTCGAAGAAATTCGAGTTCGACAAGGAAAAATTCCGTGATTTCCACAATAAAAGAGGACACTCGACCGAGGATTGCTATACTCGAGCTAAAGCAGAGGCTCAAAAACAAGAGTCCGAAAGCAAAAAAGACTCCGAAGTCGAGGAGGAAACTCTGTCCGACAAAAAGGAAAACAAACAGACCAAGGAATCGAACTACAGAAAGCCTTCTCAGAACAAACGGGAACGGTCAAAAGAGTCGGAATCTCCCGAAACACTCCCTCAAGGGTCGCGGAAGCGAGTCGAGTTCATCCTCGGCGAGCTAAACCTGAGCGGCACTCCGGGAGGTTCGGCGCTATCCCCGCCTCCGGCTCCTTCCAAAAGTTTACGCTCAAGAATCAATCTCCCTCGTCTCTGCGGGGGGGGGGGGGGGGGGGGGGTGTACGGGCTATACCCCCTAAACGAATCGACTTCATCTTCGGTGGCTCCAAGCTTTGCCGCGACTCGGTCAATTCGATCAAAGCTCTTCAAAGAAGAGTCGAGACCGACAGAGGGGGGAAAACCCCCAATGTTGGGTCCAGACCACGAAATCATTTTCTACGAGAGCGAGACAAGTAATCTCGACAAACCACACGACGACGCCCTCCTCGTTTGTCTAGTAGTGGGAGATGTCGAACTCTCAAGGATAATGATTGACACAGGAAGTTCGGTAGATGTCCTCTTTTACGACGCGTTCAAAAAGATGGACTTCAATGACTCTGAGATTGTGAAAGAAAAGACACCACTAGTAGGTTTCGCTGGCGAGACGACATACTCGATGGGTTCTGTCTTCGCCCCAGTAATTGCTAGAGGAGTTCGGAGAATGACGGAGTTCGTCATAGTAGATCGGCCAGCTCCCTATAACGCAATCCTAGGTCGACCATGGATATACGACATGAAAGCGGTACCATCGACCTACCACCAATGCGTAAAGTTCCCGACTCCCAAAGGGACCAAAACCATTTACGGAAGTCAAAATATTTCCCGTCATTGCTACATGAAGGGATACAAGCAGATCGAGAAATCCCCTGCGTAGCAATTACAGAAAGAGGAGGAGCTCGCCACCATGCAGACCAAAAGGTCGAACGACCCCAGTCAAATAGGACCCCCAAAGGACCTCACGACTCAGATCTGCATAGACGAGGCTCATCCCGAAAGACTCGTTGGCATCGGAATCGATCTATCAGAGCCGGTTAAGAACGAACTGGTCTCTTTTCTCAAAAAGAACGTCGACTCCTTCGCCTGGTCTTCAGCAGACATGAAAGGGATCAATATCGACGTAACCAGCCACAAGCTGAATGTCGACCCAACCTACAAACCGGTAAGACAAAAGCGTCGAAAACTAGGTCCTGAGCGGGCCAAAGCCATCAATGACGAGGTCGATCGGTTATTAAAAATCGGATCGATCAGAGAGGTCAAGTACCCCGACTGGCTCGCGAACCCCGTGGTGGTTAAGAAAAAGAACGGAAAGTGGAGGGTCTGTGTAGACTTCACGGATCTCAACAAAGCATGTCCAAAGGACAACTTCCCACTCCCGCACATCGACCGACTGGTCGAGGCCACCGCTGGACATCAGCTGCTATCCTGTATGGACGCATTCTCAGGGTACAATCAAATATTGATGAACCCCGAAGACCAAGAAAAGACTTCGTTCATAACTGATCGAGGCACGTACTGCTACAAAGTCATGCCCTTCGGACTAAAAAACGCAGGAGCAACTTACCAGCGCCTCGTCAACAAGATGTTTTCAGGACTCCTAGGCAAAGCCATGGAAGTCTACATCGATGATATGCTGGTAAAATATTCCAGGTACGAGGATCACATCCCCCAGCTAAAAGAATGCTTTACCATTCTTAATAAGTATGGGATGAAACTCAACCCAGCTAAATGTACCTTCGGGGTTCCCTCAGGAGAATTCCTCGGTTACTTGGTGACCGAAAGAGGGATCGAAGCGAACCCCAAACAGATCGCAACGTTCATAGAGATGAAATCTCCCAGAACAACGCGAGAAGTCAAGCGCCTAACCGGCAAAATAGCTGCTCAGAATCGCTTCATCTCAAGGTCGACCGATAAATGTCTACCCTTCTATCACTTGCTAAAAGGAAACAAAAAGTTCCTCTGGGACGAAAAGTGCGAAGAGGCATTCACTCAGCTCAAAGCTTACTTAAGCGAACCACCCATACTGGCGAAACCAGTAGAAGGAGAACCCCTTTACCTCTACCTAGCTGTCTCGACGGCAGCAGTAAGTGGAGTCCTGGTTCGCGAGGAACAAAACGAACAACGGCCGGTGTATTACATCAGTAAGACCTTGATCGACGCTGAAACCAGATACCCCGCCATGGAAAAACTCGCCTTAGCGCTAGTAACATCGGCTCGGAAACTCCGACCGTACTTTCAATCGCACTCGATCATAGTGATGACCTCTCAGCCACTGAGAACCATTCTTCACAGTCCAAGCCAATCAGGTCGATTGGTCAAATGGGCTATCGAACTTAGCGAGTACGACAATGAATACAAAGCTCGAACATGCCTAAAAGCACAAGTACTGGCAGATTTCATAATCGAGCTCCCTCCGACTATAGAACTCGACCCGACTTCGGCCCAAAGATGGAAACTCTACGTCGATGGAGCTTCCTCGAGACAAGGGTCCGGAGTCGGAGTGAAATTAGTCTCCCCAAAGGGTGAAGTACTAGAACAATCGTTTAGATTGGGCTTCGCCGCATCGAATAACGAGGCAGAATATGAAGCGTTAATAGCCGGGCTCAGACTCGCGATAGCCATAGGAGCCCGGGAAGTAAACGCCTTCAGCGATTCCCAATTAGAAACGAGCCAATATCATGGCGACTACGAGGCCAAAGACGAACGAATGGAAGCATACCTACGGGTAGTCCATACATTGGCCGAACAGATCGAATTCTTCGATCTAACACGAATCCCATGAGGTGAAAACACCACAGCCGATGCGCTAGCCGCATTAGCATCGACATCAGATCCTAACCTCAAAAGGATCATACCAGTCGAAGGGATAGAAAAACCAAGCATCGACATAGCTCTCAAAGCTCTGTCCTTGAAAGAGGACGGGCCCGCTGTGAAGGACGATGTCAAACACAAAGAGTGTCCCGGAGACACTAGTAGCGACATCATCGAGATTGATGATGATCTCGATCCTAGAAACACCGTATACGTCGCGAATGTCCCCGACGGACCAATTCAAACCGCATCCACTAGTCAGGGACCTGAGCCTAACAACGACGAAGATTGGAGAACTCCGATCATTCGATACATCACAAACGGCGAAGTTCCCGACGGCAAATGGGAGGCGCGGAAACTTAAAACACAGAGTGCAAGGTACTGTGTCACACAAGGAGAGCTCTTTAAAAGGAGCCTCTCCGGACCCTATCTTAAATGCCTTGACAAAAAGCAAGCCCTAGCCATGATTACACAAACACATGACGGATCCTGCGGAAGCCATTCCGGAGGACGAGCATTGGCCGTTCGAATCAAAAGGCAAGGCTACTATTGGCCGACAATGGACACCGAATGCGAATCTCTCTCCAACAAGTGCGATAAATGCCAAAAGCATGCCCCAAGCGCCGGAGAAACTCTCCTCTATCTCATCACCATACCCATTCATGCGATGGGGAATGGACATCGTGGGACCGCTGGTCGCATCCGGCAAAAGGAAAGCCACACACTTGTTGGTGATGACGGACTACTTCACCAAGTGGATTGAAGCAGAGTCATACCAGAAAATTAAGGACGTTCACGTTAAGGAGTTCGTCTGGCGAAACATCGTTTGCCGACATGGACTGCCCCACGAGATCGTCACCGATAACGGATCTCAGTTCATATCAAACACGTTCAAGGAGTTCTGCAGAACTTGGAACATAAAGCTGACTTACTCAACGCCACACTACCCCCAAGGGAACGGGCTAGAAGAAGCAGCTAACAAAGCGATTATGAACGGTCTCAAGAAAAGGCTCAACGAGTGCAAAACAACCTAGAGTGACGAACTCCCAGCCGTACTCTGGGCCTACCGGACTACCCCCCGCAAATCCACTGGCGAGACCCCCTTCTCGCTAGCTTACGGAATCGAGGCGGTAGTACCAGCTGAAATTCTCGTGTAAAGCATTCGCAAAGAAAAATGCCCACGACAAGAGGAACTTAATAACAAGATGATAACTGACGAGCTCGACCTCGTCGACGAAAGAAGGAACCTCGCATTAGCTCGACTCCAGAATTACCAACAAGCCGCAGCTCGCTACTATGATTCCAGAATCAAAACTCGAAGGTTTCAAGTAAGAGAGCTCGTCTTGCAGAAAGTGTTCGACCATAAAAAGGAAGAACACGCTGGAAAATTAGGAGCGAAGTGGGAAGGTCCTTACCAGGTCACTGACGTCGTGAAGGACGGGGTCTACCGACTCAAGTCGGTAGAAACCCAGAAGCCCGAACTACGACCTTGGAACATCATCAACCTCAAAAAGTATTTCCACTAGGAGTACATCAACATAATCGAACTACGAAATGACTTGATCTCCTTAAAAAGGGTACGTAGGCAGCTCGATTTCGAGCGCAGCCGCCCCCCAAAAACAAAGCTCACGCCGAGCTCAACAGCTTCTGACGAAGTTACACCGACTTATCT
This sequence comes from Orychophragmus violaceus, assembly GCA_030180135.1. Lineage (NCBI taxonomy): Eukaryota > Viridiplantae > Streptophyta > Magnoliopsida > Brassicales > Brassicaceae > Orychophragmus > Orychophragmus violaceus. The sequence continues at coordinate 23,703,086 of CM058230.1, read as the reverse complement.
TTGTGAAATCAAAATAAGTCCCTTAATCCAATGTTTCCTTCTGTCGCAAAAGTTAGAGTCATTGCGAAGTACCTTGTCATAACATTCCCAAAACAAAAGATATGAAATTATCTCTTCTAAATCAAGGCGATATGAAAGTATCCCTTCCGAGCAACCTGAAATGGCCTCTCTAAAAGCTAAAGTGATATGAAATTATCTCTCCCAAAATCAAGCGATATGAAAGTATCCCTTCGGAGCGACCTGAAATGGCCTCTCTAAAAGCTAAAGTGATATGAAATTATCCCTCCTAATATCAAGCGATATGAAATTATTTTTCCAAGAGACCTCAGACGGTCTCCCCCAAAATCAAAGTGATATGAAATTATCCCTTCAAACAAAGCGGCCTAAAATGGTCCCTCCAAACCGAACGAACTGAAATGATCGTCCCAAAAATAAGCGACCTAGAACGGTCCTCCCGCTTCGAACGAACTGAAATGATCGTCCCAAGGAAAGAGATCCAGAACGATCTTTCCAAAAAATACAATTCTTCTAAACCTTATACGGATTAAAAGAATCGGGGGGCTACCCCACCCCTCAAGCAAAATAACGAGGTCAAGACAGCTATTCAAGCATGCAACCTCTACACACTCCAAGTCGGATCTTTGTAAGTTTACTTCGATTCGTTTTCATACTTAATACTTCTCTTTTCAATTCAGCGATTAAGCCTAAATCTTACATTAGTCGCGCCTCAGAGAGCTCGAGCTCAAATGTGATTAACTTAAAAGTTCACAAAGAACTACCTAAGGCAACTCAAAATAAGTTATCTGCTCGATTCCCCTGGAGAAGTTCGAATCGCCGCAACGGCTCGAATTTTATGTTAATGCATAAAAACATAAAAATCTATGCTAAGGCATGAAAGATTTAAAAAGCAGTTCATAAAAAAAAGGACATGATGTCCTCGAGTTCGAACAAAAACAAAAAAGCCCCCTTGGGCAACCAAAGTCTGAAAAAGAAATTAAAAACCCTCTCGGGCAACAACAACGACAGTTTTCAAAACGGTGCATAGGAGGAGTCGCCGACCTGGCCCTCCGCTTCATCGCCCGCCTCTCCTCTCGGCCGGGAGTCGACCTCATCAGTCATCCTCGGGTCGGTCTCAGCTGGGGGAGCAGGCGGAGAACCCGCCATGGCCACGGAGTCCTCCGACATTGCCGGCAAGGCAAGCTTGCCAACGCTAAAATCGGAGACTGCCGCGGCCTCCATCTCCGCTAGAGCAACTCTTTTTTGCTCAGCCAGTTTAAGCACCTCTCGGGTCATGTCCACCTCTCCAGCTGCGATCTCGGCGATGAGCCCGATGTTGGCCAAAGTCTCCTGGAGACGGATCTCGGCGCTAGTCTGGACTTTCCTCTTCTCGGCTCTCTCTTTGACCCCGGCCAGAATCATCAAATACTGGCCATGGAGTTCCTTTCGAGCCTTGCGAAGCTCAACCCGGCCCGATTCTTCCACAGTCCGAATTCGAGCCTCGGCGGCGCCAAGCTGACAAGACAGCTCCTCCTCCCTCCTCTCGAGATGCGCGATCCTGGCCTCCGCGGCGGCATGATCCGCGACCCTTTTCTTCAAACGCTCCTCCCTAGCCAAAGCTTCCTGGAGCTCGGCATTCATTTGGGTAGCAGCCTCTCGAGCGGACTCGAGCTCATAAGTCTGAGCATCCAACACCTCGTTCTCAGACCGGACCGCGTACGCATTCACGGCCTCTACAGCCTGCACAAAAAAAGGCGTCGGTTTTTTAAAAAAAGGGGGGGGGGATTAAAGGGAAAAGAAGACCAAAGCAAAAACGTCTCACCTTCCCGATAACCGACATCATCTCGGAATACTCACTACCGAGGACCGTTTCCCCAGAAACCGGGAGCTCAGAACCGACAGGCCTAATGCGCCTCAGCAGACGAACCACACCTTCCGGATCGTCCACAACCGAGCACTCCTCTCGGTCCGACCCCTCTGGACTCCTTCCCGCGTTAACTTTACGACGCTTCAGCGAAGGGGGAAGAGAACCTCCTCGACTCCGACGGTATTCCCCCCCGGACAGATCCAGCCGAGAGTCACAGAGAGCAGCACCTCCAGACTGAGGTAAAATCGCCTCTTGTTCAGACACGGGGAGAGCCGCGTCGACAACCCCCACAATCGTTCCCTCCGGTCCCGTCTCCGGAAGGAGCGAGGTCTGAGCAGGAGGAGGAGGATAAGCTGGAGGCGGAGGAGGAGCCCGATCAAGGGAAAAGAGAATAGCGTTACTAAGTTCGCCGACCTCCATCTTGTCGACCAAGTCGACCGGATCTTTCCCATTCCGGCGACTGCTCACTCTGCGAGCTGGCATCTCGCGAGGAGAGTAATTAGCAGCCGAGCTGCCGCCCGGAAGAGGTCGAGCTGTATATATAAAACAAAAATGTCAGACAAGTCGAAATGACAACACAAAAAGAAACTCGAATCCAAACGACTCACTCTCTCCTGCCCGCTCGGTAATGCGGATCGGAGGCTGAGCAACTCGGACCGGAAGAGCCCAAGAAGGCTCGGAAGGAAGTACTGGATTTCGAGGAACCGGCGCAAGGTCCGGCAGAGCCCATTCAGGGTTGGTCCGCAGAGCGGCTTGCACACGCTGAACCGAGAAACTACCCCAATTAACAGTGCCCCCTCGCAGACGAGCTATCAGAGCCTCTGTGATCGGGTTGGTAGCAAGCGACTCCGGAGCCTCTGAGATAGAAATTAGATCAGATAAGGGACGGCCTGACAACAACAAAAAAAACACTAAAACCAGAGCCTTACCGACACCGGGCGACCATCGAGACGGGATAACCGAATAGTCGAAGTCCCCGACCGAATGATGGGTTATCCTGAAAAAGAAGTATCGGTCCCTCCATACGTCTTTCGTCGGGACCTCCTCGAGGACCCGCCCGAAACGAGGCGAGAGATAGTAAGTTCCGCGGAACTTGGCATTATGCTTCACTGAGCAGACACGCATAAGTTCCTCAGGCCCGAACTCGATTCCCTCCTCCGCGGCCCTGACCCCGAGTCCGATGACGTACCGGACAAAGTTCGGCGTCATCTGATGGAACGCCAGTTAAAGCTGGGCCAGCACCAAAGAGATTAAGCGGGGAATAGGGAAGAAAAGCCCGCATTTCTCGAAGTAGGTGTATGAGGCGCAGCAGTAGCCCTCCACCGCGGTCTCCGGTGACATCGCCGGCGACGGAATCACGATCTCCACCTCCGTCGGAATCCGACAAACCCTCCGCAACCGTTCGATTTGATTCACGGTTAGGGAAGACGGCGGATGCGGGCCAAACGCACCCGCAGCCGTACTTGTACTGGCCCCCGTAGCATCTCTTAACGCCATAAAGAACAGTGTGCCGGAATATAAAAAAGGGGGGGGGGGCTAAAATCTTTTCTTAGGAGAAGAAACTTTCCGGTGACAGAAGAAAGATCAGAGCAAAAGTAGAGGAAGAAGCAAAAGTGGGAAGAAAAGAAATCACCCTCGGCAAATAAGAGAAAATTATAATGAAGACTTGTTCAGCAAGTAAAACAATGAACTTTGGCTGATTTTTTGTTTAATGGCATGGCTGATTAAGATGAGAGAGGATGACAGCTGTCAAGATCTTGTGCAATTGGTTTGTATATATTAAGGAGCTTGAGGTTGTTCATTTTCTACACACCAAAAAGAACAAGAGAAAGAAGAGAAGAAGAGAAGAAGAAGAGTGAAGCGTGGGAGGAAGAAAAGAGAAAGAGAGAAGGAGAAGAAGAAACAAAGAAGAAGGAGAAGAAGAAACAAAGAAGAGAGAGAGAGAGAGAGAGAGAGAAAGAAATAAATAAAGATAAGAAAATAAAAGAAAAGAAAGATGGGGAAATGAAAATTACTACGCGTATTCTTCGGAAAATGAATTTTTCCGATGTAATTATTTTTCCCAGAAACCGGATCTCTTTTTATTTACAGGGTAGACGGAGTTAGGCTCGTCGGTAGTGGAAAAGTTCAAGATCGGTTAAACTCGGGTCAAGGCGGTTTCAGTTGGGTCGGTCCAGGAAAGGGTTCGGGGAAGATTTGGTTCGGTCTCGGGGATTCAGAGTTTCCGCCAGTCCGTCCTTCTATCATATATAGCACTGTGAGTCGGCTAAACTTTTTAAGGTGCATTTAGTTTAGGATCATATATACCCGAAATGATAAACCGTAGTTTAGGTTGCATAACCGATTGATTGAATTGGTTAGAATCGTTAGGGTTATTAATAATCTATTTGACTAATTAAATGGTTAGATTAAGAAATGCATACTAGCTAGCTTATATATATAGTTGATTGATTGCACCTTTGATTGTTGATTGGTTGATTGATGCATTTATATAGAACAACATGTAAGGACATATATGCATATATAATTATTTAAGAACGTACTAAATAAATCTATATATGGGAAAATAAGAGTTAATTAAAATATGGATTTAAAACACATAACACACTTCTAATATAAGAAAGGGGTGGGTTAATTAGTTAATAGTACGGGGTTAACAGGTTAAATGAATTAATTAAAGAATAATGTGAAATCAGGAGATTAGTAAGTTTACGAATCTCAAACTGGCGGATCAAATAGATTAAGAATAAGAACTAATAATATAATTTGTATTAAGCCGTGTACGGGATTAGTAAGCCACTTATCCCAAGGTAGCAGATTAAATGAGTTAAGGTTAAGAAAATATTAAAAGAATATTGAAACCTAAATAATTGTGTGAGCGGTGTTGTGATTATTGTCATGTGTTGTTTATATACTCTGGTGTTGGGCCGGGTAGACCGTGTTGTTGATACTTACCTTGGTATGGGATCGTGTAAGTTTAGATAGATGCCTAATTCGATAGGAAACCGGATAAGGTTGGGTGATGTGGAGTTTGGTGATAAGACTGTCGAAGTAGATGGAGATTGAGATAGTGTTTCTATTTGACCTTGTCGGTCTTGCGTGATAAAGTCTCAGTGAGTCTGCTTGTTTACATTAATGTTATTAGGACTCTATAGGGTTTGTTAGATCCTGCAAGTCTAGAGAGGGCGTTCCGGTACTTCCTGCCCGATTGGATCCTCGGGAGTTGAATTCCTGGTGAGTTCACGTACCTTCGGTAGTGGTTCTGGCAGGTGTTAACCTATGGAGTGACGTCTGTAGGTGTGTAGTCCGGAGAATACGGGGTCGCGTCCTAGGGCCGGACTGCATGGAAGCTTAGGTTATCTAGGGGTAGCCCGAGTCACCGCATATCGATGGACAGAGAACGTATTCTAGGTCGTAGGACTTTTGTTTACGTCTAAGAGTCATGGGAGGTTTTAGTTACCATGGGGGTGACTAATGTTCCCGTGGAAGTTACGATTTTGCATAGTGATCTCAGTTGGTGTGGAGTTGTGTTAGAGCCGCGATAGATAGATCGAGTCTAATCGAGAGCATGTGCCGCAATGCTCTCAGTTTCCGTGGTTACCTTTTATTGCTGTAACGCCCCTTCCCCATTCTCCGCTGACCGTCGAGCTGACCGGTCAACAATCAAACAAGAACATGACCGATCGAACCCGAGCAAGTCGAATAGGAAAAGTTCGTCACAGGACGAAGCCAGAGACAGATCGGTTTGAGACAAAGGCTCGCACTAACCCGTCCTTGACTCCGCTATCCTCACTTCTATATCACAAGTTGTACACCTTGTACCATTTCCGTCAGTTGTGTCGGTTCGGACTAAACACCATATCAGGAAAGCATATTATTTTCTGAGTAATCAAACGTTCAGTACAACGTTTAATCGTCATTTTTACAAATCATTTCGTCAATCAACAAACAACAATCAAAGCTCAATACAAAATTGGCGACAAGCCGAACCGAAATAAAACATCCAAAACCATCGAATCAACACCCCGCCACAAGCAATCCCGACACTACACCGAGGACCTCCCGCGTCCGTCGCTGCTACACCTGAAAAAACACAAAAGAGTCTAATGAGCGATCTAAGATCACCCAGTGAATCGGCTCCCCACTAAGGCTGCTAATCTATCTATCATCTATAGATTCCCGCCCGAAACCCCAAAATAACAATCAACACACAAATAGCCGATCACGCACTACCACATCGCGTCGAGCCCACACACAATCAATTGCCAAAAGAAAGAGAAGGCGATTAGAGGAAATCGGGAGCACTGCGGCACATGTCCCCGATTGAGACTCGATCTATCTACCGCGCACTACCAACTACACCAAAACACACACGCTGGGCCCCTACGATCTTGGTAACTTCCACGGGTTCTCACCGTTACCGATATGGCAACAAACCCACGTGACTCCTAGCCGTCCACACAAGGACTAGGACACCGTTCTCTGTCCATCGATACGCGGTGACTCCGGTTACCCCCGGCAACCCGAGCTTCCATGCAGTCCGGCCCTAGGACGCGAGCCCGTATTCTCTGGACTACACCCTACAGACGTCACTCCATAGGTTCGCACCTGTCAGAACTAGCTGTCAAGGTTCTCAATTCCCGAGGATCCAATCGGGATGGAAGTACCAGCACGTAATCAAACACCTAGACTTGTGGGATCTAGCGCACCCTAGAGTCCTAGTGCAGAAATGTAAACACGCAGACTCGCTTGGACTCTAGCAATCAATCACAATCAATATCGACAATCAACTCAACCCCGCATCCCGCAAGTCTACTCACACACACTACCGCTCTGACTCGGCACCGTACCGAGTCAGCACCACAACTTAACCGGTCCCGTGACCGCGTTAAGTAACAACGAGGATCGCTCGGCCCAACACCGAGACGATCTAAAGGCCTGCACAGAAAGGTCAACCACAACCACACAACAAACACAATCACGCAATCAACAGTCTACTCGGCCCAACACCGAAATAGACTCACAATCACACACACAGGCCTATTAAGGTGTCTAATGTCTTTTAACCAATTCACGCCCGCTACCTTGGGTTAACCGCTTATTAACCCGTAGACGGTTCACCAATCACAACACTTCTCATTCTTAACCAATCCTCATCATCTTTTAACAACTCCTCGATCTGTCGGTTTAGAGCTAGAAGCTTACTAAACTCCCCGACGTCTCATCATTCATTACTTAATTCATTAAACCTCGGGAAACCCCGACACCACTCATGTTCTATACGTTCGTTCAGGTTTAACTTCCTTAACTCGTCTTAATTCCCGTATATAAGTTCATTCAATATCGTTCTTTACTTATATATATATATATGCATATATGGCCCTAGTCATGCAATGACTATATGAATGCATCACGCAACGATACTACCAACCTAGCGGCACACAATCAGGTTTAATCCATTTACGTCTAACATGCTTCTTTAACCCTAGCCGGTTTAACATTAACTCAATCAATCAATTCTTAATTCAATTCAATTCAACACGGTCGGGTATGCATTCCTATCTCTACGGTTTCCCATTTATAGTTCTATATGCAACTACGGTGTTTGAGCCGACTCACAGTGATTTGACGGAACGAACGGCACGGATGCGGATACGGCTTCCCGAGACCCCGAACTAAACCCGAACCTCCCGAACACACGAACCCCGAAACGTCACGAACACCCGCACACGAACCGCACACACAAACCGTCCGGAGTCAACGCGTTGACCGGCGTTGACCACGGCGTTGACCACGGCGTTGACTTTGACTCGGTTGACCGTTGACCAAGCTAAACCGGTTGACCACTCTGAACCAACTGAACCGTCTTCAATTGAACCGGTTAGGTTAAACCGGTTTTGAGTCAACCATTGACCGGGTTGACCGGTTAACCTAAACCGACTCAAATTAAACCAAACCATCTTCTCTCTCCTCATTCCCTCCTTCTCTCTCTTCTTTCTCTCTCTCCTTTCTCTCTCTTCTTTCTCTCTCTTCTTTCTCCGGCTTCTTCCTCCGGCTTCTTCTCCTCCGGTCTTATTCTTCTTTCTCCTCCTTCTTCTTCTCCTCCTCCTTCTTCTTCTTCTCCTTCTTCACTCACGCTCCTTCTTCTCTTCTCTTCCTCTCTTTCTTTACCTCTCTTTTTCTTTTCTTTGTTGGTGTGAGTGAAATGGGAGAGCAAAGGCCTCCTTATATAGTAAACCAAGTGTTGTGGATTGATGACAAATGTCTCTCCTCTCTCCTCATCTTGTGCCACGAAATCCTGCTGAGATACAAGGTAAATTCATTGTTTTCTTTCCCTTCCTCTCATCTTGTGACACCTAATTGTCACATGCTCAAATGTACATTCCTTTCTTCACTTGCCACGCCAACTCTCAGACTTGGAGAGCAAGTCTTATTCTCTCCCCATGCCACGTTGATGATCAAAAACAACATAAGAGTTCAATGAACTCATTTCCATTCTTCTTATTTTGACAAGTAATCCCACATGTGATTCAATGAATCCACACATCTTTTTGTATCCAATGAAAGAAGAGGTGGCGTGATGGGAAGATTACACTTGTCATCTGAGATATATTTGAGCCTGAAACTCCAATCATTAGCCCTTCATCCATTCTTAATTCCTTCTAATCATTCTTGTTCGGTTTGCTCGATTTCCCGATAATTGTTTTAGAAAATACCAGACGGTTCCCATAAATCTTCAGACTTCAATAAACTGATTCTCCTTGATTTTTGATTAATTTAGCAACTTGAATCATCCCATTTGGAGTTTCCTAGCTCCCGTTAAGATTTTCCGAAGTTTTCCCGGTTTTGCTCGGTTTTCACCCGATAGGCCGGAAAATGAATTTCTGCTCCGTTTCTTCGACTTCTGGTGTTGTAAATGTTCTTTATAGTTTAAAAAGAGAACATTTGGCCCATCTCGTCTTCCGTCTCGAATTTTGGCAAAATTACCATTTTGCCCCTGGGTCTGGCAAAATTACAATTTTGCCCCTGTTGACTTTTCTTCTGCCCGTTGACCATATTTTGTGATACGGGGTATCACATTCTTCCCCACTTACAGGAATTCGGTCCCCGAATTCTCCGTCACTACCAGACTTTGAATTGGTTCCAACTCCTGTAAGTTGCTCCGTCACTTGCTTTCAACGCTTCCTTACTCGTACACTGCTGCATCCCACTGACACCTGACATTACGGTGACCCTTCTGTCTCATACCATTCTATCCCACTGATCTCATCAACCGTTCCATTCTTGCTTCCAGTCTTGTATTCCGTACTGTGCTTCACGCTTAACTGTCTTCCTCCGTCCATCCGTCCCGACCTCGATCTTGTTGAAGGATTGTTTAGTTGATCCTGATTCAATTCTTAGATTCATATCAACCTAAACATGCGATCTAGGTTCTTCTCAGAATAGAAACAAATGATGATCTCACCTTATACCTGTTTGCAGCGGAAAAAGATGGTATGTCTGAGATCAGAGAAACACCGAGGGATGAATCCTCCAAAGGTTCACACACGCGATCACAGAAAACGGCTGCTAGACCACAAGGAGCTCGGCGCAGAGAGAGAGAGAGTTTTCGGCTGAGGGATTAGGGTTAATTGCTCAGAAACTCGAGTTTTACCTTATAAAACTTGTCTCATTCCGTTTGGGCCATTTGGCCCAAACACCAATTAACTAGACGGCATTCGCGCACTGTGTCGACCGATACCCCTTGTGTATCGATCGACACACAGTGCCTAAACCGTTTTATTCTCTCTAAGTACAGTAAATGCCTAGCACTTTTACCGTACTTCTGCTAAACCGTTCCTACATATTTTCCTGTTAGCTTAGGCGTGTGACCCATATGGGATCATATAATAAAGGCAATAAGTCCAAGACTTATAGATCATGAGCGGACTCTAGCAAGCCATCATGACCCCCAGTATTATATGACTTATGTCTGATCATTGACATACTCTTACTTTCTAGAGACAGTACCGAGATTACTGGACACAATTCCAACAATCTCCCACTTGTACTGGAATCTCTGTATTCATAATCCTTTTGTCACAATATCTCGATTAGTCATAAGGCAAGATTGGTGTCATCCTTATAAAGCCTAATCTTGTTCATCGGACTCTGATTTGATACTGACAATCCAAACGACTCGGGACAGTCCGTTTGAGCATGGCCATGCATTTTCCAGTATTCAAATCTCCGATTGGCCTAGAGATATTCACTCCATTTATATTGGAGGGACAAATTCCATCTTGTTCCATCACTGTAAACTACTCATTTCATAATGTACCCAAACAAGGTCCTTATAACTATCGCAGAACGATAGCGTTAGACAATGATCAAAGTGCATCAGTCCATGTGCAGTCACATGCATGCGAACTCAGGTCTAAGGACTATACTCTATAGTCGTAGTAAGAATCTCTTATGACACAGATATAAATATCCTGAAGAGTTCTTATAAGCGGGTCTTGTCCGGTCGTATGTTCCCAAACATACACCTATGTACTGACTTTGATGCCGCGCATCTATGACACACTGAGACTTTGTCATAAGTCACGTACCAATCCAGTCTCACACGGTTGTTGGTGTTCCAATTTCAACAACCTTCGACTAGGGACATGATGATATAAAACATCTATCAAATATAGGGTCTCATGATCAAGCTAAATGACTTCGATGACTCAAGATCAAGTCATTTACTTCGATGACCTATAAAATGATTCATATCATTTTGGAACGATTATTTCATCACAGCTAAAATAATCTTGAAATAATAATTTCATTAAACATCTTTAAATGTTATTTCAAGAACATATCCAATAACTAAATAAAGCCCTTTAATAACTCCCACTGAAATTAAGACTACATCTTAATTTCACTTATCCTACAGCAACAGTCCGCGACTCGTGCTTAGGCCTAAGGAGTGGCTTCGTTAATAGATTAGCAACGTTCTCATTCGTTGAAACTTGCTGATCTACTTAACATCTCTGTCATTTATCTCACGGAATAGGTTATACCTATCCTCAAGGTGTTTGGACCTCTGATGTGCAGCTAGTCTCATCTATGCTGGGAATCACATCAAGTTCAGTGACGAACTCTTCTTTCCAAACAACCTCTTTCGCCACTTCCCAAGCTGCGAAATGTTCAGCTTAAGTCATTGAGTCAGCAACAGTGCCTTGCACCGCCAGATAGACACAAGATATAACCGGACTGTGATCGGAAATCATCTTTGTCTATTGGAAACTTGCCTTTCAGACTCTACCGACTCGTAGCACCTCACTTTCTCCGTAACTCTAGAATTTATCCTTAGTATTCCTCAAATACTTTAGGATATTCTTTACGGCAATCCAGTGATTCTTTGCTGGATTTGACTGGTCTTTACTTGTCTTGCTTAATATTAAAACAACATCAAACAAGTACGTTTCATGGCATACATGATAGATCCAATTGCCGACGCATATGGAAACTTATCCATGCATTTAAGCTCAGCAGTTATCGTAGGACACTGTGTCTTGCTTAACGTAATGCCATGTGACATTGGCATAAAACCCTTCTTGGAATGCTGAAAACGTGTAGGACTTTGTCGGGATAAGAATCCTGACTTTGTCCTACCAGCTCTTTCGGATCTCTATCTTTAGATCCAAAATCCAAAAACATACGTGGCTTTACCCATGTCAATCATTAGAACCAACTCCCAAGCCAGTCCTTAACCGACTGCAGCATTGGGACGTCTTTTCCGAGAATCAGTATGTCATCGACATACAATATGAGAAATGCAATATCGCTCCCACCAATCTATTAGTAAACGCACAGTTCCAATTCGTTCCTGTTCAAGTCAAAACCTTGACTACTTCAACAGAACGAAGATTCCAACTCCGATATGTTTGCTTCCATCCATGAATGGATCGATGAAGCTAACTTACATAAAATGTAATTTTCGGAGTCCGGGCTCACTTTCGCTTCTTTGAATTTCGCAGATTCGTCGCTTTCAATGATCATCAGATCATGCGAACTTTCAATGATTATCAGGTTCAACTAATGACGAGAAATCACTCTCGGATTAGTAACTGATTCATTCATATCTGCGAACTTCAGGCTCCATAGGTGCAGATTTCAATGATTATCAGGTTCAACTAATGACAAGAAATCACTCTCGGATTAGTAACTGATTCATTCATATCTGCGAACTTCAGGCTCCAGAGGTGCAGATTTCAATGATTATCAGGTTCAACTAATGACGAGAAATCACTCTCGGATTAGTAACTGATTCATTCATATCTGCGAACTCCATAATCCACAGGTGTAGATTCTACAGAAATCTGTAAATCCTTCCGCTGCTCTCCCTCAACAGGTTAAGCAGCCTCCTGTATTTCTCGAATTTCTTCGAGTTATACTTTTACTCCCACTGTTCTTCTTGGAAATTAACTTCCCTTCTTAGAAAACAGAATGGACGTAAAAGTAATAAGCATTGGTTTCCCTAGGACAACCAGCGAAGTAGCACAACTACAAATACTCAGTAAAGACGAATTTGGATTGATTCCAATCCACATTTACGTGGTGTCTTTCAACTGATATTGGTGGAACTATTTCAGCGTAAACTTAGATAATTTAGAGCGTTATTCTTAAATAATATCATGGAAGATTCGTGTGACTCATCTTTAATCATTTCTTATAAGATCTGATTCTTTCTCACAGAAAAACCTTCAGGTTTTCAGGAGAAATGAGCTGTGAAACGATTTCACACTCATTCAGATGATCACATAATCAATGACTTAAGTATTCTCACTCGTGATTTTAATCCAGAGTCTTAATACTTTTGTCATTCAGATCCTATACTTCATTCTGGAACTCTTTCGACCATGTCAAAGAATTCCGACTTGTGTCTCATCAAATGAACACAGTCACACTCACTGAAGTAATCAGTAGAGACAATGAAGTACATGAGATTTTCTCTGGCATTACTGCTCATTGGGCCACATACATGAGTATGTTCCAGGTCCAATAAGCCTTTGGGCTTTTCTCTAGCTCGGCTAAGATAGGCCCTTTTACCTTTTGGTCTAGTAAATAGAATTCAAGTCTCATAAGATATTTTTATCAAATGAGCCCAACAGTCCATGACTATGGGATTTCTGAATCCGACTTACTCTATGTGACCAAGACTTTATGCCAAGAAAAATCAGGTTTAATTCATCAGATTTAAACCATTTCGGTATTTATGTTACATTTAGGCACTCTTTGGTTTAAGATATAAAACCCATTCCATGAATAGGGTGCTACAATAAATATTTCATTAAGATCAAAAGAACAAAACTTGTCTTTTATCAAAATGAAAAACATTCAAATTCTTACAAGAAAATGAAAGACAACTCTGCTTAAAGCAGGTACATTGTAGCAATTACTTAATACAAAACCAAGCCTCAAAGGGATCTATAAGTGAAAAACCCTACGGCTGAGGCAGCATCCCAAGCTCCTTCCAGACATGTAGTTTCACTTGCCCTTCCTTCAACGTTCTACTGTTGCTTAGGCTCTGCATATTATCAGAAATATCAGTGCCACAACCAGTATCCAATACCTTTAAGGTAGAACTTGAAGTAATAACATGAATACCTGAGGAAGTAGTCTCATACATCGACTTTAACTCCTCATCATCTTCCATGAATTTAATGCAATCTCTCTTCCAATGCCCTGTCTCCTTACAGTAGCAGCACTTACCAACGTAAGAGGTATCTGACTCGGGCTCAGAAGACACACGCTTGCCATGATTCAAAATCTGGACAACTTTGTCTTCACCCTTGTCAGCATTAGGTTTAGCAAACCTACCCTTCTCATTCATGAGATTGTACAGGGTACTCTTCACGTTTGGCTCAACTGTCTTGAGCATATCATGCAGTTCAGTCAGCGTCTTCGTTAAGCCTTTCTTGATATAGTTCTTTCTGAACTTATCATAGCTTGACGGCAGTGACTGCAGAATGATTTCAGTTGCCAATTCTTGGCTAACTGGATAATCCAGTTTCCTCAGGTTATCAATGTAACCCATCATTTTACTGACATGAGGACTCACTGGATGATCATTTGGTAGCTTGCAGCTAGTGAGAGATTTAACCAACTGGTATCTCTCCACTCTTATCTGCTCCTGAAATTTCAATTTCAGGCTGCTGATCATCTCTATTGGCGACTCCATGTTCTCATATTGCTTCCGCAAGTCTGAGTCCATGGTAGCCAATATCAGACCACGCACATCTACCGCATCATTATAATGCTTATTCCAAGCATCATTTACTGCATGAGAAGCATTGGACCCGATCCTCACGGGGAGAGCTCTCTCAAGGACATAGTCCTTTCTCTCCTGTCTGAGGACTAGCCTCAGGTTCCGCGACCAAGTCAAGAAATTTGATCCGTTCAGCTTGTCCATCTTAAGGACAGACCGGATCGAGAAAGTGTTTTGATTGTTTGTGCTAGTCATAACTGAAAATTAAGATAAAAGGATTTTAGTTAATATGTTCAATATGATTAATCTCGTATTAAATTTAATATGATTAATCACGCATTATATTCAATAACATCAGTTACCCTCAATAGAGTATAATGATTCCAAGATCCACATATAACTAAGATTAAAGTGGGCCACTGGCCGTCACCCAACCTTAGCTTATATCGGTAAGCCCTATATCGGCTAATTATATCCGTGATATAACTCTTGGTTGTGAATCTGGGCCCGAGGCCCAATCCACTCTGATGTCTCAAGGCCCGGGACTCCCGATGGCCCAGTCAAGAAAACCAGACTATACAGTCATGTAATCATTAATGTCTGGGACTCCCAATGACATTTATGAATCACAAACCGTCTTATCCACGCAAAAGCAGACACCCTCACACTGTAAGGCCATGAATACAATTGAATGGGCTTCGACAGCTGACATAGAATGGACAAGACATCCAACGCTTGATATTATTTGAGGTTCGTAGGTTTATTTAAAAATTCATTCCCAAAATAGAAGATTACTATTTCGAGAAACTTTCCATTTTTGGAAGCCTACTATTTTTGGAAACTTTCTAAAATTGGAAACTTTCTAAAAACGGAAACTTTCTAACTTTAGAAATTTCTTAAAATCCGAATCATGCAAATCTAGAAACTTCTATAAATTAAGAAACTTTCTAATTTCAAAATATCGGAAACTTTAATTTAAAATCGATTTATATTCTTTATAAAATAAATTTTAAATTAATCTGAAGAAAGACTCAAATAATTGGCCCAATTGTTTTAACTTCTTGGCCCGAGGCCCAAGAATTGGTCCATGTCCAAGACATGACCCAATTGTCCAATTAAATGACATAACCGGTCTGGTTCATTAAAATTGGTCTAACCAAATTTTAATTACTACGATGACCACAATTGTCAACCGGTTATTTACTAAACCGGATTTTCTCAATTTATTTGGTCCAACCAAATCAAATTAGAAAATCCTGGTTTAGGCACTAAATCCAATAATTCTTTCGACATTGGATTTCTTGTCCCGGTTTAACCAGACTTAATAAAATTATTAAATCTGTTTATTAAACCAGGACGAATTAATTTTAATCAAAATTAAACCGAGCCTTAAACCAACCATGTCGATCGATGGACCAACCGTGTCGATCGATCCATCAACCACATTGGTCGATGCTCTCAGCATCGATCCTGTATCGATCGATGCTCTTACGCATGCACGGATCCGAGCCAAAACCCTAACCGTGTCGATCGATGTGCACCAACCGCATCGGTCGATGCACCAATATCGAACCTGCATCGATCCTGTATCGATCGATGCTTTCACGCGTTAACAGGGTTAGCCGATAGACTGTATCGACCGATCCATGCGATCGTATCGATCGATCCATGCGATCGCAGTCGATACAGACCTCTTGAAATCGCATTCTACCAAATCATATAGCTTGGTTTCTGCAATTTTATGTGTGTTTAGATTTCAATTCTTGTTGCTTAAATGGTTTCTCTTATCAGTAGTTGATTCAAAACACTTTTAAACAAGAAAACAATCCTAAACATTGAATCTAAACAAGAAAAACCAGAACCATTGGCTCTGATACCACTGAAGGATTGTTTAGTTGATCCTGATTCAATTCTTAGATTCATATCAACCTAAACATGCGATCTAGGTTCTTCTCAGAATAGAAACAAATGATGATCTCACCTTATACCTGTTTGCAGCGGAAAAAGATGGTATGTCTGAGATCAGAGAAACACCGAGGGATGAATCCTCCAAAGGTTCACACACGCGATCACAGAAAACGGCTGCTAGACCACAAGGAGCTCGGCGCAGAGAGAGAGAGAGTTTTCGGCTGAGGGATTAGGGTTAATTGCTCAGAAACTCGAGTTTTACCTTATAAAACTTGTCTGATTCCGTTTGGGCCATTTGGCCCAAACACCAATTAACTAGACGGCATTCGCGCACTGTGTCGACCGATACCCCTTGTGTATCGATCGACACACAGTGCCTAAACCGTTTTATTCTCTCTAAGTACAGTAAATGCCTAGCACTTTTACCGTACTTCTGCTAAACCGTTCCTACATATTTTCCTGTTAGCTTAGGCGTGTGACCCATATGGGATCATATAATAAAGGCAATAAGTCCAAGACTTATAGATCATGAGCGGACTCTAGCAAGCCATCATGACCCCCAGTATTATATGACTTATGTCTGATCATTGACATACTCTTACTTTCTAGAGACAGTACCGAGATTACTGGACACATTTCCAACACTTGTTCCCGCTGGTTTCTCTCCTTTGATTCGCATTCTGACTTCCCCACTTCGCTTCGTCTCCCATGTCTTTTACGGTATTGGTTCATCTCCCCGAGACATTCTTCAAGAATCTGCATTACAACCCTGATGTCATTACGGCTCTAACTCCATTCGTACTGATAACCCCACTCTGACGCTGACACGACCTCTTCCTGCTCACACGTCTCGGTTTCTGAATCCGCTTCCGCTAACTTTCACTTCATTCCCACTGACGGCTTCGCTCTGGTTTCCACATGGCCACTGTCGCTAACGGTCCTCAATTCTCTTTTCGCTAACATATCGCACTGACCGCTTCGCTCCTCCCGCTGCTCTGTACTGACCCTCCACACTGACTGCTTCACTTTCCGGGTCAACTCGTCTCGCGATTTCCCTCTCAAGCCCATCTCGCTTTCGGGTTCGGGTTCGGTCTCGCATTCGTATCGCATCGTCCATTCCGTCCTGCATTCACACAACAACTTTCACTGGAGCGGTGAAATTCAAACCAATCCATTCCTCGATATCACTTCCTCATAGAAATATAGTTAGTTAATCATGTACCCGATGGTCACCCATGATTAAGTAACGATACTCTATAATTCCGTTCTCGCGTGAATCGACAGTCGATTCCAACCATTCTCAAGTTAGCTCAACACCTTAAACAAAAAGGTTCTAACACTTCTATTCGCAACGACTAACGATTGCAAATAAAAGTTAAGCTATTCAACCAATATCTTACCACCACCACTCACACTCCGCACATGCTAGGCATGCCATAACACTAGCACTCTCACAGTGCTACACCACAACGAAAGACAACCCTAACTATCCAATGCACCACACAAGCATTAGATAAAAACTCACAAGCAATTAACGCAAAAGCAAACAATTACCACACATAACCAAACAATCATCAGATCGCTCCGGATATGTCGTCAGTCTGGGTTTAGGTTATGATGAACGGTCATCAGTTCCGCCCATCATCAGACTTCACATGGTAATTCGTTTGCATCACAAAACCATCACACGCATGCAAACAATTACTACGAAAGTCATAATGATAAGTGAACAATCTGCATCACATACATACACAAAACAACAACATACACATGTCTCGAGGTTTATAGAAATACATAAGGAAACAAAATACAACCATAAGATGTCCGTCATCAACAACCCAACCCACAAACTGCACCGCCATATCCTGGAGATGTTCCCAACAACATACGAAAACCCGTCGATCTGGATACACACAAACAACATAGTTAGTGCCCATACTCACCTGGCCTAACTACTCTAACCCTAACAGCCCCAGCACGACCAGAATGCCATACACAACCGGCATCGCGGCTCGCGCTGGTAACCACTGGCAGGCGCGCCGGGAGGGTGTGGTGGGTGTGCCTCTCTGGTCGGCGGTCCGACCCGCTGCGGCTCTGCTATCGGACACAGCTGTGCTACGTGACCCCTGTGACCACAAATCTGACAAACCGGAACGAGCGCTGGGCGTGGCCCACGGAAACACTCTGACGTCTGATGGTCTGTCGCCCCACACAACTGACAAGAGGAAGCTGACCCCGAAGAAGGCTCCTGAAAACAGTCTGCTGCTCGATGCCCCTGACCTCCACAAATCTGACAAACAACGGGCGCTGAATGGGACCGACAAGAAGTGGACCGACGGGAATAAGCGGATGCTCTGTGTCCCTCGTCTCCACACCTCCGGCATGACCTCGAGAGTCTCGGTGGCTGCACCAATGGTGGCTGCGCTACAGGTAACTGTGCGGCTGGCTGCTGAATAACTGGCTGGCGAATGAGCTCAGCGTCTCTGCGACTCGGTCCTGGTCGACACTCCTCTGGCAACGAGGCACGATGCGGCTCTACGTCTGACATATGAGGTCCGGGCCCCACGACTGGACAAGTCGATGCAAGATGACCGTCCATGCTACACACCTGGCAATAGTAAGGGCTCGGTACCGGCTGGCGCGTCTCACGGTAGCGCGGATCAGCTGGTCGTGGACACCAATACAGATGAAAACCCTGAACTCCGCAGGCGCTACATGTCCGGTACACAGGCATCGACGGCACTGGATCTGGCGTGTCTGCTAGCGGCATCTCCGGCGGTATAACTGGCTCGGTCGGTGGTGCCTATGGAGATGTGATTGACTCGAACTGCGTGCCCGACCCCGACGTCGACATCGGTGCTACTCCGGCGGCCGACTCCCTATCTGAGCGTAGCTCGGCATCATCGAGTGAGGGATCTCCTGACCTCTGCGGCGATCCTGGCTGATGATGCGGCCCAACATGCTGCTCCAACACGTCTGCTAATATCACCATCTGCTCATCCATCCGCTGCGCCCACTGCGCATGCTGCTTCGGGTCCAACGGCTCCATGTCCAGGTCCTATCCTCAGACCTGCCTGATGTTGGTCTACCAACGCCTGGTACTCTGCTCGAGTTATCCGTCTCTCGCCCATACTGCTTGCGGCAATCTCTCACACCCACTGCACGCACCCACACACACTCCGTCCAGGGACGCTCTGCTGCTGTCTGCAATCACAAACCACAAATAAAAATTAGTACACATAACACAAATTTTCTACTCCATCCCAACCCCGGATTTATGAACGCGGCTCGGTTTCCTAATGGATGCTTGGGTAAGACACAATTTTGACTCGATAAAACCACGGAAAACAATCAGAAATGAATAGCTTCGAAACCCATGCAGAACCATGCTCTGATACCACCTTTCTGTAACGCCCCTTCCCCATTCTCCGCTGACCGTCGTGCTGACCGGTCAACAATCAAACAAGAACATGACCGATCGAACCCGAGCAAGTCGAACAGGAAAAGTTCGTCACAGGACGAAGCCAAAGACAGATCGGTTTGAGACAAAGGCTCGCACTAACCCGTCCTTGACTCCGCTATCCTCACTTCTATAGCACAAGTTGTACACCTTGTACAATTTCCGTGAGTTGTGTCGGTTCGGACTAAACACCATATCAGGAAAGAATATTCATTTCTGAGTAATCAAACGTTCAGTACAACGTTTAATCGTCATTTTTACAAATCATTTCGTCAATCAACAAACAACAATCAAAGCTCAATACAAAATTGGCGACAAGCCGAACCGAAATAAAACATCCAAAACCATCGAATCAACACACCGCCACAAGCAATCCCGACACTACACCGAGGACCTCCCGCGTCCGTCACTGCTACACCTGAAAAAACACAAAAAGAGTCTAATGAGCGATCTAAGATCACCCAGTGAATCGGCTCCCCACTAAGGCTGCTAATCTATCTATTATCTATAGATTCCCGCCCGAAACCCCAAAATAACAATCAACACACAAATAGCCGATCACGCACTACCACGTCGCGTCGAGCCCACACACAATCAATTGCCAAAAGAAAGAGAAGGCGATTAGAGGAAATCGGGAGCACTGCGGCACATGTCCCCGATTGAGACTCGATCTATCTACCGCGCACTACCAACTACACCAAAACACACACGCTGGGCCCCTACGATCTTGGTAACTTCAACGGGTTCTCACCGTTACCGATATGGCAACTAACCCACGTGACTCCTAGCCGTCCACACAAGGACTAGGACACCGTTCTCTGTCCATCGATACGCGGCGACTCCGGTTACCCCCAGCAACCCGAGCTTCCATGCAGTCCGGCCCTAGGACTCGAGCCCGTATTCTCCGGACTACACCCTACAGACGTCACTCCATAGGTTCGCACCTGTCAGAACTAGCTGTCCAGGTTCTCAATTCCCGAGGATCCAATCGGGATGGAAGTACCAACACGTAATCAAACACCTAGACTTGCGGGATCTAGCGCACCCTAGAGTCCTAGTGCAGAAATGTAAACACGCAGAATCGCTTGGACTCTAGCAATCAATCACAATCAATATCGACAATCAACTCAACCCCGCATCCCGCAAGTCTACTCACACACACTACCGCTCTGACTCGGCACCGTACCGAGTAAGCACCACAACTTAACCGGTCCCGTGACCGCGTTAAGTAACAACGAGGATCGCTCGGCCCAACACCGAGACGATCTAAAGGCCTGCACAGAAAGGTCAACCACAACCACACAACAAACACAATCACGCAATCAACAGTCTACTCGGCCCAACACCGAAATAGACTCACAATCACACACACAGGACTATTAAGGTGTCTAATGTCTTTTAACCAATTCACGCCCGCTACCTTGGGTTAACCGCTTATTAACCCGTAGACGGTTCACCAATCACAACACTTCTCATTCTTAACCAATCCTCATCATCTTTTAACAACTCCTCGATGTGTCGGTTTAGAGCTAGAAGCTTACTAAACTCCCCGACGTCTCATCATTCATTACTTAATTCATTAAACCTCGGGAAACCCTGACACCACTCATGTTCTATACGTTCGTTCAGGTTTAACTTCCGTATTTTAACTCGTCTTAATTCCCGTATATAAGTTCATTCAATATCGTTCTTTACTTATATATATATATATATATATATATATATATATATATATATATATATATATATATATATATATATATATATATGCATATATGGCCCTAGTCATGCAATGACTATATGAATGCATCACGCAACGATACTACCAACCTAGCGGCACACAATCAGGTTTAATCCATTTACGTCTAACATGCTTCTTTAACCCTAACCGGTTTAACATTAACTCAATCAATCAATTCTTAATTCAATTCAATTCAACACGGTCGGGTATGCATTCCTATCTCTACGGTTTACCATTTATAGTTCTATATGCAACTACGGTTTTTGAGCCGACTCACAGTGATTTGACGGAACGAACGGCACGGATGCGGATACAGCTTCCCGAGACCCCGAACTAAACCCGAACCTCCCGAACACACGAACCCCGAAACGTCACGAACACCCGCACACGAACCGCACACACAAACCGTCCGGAGTCAACGCGTTGACCGGCGTTGACCACGGCGTTGATCGACCGTTAACTTTGACTCGGTTGACCGTTGACCAAGCTAAACCGGTTGACCACTCTGAACCAACTGAACCGTCTTCAATTGAACCGGTTAGGTTAAACCGGTTTTGAGTCAACCATTGACCGGGTTGACCGGTTAACCTAAACCGACTCAAATTAAACCAAACCATCTTCTCTCTCCTCATTCCCTCCTTCTCTCTCTTCTTTCTCTCTCTACTTTCTATCTCTTCTTTCTCCGGCTTCTTCCTCCGGCTTCTTCTTCCTCCGGCTTCTTCTCCTCCGGTCTTCTTCTTCTTTCTCCTCCTTCTTCTTCTCCTCCTCCTTCTTCTTCTTCTCCTTCTTCACTCACGCTCCTTCTTCTCTTCTCTTCCTCTCTTTCTTTACCTCTCTTTTTCTTTTCTTTGTTGGTGTGAGTGAAATGGGAGAGCAAAGGCCTCCTTATATAGTAAACCAAGTGTTGTGGATTGATGACAAATGTCTCTCCTCTCTCCTCATCTTGTGCCACGAAATCCTGCTGAGATACAAGGTAAATTCATTGTTTTCTTTCCCTTCCTCTCATCTTGTGACACCTAATTGTCACATGCTCAAATGTACATTCCTTTCTTCACTTGCCACGCCAACTCTCAGACTTGGAGAGCAAGTCTTATTCTCTCCCCATGCCACGTTGATGATCAAAAACAACATAATAGTTCAATGAACTCATTTCCATTCTTCTTATTTTGACAAGTAATCCCACATGTGATTCAATGAATCCACACATCTTTTTGTATCCAATGAAAGAAGAGGTGGCGTGATGGGAAGATTACACTTGTCATCTGAGATATATTTGAGCCTGAAACTCCAATCATTAGCCCTTCATCCATTCTTAATTCCTTCTAATCATTTTTGTTCGGTTTGCTCGATTTTCCGATAATTGTTTTAGAAAATACCAGACGGTTCCCATAAATCTTCAGACTTCAATAAAATGATTCTACTTGATTTTTGATTAATTTAGCAACTTGAATCATCCCATTTGGAGTTTCCTAGCTCCCGTTATGATTTTTCGAAGTTTTCCCGGTTTTGCTCGGTTTTCACCCGATAGGCCGGAAAATGCATTTCTGCTCCGTTTCTTCGACTTCTGGTCTTGTAAATGTTCTTTATAGTTTAAAAAGAGAACATTTGGCCCGTCTCGTCTTCCGTCTCGAATTTTGGCAAAATTACCATTTTGCCCCTGGGTCTGGCAAAATTACAATTTTGCCCCTGTTGACTTTTCTTCTGCCCGTTGACCATATTTTGTGATACGGGGTATCACAATTGCTGTGTGTTATAATTGAATGCTTGTGTGTGTAGCTCATCACGTCTTGGTAGCACGTGATCAGCCATTTTGCTTTATCGTTATCTTTGTTTTGTTATTTTCGGTTTGGGCTGGGTTATTAGATTGTTAGCAGCCTGTTAATTGGGAGCCGTCTCGCTGGGTAATCTAAGATTACTCATTAGACTCTTTTTATGTTTTTCAGGTTTTGCATAGTTCGGCGGACGCGTAGGACACTCGGAGTAATCTTGGGTTGGCATTTGGCATTGGTTTTTTTCGAGAGCATTTTGACTTTATTTTTGGTTTCAGATTTTGTTGGGATCCCGCTAAACGATTTGTAGAAAACCGTTATTTTATGTGAATATGATTTATGTTTAAAATATTAAAAACAAAATAATTCCCTGATATACGGTTTAGTCCGAACCAAACAAAACTCGTTGAAGTGATACGGATTGAAAAGCCTTGTGTCATGGAAACGAGGTAAATGGAGTCAAGGATGGTTTGGTTCGAGCCTTTAACTCAAAACGGACTGTCTCTGGCCTCATATTGTGACAAGCTCTTCTCGTATGGCCTGCTCGGGTTCGATCGGTCATGTTCTTGTTTGATTGTTGGCCGGTCAGCTCGTCGGTCAGCGGTAAACGGGAAGGGGGCGTTACACTCAGGCTGCTCCATATAGATTTATTTTTCCATATTCCCATCAAGAAACACTGTCTTCAAATCCATATGTTCAAGTTGAAAACCCCACTCTGCTACCAATGCTAGCACAATTCGTATGGAAGTGTGTCTAACCACATGTGAAAAAATCTTATCATAATCCACCCCTTTCTTTTGTGAGTATCCTTTTGCCACTAGCCTTTCCTTGACCTTAAAATTTCTTTCTCATAGATTCCTGGTTTTTCCTTAAAACCCTCATTTTCATCCAACCCCATTTTTTCTTTTTGGTAAAAAATAAAATCCCATATCTGATTCTTGTCAAGACTTCGATTTCCTCTGTTACATATTCCATACATTGTTATTTATCTTGACTAGAAACTCCTGAAAGTTAGCTGGATCATATGAACCAACAATCAAAGCATATTTGACCACGTCTTCGTATCCGTCTCTTCAGTGGTTTGATGACTCTACTTACTATGTTAGATGCTAAACTCTCATATGCTTTCTTTTCAAAACGTTTTCTACTTTATTCTCCTTCTCAGCAGGCTTCTCATCACTCTCCGTCAATGGTGTATTTTTAATAGATCCCACCTGAATTTCCCTATAATACGTGTTTGTGTTAATGATTGTAGGCACTTGTCTGACCTCGCATGTTGCACTATATACTGCTCATTGAAAACTACATATCAACTAAATGTCCTTTTCTTATCTTCAGGATCCCATAACTTGAAACCGTTCACACTTCTCTCAAAATATACGATGATGCACTTATTTTACTTAGAGACAAGCGTTGATCTCTCGTCACCCGAAATTGTCATATAAGTTGGACATCCGAAAATCTTCAAAGTTTGATATATCAACATTCAACCCAGTTCAAATTTCTTCAGCTACCTTTCCTCCCAGGAACTCCTTGAGATCTATTGATGAGATATACCACCATGTTTATTTCCTCTGCACAAAACCAATTTGACATCCTTGCAGTCAACCTCAAACAACTAGACTTTTCTGTAAGCGAATGGTTCATCCTTTCACTGACATTGTTCTATTGTAGTCTTTTTCACTATGAAGTGCCTCTAAATACCATTCTTCACATAAAACTTCTGGAATGCTCCACCGGTATACTTCGTGTCATTATCTGACTTTGGATACTTAACCATTCTTCTTGTTTGATTCTATACTTCAGCTTTCCAAATCTTGAATTTTTTAACACTTCATATTTCTGCTTCATCAAGTAAATCCAAACTTTCTTGGAGAAGTCAACGATGAACAAAACAAAGTATCTTGATCCTCTCAATTCCGAGTTGGAGCCCACACAACAGAATGAGCGTCAAAAAGACCCTTTGTCTTGATCGGAACTTTGGTCTGATTTTCCATCACACAAACCCTACTGAATTCCATCTTGCAACTCTTCAACCCGTCCATCAACCCCCTTTGTGGAGTTCATTCAGATCATTCTCACCAATAATACTCATATGCATATGACATAAAGATGTAATCTTCGATTTCAGATAGTGCAGCTGAGCTCTCCACCTACAACCATGTTCCCTATCAACCAATATACATTACAATTTGTCATCTGACCCATCATCACAACCATAATTCCTTTGCACACCTTCAAAAATTCTTCACCTTCATCAGTTATGTACTTGAACCTGTTTTTATGAAGTGTACCCAAGAAGACCAGATTCTTCTTTATACCTAGAATATACCTTATATCTGTCAATGTCCTGATGCTACCATCATACATGTGAAGCTTAATATCTTCAGACACATATTTCCAGCCATATATGTCTCAAATTTCTTAGTAAGAGTCATATATAATGATGCACACATATCTAGAACCCAAGAATATGCTTGATTTCCTGAAATTACAACAAGCATATCATAATGGATATCTCCTTAATCATCTTTTGATGAGACAATGTTTGCGGATTTTGAAGAGTCATGCGAATCCATGCTTCTATTATGTTTCTTGGTTGTACACTCTCTCTTGAAGTGACCTTTCTTGCCATAACCTTAACATATTGCCTTAGCCACTTTTGAATTTGATTTTTCTATGCTACCTCCATACGTCTACTTCTATGTTGATCTCCATCACTCCTTGCTCTAATTCACAAACAGCTCATCTCCTTCAGACTTTGTTTCAACGTTATGTAGATGTTGCTCATGATGAGATATGAGCGACACAATAACTGTATCTAGACTTATCGTTATCTTGTCACAAGTCAAATCTGTCAAAATCATACGACGAGGGCATATAGAACAAAAAAAGATCATGGCTTTATTCTCGTTCTCATTATCCTCACACACATGAGTCATATCCGTGATTATTTGTTTAAACATGTTTATATGCTGAACCATATCGCCTCCTTCAACCATCTTAAAGTGGTATAACTTATGCTTGATAAATAACTGAGAAGACAATGAATTCGACAAATATAACTTCCCCACCTTGTCCTAGATAGCTTTAAGAATTGTAAGATCCATAATTGGTTAGTAATATCGTATGAAAGGGACAAACGAATCGTCGAGGTCGTCATGTATGTCATCTTCGAATAATCATCAGCCTTGATCGCCTCCGTTTTTGACTCTAATAACGTTTTCTTCATCTCCTAATGCGATAACAGGTTCTTCACTCGAAGTTGCCATTTTTCTTCCCATTGAAACAAGGAACATCGAACTTTAGTTAACTTCCTCTGGGCATTGTAACCTAAAGCTCTAATACCACTTATGTAAAGATTTGAGTAAATTCTAGAACATCCGCAAAAATTTTAGAAAAAAACAATATTGAAACAAATATCATTTCTTCTAGGATTTTATTTGTTAAGGTAAGTGTATCAACTACAAACCTTTAAACCATTTTATATACGCTCTAAAACCAATACAATATGATAAATGTTTAATTTTTTTAATTTTCTCAACAAAAAGAAATCTTAAACTGCTTGTATTGTACTGTCCACACAGTAATAGACCTGGAAACTCAAGATAAGACCCCATTGTTGTTACTTTCAGAATTTAAGTTACGACAACAAAACCAACCCATTTAAATTTCTTGTAAGAAGTATACCATGTATTTTGTTCTTGTCTATATCAAAACATGAGGGTTCGAGGAAGCTGATTCAAGAATCTCCTCATCGAAAAGTGACATGTGTTCTTTTATAAGTGATCCAAGCTTCATTTCCGTCTCCATCTTAAGCATCAATAACATTAAGTTCTTGAAATTGGAAATGCCCTTCCGGTCACCCAAACGGGCTTTCCCCATTCAAAATCAGCCTCATACATGACGAGCTTACACCAGATATTACTCATCTGCAACTGCAAGCCCACTTAATTTCATCTTTTATATTTTTTGATGTGAACATGTAATTTTAAGGATAATAATATGGCTGTATGTTCACAAGTTTCCTACTCATGAAGAGACAAAATATGATTAATGAATCTTATAAATAAATAAATAAATAAAGCAAATGTCTTGCCTTACACAGATAAAAGTAAATATCTTGTCTTACACAGATAAAAACCATGTATAGTTAAATAATGATATTGTAATATCCCATTTTTAGTATGTGGAAAAATAAAAATAATTGATTTTAACATTTATTTCACCAAATTACATTTATTTTTCAGTCATTTATCTAATTTTTTAAAGTTAAGTGTGTTTAAGCTAGAATGATTGAATAATGATTGATTTACTGCAAATTGATTTACAGTATCACATAAATGAGGATAAAATAAGTAAAAATTGTATGATTATTTTAAAGTCAGTAAACAAGTTTTTGGAACATCTTTCGTTGGCAAAGAAGGAAAGGAAGAGAATGTGATATACCAACTAAAACTTAAAAAGACTAACAAAGCATTTTTCGCTCTCAGACCCGCTTCCTTAGGCAGTCTCTTCTCTCCTGGTTTTGCCCACGGTTTAGCCCCAACTGCCTGGTATTTACCCTTTTTAGAAAGTTGACTTAACCAAAACCACCTCGAGAAAAGCGTTCCCGTGGTTCAGCCCCCGACGTCGGTCGGAGGGCCCGCCCCGGTGGTCCGGTAAGTCTCTCCTCTCTGTTCCGGAGCTCTGCAACTCTGCATTGAGCTCAACCGCTGCCTCTAATCCGCGCCATACCACTCGCAAAACAACTCGAAATGGCGACATGTTTACTCGGACAACATTTGGAGCAGCTCTTCCTCTGATTAGAGTTAGCTCCTCTCTGGTTTTGTTTACAGCAGTGGTGTTGGGAATGTCCTGAAATCTACCGTACTATCTCTAGAAAGTATGATAAGTGTCGAGATCAGACATAAGTCATAAATACTGGGTGATCATGATGACTTGCTAGAGTCCGCTCTTGATCTATAAGTTTAGGACTTATTACCAGTATTGTATGATCCCAAAGGGTCACACACCATAGCTAACGGGAAAGTTAAATGGAAATAATACGGTAAGATGCAAAGGCATTTACTGTATTTGTACAGAGAATTGGGCCAAAACAAAAACGGGCTTTTTGTCTGATTTGTGTTTTGGGCCCAAAAGCCTGATAGGCCATTAGTTAATAACTTGGGCCTATATAAGACAAGAGAGAGGCGCCAGAAACCCGAGCCTTCTGCGATTTTCTGAGCTGTGCCGTCCTCTCTCTCTCTGTGATTTCCACCTCGGTCTAGCAGCCGGATCCGTAGCTTGTAAGCGTGTGGATACCTA
This sequence comes from Orychophragmus violaceus, assembly GCA_030180135.1. Lineage (NCBI taxonomy): Eukaryota > Viridiplantae > Streptophyta > Magnoliopsida > Brassicales > Brassicaceae > Orychophragmus > Orychophragmus violaceus. Next base: position 23,674,799 of record CM058230.1, on the reverse strand, counting down.
GGAGGAGCCGGTGATAATCTGCTCTAAGTGATCTCGTCATTACCAATCAATCCGCTGCACTCTAAAAGAGGTAATGATCCTGATCTGATCATATGATTCAACTGCAATCACCTAGATCCGAGTTATGTTTGTGCTAGGTTGTAATCTGAGAATTAAACCATTAACACACATAATCCTTCAGTGGTATCAGAGCCTGGTCATTAGGTTTTTGCTGTTTGGATCATGTTTAGGTTGTTTTTATGTTTAGAATCGAATTTGGCTTAAGAAATTTGATTAAAACTTGTAAAAACCCTAAATGAGTTAATCGCTTGTTGCTGATGAATCGATTTTGGTTTGATAAATAATGAAAGTGAGAGAGTCACGATTGTTGTCTTCGGTTCATAAATCAATCGATTATTAATGTTGGTTTTGTCTTACGTGAACGTGATCATGTGATGAGTTGATTTTGTTTTGTTCGTAAGAGGTTTGTTAATAAAACATTGAAGTTGACTTTGTTTTGTTAAACGTGAACGTGATAATCGAAAGAGCATAACTTTGTTTCATGATCGACGCCACTTTGTTAAACCATGATTGTTAAACCATATAATTAAATAATCGAATTGTTTAAATTTGAAAAAGTCAAAATCTTATTTGAAGATATGCTTTTGATACGAATTTGTTGAGATTCATTATTAATTATGATTTTGTCTTGTTTGAAAAATCAAAAGAGCATTATTGAATCATGATCGTATGAATCTTTTAATTATTTAATTATATGGTTTAAACGGTTAACCCAAATCGCGGTTTGCTGGAAATTATTTAATACAATTGGTATTATTTAATTTCTGGTTAAACCGGATTTAAAATTCAAAATTGAATTTTAACCTAAACCGAAGGCTGGTCTAAGTTTGATTTGGTTGGACCAAATAATTTAGAGCTGGTCTGGTTTAGTAAATAACCGATGGTTTTGATAGTTAATTTGGTCTTGGACCAGAATTAATAAACCGAATCGGTTATGTCAAATTATTGGGCCAACTGGAATTCTATGGTCTTGGGCCAAGAATTGGGCCTATAATTTGTGACCCAACCCAAAATATTTATAAAATATTAAATTAGAAATTTCTATTTTTAGTATGTTACTAAATTTAGAAAGTTTCTAAAATAAGTAAGTTTCCCAAAATAGTAATCTTCTATTTTTGGAAATAAAACTTAAAATCCTCAAAAACAATATCAAGCTTGGATGTCTTTCCAATCTTGTCAGCTACTTAACGCTTATTCGATTACAGATATGGCTTACAGTGTGAGGTATCTGTTTTCGCGTAAGTAAAGTAGTATATAGTCACTAATTTCATTGGGAGTCCCAGACTTTAGTGATTATTTGGCTGTAAGAGATTGGTTTCCTTGACTGGGCCATCGGGAGTCCCGGGCCTTGAGACATCTGGTGATATTGGGCCTTGGGCCCAATTCACAACCGAGAGTTATTGGTTATAACTAGCTGTGTGTATGCTTACCAAGTAAAGCTAATTATGGGTGACGGCCAGTGGCCCACTTTGGATTTAGCTAAACATGGGTCTCGGAATCATTGTATTCTTATGAGGTTAAACAAAGAAATTTTGAATACAATGCGAGTTTTCTTATAAGTTGTTAAGATTGCTCTTTTATGAACTTAATAACTAAATCTCTATTGTCTCATATTTTCAGCTATGTCAAGCACAACAACACAAAACACTTTCTCGATCCGGTCTGCCCTTGAGAAGGACAAACTGAACGGATCAAACTTCCTGAACTGGTCCAGGAACCTGAGACTTGTGCTCAGGCAGGAGAAGAAGGCTTATGTCTTTGAAAGAGCTCTCTCTCCTAGACCTGCGAATATTGCCGCACAATCTGTGAAGAATGCTTGGGATACGCATTCTTCAGATGCTAATGACGTGATTTGCCTAATGTTGGCGACAATGGCTCCCGAACTGCAGATGCAGTGGGAAGGCCTGACTTGTCCCATGGAGCTGATGGCAAATCTGAAAGCGTTGTTTCAGGAGCAGGCTCGTACAGAGAGATTCCAAACTGTTAAGAATCTCTTGGACTGTAAAATGGCTAAGGATGCAGCAGTGAGTCCACATGTTCTGAAAATGATGGGTTATCTCGATCATTTCACTAGGCTCGACTGTCCTATAAGCCAAGAGCTTGCTTGTGATATCGTTCTGCAGTCTCTTACTCCTGCATATGACCAGTTCATCTTGAACTATAATATGCATGGGTTGATAAAACTCTGAAGGTTTCAATATTGCTGTGCACCCAGCAGCAAGTGCAGGAGCGACTTTCCAGACAGCTATCAGTAAAGGATAATTCCTTCAAGCAAAATATAGATTATTAGCTGCCTAAGGAAACTGATATCCATACAATAGTTTGCAAGAAAACAGAGAAAGGATTTTACAAATAAGTGATCATACACAAAACTACCTAACCAAAAAGCAATTGAAGAAATCAGGCTGAAAGTAAAAGAAGAATCTTACTCGAGTTCTTGGCGAAGAGCATCAAATAGTTCTCGTTTAGTCTGTTTCTCAGCACCAGGTGTGTTAAGTACTTTACTCTCCTCTGCCATTTTAATGGTTGTGCTCTTCAACTCTTCATGTTACAATCACAATCAACAAACATTCACTCGAACACATTGCTTTCAATGACAAAAGTTCCAATGTTGTTGTAGCTAATGATCCGAATCAGTAATATAGACAAAAGCTCCCCAAATCCTCTACAAACTAACAAGTCAAATCCAAATCCAAGAACTAAAATAAACCCAGAAAACAAAATTTGTCTTTTTGCTAAAGTTACAATCACAACAATAATAATTCACTCAAATGCATTGCTAACAATGACAAGTTCTCATAATGATAATCAAATGCACTGCTTATGATCTGAATAAGTGACATAGACACAAAAGGCCCCAAATCCTATTCAAACTAACGAGTCGATATAAAACACGTCCAATCCCCACTTTAATTTAAGAAACTTAAAACACCCACAAAGAACTCCATCAGCATAAGAGGAGAACCAAAATTTCAGCAAGATATATTCTCCTCCTGTATAATAATCAAACAGATCTAATGCAAAAACAGCTTCCGAACATCTTAAGCAGACAAAAGTTCAAAGCTCTCTGTATATGCATTAGATCGGAAAATTTGTAGTACCAATTCCAGATGATTAAATCGAAACTCGAAAAGTTCAATGATCTAGTTCATAATAGTGAGCAGAAGACGAAGTTTTCCGTGAATAAAGAGATGTTGGAAAAGAAAACGAACCGATGATGTCCTCGGTAGCAGGATTGATAGTAAGGAGTGTCCTTCGGCGAACTGGTTCGACATCGGGGACGCTCTCTTCATCTGTCGCCGTTATGGGTTGCACCGGAACCCTTAGGCGACGACGAATCGCAGTTCCTGGTGCCATCTACGCCTCTCCGTTGAGCTCGACGGCGAAGCTGGAGGTCGATGATATAGGAAAAGAGAATCGGGAAGAGGATCAAAATCGAGGTATCGCCGCTAGGGCTACGACTTGTTAGAGTAATGATACAAAAAAATTAAAACCAAAAGAAAGAATAAAAATGACTCAGCATCAGATGTGGAGGATTGTTTTAATCTGATTGGCTAGATAGGTTTTTTCATTAATTGATGTGTTAACACCAGAATTTTTAAGGGAGCTGATGTGTCAATACCTTGAAAGGTACAAGCTCTATTATTGTGTTGATCTCAAAATAAACATTATAGAAGACCGCCAAATGTTCATAAAATGTGAGATCACCTGACCATATAAATTTCAACGAAAGTATTGATGGTTTATTGGTAGTGCAAATAATTGGTTTTATTGTGCCATTAGGTCAAGTTCTCAAAACGAAATATTATTTTTAAATTATCATTTTTAAATACTAATTTTATATCCGTGGGAATTATGGCTGTAATGAATTTACACCTTACTAAAACATCTATAAAACACAAATCAATGGTAAAAGAAAAATATACATCTTTTCTTTCCTGTGAAAATTATTCATTTGGATTTCATATTAAACTATAGGCTTTCAATTAGTAAAATCGTTATATTTTAATATATATATATATATATATATCTTTATAATAATAGTCAACGTTAATTTTCATGTCAAGTTGTTATAATTCTAAGTTCAAAAAAGGTTGTTGGAATTCGTTTTTTCTTTACAATTGAACAGAACTGAGAAAGGATCCTTGCTGGAGAGAGATTAGTTTTCTTGTCCACGCGAAAAGTAATTAGTCAAATATAAACTATAGTTTATAAAACCAAAAACGTAGGGTTTTATTGAGAGTTGCGTATCAGTTCTCAAACATGATCAACGTCACCTTCAAAGGATTACATCTGTAATTGATTGTTCAAAGGATTTCAGTAATAAAGAATTATCCAACTATACTCGGTAGAAAACGTACAAACTTCTGAAATGTTAAAAGGACATTACGGTATTATTAATTTTACTTATGTTCCTAAGTACTTGGGGGGGGGGGGGGGGGGGGGGGGGGGGGGGGGGAGAAAGTGACTGGGAAGCTCTGTGCCACGTCAGCATGGACGCCGGCGGCTCTACTGCCGGGGTTGACTCCAGCCACATCAATATTAGTGAAGGAGGTCGTAAGGAAAGAATCAAACTTTCATGTATAAACATGACCTAATTGTCATAGTTGTCGAAGGTGTCAAACCAATTGAGGTTCCAGAATATATATTCAAGAAGATTCTCCCATATGGGAAGATCTATTAGTGGGTCGATTCTTCGCAGCTGCGCAACACGTTGCGAAGATTCATGTTATTGTTAACAAGATTTGGCTTCTTAGGGATAAATCTATCGAAGTTGATGTGTTCGAAGTAGAGAATAAAGTGGTGAAGTTCAGAATAAGAGACCTAGGAGTGAGGTTATAATCTCTCTGCAAAAAAATTTAGAGCTCCAAGTTTCCCTCTTTGATCCCGCAAATTTTCTTAGATCTGACCTAATATTCTTTATACTCTACCTATCTTAAACAATAAAAAAACAAAAATATTTCCAAATCTCCTTTTTCTCTTTTGAGATTGCTTTTCCTCTCTCTCTCTCTCGGCATAGTCATCACCACGACGGTGTTGATTCCACCGCCTTCCTCTGGCTCTCATGTTCTCAGGCGGAATGACATCATTTGATGAAGCACCACCAGGAAACTCCAAGGTCGGTGAGAAGATCTTCAGCACCGTGGACAAAGGTGCCGGTCACAAACAAGGTTACACACAATCCATCTCTCATCTCTGGACATGTTGGATCCGAGTTTTTATGGCCTTCGATCTAGGACCGAATTGTTCGTGTGTTAAAATCAATATTAAATCATCCATGATGTTGAATCCGTTTTCCAAATCCGTTTTCCAAATCTGTCGATTAGTTGATATTGTCTTATGTCTTCCTTAATCCTGGAAATGGCTCAAGCGAGTTCTTGTGATTCATTCACCTAATTTTTTTTCGTCGATTTAAAAACAGAAGGGAGAAGGAAAGAAACAATTATCAAAGTTTCTCTCTTTTGCCTCTCGATTTTGTTTTCATTGAAATCTTTTTGTTGCTTATTACAAGTGAACCATATGGAGTCGGTGCTGAGAAGAGACCCAGAATCCTAAAGGCGCTTCTGTAAAGGTGATTGGTTTTATTCTTCAAATTAGTAAGATGGTTATTGGATGCAATATGCAGAATTTGATTCTGGAAATAAAGGATAAGATGTTCATCTTTCAGATTGTTCAACGATTGATAATAATCTAAGATTCTCAATACTTAATCGGATTGTGTTTATTGTTCCAAAAGTTCGTTTTTTTAAAGCAAATCTGTCTATTTTTGTTTCAAGGATCAGAGAGTTATAAATCGTGTTAGACTGTTCTGTGTTCGAATTCATGAAGGTTGAAGGTTCATGTATAACTCCAAGCTCTTTTGACAAGAAAAATTCTAATAACTTTAGATCTAATTAATGTTCTGTGTTCGGATTCATGAAGGTTGAAGGTTCATATATAACTACAAGCTCTTTTGACAAGAAAATTTTTAATAGCTTTAGATCTAATTAATGTTTTGTTTTGGTTCGTGGGAGACTACTGCTTTTGTGATTCCTACATCAACATCACATATATTTTCATTTTTTATTGATCTAGCTGATGGTTTTTGTTTGGATGATGCTTTCTTCAGATCAGTTTCTATGGTTTTAAAACAACATCCAGAAATAACAAAGAGTGAGAAGAAATGGATATGTCGATTAATGGATTGCGTGAAATTATCACCTGAGGCATGTGCTCACGCCGTGCAAAACGAGCGGTTACCTTTACGGGTCGTTGTGCAGATCCTCTTCTCCCCCACCGAGCGGTTCTCATGGGAGGACGAAGGAAGAAGATTGTGACTCAGTCACAGCAATGGAGGAAACGACGACCACTACGTCAAGAGACAAGACAAATTAGTTCTGACTTCTGAGAAGACCAAGGTTAAAGGAGTTGTGATGTCCCTGGTTTTCTTGAAGCTTTGGACTGGTAAATAAACAGATGGTGTCGGAGATGTTAGTAGCTCATATATTTATGAAGTCCTGGCTCAGCCACTACCAACTTTAACACTTATCTTTTTTTATTTTTCACGACTATATCTCTGCTTACTTTTCTGTGATTCTCTCTTTCTCAGACCTTAACACTGGAATTGTTTATCATCGAAGATTTTCAGGTAGGGTTGGTCAATATCATCAAGCCAATGCTATAGGTTATGTTGGTGTTCTGATTCTTTACCAGTAGTAACCGATGCGATAACTCTTTGTTCATAATTGGCTACACTAACGCATCTCAAGAATCCAAAAAGGGTTTTTCTTTCACTTAAGTGCGTTGGATTAGCCTTAAGACTTTTAGACTTTTTACAGCGTGTGAAGATGATGATACATATAATACTTTTTTATGTATCCATTGAAGGGAATGGCATGTAGGCCAAACACACATACACCAAGTTTCCATGTGAACATGGTTGGTTTGGAAAAGACAATGCAAAGATCAAACTCGAGCAGGTTCCCGTGGGATCTTAATGTGGAGATGATGGACGAGGATGAGGAAGAGTTTGAATTATGGCTTCAACAAGCTATGGCTTCTGGCCTTTCTTCTATGAGACATCAAAACGCAGAAAAAGCTGAAATCATTTCAAGTTAACCAAGAAACAATCGCGAAAACATCGACTTGACCGAAGACTACATCAACGACAATGGCAAGAATCAACAACAAGGATCACTAGCGCTCTAATGACTTGTGTTCCTTCAGACAATGGGAAAATGAGCTAAGACCAAGATGAAGAAAGAGCCCTTACATTGTTGCAAATGAAAAAGAAAGGGACACGAGATTCTTGAAACAAGAACATTTTTTGGATCCCTCCTATAAATAGAATCTTTGGATTTGCGTACTATGAAGTTATGGAGCGTCTCTCTAAAATATTATCAATTCTTATTTCAAATATAAATGAATAAGAAAATCTAAAATGCAAAATTTTATTAAAAGATAGAAATAAATTAAACAATTCAGAGTTTCCTATGGATGATATGGTTGGAAAAAACGAACAATTAAAAAAATAATATATATATATATATATATATATATATATAAACTTACAAGTATAAGAAGAATCTCTTCCGTATGTGTGCAAAATGGTGGATCTCTAAAAAACGACTTGAATAAGAATAATTTTAAACTATATTTAAGAGTAATCTTAAGTACGAATGAACTATTTAAAATATAGATTTTATATAAAGAAAGAACAAAATTAGTATAAATAAAATACTCGACAAATGAGTGAAAAAAAAGACAAACAATATTATATTATTGATGAATATTGTACTTAACTGCTTCACTTCAGTTGCAATAAACCTGGCTATAAAGATTATAGTCTAAAAATAAATAGCTCTAAAATTAAAATATAAAACTCAGAAATACAAAACAAATAACAAAGGCCAATATTTTTTAAGCTAAATTAAAAAAGAATATCAAATACGAATGAACCACATAAAAATCTAAGAGCACTTCTATTGGGGTTTCTTAAGGGTTTTTTAGCGCTAATACCTAGATAAACTTAAGAAACTCCACCCCAATACTTCCTTAGATTAGGATTTTTAGAACTTGTTTCTTCACTATTTACGTCTACGTGGTGTGTTTCTATTGGTTTTTTTTTTTTTATCATCTGTAAAAAATTAATAAAAAATTAAATTAAAAATCCCATGGTAGGTAACACCAATGTAGATGCTCTAAAATATGTAACTTTAAAAAAAAAAAAAAATAGATACAAATAAAATAGTTAAAAGTCACGACAAAAGAATGAAAATAATATTATATTACTAGAAAACACAAAATATAATTTACAAATGAAATAATTTAACAACTCAAATGAGCTACACAAGTTATTTTATATATAATTTAACTTGATTTAATTTGTAAATACAAGTTATTTTTCTGCGTAAGCACAGAGTAAACACGATCCTATAGATTTAATAACAGAGAAAGAGTTTACTAATATTTCTACTATAGTATTTACCAAATTAGATACTAAAGAATCTAGCCAGAGACAAAAAACATATGAACACCATTAAAAACCGGTAAATGAATAAAAAAAATTCAAGCTTTGAGTGCTTGATGATACGAGTCTGATAAGGCTGAGAAAGATCATAGATTTCTGGTCGGTTATGAGTAGATTTTCGTTCATGCGATGTATCGAGATGGTGATATTTTTTCCGGGAGAAGAGATGAGCTCAAGCCGCCACCTTTCTTTCTTTGTTTGGTTAAAAAACACTACAACTCGGCTCATTTTTAGCTGAAAATCACCTGATCGTCACAATTTTAATCATTATCTTATGTCAAAATTTTGTAATCGGTATTTATTTTTTTCTTATATATATATATATATATTTTTGTTTAAACTATAACATAAATTTTTATTAAAAATTATTAAATAAACAAATAGTCCGTGCATATGCACGGGCAAGAAACCTAGTATAATGATAAATCCCAAATTAGACACAAAAACAGATAGTTAAAAAAAAAAAACTTGATAATTGATTCCATAATTAACACAATTGAATTAGAAATAATCTGAGAGGAAGACTTGAATACTTTATTATATAAGAAGTTGAATAAAAAAATGCCAATTTGGTAACGAAGACCAGCCAACAGATAGCATAATGATTTATAGGTAAGGACTCATAATCGCATCCTCCAAACACACTCATTATCCATCATCATCCATTTCAAGTTTCAACATTACAATTTATGATCTCTGTGACTGGAGACCAAAATTAAAGTTTTCTTTTTGGAGAGAAAAAAAAAGACTTTTATTTTCATTTTTCTTCTAATCCTTTTTCTATATCTCCAGAATTTATAAGGCAAAACCGAAGAGATATAGACGAGGAGAGAAGCAGACGTATCTGTGTTAATTTCGTTTGTTGTTTTGTTTATCGGGTTCCAAGGATTGTCTGTCTCAAGAGACAAGCTTTGGATTATCTCCTCTGTTCTTCTTCTTCTTGTTGTGTAATAATTTCTTTATCGAGAGGAGAGAGAGATAATTGGTTAGGAATTTAGGAAAGGAGATGTATTATCAGTTGACCAACTCTTCTTTCAGAGACTCTTTGAAGATTCTGGAGGCTGACATAGAGCACGCCAATGGACTGTGAGTCATCGGATTCTATCTGGGTTTCGTTTCAATTTTCTTTCTTTTTTTACTTTGGTTTCTGATTTTCTGGGTTTAGGGTTTTGATTATCAAATCAACATGATTGGTGTGATAGTTTATCTTGACAATTTTATGATTGATGAATTGAATTAGCCAAACCCCACTTGGATTATTACTGAAAAAAAAAACTTAGAAACTTTGCGGAAATGGTAGTCAAATTGCAAAAAAAAATATTGCTGTGGTGTGTGGTCTCTGAGGCATATGTTGTCAGAATAAATAGTTTATGTGATTACAAGGATAGTAGTAATCGATTAGTGTCAAAATTTGGTTCAGGGCTGCTGAGATACCCATGGGAAAGAGCGGTGTACGACTTCAAATGAAATTGGTGTGCAGCAACTTGGCTCCATTCTTCATATTCTTGCTACAATGGATGGATCTCTCATGTCTGCTTCCAAGATATTTTGATTTCTTCCACATACTCATATACAAGGTATATATATATATCTGTTTGTGTGTATGTGAATTGGTAGATCCCTGATTGTTTCTCTTATTTGTCTTGTGCAGGTAGGTGCTGATGGGCGGTGGAATCTATCATGGTACGGAAGGAAAGCTACAATCAGGGAATTTTACGGTAAGACTTTTTGAATGCGGTTGTGTTTTGTTATTATTATTGGCTTAAGTCTTATAGAACAAGGCTTTGGGTAAGTGCAGGTGTTATATTACCGTCACTTGAGCGTCTTCATATCAACTTCTCTGACTTACCAGGCGATAGCTTGTGGTATCCGAATCCAAAAGCTATCACCAAGAAGTATGACAAGAGATTCATGGCTAGCGTTGACTTAGAAAGAGAAGATGAATGCGGGATTTGCTTAGAGCCTTGCACCAAAATGGTGTTACCTAACTGTTGCCATGCCATGTGCATCAAATGTTACCGGAACTGGAACACCAAGTCGGAGTCATGCCCGTTTTGTCGAGGCAGCATCAAGAGAGTGAACTCAGAGGATCTATGGGTGCTGACTTGCGATGAAGATGTGGTGGATCCAGAGACGGTCACGAAAGAGGATCTTCTTCGGTTCTACCTTCACATTAATAGCCTCCCTAAAGATTATCCGGAAGCTGTTTTCTTAGGCTACAACGAGTACTTGATATGATTCTATCGCGAAACTGACACACACATCACGGGTGTAGAGAGGGAGAGAAAGATCCCAGACCTTTAACTAAGTGTATATAAGAATCTGGTGATCCAAGATTTTCCTTCATTTTAGATTATGATTGTAAGAAGATTGTCATAATGTCTACCCCTTGTTATGAAATATAAAATGATCTCGATTACATATTCCCCTCTCCCCTTCACGTCTGGTTTCTTCTTGACAGTACAAACATGTTTCAAGATTCAATGATTGATCAGAACTTGTATGGATAGAAAGATTCAATCATTGATGAGAACTTGTAGCGTAGTCATTTATATTAGTAGTGTTGGTGTTGTTGTTGTGTGTTCCTGAATTATATATACAAGTAATCAAGTTAAATGTTAATTATCTTACATTATAGTATTACTTATACATTTGAAGCTGTGCTATTTTTTTTGGGTTTTATTCTTTATTAGGAGAGAACCCGCGCAAATGCGCGGATTTTGCTTAAATTTATGAATTTGTATATTTTTGTTTCTTTTTTTGAATATAATGATTTATAATAGAGAATATGCGCTAACATACGATTATTAATTTAGATATTTTATGAATAAATATTTTTAATTATCAAGTTTTAGTGAGCTTTTTATAAAATTTTATTTCCTTCAACCTTTTTATCATCCTTTTATTTTTTTATAAACTATTTTAAACATTTATATATACTTGTTATTTATACATTTTCATTCATCAAACTCTTAAATTTTTAGTTTTCATTCATAATATTTTAATATTTTTAGTTATCATTTTAATTATATATATATATTTCTTAGACTTTATTTTTTTCATATGTTCTTATATTTTTTATAATCATTTTATCTCATTTTGTAACATTTTCATTCTATTCTGAATATAATTATTTCTATATTTTAAAAAAATTTAGTTATCATTTTAGATTTATTTAACATAAAATATATATATTTCATTGATTTTATTTTATTTCTTATGTTCTTATATTTTGTATAATTTTTTATTATCATTGTATCGCATTTTTATTATATTTTCTTTCTTTCCTTAATAATAACTATTTCTATTATTTATAATTTTATGTTTTTTGCTTATATTTTTCAATTATTGTAATTTTTTTAATAATGCTATTTTTACTTTTAGTTTTATAATTCTTTATTTCATTTTTATTGAGATTTATTTAATTTTGTTTTTTTTATTATATAAAAATATGGAATATATATAAAATTTATAATATATAAAATTTATATATTTATGAGATTATAAATTAAATTTAAATTTTGAATTTATGTTTTAACAGTTTTATTTAATTACGTTAAATAATATTACATTAGATATTTTATTTGCTTTAGTTTAACGATGATGTGGAAAATTTTGATCTAAATTGACCAATCAAGGGGGGCTGATGTGGCAGGTAGAGAGTGACCCCTCTTCTCTCATTATATATAGGATTACGTACAGAAAATACCTTTCCGAGTGTCGGGCCTGTCGGCAAAAAAATATTTCTTGTTAAGTTAAAGTTTTTGAAATATGAATAGACTTTTTGAATAAATACTTTTACCGATAATATTACCTTTATTTTACGAGAATTTGGTACTACAATCAACGGATACACTTGTTTTCAAAAATTAAATTTCTTTATAAACTTATATTCATTAACCTGTAGAATTTATATTTACGAAAATTCAAAATCAAAACCTATTGGCATAAAATCATTAATGAATTTTTAGTCAACCAGTGCTGATTGTGGAGAAGTTCAAAGACGTGTTCTCTCTGTAAAACTCTAAAGCGCCGTCGAAGCTTTTTTATAGATCTGGTCTCGAGGTCGGCGCGTGGAGGCTCATACAGCTTCGGCGTCGGCATCCCTGCTTGTCTTTAGTCGTTTTATTTGTGTTTTGATTTGTGTGATGGTTGGTCTCTCCGGCATGGCCATTATATGCTCCTCCTCTCTGGTGGATCTTAGTCGTCGGGTGCTGGTAGTCGTCTACGGCGACTCTTGTTGGTGGCGGTCTTTGGTGTGTAGCAGGTCTATAGTCTCAGCCTCTTCTTGGTGGAAGCTGGTCTGACGGTGCTCCTCTGGGTCTAATCTTCTCCGCCTTCGTCGTTGTTATCGTCCGGTGATTGTGTTACTCGCGTGGGATTTCATTGGGGAGGTTATGGCGTGCGTCTCTCTTCCAGATCGATGAGGTCTCTGCCGTGTTTAGTCGCTTGCGATTTGTTTCCTTAGATTTGTTTGGTTAGATGTTAGGTCCTAGTTTTTGTTGGTTAGATCTAGGTTTGGTTTGGGTTTAGTTCTCCTTAGGGCTGGCTTGTGTTTTGTGTAGTGTCGGGTTGTTAGACAGTCTTGTTTAGCCTCTTCTTTAAGTTTGTTTTTGGTCAGATCTCGATTTAGAGTGTCAGATCCGTGGTGGTTAGAGTTCTGCTTGTTAGCGTGTTGGTTAGCCCGAGTCTCTGTTGTCTACGATATGGTTGTGGTATATATTTTTTAGTAGGCTTCGGATAACGATGTTGCTTTGCATTGGGAGTATGCTTTTCCTTTCCGTTGGTTGCTTCGACATAGTTCTTTCGGTTCTCTTTCTTATATTCTACCATTGGTCTTTTGCCTTTGGTCGGGTTCTCTGGCCCAGACTTAAGGAATTGGGGTTTCGGCCTTTAACGCATCTAGTTGTTCGGTGGCGAATGGTAAATGGTGATCCTTCATCTCCTTTGGTTTGATCTGCATTCGGCTTCCTCGTGGTTTACAAAGTCTTTACCATTTGAAGTTTTTGCAAATATCAGAAGCAAAATCAACGTCAGAATGAGTCAATGATAAGAGATCCTCACCAACAGCTAAGTCAGTCACTTTATAAACATGACAATCAGTTTAACAAAGAAAGATGCATATAGAATTTCCTCAAAAAAGAAACAAATGTGTTACCATAAGCGACAGCTCATCCTGTCATTATTAAGAACATATTTTCAGTCTTAGCCAATGATTAAAAACCCTATTGTAACTCATGTAAATATGTTGCTCATATAATCATTTTCGATAGTAAGGAAATACAAAAGTCAAAGACTCACATTTTCTTCAATTCTCTGTCCTACCTTTTTTTTTTTTTTTTGTGCAAATCTCTGTCCTACCTTCAAAAACATATTCCACACATGAAAAAAGCTAAAGTAAAGCAATGTCATTAACAACATACTTTATAGTTACTTAGTGATAATAAAGCACATAAAAAAAGCAAAATGTGCTCATCGCAATATAAGAATATGAAGAGCCCACATTTTTAGGGGAAAACGGCATATCCGTGCCCGCACTCTTAGTTGCTGCGAAAATCCATGCCCACATTTTTTCATTGTGCTGAAACATGCCCACACTATCTAAATATTCGAATTACAATCACACACTACACGATCGTCTCCAAATCATGCCTTGACATTAACATCGTTAATTATGTCGTTAACTGTGATGATTAGGATGATGACTCGGATTATGAGTCGGATTAGTGTGAGAAAGAAACGACGTCGTTTTATAGTGGGGACTAAAATAAAAAAAGTGACCCATCTTCTCCGACGAAAATCGCATCTCCACTGCATCTCGACTCTCTTCTTCCTCACTTAGGGTTTCAGCAATCCGGCGAACAATGTCGTCATCCTCAAACCAAACGTCGTCGTCAGTATCAGGTAAATCAATTCTTCTTATTCATTAACCATTTTGGATTTGATTTTCGATTCATGATTCTGGGATTATAGGTAACTGGCGAGGAATTGAAAGGGAAAGATGAATGCCCAAAGCTTGTAGATGTGGACAAAGCTCACTGATAAGAACTTCTGGAACGGCTAAAAATCCGGGAAGACTTTTCCATTGTTGCCCAAAAGGATCTGAAGGAGTAAGCTCTCTTCGACATCCCACTTATTGTTGCTAATTTCACTTTTCATACAGAGCATGATTTGTGAGTGTTTTGAAATTAATGTAGGATAAACATCATCTGTTCAAATGGACTGATGAAAGTATGGTTGAGGATATTGAAGATTTACAATCCATGGTTGGTGGGCTTAAAAATGATTTGTCGGATGTGAAAGCTATCGTTGTTGGATATGAGAAACAGGTTCAGGAGCTGAAAACCAAGATAGCCAAATTTGAGAGAGAAGGAAAGGAATGCATCACTGAAGTGCATAGCATCAAAAAAATGATGTTGTGTGGACTTGGATTTGCTATGATCTATTACTACTTTATGGCTTAATGCTCATGTGTTAGAGCTTGATGTCAAGTACTTGATTTGTTTTAAGTTGTATGAACCTTGTTTCGTGTTATTTGTGGATTGAAGTCATGAAGTATTTGTTTTTGAAGTCTTTGGATCAAGTGTTTTAAGTTGATGTGTTTTGATCTAATCCAGACAAACAAATCAAAAGTGCTTTGTCTCTGAAGTGTTTTGATCTAATCCAGACCTCAATTACCTCAAATTCGCCATTAGATCCAGGAATAATGCGACACTTGCTTCTATGCTTTGTCTCTGAAGCAATAACCTTGGCAGCTTTTTCACTAAACTTTCCCTTATGCTTGATTGACTTATTCTTCCTAAGGTCGATCCGAATCATTGCTTGCCTTCTCATCGTTTCCAGCATCTCGACTAGAGGCATTGCACGTGCTTTCTCGAGTGTGCTGTTGTAGGACTCGGAATTGTTGTTGAGTGCGTCTTCGCAAGTACAAGTCGTGGTGAAAAAAGCACGACTACAAGTTTCTGGCCTCCTTACCATCAGCGCATCAAATACTTCGACATCATACTCTTTCAATGCTTTTAAATTCAGCTGATAATCTGCCTCGTTAAAACTCTCGACAATTCTCCAAAACAGCTTCTTCATCTCAGGCTTCCTCGGAAAAATCTTCTTCAAGTTTCCGTAAATGTGTCTTGCACACATTCGGTGCTCAACATTGGGTAACTCTTGATCTGCTGCGATAAGCAATCCCTATAAAGTACATAACAGGTAATTAGAACAAACTCAGACCTTGTAAATTCAAATCATTAGTGCAAGCTTTTATACCTTTTGTCGATCTGAAATTAGAGTAAATCCTTGACCATTTCCAAGACCAAGATCAACTTTCAGTTTCTGCATAAACCATGCCCAAGTCTCTGTACTCTCTACGTGCACAACTGCCCAAGCAAGTGGGTAAATTTGGTTGTTGCCATCCCTTCCAACAGCTGCCAGAAGCTGTCCTTTTATCGTACCTTTGAGGAAGCATCCGTCTATCCCAAATATTGGTCGACAATATGATCGCCATGTGTCTCGTAAGACAGCAAAACACACGTATAACCGGTCGACCACTTCTAGTTCACCAGGTCCAATGATTGTTCTTAGCTCAGTTGATGCATTTTTATTTGTCATGTATCCAAACCAAAAATGTAAATTCAAATGAAAGTAACATAAAACCAGTTGTTATGAAATGGTAAACTCACATTTGTATCTCGGTCTCATAGTCTTTCAGCCTTCGATACTGCTCATCATACTCTTCTTGTATGAGATCCAAAGCCTTCTTTTTCGCCTTTCGACATTGGTCATTAGACGGAGTAATATCGTAAAGAGTCTGAATTTTGTCCTGAATTGCATTGGGATTTATATCTGGATCATTCCTAACATCATTCAAGACCATCTCTGCGATTATAGAATCTGACAAAATCCTGCACCGACCATCTTTATGACAACAATGAACATCTTGAAATGTCTTCACCATCCATAGACCCGTTGATTCCTCAAAAGAACAATATATTCTCCAAGTACACGGTTCTGAGTCTTCCGCAACGGTTGCTGCACAAATCGCTTCAGATTTAAGTCCTCCCCACCTATTGAATTTAACATTCCATCCACCCATTAAAGCATACTCCAATACAGCTTCTCGGAACTCTTTGACACTGTCAAATACCTGTCTTATTTTTAACTCTCCGCTCCCTCTTTTCCATCTATCATAGGGAATTCCTCTTTCTTCTTCTTCATCAGAATCTAAATTAGGAGGAGTGTCTTGATAATTCTCATTCTCCTCATCCTCACAAATCTCCCCAACTACGGCTTCAACCCGAGCATCTTCCTCAAATACATTCTCCTCATCGCCAATCTCTTCTGAAACACTGTTGGTGTCAGCTTCTGCGTTGTTGTCAGCTTCTGCCGGAGGAACACAATTGCCACCTTCAGCTCCAGGCTCATCATAATCGACGTCTTCATGCTCCATAAAAATGTCGACAAACTTAGTCCAATGGGCAGCTTCACACATTTTCTGAAAACTATCACTCCCATCACCTAAAACTTTGAGTTGTCGAAGATCTTCGTAAGCCATCTTGTACCACATTCTCTGACCATAAAGAGATATGGGTAGCTTCTTGATTCCACTAAATAAGGCTTTACACTGTGTCTCAAGCTTGTGACATTCACCTCCATTGTAGACCACAACACCACTTTCAAGTGTCTCAAATTTTCCTTTGTAGTGTATTTGGAAAATAGTGTCTGAATCACTGAAATTAACAAGATTTGGAAGTCATTTAACATGATTTTGACACTATCAACACAAAAGCCCATATAACACATAAATTTCAAAAGCAAAATTCGAGCCGTATGTGAAATCCATAGCTAAATCGAGTTCATTACCTCATTTGGGTTCGATGAACGAAAAACAAAGTATCAGACTCCAAATCGATTGCTCTGTCTAAGATTCAGAACATGTTTTGTCGGAATGCAGAAAACCTAATATCGGAGACGATATGATCGAGATGGGATTTTTGGTCGGAGGAGAAAGATTAAAACTCCAACTTCTTCTAATTACAAAGATGGGTCACTCTTTTTTTATTTTAGTCCCCACTATAAAACGACGTCGTTTCTTTCTCACACTAATCCGACTCATAATCCGAGTCATCATCCTAATCATCACAGTTAACGACATAATTAACGCTGTTAATGTCAAGGCATGATTTGGAGACGATCGTGTAATGTGTGACTGTAATTCGAATATTTAGATAGTGTGGGAATGTTTCAGCACAATGAGAAAATATGGGCATGGATTTTCGCAGCAACTAAGAGTGCGAGCACGGATATGCCGTTACCCTCACATTTTTAGTTTAAAGTGTTTTACTTTGATTAATCCGTGAAGTCTCCGGCGGAAGCAAAGAGCGGTATTTTACAGTCGGTGGTGAAAAAGGTTCAACTATGGTTCTCACTCATCGATTCACTCTGCTTCTTCTTGTCACCGTCATCGGGATCTTCTCTTCTACTTATCAGGTACTTCCGTTTCCTCTCTTCTCCAAAACCCTAAACTATTCGTATTTTTGGGTGTTCAGATCGTAAAACGATCCGATTCTTGCATCTTCGTGTCGTGTCTTGCAGATTCGCGCAACAAGTGAAATCAATGCCAGGATCGATTCATTCACCTCGACGTTCGCCACGGATCTTGCAACACTGCAAACGCAAATTGGGTACGAACTTAAAATCAGTCACCTTTTCTCTGTTTGATGATTTTCGTGTCTTGGTATTGTTGCTAATTTCGTTCCTCAATGTGTATTGGAAGATTATTTCTTCTGCTGATAAAGTATAAGGGAAATTAAGGTTTTAAGATTTTGACCAATTGTTTTTAGATTTGGATACGCTCGTCATGTACTGTAATGATCAACTTGAACTAAGGTAATATGGTTTAAAAAATAATAATCTCTGTGATGATCAAGTTGAATCACTCAGCTTTGAGATTATTTGGTCCTCTGTAATAATCAAAATGAATCACTGAGCTTTAAGATATGCAGGAATCTGGTAATGATATTGTCATATCCCTAAGTCAATACTCTCTTAAAGCTGTCTCCTTTCTTTTTTGTTGTTGTGTGTGTAGCTACAAGTTTACCAACATCAACCTTCTTCGCCGTGCTATGACTCATGCTTCCTTCTCTCAAGAGAACAACAAGGCCCTCAGTATCTTTGGAACCCATATCATTGAGACCTCGGTCTCTCTTCGGTTCCTCGTTAAAGATATCGATATCTCCTCCAAAGTTTTGACCCGTTTGATAGCAGAGGTTTCAAATGTGAATTCCTCATGTGCTCTTGACGGAAACCGCTTGGGTTTGGAGAGGGTTATTAGGGTTTCTCCCAAGACTGATGCATCAAACTCAGCCATCGTTTGTGCTGCCTTTAGGGCAATCTTTGGAGCTGTTGCTACTGATTCTGGAAAGGTTGATGAGGCGATCAAAGTTTTCTGGAAAGTACATGGAGATCGAGCTGGAAGACTAGTGTTTAAGATGTAAATTAGTGTGTGGTCTTTTTCTTCTGATGCCACAAGTTCTAAGAGAATAGTCTTTAAGGCTTATATGGTAATAATCGCTTGCTTTCTCTCTATTTTATTAGTTTGTGTGATGCCAAAACATAACACTGGTTGATGTTATGGAGATGTAAGGGGGCAGTTGAACACGACCCACTGCAATGAAAGGTTTCAACTTTCAACTAAAGAGGCCCAAAGATTAAACAAAAGAGACAAATTTATGTCAGATTTTTAGTGTTCCAAAAATGTGACTTGTGGATAAACAGTTGTAAAGATGTTATGAACAATAGCGACACATTGTAATGCAAAGAGTTACATGTCTTGCACTAAGCAAGTCATAGGAAATTGGGAATACAATCATCACTTCATCAGACGTGGTAAAATCAAGTATTTAGGATATCTCCAATCCACTTTTAAATCTTCAAATTTTAAGGTTTGTGACATTCCTATCCACTTTCAAAATTTTTAAATCCACTATTCAAAACCTCAAAACTCTTTTTTATTATTTTTGTTTTTTGTAATTATGTTTTCCACAAATAAATATATTAATTTAATTTAGAATAACTTAAGTATATAAAAATAAAATAAAGTAGGATAAATACTACATACATTAAAAAAAGAGAAAAATCATAAAATAGCACAAAAAACATACCTTATCATAAATATAGCACCAAAGAAAATAATTCACATTTTTAGCATTATTTTAATTACAAAAACTTTTATAGCATTGTATATTTTAGGGTTTAGGGTTAATTATTTAGGGTTTAGGATTTATTATTTAGGGTTTAGTATTTAGGGTTTAGGGTTTATTATTCAAGGTTAGGGTTTAGTATTTAGGGTTTATGGTTTAGTATTTGAGATTTAGGATTAGGGCTAATTTAGTGACAAAACATGTTTTTGTGCTATTTTTATGATTTTTCTTCTTTGGTGCTATATTTTTGACAAATCATGTTTTTGTGCTATTAATGCGATTTGCCATAAAACAAATCACAAAATAGAAAATTACATTAAATAAAACTCACACAAAATAAAAATACAATAAACAAACCTGACACGAATTAATGCTAATTACATAAACACATAAATATTGCATATCTTATAAGTGGTATTATATTAGTATTCATTAAATTGGAACATGAACCTCTAAAATCATCAAAATATTGTTGATAAATATTCAGATCAGATAAAGGTTGTTGCTGTCCTTGAACTATATATATATATATATATGTATTTATGTGTGTTGTATTATTATATATAATTTATATTATATTTTATTATATAATATTATAATATTGTGTGTTGTATATAGAATAAATATATATTTTATATGTGTTTGTGAAGTTTTATAATTATTAATAATTTTTTCTAGTATTAAAAACTATAATGCATATGTTGATAAAAAAAGATTATACTGCAAATAAACAAAATTTTAAAGATTTTTTTTTTGAAGATTTGCTCCCATTAAAATGAAGTGTTGGATTGGATATGTGTTTTATAGGTTGTGATTGGTGTTTAAGTTCTAAAGGGTGCAGAAACTTTAAGTTGTTTAATTTTATCCAATCACATTTAAATATTTAATAATTTTAAAATTGTTTTTTTTTTAATTCTCATTTTTTTATTAGGTTCAATTTTTTTTAAGGACTATAATTGTAGCTTTTTTTTAAAAAATCACATCCATTAAAATAAAATAAAAAAAACTACAATAATAAAAGTTCACAGTTGTTACCAATTATAGCTATAATCTACTTACATTTATGTTAATATTAGTTTAAGTAGATAATTTTATAATAATAATCAATGTTTTGGTTTTCATTTTGTATGAAATTTTTTTTAAGATAGAATATAGATTTGTGTTCTTTGTAGTATTAAATTTAGTACAGTTTAGTCAATTAGAAGATTTGTTTATCAAAACTATGATCATTAAAAAAGAACTCTATGATCATATTCTAATTTTGTCTTACATTAAATACCTTTTTGACTAATTATGTAATCCTTGAATTGCATATTATATAAAAAGGTCACGTGAATAGAAGCTTAAACGGACGCGAACGTTTCTGATTGGATGAAACACATCACCCACTTCAATGTCACGACATAATTATACAAACAAAAAACATTAGTATAAACGAATTATTAAAAAACGATCGGGAGAAAACAAAACGCACCGCGTCGGTCGAGCTGCAACGCTTCTCTTACCTGTAGCCTCCTCGTTCCTCCTTCCCTCGCTGATTTATTACTCACGGATCTCCCAATCAAACCAACAACCAAAGCCGTTTCTCACACTAGTTATACAACAAAGAAACAAGAATAAGAACCAATAGTTTATAGTAGGCTCCATTTCTGGACTCTGTTCGTAGTTTTTCTGTAGGCTCTCACGTGTTTTGATCACGAATATTGTTAATCTCTTCTCGGGTTTCCGAATTCGTGGTTAGATCTGATTGGGAAAAGGGTTGGGATCGTATTTAGATAATGCATGAGAATGATGATCTTCCACATGATTCTATAGCTGAAGCTGATGGAATTGAGGATGATGATGAGTCGAATGGGCAAGAGCTTGATCCTGACCAGGTGAGATTTGTAAATTCACCATGCTTTTGGGCTTCTTCCCCGAGTCGTTTATTTTCGTTTCAGATGCTGAAATTGGGTAAGTATTTTGCAGGGAACAGCTTTCGTTGACAGTAAGGAAGATATGTTTGTTGATGCTCCGGAAGAGTTGAATTTTGATACACCCAGCAAGGAAGCTTTGACGACAGATGACGATGACAATGGAGATCAATTCAATGTCTGTGATTTTAAGTTATTTTGTATTTCATATTAATTACTGGAAGGATATTTGCCTTGTTATTCATTTCTGTTTGTTTTATACCATACATACAGATTGAGAAGGAGGATAGGGAGAAGGAACTTGCAGTGTTGCAGGAACAGTTTAAGCTGTTGACTGGTGAGAATGATTTGAAAGGTGAAGATGGGAACACCGTGGAAATTGTTAGTCGGTTCTCTAAGTTTCTAAAAACTGCCGAGGAAGAGAAGATTCAACATGAGGATGCACTCAGGGAGCTGCGAGAGATTATCAGTGGGAAGGACGACGAGATTGCTGATCTCACGACAAAGATTTCAGAGCTTTCTTCGTCGCAGTTAGTTTCTGGACATCAGTCACAGAACGAGGAGCAGCTTGAGGCTGCGACAGATAGGATTATGCTAACTCTTAGTAATGTGTTTGGGCAAGAGGAGCTACAGTACGGTTCTTCTGTCTCTGAAAAGCTTGCTCATCTTGAGAACCGGGTTTCCTTTTTAAGTGCAAAGTATACTGAGTTTTACTACGGTGCTGATCAGTTAAGGCAGTGTTTGTCTAGTGATGGGGCAGATCTTCGTTTCCAAGAGGATTTTGGGTCAGCTCTCGGTGGTGCTTGTTCTGAGTTACTTGAGCTTAAACAGAAGGAAACAACCCTTTTTGAAAGACTTAGCCATCTAGAAGATGAAAATAGGAAACTGGTTGAACAAGTGAACAGGGATAGAGAAATGATTGAGTCGATGAATGCAGAGTCTGGAAATTTGAAGGCAGAGCTTGAGCAAGAAAAGACAAGGTGTAGTAACACGAAAGAAAAGCTCAGCATGGCCGTAACGAAGGGGAAGGCGTTAGTTCAGAACCGGGATGCTCTAAAGCATCAAATATCTGAAAAAACGGTGGAGCTTGAGAATAGGTTGACTGAATTACAGGAGATGAAGATTGCCCTTGAAGCTTCTGAATTGCTGAAGGGGCAGCTGGAACAATCTTTAGCTGAAAAGACAGATGAACTCGAGAAATGCTATACTGAATTGCATGATAAGTCTGTTGCCGTGGAAGCATATGAGGTAGCAAAAAAAGAGTTGGAACAGTCTCTGGCTGAGAAAACAAAAGAACTTGGAGAGTGTTTGATGAAACTACAAGAGATGTCAACAGCATTGGATGAATCTGAACTCATTAAAGGTGAGTTACTTAAATCCGAAGTTTTGGTTGCATCATATCAGGAAATGGTATCATCAAGGAGCTCTGTCATTGAAAATATTGAAACCATTCTGGCAAACATAGATACACCTGACGAAGGCCAGTCTCTGGATATCATTGAAAAAGTTAGGTCACTCGTAGAAGAGAGGAAAGTGCTCAAAAATGTTTCCCAGGAATACAACAGACTAAAAGATTTGAACTTTCCCGTTGACTTACCGGAGGAGCTTTCCCAATCCAGCTTAGAAACTCGCCTATCTTGGCTTAGGGAGTCATTTTTCCAGGCAAAGGACGAAGTTAGTGCCCTGCAGAATCAGATGCAAAGCTTAAGCATGTCTGTTTCAGCAGAAATGGAAGAGAAAAATAACATTAAGAAGGAACTTGATGATTTAACTTTCAGTTTTAAAAAAATGGAGGAATCTGCAAAGCGAGATTCTTTGGAAAGAGAGGAAATTGTAAGGAGACTTGTGGAAACCTCTGGCTTGATGACAGAAGAAGTCGAACATCCTACTTCTTCAGCTATCAATTTGCTTGTTGATAGATCCTTCGACCAGATAGAAAAGCAAATCAGGGGCTCTAGCGACAGTTCTTATGGCAACGAAGATTTAATTGAAAGATTTCAGTGTCTCCTATATGAAAGTGATCTGGAGTTGTCACTTTGTAAGGAAATGCTAGGAGAGGAGACGCTGGCTAGTTTGCAGGTATGTGAGCTCTCAAATGAGCTAAAAATCGTATCTAGAGAACTTGCTTTCGTGAAAGAAGAAAAAATTGCTTTGGAGACAGATCTTGAGCGATCAGAGGAGAAATCTGCTTTGCTCAGAGACAAACTTTCCATGGCTATCAAGAAAGGCAAGGGACTTGTCCAAGATAGGGAAAAGTTAAAAACTCAATTGGATGAGAAAAACTCTGAAAGCGAGAAGCTGATGCTCGAGTTGCAGCAGTTAACTGGTACGGTTGATAGCTACAAGAATCAGATAAATATGCTATCGGGAGACTTAGAGCGCACAAAAGAGTTAGAGGCTGAGCTTGTTGCTACTAAAGACGAAAGGGAAGAACTTAAGCAATCCGTATCTCTGAGTAACACCTTATTGCAGAAACTGATGACATCAGTTGAAACTATGAGTATCCCTGTTGATTTAGCAACTGAGGATCTTTCCGAAAAGATTGACCGACTTGCTGGGTACTTGAAGGAAGTGCAGCAGGCTAGAGTAGAGGAACAAGAAGAACTGGAAAAGGTAAAGGAAGAAGCCAGTACATTAGCCAGTAAATTAGCAGAAACCCACACAGCCTTGAAGTTGGTAGAGGATGCCTTGTCTGCCGCAGAGGGTAACACCGATCGACTTTCTGAGGAGTGTAGGCAATTCCAAGTTGCCAAGGAAAATGTTGAACTTGAGCTACAAAGAGCAATTGAAGAAGCCTCCGCTCTGTCTAGCGAATTGGATGAAGCTTGTGCAACCAGGAATACACTTGAAGCTGCACTCATGCAGGCTGAAAGAAATATATCTGATGTCATCAGTGAAAAGGAAGAGGCTCAAAGCAGTACTGCTACTGCAGAGACGGAGCTCGAGAAGGTGAAAGAAGAAGTTTCAGATCAGAAGAGCAAATTTGCAGAAGCACAAAGCACCATAAAATCACTTGAAAATACACTTACTCAGACAGAAAGCAACATGGATTCGCTGTCTAAACAAATTGAAGATGACAAAGTTCTTACTACAAATTTGAAGAATGAGTTAGAGAAGCTTCGAAATGAGGTAGAGTTGGAGCGTAGCAAGATGGCCAACGCTTCCTTGACAATAGGATCCCTCGAGGAGGCACTAATGAAGTCGGAGAATAGTCTTTCTGTCTTACAAGGAGAAATGGTGAAAGCTGAAGTCGAGATTTCCTCTCTCAGTAGTAAACTTAATGTATGCATGGAAGAGTTAGCTGGATCAAGTGGAAACTCGCATAGCAAATCTTTGGAGATTGTTGCTTATCTTGATAATCTCCAGATGCAACTGAAGGATGGAGGGCTAATTTCCAGGGTGAATGAATTCCTTGAAAGGAAATTCAGGAACCTTAGAGACATGGATGTTATTGCTAGAGATATCATAATAAATTTTGGTGAGAAGGGATTGGCTGGGGAAATGGGCAACGTTACAGAGGTCAGTATTCTTGAACCTTACCATATCAATACCGTTTCCCTTCGTCATTCCTTTTTGCAGTTGATTAACGGGTATAAGATTAAGAATGATGAAATATTATTCTGTGAATCATTTTTCAATAGTACATACATTTATGCATGTGCACATTTAGCAATATAGATGGACTTTATGCTGTTCTCTTGACGCTGTTTGTATTTCCAGGATG
This sequence comes from Orychophragmus violaceus, assembly GCA_030180135.1. Taxonomy (NCBI): domain Eukaryota; kingdom Viridiplantae; phylum Streptophyta; class Magnoliopsida; order Brassicales; family Brassicaceae; genus Orychophragmus; species Orychophragmus violaceus. The sequence goes on along the minus strand of CM058230.1, from coordinate 23,649,398 downwards.
ATTCAACTGTGGCAAAATCCTTGTTGAGTGGTCTTGATAATTCAGTGGACACAGAGCTAGAGAATAGCAAAGAGAATGCAGCTGATGAAGACGAAATTTCTTCATCCCTTAGGAAAATCGTGGAGGGGGTCAAGCTGAGAAACAAAATACTTGAGAATAACTTTGAGATTTTCTCAACTTCTATTGATACACTCATTGAGGCGTTGATGGAAAACATGACAGCAGCTAGGGATGATGTAATAAATGTCGTGGGTCGTAATGAGTCCCTGAAAGAACAGGTGAGGAGTACAGAAGATATTGTTCGTGAACAGGAAAACACTATATCTGCATTACAAAAAGATTTGTCATCGCTGATGTCTGTTTGTAGCGAGGCTGCCAGTGAACTGCAGTCGGAAGTAAAAAATGACCTCCTAGAGTTGGTTCAGTTCCAGAAAAATGAGAACGGTGGTGAGACTGAATCAACTGAACACCTACAGGAGCTTCATGTAAGTGAATGCGCCCGGAAAGTAAAAGAATTATCTTCTGCCACAGAGAAGGCATGTACTACTCTTAGGCTCTTTGAGACAACAAGTAATGCAGCTGCTGTTGTAATCCGAGATATGGAGAACAGACTAAAAGAAGCATCTGCCGCTCTAGAAAAGGTTGTGTTGGAAAGAGATCTAAACCAAACTAAGGTTTCAAGTTCCGAGGCTAAGGTTGAATCTACCGAAGCGTTTTGCCAAGAACTGAAACTTCAGCTGGAAAATCTCAAAGCCGAAGAAGAGAAATGGCATGAAAAAGAGGTGGAGCTTTCTACATTATATGATAAACTGTTAGTGCAAGAGCAAGGTAATTTTTTTTCTTTTGTCGTCTCTCAGTTCTTTAAATCTTTTTAACATGTTTACTAATGTGACATGCTGTTGCTTCGACTTGCAGAAGCCAAGGGCAACTTGATTCCAGCTTCTGACAAGATAAATGGTATTGAGGTGCCTTCAGTAGATCAGGTCAATGAATTAGATCCTCAGAGTCCATATGATGTAAAGAAGCTATTCGCAATTGTTGATAGTGTTACTGAGATGCAGCATCAGATAGACGTATTATCATATGAACAAAAAGAGCTCAGTTCCACCTTGGCAGAAAAAGATCTTGAAATTCAAGGTTTGAAGGAGGCGGCTGAAGCAAAGAGTACGACCGAGGTAGAGTTAGTGAATGCAAAGAATGAATTGTCCAAGCTAATATCTGGCTTGGAAAAACTGCTGGGTATATTGGCGGGCAATGATCCTGTTGTAGACCCAGACTTCTCCGAGTCATGGAAACTCTTACAAGCACTAGAGGAAAAAATAGATTCCCTTCTCCTAGAGTCGGAGAGTTCAAAATCAAGAGCACAAGAACTTGGTCTAAAGTTGGTCGGCAGCGAAAAACTTGTCGATAAATTATCACTAAGAGTCAAAGAATTTGAGGAACTCCAAAGCAAAGCCATTCAGCCTGATGTCGTTCATGAAAGGAGTATCTTCGAAGCACCAAGAGCACCTTCTGCCTCGGAGATATCTGAGATTGAGGACAAGGTGATTTTTTTTTATTGTGCTATTTCAACTTATTATTGACCCTTGTGGATCCATCTATGGGATAATTGTCTAGGTATATTTTTACTCTATCTGATGACCTTTAAACTAGATAATGTCATTTTGATTAATTTAGAATCAATCGAGCTCTTGCCATGTTTTGATCTTCAAATTGGACCACATTTTGTGCTTAGGGAGCCCTGGGGAAAAAATCAATACCACCTGTGCCTACAGCAGCGCAAGTGAGAATGGTGAGGAAAGGATCGACTGATCATCTTTCAATCAACATAGACTCAGAGTCGGAGCATCTGATGAACCACAACGAAACAGATGAAGATAAAGGTCAGAACTGAGGCGTCTACACATTTATCTCCTTTATTGCTAAAGTATCACTTGAGCCTCTAAGCAGATCACTCATCTCATACACAACATATTCTTCTTTTGCAGGACATGTGTTCAAGTCTCTCAACATGTCTGGTCTGATTCCAACGCAAGGAAAGATGATAGCAGATCGGGTCGATGGAATATGGTAAACACTCGCTAATATCAAACTGATCTTAAATGTGGTCCCAAATTAGTTGATCTTATAGAGTGATCTATGCAATGCAGGGTCTCAGGTGGAAGAGTGTTGATGAGCCGTCCTCAAGCAAGGCTTGGCGTTATGGTATACAGTCTCTTATTGCATATGTGGCTCATAGCTTCCATCTTGTAACAAGACAGGTGACTGACTTCTCTTAGGCCTCTCACATGAAACAGAAACACACAAATAGCTATTTCTCTGTCTCTCGTTTCTCTATTCTTCCCATTCTTTGTCGACCCGTAAGCAGAGAATGATAGATGTCGTCTTGTATATATATTATCCTGAATAATGTCTCGATTATAAGCGAGCTTTTTTCATCTAGTTCTTCAGTTTCATAGTCCTAGAATGTTCGAGCTTTTTTACAGGTGGTTGTTTGCGTCTGCAACGACCAAGTTTTTAATGACTGTAAACAGCTTTTTCATACTCTCTCCATTTCATACTAAATGTTGTTAAGATTTTTATATACAGTAAGAAAAGAATTATTTTACTTTTCATTAATTATATATATAATATCTTCACACTTATTATTAAATTAAATAAATAGAAATAAAACTGAAAATTTTAGTTAAAATTATAGTAAATAATTTTAAATTATACTGAAAATGTAAAACACCTATAATGAAATCAATTTTAAAATTTAAAACGATACATAATATGAAACTGAAACAAGGAAATAGAATAGTATGATCTACCAAAAGTAAAAGGTTAAATACCAAGAAAAAGTTAATCAAGCATGTGAGATCGAAGATTAATGTAGATTTTTTATGAATCAAAATGTTATTAAGATTGAATGTCGAGATCGAACTAACACAAACGAAAGATAGTACAACAAGATAATTATGGAGCTATTAGTTCGAAGTGTTCTTGATTAGGGTTGGAATGTTTAAATGAATCGTCACTTCTCCCTTTAAATAATTTTCGACTTCGATCTTCTTGTTCCGATCTTTCAGCCTCGTAGCGGTAACGATCTCCGAGATTTACGGAAGTCGCTTCAACTGACGACAACTTGGTCGTTCTCTCCGACATCGCCTTCTATCGAGCGCGAGCTCGACCACTTCATGTTTCGTGTTACTTGGGCTTGGTTGGCTTGTGACCGAATGAGCCCAGAACCTATAATAATCGAACTCGTCTCCATAATCACGAATCGGGCTTGTAATTATGGGCCTTTATTTTGTTAGTTGGGTCGGATTTCATAGAGGGAAATCCAACACTAACAATAGCCCCCAGCCCATTAATTCGATGAGTCGAATTAATGGGCGGTGGACATTCTCGGGAACACGCGTGCGTACCTCGGGTGTCGAAACCCTAATGATTATCTCGAACTCGTTCGTAGATCTTGTTTTGATCGAACGGCCGAGATTGAGTGCGTGGGTTGGAAGGACCTACTCATAGCGCGTTTGACGGCTATGATCTACCGTTGATCTGGTCGACCATCAGCGATTGAGATCTTTAAGCTTAATTAAATCTTATCGACCTTGATCTACGCGGATGTGACTTAATCATCAGTCGCTTACTCCCTGTCGTCGATCTCGAATCAACGGTCGAGATCGTGAGAAGCTGAAGGATCCCAACCGTATTGATCTCTTCGTGATCATTACGAATTTCAAAATTGTGCGGTTGAGATTCTGGGATGCGAAAGATCCCGTCGATCTCGAGGCAGAGAGGGCACGAGTTGGCTTTAAATGGAAGTTACCTTGCACGATTCCCACTACTGTTCGCACTACAAATCGGCAAGGTAACTCCTCCTCTTTCACTTTACTTTTTCTGCTTCTCGCTCTAGTTTTCGCTTTCTACTGTTTTCTGAAGCTTTCTCTTTCTAGATCTTTTCTTCTCTCTTCTTCTTCTTCGTTTCCGATATATCGCTCCCAATGGCTCCGAGAAACACCGCAGGCGCGAGTATGAGTGCGTCGGAAGGGTCATTCGGTCCGCATCCGCCGTCTGTCTTAACCCCGAATCATATTCAGCGGTCGCAGACAAAGTGCTGGATCCCGCCAGAAGTGGAAATAGTAATTCCGCCACCGACGGTATCACCGGAGTTCGTCAGGGAGGGCTACTGCTATACGTACTTTGATAAATGCGGGCTCTTCTTCCCCATCCCCCGCATTATCTCTTGGGTCCTGGTCCAACTCTAGTTGGCGTTTCACCAGATGACACCGAATTTTGTCCGGTACGTCATCGGACTCGGAGTCCGGGCCGCTGAAGAAGGAATCGAGTTCGGGGCGGAGGAGCTTATGCGTGTTTGCTCGGTGAAGCATAACACTCGTTTTCCGGGGACATATTATCTCTCTCTCCGTTTCGGGAAAATTCTCGATGATATTTCGGGGAGGGATGTATGGAAATACCGGTACTTCTTTTTTAGGATAAACCGGCACTCGGTCGAGGACTTCGACTATTATGTCGTCCCGACTCGATGGGTTGTCAGCGTTGATTAGATTTTAGGGTTTAATGATCGATCTCCCTTTTTCGGTTGTTGAGCCGTTCCTAACTCATTTTTTGTTTTGTTTCGTAGAAGTTCCTGAGTCGCTCTCTCTGAACCCGATTACAGAGGCTCTGATAGTTCGCTTGAGAAGAGGCGAGGCCAGCTGGAACAACTTCACAGTAGAGTGCATGTAAGCTGCCCAGAGAATCGAGCCCCAGAGGACTTCGCAGGGTCGACCTCAACTTCCTCGTAGCGCACCCCTCCCACGAGCTCTCCCTCAGGCTCTTCGAGCCCGAGTAGTTCAGCCTCCGCTTCGTATTATCGAGCGGACAGGAGAAAGTGAGCTGCCTAAGATTGAATCTGTATAAGGGCTTGTCCATTGCCGCTATATATATTTTTGTCGAGCTAACTCGTTTTCTTTATTTTTGCAGGTCGACCTATCTCGGACGACAGTGCGACCGCAAGCACTCCTCCCCACGAGAAGATGTTGAAGGAATTTCTAGCAGATCCTAATCCAATTAGGCAATCCTAGTATGAATTCCAAGCCTAGGATCTAAGGTTCATATAATTGAATCTGCCAGATCTCGAGATTACCTGGTGATTTGCAGCGGAAGTTTTGCAAGTAGTCGAGATCACGAAGCACCTCAAACGCTGTGCCTCTACTGGTATCCACACACACACAAACTGAACAGGAGGGATGCTAGTGCCTATAGAGATCAAATCTCTCGAGAGGTTTCTATCTCTCTTCTGGTGGCTGTGAATTAGGTTAAGTTCGAGTTTAGGTCGACCATATATCTTATATATGTCGACTTAAACCACAACGGAATTAACCAACGATTAAACCGAATTAATCTGGTAATCCGCGAGTTGTGTCGACCGACACACTCTTTGTGTCGATCGACACTGCCCCAAAATATTGATATCGAATGCATATCAAATATGCATTCACTAGATCATTACATTAATGATCAACCTCGTCTTTAACGTCCAGTTTGCTTAGGTGTGTGACCCTGTAGGATCATATAACACTAGCAATGAGTTCTCAACTCATTGATCATAAGTGGCTTCTAACAAAGCGTTATGACTACCTAGTGTCATGTGATTGTCTCATCTCGACAATACGACTTTTACTTAGAGTAAGCACAATAGATTTCAGGACATTCCCAACAATCTCCCACTTGTACTGGAATCATCTATTCCTTTAATCCCTTTGTAGCTATATCTCAATCTAGCATAGGGCAAGAACCGTGTCATCCTTATTAAGCTAGATCACGTTTATCGAATCCTGATCTGTACTGATAAAACAAACGACTGACAATCATCTCGTTTGAGCGCGGCCACGCATTTCCAGTATCAAATCTTCGATAGGCCCAGAGATATTCAACTCCTGTTATATAGGAGGTACAAATCCCATCTTGTTCCATCCATGCCCCTTTCATATCTCATGATGCGCCTAATCAGTGTCGTTATAATCACCAGTTACGGTTGACGTTTGACAAAGTCAAGACGGACCAATCCATATGTAAGAAATCATGATGAACTCAGGTCTAAGGACTATACTCTATAGTCGTAATGAGAAGCTCTTATGACACTCATATAACATCTTGTAGAGTTCTCATTAACGGGTCATGTCCGATCATGTGTTCTCCAACACATATCTATGTGATTGACTTTAATACTCTTATTAATGACTCCATGAAACATAGTCATCAGTCACCTCACATACCAGTCTCACGTGGTTGTTAATGTCCCACTTTAACAACCTCGACCAGGGACCATTATAATTTATGTCATTTATTGCTTATAGGGTTTCATGATCAAGTCACATACTTGATGACCTATAAAATGTCATAAATTACTTTGGGACTATTATTTAATAACACAATTAAATAATGCTGAAACAAATTTCATTAAAATAACATAACTATTATGTTTTGTGAACATCATGACATAACTAAAACAAATATAACTCCCACTGAAATCAAGATCACATCTTAAGAAATCTAATGCCTACAGCAGCAGTATGAAACTCATGCTTAGGCCTTGGGAGAGGCTTGGTCAGTGGATCAGCAACATTCTCATCCGTCGGGACTCTGCTGATCTTCACATCTCCTCTATTAATAATATCACGGATAAGGTGATATCTCCTTTCTATGTGTTTGGACTTCTGGTGTGATCTATGTTCCTTTGCTTGCGCAATGGCTCCATTGTTGTCACAATACAAAGCCACTGGCTCAGAAATACTAGGAATCACACCAAGTTCAGTGATGAATTTCTTGATCCAAACAGCCTCCTTTGCCGCTTCAGAAGCAGCGAGGTACTCAGCTTCAGTCGTGGAATCTGCTACAGTGTCCTGCTTGGAACTCTTCCAGCTGACTGCACCGCCATTCAGGCAAAAGATGTAACCAGATTGCGATCGAAAATCATCTTTGTCCGTCTGAAAACTTGCGTCTGTGTAACCACTTACTACCAGCTCATCACTTCCTCCGTACACCAAGAATTTATCCTTAGTATTTCTCAAATACTTCAGAATATTCTTGACGGCTGTCCAGTGACTTTCACCTGGATCAGATTGGTATCTACTCGTCATGCTTAAAGCACAAGCAACATCTGGACGAGTACAGAGCATGGCATACATGATGGATCCCAATGCCGAGGCATAAGGAATCCGACTCATGCGTTCTCGCTCAGCAGGTGTCTCAGGACACTGCTTCTTGCTGAGACTTATGCCATAAGACATTGGTATGAAGCCCTTCTTGGAATCATGCATTCTGAACCTGTGTAAGACTTTATCGATATAAGTATCTTGACACAGTCCAATTAACTTGTTTAATCTATCTCTATAGATTCTTATTACAAGAATATACGCGGCTTCTCCCATGTCTTTCATTGAAAAACAACTTCCGAGCCAAGCCTTAACGGACTGTAACAACGGAACGTCGTTTACGAGAAGAAGTATGTCATCTACATACAATACGAGAAATGCAACTGCGCTCCCACTAGTCTTCTTGTAAACACATGGTTCCTCTTCGTTCCTGATGAAGTCAAACTCTTTGACTGCTTCATCAAAACGAAGATTCCAACTCCGAGATGCTTGCTTCAATCCATAAATGGATCGATGAAGCTTGCATACTTTCCTAGCAGCATTAGGATCGATGAAACCTTCGGGCTGTGTCATGTACACATCCTCTTCCAGAATTCAATTAAGGAAAGCTGTTTTCACGTCCATCTGCCAGATCTCATAATCATAATGAGCGGCTGTTGCTAGGAGAATCCGAATGGATTTAAGCATAGCGACAGGGGAATAGGTTTCTTCATAGTCAATACCATGAATTTGTTTGAAACCTTTTTCCACCAGCCTTGCTTTATATATCTGAATATTTCCATCCACATCAATTTTCTTCTTGAAAATCCATTTACACTCAATGGGTCTTGCACCATCGGGTAAATCAACCAAAGTCCATACTTGGTTCTGTGACATGGATCCCATTTCGGATTCATCGGATTTTAGCCACTTTTCGGAGTCAGGGCTCATCATTGCTTCTTCAAAATTCGCGGGCTCGTCACTGTCAATGATCAATAAATCATGACAATTGGTTACGAGAAATCCATATCTCTCGGGTTCGTGACGGATCCTTTCGGATCTGCGAATTTCAGGCTCCACACGCGTGGTTTCTACAACTCTTTGTAGATCCAACTGTTGCTCTTCCTCAACGGGTTGAGCATTTTCCTGCGGTTCTCGAACTTCTTCGAGTTGTACTTTACTCCCACTGTCTCTCTCAAGAAAGACGCAGTTCCGAGCAACAAACACTTTGTTCTCGGATTGGTTGTAAAAGTAGTATGCCTTGGTTTCCTTAGGATAACCAACGAAGTAGCATTTATCAGATTTGGGTTCGAGCTTATATGTAATTAATCGCTTAACATAAGCTTCACAACCCCAAATTTTCAGGAAAGACAAACTCGGAACATTTCCAGTCCACATCTCATGTGGTGTCTTTGCAACTGATTTTGACGGAACCCTATTAAGTGTAAACGCAGATGTTTCTAGAGCGTATCCCCAAAAGGATAATGGAAGAGTTGAGAGACTCATCATTGATCGAACCATATCTAATAAAGTTCGATTCCTCCTCTCGGACACCCTATTCCATTGTGGTGTTCCAGGAGGAGTGAGTTGCGAAACAATTCCACAATCTCTCAGATGATCACTGAATTCTTGGCTTAAGTATTCTCCTCCACGATCTGATCGAAGAGCCTTAATACTTTTGCCAAGTTGATTCTGTACTTCATTTTGGAATTCTTTGAACCTTTCAAAGGATTCGGACTTGTGTCTCATTAAATAGACATAGCCACACCTGCTGAAATCATCAGTGAAGGTAATGAAGTATCGAAAATTTCCTCTGGCACTTGTGCTCATTGGGCCGCACACATCAGTATGTATAAGGCCCAATAGGTCACTGGCCCTTTCATTTTGTTTGTTGAAAGGGGCCTTGGTCATTTTGCCCAGTAAACAAGATTCACATTTCTCACATGATTCATAATCAAATGAGCCCAGAAGCCCATCACTATGGAGCTTTTGGATCCGTTTCTCGTTTATGTGGCCCAAATGACAATGCCAAAGAAAAGTCTGATTCGTGTCATTTGATTTGAATCTCTTGGTGTTAATGTTATAGATTGGTGTGCTTTGGTTTAAAACATAAATATCATTCTCTAATGGGCTGCTACCATAAAATATATCATTGTAATCAAAAGAACAACATTTATTCTTAATTGAAAACTGATATCCTTCCACATCCAAAACAGGAATAGAAATAATATTTCTGCTTATAGCAGGTACATAGTAGCAATTATTAAGCTTTAAAACCAAACCAGAAGGTAAAGACAAGTTAAATGTTCCTACGGCTAATGCAGCAACCCTTGCTCCATTCCCCACGCGTAGGTCCACTTGTCCTTTTCCAACGTCCTACTGTTGCTTAGGCCCTGCATATTTGTACAAATATGAGCACCACAGCCGGTATCCAATACCCAAGAAGTAGAACCAGAAGTAGTAACATTTACTTCTATAACATAAATACCTGAAGATGAAGTCTCGAAAGTCTTCTTCTTCTTCTTCTCTTCCAAGAATTTGTTGCAGTTTCTCTTCCAATGTCCAAGCTCTTTACAGTAATGGCACTTATCAGTAACAGATGGGCTAGGCTTGGGCTTAGGGGCTGGCGCAGGCGCGTCCTGGTTCTCAACCTGGACGGCCTTGCCCTTTCCCTTACCTTTGCCAAGTTTCTTAAACTTCTTACCTCCTTGTACCATAAGTACATTTGGAATGCCCTTCTTGATATTAGGCTCAGCTGTCTTGAGCATGCCATGCAGTTCAGTCAACGTCTTCGTCAAGTTTTTCATGTTATAGTTCATAACAAACTGATCATAACTTGACGGCAGTGACTGCAGAATGATGTCAGTAGCCAACTCTTGGCTAATGGGACAATCCAGCTTCCCCAGATTATCAATATAACCCATCATCTTAATGACATGAGGACTGACTGGACCGTCCTTTGGTAGCTTGCATTCAATGAGAGATTTAACCGTCTGGTATCTCTCAGTTCGTGCTTGCTCCTGAAACATACTTTTCAGGCTAGTGATCATCTCTACCGGCGACTCCACGTTCTCGTATTGCTTTTTCAAATCCGAGTTCATGGTAGCCAACATGAGAAAATTCACATCGACCACATCATTAGAGTGCTTATCCCAAGCATTCCTTTCTGCATGTGGAGCATTGGCTCTCGGTTTTTCAGGGAGAACAGTTTCCAGGACATAGTCCCTTTTCTCCTGCTTGAGAACAATTCTCAAGTTCCGATACCATTCGAGAAAATTCGATCCATTTAACTTGTCCTTCGCAAGGACGGATCGCAGAGAGAAAGAGTTGTTATGAGTGTTAGTCATAGCTGAGAACAAAGAAAGGAAAAAGGTTTAGTTATGATGTTCAAGAAATGAGAAGTCTTAACTATTAAGAAAACTCGCATTATATTCAAAACAATGTTTCCTCAGATGAATATAATGATCCAAGATCCATACTTCACTAAACTTGAGTGAGCCACTGGCTTGTTGGGAATGTCCTGAAATCTACCGTACTATCTCTAGAAAGTATGATAAGTGTCGAGATCAGACATAAGTCATAAATACTGGGTGATCATGATGACTTGCTAGAGCCCGCTCATGATCTATAAGTTTAGGACTTATTACCAGTATTGTATGATCCCAAAGGGTCACACACCATAGCTAACGGGAAAGTTAAAATGGAATTAATACGGTAAGATGCAAGGCATTTACTGTATTTGTACAGAGAATTGGGCCAGACAAAATACAATATTTTGTCTGATTTGGGCCTTGGGCCCAAAAGCCTAATGAGCCATTAGTTTAATTACTTGGGCCCATATAAGGAAGAGTGTAGGCGCCAGAAACCCTAAGCATCTGCGATTTCTAGCAGAGCCGTCTTCCTCTCTCTCTGTTGATTCCAACTTGGTCTAGCAGCCTGATCCGTAGCTTGTAAGCGTGTGGATACCTAGGAGGAGCCGGTGATAATCAGCTCTAACTGATCTCTTCATTCCCTTGATCAATCCGCTGCAACATAAGGTAATGAATCTGATCTGTTTATGATTCAACTGCAAATCACCTAGATCCTAGATGATTATGTGCTAGGTTGTAACCTGTGAATTACACCAATGAACTCACATAATCCTACAGAATCTAGTAATCTTCCCAAAATAGTAATCTTCTATTTTTGGAAATAAAACTTAAAATCCTCAAAACCAATATCAAGCTTGGATGTCTTTCCAATCTTGTCAGCTACTTAACGCTTATTCGATTACAGATATGGCTTACAGTGTGAGGTGTCTGTTTTCGCGTAAGTAAAGTAGTATATAGTCACTAATTTCATTGGGAGTCCCAGACTTTAGTGATTATTTGGCTGTAAGAGATTGGTTTCCTTGACTGGGCCATCGGGAGTCCCGGGCCTTGAGACATCTGGTGTTTTGGGCCTTGGGCCCAATTCACAACCGAGAGTTATATGAGATATAACTAGCTGTGTGTATGCTTACCAAGTAAAGCTACTTCTGGGTGACGGCCAGTGGCCCACTTTGGATTTAGCTGAACATGGGTCTCGGAATCATTGCATTCTTATGAGGTTAAACAAAGAAATTTTGAATGCAATGCGAGTTTTCTTATAAGTTATTAAGATTACTCTTTTATGAACTAAATAACTAAAACTCTATTTATCTCTAAATTTCAGCTATGACTAGCACAAACAATCAAAACACTTTCTCGATCCGGTCTGTCCTTGAGAAGGACAAACTGAACGGATCAAATTTCTTGACTTGGTCGCGGAATCTGAGGCTAGTCCTCAGGCAGGAGAGAAAGGACTATGTCCTTGAGAAAGCTCTCCCCGAGAGGATCGGATCCAAGGCCTCTCATGCAGTACGTAATGCTTGGAATAAGCATTATGATGATGCGGTAGATGTGCGTGGTCTGATATTGGCTACCATGGACTCAGATTTGCTGAAGCAATATGAGAACATGGAGTCGCCAATAGAGATGATCAGCAACCTGAAATTGAGATTTCAGGAGCAGGTAAGGGTGGAGAGATACCAGTTGGTTAAATCTCTCACTAGCTGCAAGCTACCAAATGATCATCCAGTAAGTCCTCATGTCAGTAAAATGATGGGTTACATTGATAACCTGAGGAAACTGGATTATCCAGTTAGCCAGGAATTGGCAACTGAGATCATTCTGCAGTCACTGCTGTCAAGCTATGATAAGTTCGTAAGGAACTATATCAAGAAAGGCTTAACGAAGATGTTGACTGAACTGCATGATATGCTCAAGACAGTTGAGCCAAACGTGAAGAGTACCCTGTACAATCTCATGAATGAGAAGGGTAGGTTTACTAAACCTAATGCTGACAAGGGTGAAGACAAAGTTGTCCAGATTTTGAATCATGGCAAGCGCGTGTCTTCTGAGCCCGAGTCAGATACCTCTTACGTTGATAAGTGCTGCTACTGTAAAGAGACTGGGCATTGGAAGAGAGATTGCATTAAATTCATGGAAGATTATGAGGAGTTGAAGTCGATGTATGAGACTACTTCCTCAGGTATTCATGTTATTACTTCAAGTTATACCTTATAGGTATTGAATACTGGTTGTGGCACTGATATTTGTTATAATATGCAGAGCCTGAGCAACAGTAAAACGTTGAAGGAAGGGCAAGTGGAACTGCGTGTCTGGAAGGAGCTATTGATGCTGCCTCAGCCGTAGGGTTTTCACTTGTAGATGCCTTTGAGGCTTGATTTTGTATTAAGTAATTGCTACAATGTACCTGCTTTCAGCAGAGTTCTTTTTCATTTTCTTGTGAAGAATTTGAATGTTTTTCATTTTGATAAAGACAAGTTTTGTTCTTTTGATCTTAATGAAATGTTAATTGTAGCACCCTATTCAAGGAATGGGTTTTATATCTTAAACCAAAGAGTGCCTAAATGTAACATAAATACCGAATTGGTTTAAATCTGATGAATTAAACCTGATTTTTCTTGGCATAAATGTTTTGGTCAAATAGAGTAAATCGGATTCAGAAACCCCATAGTTATGGACTTTTGGGCTCATTTGAATGGATATCTTATGAGACTTGAATTCTGCTTACTGGACCAAAAGACAAAGGGCCCATCTTAGCCGAGCTAGAGAACGGCCCAAAGGCTTATTGGAGATTGAACATACTAATGTATGTGGTCCGATGAGCAGTAATGCCAGAGAAAATTTCCTGTACTTCATTGTCTCTACTGATTACTTCAGTGAGTAAGACTGTGTTCATTTGATGAGACACAAGTCGGAATTCTTTGACATGGTCGAAAGAGTTCCAGAATGAGGTATAGAATCTGAGTGACAGAAGTATTAAGACTCTGGATTAGATCACGAGTGAGAATACTTGAGTCATTAATGGTGTGATCATCTGAATGAGTGTGAAGTCGTTTCACAGCTCAATTCTCCTGAAAACCTTGAGGTATTTCTGTGAGAAAGAATCAGATCTTATTAGAAATGATTAAAGATGAGTCACACGAATCTTCCATGATATTCTTTAAGAATAACGCTCTAGAAATATCTGAGTTTACGCTGAAATAGTTCTACCAATATCAGTTGAAAGACACCACGTAAATGTGGACTGGAAATGATCCAAATTCGTCTTTACTGAGTATTTGTAGTTGTGCTACTTCGCTGGTTGTCCTAGGGAAACCAAGGCTTGTTACTTTTACGTCCATTCTGTTTTCTAAGAGGGAAAGTTACTTTCCAAGAAGAAAAGTGGGAGTAAAAGTATAACTCGAAGAAATTCGAGGAAAACAGGAGGCTGCTCAACCTGTTGAGGGAGAGCAGCGGATGGATTTACAGATTTCTGTAGAATCTACACCTGTAGAGCCTGAAGTTCGCAGATTTGAATCCGTCACTAATCCGAGAGTGATTTCTCGTGATTAATTGCCATGATCTGATGATCATTGAAAGTGACGAACCTGCGAAATTCACAGAAGCGAAAGTGAGCCAGGACTCCGAAAAATTATACTGTATGTAAGTTAGCTTCATCGATCCATTCATGGATGGAAGCAAACATATCGGAGTTGGAATCTTCGTTCTGTTAAAGTAGTCAAGGTTTTGACTTGAACAGGAACGAAGTGAAACTGTGCGTTTACTAATAGATAAGTGGGAGCGATGTTGCATTTCTCATAGTGTATGTCGATGACATACTGATTCTCGGAAATAACGTTCCAATGCTGCAGTCGGTAAAGGACTGGCTTGGGAGTTGTTGTATGATTGACATGGGTAAAGCCACGTATGTTCTTGGATTTTGGATCTAAAGATAGAGATCCAAAATAGCTGGTAGGACAAAGTCAGGATTCTTACATTGACAAAGTCCTACACGTTTTCAGCATTCCAAGAAGGGTTTTATGCCAATGTCACATGGCATTACGTTAAGCAAGAAACAGTATCCTACGATATCTGCTGAGCTTGAATGCATGGATGAGATTCCATATGCGTCGGCAATTGGATCTATCATGTATGCCATGACACGTACTTGTCTTGATTTTGCTTTAATGTTAAGCAAGACAAGTAAAGACCAGTCAAATCCAGCAAAGAATCACTGGATTGACGTAATGAATAATCCTCAAGTATTTAGAAAATACTTAGGATAAGTTCTTGATTTACGGAGAAAGTGAGGTGCTACAAGTCGGTAGAGTCTGAAAGGCAAGGTTCCAACAGACAAAGATGATTTCCGGTCACAGTCTGGTTATATCTTGTGTCTGTCTGGCGGTGCAAGGCACTGTTGCTGACTCCATGACTTAAGCTGAACATTTCGCAGCTTGGGAAGCGGCGAAAGAGGTTGTTTGGAAAGAAGAGTTCATCACTGAACTTGATGTGATTCCCAGCATAGATGAGACTAGCTGCACATCAGAGGTCCAAACACCTTGAGGGTAGGTATAACCTATTCCGTGAGATAAATGACAGAGGTGTTAAGTAGATCAGCAAGTTTCAACGAATGAGAACGTTGCTAATCTATTAACGAAGCCACTCCTTAGGCCTAAGCATGAGTCGCGGACTGTAGCTGTAGGATAAGTGAAATTAAGATGTAGTCTTAATTTCAGTGGGAGTTTGTAAAGGGCTTTATTTAGTTGTTTTGAAAGGTTCATGTAAACATAATATTTTATGTTTATGAAATTTATGATTTCTGGATTATTTTAACTGTGATATAAATAATCGTTCCAAAATGATTCATGTCATTATATATGGGCCATCGAAGTACATGAGTAGACTTGATCCTGAAACCCCATATTTAACGAAATGACATAAATCATAGTGTCCATAGTCGAAGGTTGTTGAAATTGGAACACCAACAACCACTTGAGACTAGAGTGTGTTGAGACTTATGACCAAGTTTCGAGGGGTCATAGTGAAGGATCGTTTAGTGTTTCCTGATTCAATTCCCAATTGATTCATCCTACTAAACATGCAGATCTAGGTTCTCTTATTTAGAAACATATAAGATCTCACCTTATACCTGTTTGTGCAGCGGAAAGAGATGGTATGGGTCAGAGATCAGCAGAGCCACCAAGTGATAACTCCTCCAGAGGTTCACACACGCACACCAAGCAGGAAGAGGCTGCTAGACCGAGCTGAGGAGGCCGCAGGAGAGAGAGAGAGTGGCGCAGGGGATTAGGGTAATTAGGGATTCAGACTTAAGTTTTATTTATAAAACTTGTCTAATTCCTTTTGGGCTTTTTGGGCCCAAATACCAATCTGATTAAATCCCTTGGATTTAATCAGACCCATTAATCTCTCTCTAAGTACGACAAATGCCTGGCACTTTTACCGTACTTCTGCTAAGCCGTTCCTACACATTTTCCTGTTAGCTTAGGCGTGTGACCCATATGGGATCATATAATAAAGGCAATAAGTCCAAGACTTATAGATCATGAGCGGACTCTAGCAAGCCATCATGACCCCCAGTATTATATGACTTATGTCTGATCATTGACATACTCTTACTTTCTAGAGACAGTACCGAGATTACTGGACACAATTCCAACAATCTCCCACTTGTACTGGAATCTCTGTATTCATAATCCTTTTGTCACAATATCTCGATTAGTCATAAGGCAAGATTAGTGTCATCCTTATAAAGCCTAATCTTGTTCATCGGACTCTGATTCGATACTGACAATCCAAACGACTCGGGACAGTCCGTTTGAGCATGGCCATGCATTTTCCAGTATTCAAATCTCCGATTGGCCTAGAGATATTCACTCCATTTATATTGGAGGGACAAATCCCGTCTTGTTCCATCACTGCAAACTACTCATTTCGTAATACACCCAAACAAGGTCCTTATAGCTATCGCATAACGACAGCGTTAGACAATGATCAAAGCGCATCAGTTCATGTGTAGTCACATGCATGCGAACTCAGGTCTAAGGACTATACTCTATAGTCGTAGTAAGAATCTCTTATGACACAGATATAAATATCCTGAAGAGTTCTTATAATCGGGTCTTGTCCGGTCATATGTTCCCAACATACACCTATGTACTGACTTTGATGCCGCACATCTATGACACATGAAACTTGGTCATAAGTCACATACCAATCTAGTCTCACACGGTTGTTGGTGTTCCAATTTCAACAACCTTCGACTAGGGACAGGATGATATAAGCCATCTTTCAAATATAGGGTCTCATGATCAAGCTAAATGACTTTGATGACTCAAGATCAAGTCATTTACTTCGATGACCTATAAAATGGTTCATATCATTTTGGAACGATTATTTCATCACAGTTAAAATAATCTTGAAATAATAATTTCATTAAACATAAAATGTTTTACAAGAACATATCAAATAACTAAATAAAGCCTTTAAACTCCCACTCAAATTTAGATTACATTTCAATGTCTCTAATGCCTACAGCTTCAGTCAGGAACTCGAGCTTAGGCCTTGGGAGTGGCTTTGTCAACGGATCAGCAACGTTATCATCTGTCTGAACTCGGCTGATCTTGACTTCCTTTCTATTAATGATGTCACGTATCAAGTGAAATCTTCTTAGAACATGCTTGGATTTCTGGTGTGATCTTGGTTCCTTTGCCTGAGCTATAGCACCATTGTTGTCACAAAACAGTGCCAGAGGCTCATCCGCATTTGGTATCACACCTAGTTCAATAATGAACTTTCGTATCCAAACAGCTTCCTTCGCTGCTTCTGAGGCGGCGATATATTCAGCTTCTGTAGTGGAATCAGCAACGGTGTCTTGCTTGGAGCTTCTCCAACTGATTGCACCGCCATTCAGACAAAAGATATAACCGGACTGTGACCGGAAATCATCTTGGTCTGTCAGGAAACTTGCGTCCGTGAATCCACTGACTTTAAGCACATCACTTCCTCCGTATACCAAGAACTTGTCCTTTGTATGTCTTAGATACTTCAGGATGTTCTTGACGGCAATCCAATGGTTTTCACCTGGATTTGACTGGTATCTACTCGTCATGCTCAATGCATAAGCAACATCAGGACGAGTACAGATCATGGCATACATGATAGATCCTATTGCAGATGCATAAGGAATATTCTTCATGCGCTCAAGCTCAGCAGCCGTCGTAGGGCTCTGCTTCTTGCTTAGCGTTGTGCCATGTACCATTGGCGTGAAGCCCTTCTTGGAATCTTTCATGCTGAATCTTTGTAGGACTTTGTCAATGTATGAATCTTGACACAAACCTATCAGCCTTCTAGATCTATCCCGGTAGATCCTGATTCCAAGAACGTATGCGGCTTCACCCATGTCTTTCATGGAAAAACAACTTCCAAGCCAGTCCTTTACCGACTTTAGCATTGGAACGTCGTTTCCGAGAAGCAGTATGTCATCGACATACAGAATAAGAAATACTATCTTGCTCCCACTAGTTTTCTTATACACGCATTGTTCTTCTTCGTTTCTGATGAAGTCAAATTGCTTGATCGCTTCATCAAAACGAAGATTCCAGCTCCTCGATGCTTGCTTCAATCCATAAATGGATTTATGAAGCTTGCATACCTTCCCAGCATTCTTTGGATCTATGTAACCGTCAGGTTGTGTCATATACACATCCTCTTCCAGAATACCATTCAGGAAGGCGGTTTTTACGTCCATATGCCAAATTTCATAATCATGAAAAGCTGCAGTTGCTAGTAGAATCCGAATGGATTTCATCATAGCCACTGGTGAATAGGTTTCATCGTAATCCACACCGTGAACTTGTCTGAAACCTTTTGCCACCAACCTGGCTTTGTAAATCTGGACATTTCCATCCACGTCAATCTTCTTCTTGAAGATCCATTTGCACTCGATGGCTTTTACACCAGCGGGTAAGTCAACCAACGAAAACACTTGGTTGACCGACATGGAGTCCATTTCGGAATCAGTGGCCTTGCGCCACTTCGAGGAATCTGGGCCCATCATGGCTTGATTGAAGTTCGATGGTTCATCACCATCAATGATCAAAAGATCATGACAGTCAGTCACGAGGAATCCTTGATATCTCTCGGGTTCGTGACGGATCCTCCCGGATCTTCGAACTTCAGGTACTACAGGTTCAGGCTCTACAATTTCTTGTAGGTCCTCCTGCTGCTCTTCCTCATTAGGTTGAGCAGTATCCTGTTCATCTTGAATTTCTTCAAGCAGTACCTTACTCCCACTGTCTTTCTTAGAGAGAAACTCCCTCTCAAGAAAGTTACAATCCCGGGCAACAAAGATCTTGTTCTCGGAACGTAGATAGAAGTAATAAGCCTTGGTTTCCTTCGGATAACCAATGAAGTAGCATTTATCAGACTTTGGTGTAAGCTTGTCTGAGATTAATCTCTTGACATAGGCTTCACAACCCCAAATTCTTAGATAAGACAGCACTGGAGCCACTCCAGTCCATAATTCATATGGTGTCTTTGCTACTGCTTTCGATGGCGCTCTATTTAGAGTGAACACTGCTGTTAGCAGAGCATATCCCCAAAGGGATATTGGAAGGTCTGTGTGACTCATCATAGATCGAACCATATCCAATAAGGTCCGATTTCTCCTCTCAGATACACCATTCCATTGAGGTGTTCCAGGAGGAGTGAGTTGGGATACGATCCCACACTCTCTCAGATGATCACTGAATTCTTGGCTTAAGTATTCTCCTCCTCGGTCGGACCGAAGAGCCTTAATGCTTTTGCCAAGTTGGTTCTGTACTTCATTTTGGAATTCTCTGAACTTCTCAAAAGATTCAGACTTATGTTTCATTAAATAAACATATCCATACCTACTGAAATCATCAGTGAAGGTAATGAAGTACTGATAGTTTCCTCTTGCATTTGTGGACATTGGGCCACACACATCAGTGTGTATCAGGCCCAATAAGTCACTGGCCCTCTCGTTAGGTTTATTAAAGGGGGCCCGTGTCATTTTGCCCATCATGCAGGATTCGCATTTCTCACATGACTCAAAGTCAAATGAGCCAAGAAGTCCATTCGAATGGAGCCTCTTGATGCGTTTCTCGCTGATGTGCCCTAAACGACAATGCCATAGAAACGTTCGGTTCTCCTCATTAGGTTTGAACCGTTTGGTATTAATGTTATAAATTGGCGCGGATTGATCGAGTATGTAAAGCCCATTCGTAAGAGGGGCACAACCATAGAACAAATTGTTGCGATTGAAGGAACATAATTTATTCTTAACTGAAAAATCATAACCTTCCAAATCCAACAAAGAAATTGAAATAATATTTCTGCTTATAGCAGGTACAAAATAACAATTATTGAGTTCTAAAATCAATCCCGAAGGTAAAGACAACAAGTATGTGCCTACAGCTAGTGCAGGAACTTTCGCTCCATTCCCAACTCGTAGCTCCACTTGTCCTTGCTTCAGCCTTCTACTGTTGCTGAGTGCCTGCATATTAGTACAAATATGAGCCCCACAACCAGTATCCATAACCCATGAGGTATTATCAGAAGTAGTTGTATTAACTTCTATAACAAAAATACCTGATGAAGAAGTCTCGAGAGTCTTCTTCTTCAATTCCTTTAGACCTTCTTGGAATTTCTTACATTCTCTCCTCCAATGCCCTGGTTCTTTACAGAACCTGCATATGTCAGTTGGCCCAGCCTTGGACTTGGGCTTGGGCTTTGGCGTGTCCTTGTCCGCGACTTGGACAGCCTTGGCCTTTCCCTTATCCTTAGCAGAGGATTTCTTAAACCCCTTGCCCTTTTGCACCATAAGCACATTAGGGTCCTTGGCGGTTTTCCTCAAGTTGGGCTCTGCAGTCTTGAGCATTCCGTGAAGCTCAGGCAATGTCTTACTCAAGCCATGCATGTTAAAGTTCAGAATGAACTGATCATAGCTTGCAGGTAAAGACTGCAGAACGATGTCGCAGGCAAGTTCCTGGCTGATAGGGCAGTCGAGTTTCTGAAGATGATCGAGATAACCCATCATCTTCAAGACATGAGGACTCACTGCCGCATTTGCAGCCAACTTACAGTCTAAGAGGTTCTTAACTGTCTGAAACCTCTCAGTCCTTGCTTGCTCCTGAAAAAGTGATTTCAGGCTTGCCATTATCTCGATGGGTGACAATACACTCTCGAACTGCATTTGCAGCTCAGCAGTCATTGTCGCCAACATCAGGCAATAGACATCATTTTCGTCTGACGAATGCTTTTCCCAAGCATTATGCAGAGTCCTGGCAGCATTGTTAGGAGGCCTCTCGGGGAGGGGATCACGAAGGACATAATCCTTCTTCTCCTGCTTGAGGACCAGCCTCAAGTTCCTAGACCACGTCAGGAAGTTCGTTCCAGTCAGCTTCTCCTTCTCGAGAACAGACCGGATTGAGAATGTGTTTTGAGTGCTTGTAGTAGTCATAGCTGAAATATATAAGATAAAAAGGATTTTAGTTAATATGTTCAATATGATTAATCTCGTATTAAATTTAATATGATTAATCACGCATTATATTCAATAACATAAGTTACCCTCAATAGTATATAATGATTCCAAGATCCACATATAACTAAGATTAAAGTGGGCCACTGGCCATCACCCAATCTTAGCTTATATCGGTAAGCCCTATGTCGGCTAATTATATCCGTGATATAACTCTTGGTTGTGAATCTGGGCCCGAGGCCCAATCCACTCTGATGTCTCAAGGCCCGGGACTCCCGATGGCCTAGTCAAGAAAACCAGACTATACAGTCATGTAATCATTAATGTCTGGGACTCCCAATGACATTTATGAATCACAAACCGTCTTATCCACGCAAAAGTAGACACCCTCACACTGTAAGGCCATGAATACAATTGAATGGGCTTCGACAGCTGACATAGACTGGACAAGACATCCAACGCTTGATATTATTTGAGGTTTGTAGGTTTATTAAAATTTCATTCCCAAAATAGAAGATTACTATTTTGGGAAACTTTCCATTTTGGGAAACCTACTAATTTTGGAAACTTTCTAAAATTGGAAACTTTCTAAAACCGGAAACTTTCTAACTTTAGAAATTTCTTAAAATCCAAAACATGCAAATCTAGAAACTTCTATTTTAAGAAACTTTCTAATTTCAAAATTTCGGAAACTTTAATTTAAAATCGATTTATAATTTTATAAAATAAATTTTAAATTAAATCTAAAGAAAGACTCAAATAATTGGCCCAATTGTTTTAACTTCTTGGCCCGAGGCCTAAGAATTTGTCCATGTCCAAGACATGACCCAATTGTCCAATTAAATGACATAACCGGTCTGGTTCATTAAAATTGGTCTAACCAAAATTAATTACTACGATGACCACAATTGTCAACCGGTTATTTACTAAACCGGATTTTCTCAATTTATTTGGTCCAACCAAATCAAATTAGAAAATCCTGGTTTAGGCACAAAATCCAATAATTATTTCGACATTGGATTTCTTATCCCGGTTTAACCAGAACTTAATAAATTTATTAAGTCTGTTTATTAAACCAAGACGTTTAATTTTAATAAAATTTTAAACCGAACCACCTAACCGAAAACGAACCGGCCCATTAGGTTATGAAACGATCGCGGCTACACTCGATCGAGCAACAACCGGCCAGCCGCATCATGCGATCGGGACGGAACGGGACGCGGGACGGGATGGCTCGGGTCGTGTTATCGGGATGGGACGGGACGATCGGGACGATGCCGAGAGATCACGGACGCGATCGCAGTCGATCGGCCCATCCGATGATCGTGCGTCTCTCGGCTGATCGGATCGACCACGCGACGTGATCCTTGATCCGTCCGTGCGTCATGTCCGATCGGCCCATCGCTCGCCCATGTCGCCGTGATCGACTCGACCACGCGACTCGATCCAACGATCGGTCCGTGCGTCTATTCGATCCGAACGTGCGGTTCGACCACACTCCGACGCAACCAATTCATATAGATTGGATTTGCGATTTCATTAGTTTAGGATTCAATTCTTGTTTCTTAAGTGTTTTGCTCTTATCAGTAGATTGATTCAAAAACACCTTTTAAACAATCCTAAACATGATTCTAAACAAGAAAAACCACAGAACCAATAGCTCTGATACCACTGAAGGATCGTTTAGTGTTTCCTGATTCAATTCCCAATTGATTCATCCTACTAAACATGCAGATCTAGGTTCTCTTATTTAGAAACATATAAGATCTCACCTTATACCTGTTTGTGCAGCGGAAAGAGATGGTATGGGTCAGAGATCAGCAGAGCCACCAAGTGAAAACTCCTCCAGAGGTTCACACACGCACACCAAGCAGGAAGAGGCTTCTAGACCGAGCTGAGGAGGCCGCAGGAGAGAGAGAGAGTGGCGCAGGGGATTAGGGTAATTAGGGATTCAGACTTAAGTTTTATTTATAAAACTTGTCTAATTCCTTTTGGGCTTTTTGGGCCCAAATACCAATCTGATTAAATCCCTTGGATTTAATCAGACCCATTAATCTCTCTCTAAGTACGACAAATGCCTGGCACTTTTACCGTACTTCTGCTAAGCCGTTCCTACACATTTTCCTGTTAGCTTAGGCGTGTGACCCATATGGGATCATATAATAAAGGCAATAAGTCCAAGACTTATAGATCATGAGCGGACTCTAGCAAGCCATCATGACCCCCAGTATTATATGACTTATGTCTGATCATTGACATACTCTTACTTTCTAGAGACAGTACCGAGATTACTGGACACAATTCCAACACATAGATGCGCGGCATCAAAGTCGACACATAGGTATATGTAGGGGAGCATATGACCGGACATGGCCCGCTGATGAGAACTCTATAAGATATTAATATCTGTGTCATAAGAGGTTCTCATATACGACTATAGAGTATAGTCCTTAGACCTGAGTTCGCATG
This sequence comes from Orychophragmus violaceus, assembly GCA_030180135.1. NCBI lineage: Eukaryota > Viridiplantae > Streptophyta > Magnoliopsida > Brassicales > Brassicaceae > Orychophragmus > Orychophragmus violaceus. The sequence continues at coordinate 23,625,933 of CM058230.1, read as the reverse complement.
CATGTGGCTGCACATGGAGTGATGCGCTTTGATCATTGTCTAACGCTGTTTCGTAACTGGGAGCTATAAGGACCTTGGTTGGGTGTATTATAAAGTGTGTAGTTCATAGTGATGGAACAAGATGGGATTTGTCCCTGCCGTTTAACGGAGGAAATATCTCTAGGCCAATCGGAGACTTGATAGCTGGTAAGAGAGTGGCCACTCCCAAACGGACTTGCCCAAGTCGTTTGCATTGTCAGTATCAAATCTGTTCCGATGAACATGGTCTGGCTATATAAGGATGACACGCATCTTGCCTTATGCCAGATTGAGATATTGAGACAAAAGGATTAGGGAATGTAGGATTCCAGTACAAGTGGGAGATTGTTGGGAATGTCCTGAAATCTACCGTACTATCTCTAGAAAGTATGATAAGTGTCGAGATCAGACATAAGTCATAAATACTGGGTGATCATGATGACTTGCTAGAGCCCGCTCATGATCTATAAGTTTAGGACTTATTACCAGTATTGTATGATCCCAAAGGGTCACACACCATAGCTAACGGGAAAGTTAAAATGGAATTAATACGGTAAGATGCAAGGCATTTACTGTATTTGTACAGAGAATTGGGCCAGACAAAATACAGTATTTTGTCTGATTTGGGCCTTGGGCCCAAAAGCCTAATGAGCCATTAGTTTAATTACTTGGGCCCATATAAGGAAGAGTGTAGGCGCCAGAAACCCTAAGCATCTGCGATTTCTAGCAGAGCCGTCTTCCTCTCTCTCTGTTGATTCCAACTTGGTCTAGCAGCCTGATTCGTAGCTTGTAAGCGTGTGGATACCTAGGAGGAGCCGGTGATAATCAGCTCTAACTGATCTCTTCATTCCCTTGATCAATCCGCTGCAACATAAGGTAATGAATCTGATCTGTTTATGATTCAACTGCAAATCACCTAGATCCTAGATGATTATGTGCTAGGTTGTAACCTGTGAATTACACCAATGAACTCACATAATCCTACATGGCTATCACCCAAATTTTAGCTATCTAGGTAAGCAACAACTTTGCTAGTTATATCCAATATAACTCTTGGTTGTAGATTGACATCTTATGTCCAATCCACCTGATGTCTCTGAGCCCAAAACGATTTTGATGGCACAGTCAAGTAAACCAATCTCTTAAGTCATGTAATTGTTGATGTCTTGCACTGCAAGTCCATCAACACGATTACCTCCTGTCTTACTCATGTAATTGTGGACATCTCGCACTGCAAGTCTATCGCACAATGAAAAGAGTCTTGACAGTTGACAAGATTGGAAAGACATCAAGTATCACTTGATATTTGGTTGAGGAACGGAACCATTTAAAACGTTCAGTTTTATTATGTTTTAATTCTTCTAATTAATTGATTTATCTTGCTTTGGTTCTGTGATTTCAGGTTCCATAACCTAAACCATCGAATCTGATGTCGACCGACACTACTTTAGTGTCGATCGATGCAGAATAACCAAAAACAATCTGCGATAACCGATCAATCCAGTTGATCCGGTTTTGAGTACCGGTCAGTGTCGATCGACGCTACATTAGCATCGGTCGACATCAACCTTATCAAACCAATCGCAATTAAACCATCCTTAGTGTTTAACCATTATTAACCAAGCTCGATAACCGGTCCAATCCAATTGAACCGATTCATCAATCTCGCGAGGTTTGTGTCGACCGACACAAATCTTGTGTCGATCGACACCAGGCGAAACCTAATTTTGTTCGGGTTATCCTTCGGTATCGACCGACACCAGATTGGTATCGATCGACAAAGGGAGATAAACCCTAATCGTTTTTCAAGCAAAAAATCCCTAAAACTAAATTTTCATGAAAACGAATTTTAGCATGTTTGTATCAACTATACAGAGATCCAAATTCAACCAATCTAATCAACATGCTACAGATTCAATGGAACCCTAAAGCTCTGATACCAGTGAAGGAATTTCTAGCAGATCATAATCCAATTAGGCAATCCTAGTATGAATTCCAAGCCTAGGATCTAAGGTTCATATAATTGAATCTGCCAGATCTCGAGATTACCTGGTGATTTGCAGCGGAAGTTTTCGCTTTCTACTGTTTTCTGAAGCTTTCTCTTTCTAGATCTTTTCTTCTCTCTTCTTCTTCTTCGTTTCCGATATATCGCTCCCAATGGCTCCGAGAAACACCGCAGGCGCGAGTATGAGTGCGTCGGAAGGGTCATTCGGTCCGCATCCGCCGTCTGTCTTAACCCCGAATCATATTCAGCGGTCGCAGACAAAGTGCTGGATCCCGCCAGAAGTGGAAATAGTAATTCCGCCACCGACGGTATCACCGGAGTTCGTCAGGGAGGGCTACTGCTATACGTACTTTGATAAATGCGGGCTCTTCTTCCCCATCCCCCGCATTATCTCTTGGGTCCTGGTCCAACTCTAGTTGGCGTTTCACCAGATGACACCGAATTTTGTCCGGTACGTCATCGGACTCGGAGTCCGGGCCGCTGAAGAAGGAATCGAGTTCGGGGCGGAGGAGCTTATGCGTGTTTGCTCGGTGAAGCATAACACTCGTTTTCCGGGGACATATTATCTCTCTCTCCGTTTCGGGAAAATTCTCGATGATATTTCGGGGAGGGATGTATGGAAATACCGGTACTTCTTTTTTAGGATAAACCGGCACTCGGTCGAGGACTTCGACTATTATGTCGTCCCGACTCGATGGGTTGTCAGCGTTGATTAGATTTTAGGGTTTAATGATCGATCTCCCTTTTTCGGTTGTTGAGCCGTTCCTAACTCATTTTTTGTTTTGTTTCGTAGAAGTTCCTGAGTCGCTCTCTCTGAACCCGATTACAGAGGCTCTGATAGTTCGCTTGAGAAGAGGCGAGGCCAGCTGGAACAACTTCACAGTAGAGTGCATGTAAGCTGCCCAGAGAATCGAGCCCCAGAGGACTTCGCAGGGTCGACCTCAACTTCCTCGTAGCGCACCCCTCCCACGAGCTCTCCCTCAGGCTCTTCGAGCCCGAGTAGTTCAGCCTCCGCTTCGTATTATCGAGCGGACAGGAGAAAGTGAGCTGCCTAAGATTGAATCTGTATAAGGGCTTGTCCATTGCCGCTATATATATTTTTGTCGAGCTAACTCGTTTTCTTTATTTTTGCAGGTCGACCTATCTCGGACGACAGTGCGACCGCAAGCACTCCTCCCCACGAGAAGATGTTGAAGGAATTTCTAGCAGATCCTAATCCAATTATGCAATCCTAGTATGAATTCCAAGCCTAGGATCTAAGGTTCATATAATTGAATCTGCCAGATCTCGAGATTACCTGGTGATTTGCAGCGGAAGTTTTGCAAGTAGTCGAGATCACGAAGCACCTCAAACGCTGTGCCTCTACTGGTATCCACACACACACAAACTGAACAGGAGGGATGCTAGTGCCTATAGAGATCAAATCTCTCGAGAGGTTTCTATCTCTCTTCTGGTGGCTGTGAATTAGGTTAAGTTCGAGTTTAGGTCGACCATATATCTTATATATGTCGACTTAAACCACAACGGAATTAACCAACGATTAAACCGAATTAATCTGGTAATCCGCGAGTTGTGTCGACCGACACACTCTTTGTGTCGATCGACACTGCCCCAGAATATTGATATCGAATGCATATCAAATATGCATTCACTAGATCATTACATTAATGATCAACCTCGTCTTTAACGTCCAGTTTGCTTAGGTGTGTGACCCTGTAGGATCATATAACACTAGCAATGAGTTCTCAACTCATTGATCATAAGTGGCTTCTAGAAAAGCGTTATGACTACCTAGTGTCATGTGATTGTCTCATCTTGACAATACGACTTTCACTTAGAGTAAGCACAATAGATTTCAGGACATTCCCAACAGATGTCTCGAAGAGCGAGCAGCGACCGAAACGGGAACGATCCCGTAGATTTTTCGAAGAAGATGAAGGCTGGTGACCTGAGCAACACCATTCTTTTTGCCATGGGTGAAGCTCCTCCTCCTCTGATCCGTTCTCCTCATCCTTCTAGGCTTCTCTTCCTCCGGTTACAGGATCCGGAGATGTGACCATAGAGGCGGAGGACTTACCTCCCCCTTCGACCGAGCAGGAGATCGCTACAGTCCCGTCCAGAGAGCTCGCTTTACGCGACTCTCACTCGAACAGCTCAAGGGGGTCGAATGGACAGAGTCGGGGTGGATCTTTTCCTCCCACGCCGAAGCGTCAAAGGACAGACACGGAAGTGAGCTCGAGGAGATCGCGCCAGAATGTCGAGGCGAGGCATGCCTCTTCTGAGTCCTCTGGATCTTTCTACTGGCGCTTCAGGCACCAGAAGGAATGCCCGATATCTGACGATCTGAAGGGCGTGGCCTACCTGCTAAGGCATTGTAAGCATGCAGGCATTCAGCTCCCGGCTGTCGGGGATATGGCCCTTGGTGATAGTTACACCGAAATGATGACGGCCATTGGGAAGGTAACGGTTACTTCCCTTTGCTCTTCCATTCTTTTTGGTAATCTTTGTTTTTAACTTAGCGCTTATTATACTCTTGGTGTAGTCTCTGGAAGCTACGAACAGGTTCGCGGCTAGATCGGAGCGCGAGCTGCGCGACGTACCGCAGACAAGCGAGCTTGAGTTCGCCAAGAAGACGGTGAGCGACCTGAACGCGCAGCTTCAAGAGGCCTTGGTTTGGAAGAGGAGCTGAAGAAGAAGCTGGCCGGGTTCGAAGGAGTGAAGGCTCGGCTGATGATCCTCGAGAACCAAGAGGAGGATCTCACTCAGAAGCTGAACATGGCCATAACTCGGACTCTGACCGCGTAGGAGGAGAGCCGAGCTCCGGATATGCGGGCTGCGCAATGCCATGATGACTTGGAAAAGGTCCTCGCTGGTCGAGAGCTCGACATCAAGGTAGCGGCTCACGAGGAGAAGAAAGAGCTGAATGGCGAATACCTCGAGATCCTCAAGGGGATTAAGGTAAAGGAGAGCCAAAGAAAGGTCGCTACGAGCGCCGAGATTAGGCTCCAGGAGGCCTTGGCCAATATCGCGCTCATTGCCGAGTTTGTTTCCGGCGAGCTGGACCTGGCCAAGGAGGTGCTGGACTTGGCTGAGAAAAAGCGAGTGGCGACGGAGGAAATGAACGCCACATCGGTGTTGGACTTCAGCATTAGCATGCTCAACCTGCCGGTGATGTCGGATGACTCGGTGATCTTAGCGCATCCTCCAAACCAAGCAGCTTCTCGCCTTGATCAGTACGGATCAAACCTCCCGACGGGGATCAGCTCGAGAGTGAGTGACGAGGTCGAGGTTCAGCTCAATGAGGAGGCGGCGGCTACCGCAACCATATGGAGGATGGAGACGAAGCTTCTTCGCCGTCAAAACAATTCTAATTGTTCTGTTGTTGCCCTAAAGGGCTTGTAATTTCTTTTTTGAACTTTTGTTGCCCAAGGGGGCTCTTTTTTATCTATTTTGGTGTTGCCCTTAGTGGGCTTTTTTTATGAACTCGAGGACATCATGTCCTCTCTTTTTATGAACTGTTTTCGTGCCTTAGTCGAATTTTGTACGACAGAGCAGCTCGGTTTGAATTGCCTTAGGAAATCGTTTTAACAATTCTAAGTAAACAAATACCAAACTCGAACCAGAATTCCATTGTTGAACGTCTAGTTTGAACTCAGGAATGAATTAAAGTAAACTTGTTCAAAGTAACCAAATATCGGACTCGAGAATTGCTCGAGGTGTAAGTCCCTCGTTTAGCTCGAACTCGACGATGAATCAAAGTACATTTGCTCAAAGTAAGATGATCGAATTGGACTTACTCGAGATGAATTTGACCTAGTTATTTTTGCTTAAGGGGGAGGGGTGCCCCCCCCCCATTCTTCTAATCTGTACAATTTTATAGGAATTTTTAGAGTTAGGTTGAGCTTTTATTTGAGCTCTTAAGTTCGGAGAGATCATTTTCGATCATTTTGAAGAGACCATTTCAGGTGGCTTGGTTTGAAAGGACCATTTTAGGTTGTTTGTTTTAGGACGATCATTTCATTTCATTCAATTTTTAAGAGACCATTTCAGGTCACTTGTTCTAGGACGATCATTTCAGTTCGTTCAATAGCGAAGAGACCATTTCAGGTCACTTGATTTGAAGGGACTATTTCAGGTCGCCTGATGAGAATAAAAAGATGAAGTATTTTGTTAGAATAATAACTTTAACTTTTACAAAAGGAATAGAAATAGATGTCGGTCGAGAGACTTATTTTGATTTCACAAAGATAAGCTGGTCCGACTCAGCTCGAGGTCATTGAACTCGGTAAAAGTTTTATTTTGGGGGGGGGGGGGGTTGCGCTCGATATCGAGCTGCCTACGTACCCTTTGAAGGGGATCAAACCGTTTCGTAGTTCGATTATGGGGCGTACTTTCCAGTGAAAGTACTTTTTGAGGTTGATGATGTTCCAGGGTCGTAGTTCAGGTTTCTGGGTTTCTACCGACTTGAGTTGGTAAACCCCGTCCTTCACAATATCGGTGACCTGGTACGGGCCTTCCCACTTCGCCCCTAACTTCCCAGCATGTTCTTCCTTTTTGGGGTCGAACACTTTCTGTAAGACGAGTTCTACTACTTGAAACCTTCGGGTTTTAATCTTGGAATCATAGTAGCGAGCCGCAGCTTGTTGGTAGTTCTGGATTCGGGCTAGTGCAAGGTTTCTCCTCTCGCCGATGAGATCAAGCTCATCCGTTATCATATGATTATTGAGTTCCTCCTGCTTTGGGCATTCCTTTTGGCGGATGCTGGACAAAAAGATCTCGGCCGGTACTACCGCCTCGATACCATACGCTAGTGAGAAGAGAGTCTCGCCAGTGGATTTGCGAGGGGTTGTCCGGTATGCCCTGAGTACGGCTAGGAGCTCGTCACTCCAGCTCGATTTGCATTCATCGAGTCTTTTCTTGAGATTGTTCATGATCGCTTTGTTGGTTGCTTCTGCCAATCTGTTTCCTTGGGGGTAACGGGGCGTTGAATAAGTCAGTTTGATGTTCCAAGTTCTACAGAACTCTTTGAACGTATTTGATATGAACTGAGGCCCGTTTTCAGTGACGATCTCATGGGGTAGCCCATGTCGGCAAATGATGTTTCGCCAGACGAACTCCTTTACGTGGATGTCTTTTGTCTTTCGGTATGACTCCGCTTCGATCCATTTGGTGAAGTAGTCTGTCATCACCAATAGGTGCATGCCTTTTTTTTGCCTGATGCGACCAAGGGTCCCACAATATCTATACCCCATCGCATGAATGGGTAGGGCGATGAGATCGAAGATAAATTCTCCGATGGATGGTGGATAATTGGGGCGTGTTTTTGGCATTTATCGCACTTGTTGGAGAAGGATTCACATTCGGCGGCCATGGTTGGCCAAAAGAAACCTTGCCTTTTGATTCGTACGGCGAGAGCTCGTCCTCCGGAGTGACTCCTGCAGGATCCTTCATGGACCTGCGTGATCACGGCTTGAGCCTGCTTGCCGTCGGCCTGACTGGCTTGGACTATGAAGAATGGTTGTTAGTGGTTGGGAGGTCATGCCTATGATAGAGTGTGACTGGAAATATGGTCTAAGCTTCCGAGCCGATGTGACCAATGCCAACGCGAGTTTCTCCATAGCGGGGTATCTGGTTTCAGCGTCGATTAGAGTCTTGATGATGTAATAGACTGGTCGTTGATCGTTTTGTTCTTCGCGAAGCAAGACTCCGCTTACTGCCGCCATAGAGACAACTAAGTAGAGGTAAAGGGGTTCCCCTTCTACTGGTTTTACCAGTATCGGCGGTTCGCTTAGATACGTTTTGAGCTGGGTGAACGCTTTTTCACACTTCTCATCCCAAAGGAACTTTTTGTTCGCTTTGAGCAAGTGGTAGAAGAGTAGGCATTTATCGGTCGACTTTGAGATGAAGCGGTTCAGATCAGCTACTTTGCCAGTTAGACGCTGGACTTCTCGTGTTGTCTTGGGAGATTTCATCTCTAAGAATGTTGCGACTGTTTGGGGTTTTCTTCGATCCCCCTTTCGATTACTAAGTAACCCAGGAATTCCCCCGAGGGGACCCCGAAAGTGCACTTCGCCGGATTGAGTTTCATCCCGTACTTATTGAGAATGATGAAGCATTCTTTTAGTTGGGGGATGTGATCCTCGTACCTAGAAGATTTCACCAGCATGTCGTCAATGTAAACTTCCATGGTTTTACCCAGGAGTCCTGAGAACTTCTTGTTGACGAGGCGTTGGTAAGTTGCTCCTGCATTTTTCAGCCCGAAAGGCATGACTTTATAGCAGTATGTGCCTTGATCAGTTATGAACGAGGTCTTCTCTTGGTCCTCAGGGTTCATCATTATCTGATTATACCCGGAGAAAGCGTCCATAAAGGATAGCAGTTGATGGCCTGCGGTAGCTTCGACCAAGCGGTTGATATGCGGGAGCGAGAAGCTGTCTTTTGGACATTCTTTGTTGAGGTGTGTAAAATCGACGCAAACTCTCCATTTCCCATTCTTTTTCTTGACCACTACGGAGTTCGCAAGCCAATCGGGGTATTTCACCTCTCTGATCGATCCGATTTTCAGTAGTCGGTCGACCTCGTCGTTGACGGCTTGGGCTCGCTCGGGGCCAAGTTTTCGACGCTTTTGTCTAACCGGTTTGTAAGTTGGGTCGACGTTTAGCTCGTGACTAGTCACGTCGATGTTAATTCCTTTCATATCCGCTGAAGACCAGGCAAAGGAATCAACATTCTTTTTGAGAAAAGAGATCAATTCGTTTTTGACTGACTCTGATAGGTCGATCCCGATACCAAAGAGTCTTTCGAGATGAGCCAGGTCTATGCAAACTTGGGTTGTGAGGTCCTTTCGGGGTCCTCTTTGGCCAGAGTCGTTTGACCTTTTAGTTCGCATCTTGGCGAGCTCTTCTTCTTTTTGTAATTGCTATGCGTGAGATTTTTCAATCAGCTTGTATCCGTTCATGTAGCAATTTCAAGAAGTTTTTTGGCTTCCGTATACAGTTTTTATCCCTTTCGGGGTTGGGAATTTGACGCACTGGTGGTAGGTCGATGGTACGGCTTTCATATCGTATATCCATGGTCGATCTAGGTTGGCGTTGTAGGGAGCTGGTCGATCTACTACGACGAACTCTATCATTCTTCGAACTCCTCCAGCCATTATTGGGGCAAAGACAGAGCCCACTGAGTATGTTGTTTCTCCAGCAAACTCTATCAGGGGTGTCTGTCCTTTGACAATCTCGGAGTCTTCGAACTCCATTTTCTTGAATGCGTCGTAGAAAAGGACGTCTACGGAACTCCCTGTGTCGATCATTATTCTTGAGAGTTCAACATCTCTGACTACCAATCACACGAGGAGCGCGTCGTCATGTGGCTTGTCGAGGTCAAGTGTCTCGCTCTCATAGAAGGTGATCTCATGGTCTGGGCCTTGCATCAGGATTTTATCCCGTTTATCGGTTTCGACCCTCCTTTGAAGGGATTTAATGGAATTAATCGAGTCTCGGCATAGTTTGGAGCCACCGAAGATGAAATCAACTCGATATGGGGGTATAGCCCGTACACACCCCCCCCCCCCCCGGTAGAGACGAGGGAGATTGATTCGCGAGCGAAAACTCTTAATATTAGCTGGAGGCGGGGATAACGCCGAGACTCTCGGGGTACCGCACAGACCGAGCTCACCGAGGATGACCTCGACTCGCTTTCGATCCTTAAGGGAGGGATTCGGGAGAGCATAACTCCTTGGATCTTTCTCGTTTATTCTGAGAAGGCTTTTTTACGTTCGACTCTTTGGTCAATTTTTTCTTTTTGTCGGAGGAGGTTTCCTCCTCGACTTCTGACTCTTGGTTATTTTCGGATTCTCGTTTCTGGGCCTCGACTTTAGCTCAAGTATAGCACTCTTCGGTCGAGTGTCCTCTTTTGTTGTGAAAGTCGCAGAATTTTTCCTTGTCGAACTCGAATTTTCTCGAGCTCTTCAGGCTCTCGACTGTGTTAACGTTCCCAGACTTTTGGGAATCCTTTTTTGAGATCGAGTTCTACGAGCTCGACTGGTTCCTTTCTTTTCTGTGTTTCTCTCTGAGGATCGTATTTTCGTCCTCGAGGCGAACGAAGGCCAATGCACGATGAAGGGCGTCATCGAGTGTGAGAGGTTCGTTGACTATTATTTCCTCGCGGAATTTTTTTGAATACCATAGTCCACGCCTCGGTGCCGCTATAGCTACTTCGTCGTTTGGGTTTGCGATTTTGGATTTTATTTCCTTGAATCAGTCGATGTATGAACGAAGCGTTTCGTCGGGTTTTTGAGAGACGCCAAATAAGGCTGCCTCGGTAGTCTTTACCTCGATAGCGATGGATTTCTCTTCCAGTCCAACGACCCATTCTAGGACAGAGCCCGATAGGTTCTCGGCGAACAGTCTGCAGAAAGCAGGTTCTCTCTCCTCGTCGGTGTGGTATACCCTCAACATCGCTAGTCTGAATGCCCTGGTATGGGCTTTGGGGTCCGATTTTTTGGAGAATTCTGGGAATTTTGTTTTCTTGATTTCTCGAATTCTCGCAAAAGCGATTCGATTTGTGAATGGCTTCTGGCGCATTTCTTAGATTACTCGATCGATTTCAGGTGCCGCGCTTGTTGCCATGTGGACCTTCAAGCTTAGGCTCATGAACTGGGCGTTAGCCTGCTCGATGTATTGCCTTAGCGCCTCGTGTTCATCACCCGCTAGGGACGCAAACTGTGTTTGTGGTTGGATTGACAGTTGCCCTGATGAGATTGGATCAATTAGATCAATTGTCGGGATCAGTCTCGTTTGGTCAATCAGAGGTGTTTTGAATGGCATTGGACTTGACCCTAGTGGGTATCCAAAGCTTGAAGTGAAGGCCGAGCCTCCGAGCTGCCTTGGCCTAATACTGGGATTACTCTGCAAGGGAGGTGGTCCAGGTAGTGGTCGGTTTCCCGATCCACTTGGATCCGTGACCAAGGAGCTTGAGCTGAAATGGGTCGGTATCACCGTAGGGGTCACGACGGGGCGTAAGCTGCTATTTGACGTGCCAACGACATTTCCTGACGCTCCTGGAGGTATTATCGCTAGAGAAAAATCCAGGCATGTCCGAGGTGGAGGACTTAGTGTGGATCGTTGATCACGTGATGATCGATCTCATTGGTTTCGATTAGCGAGCTCTTCGAAACGAGCGTTGCTGGGTCATTCCTGTTCATCGAGCTGTGCGGCCAGGGCGCGATTCACGATCTCCTGGGCCCAGGCGTTAGCCTCATTACTTCTCGTTCGGCCTACCAACAGGGTTAGCATCGAACGGATTTCGGCCAGGTCATCCGGGCTCTGTCGCGGCAGAGCAGGAGGCTGTGGCGTATTAGGCCTAAGCGTTCCAGATCCGCCTCCTGAAGAGGGGGCGGAAGTTGAATCACTCCTCATCCATACCCAGTTTCTGCTCGGGTCATTGGTTCCTGACAAAACGTTTGTCGGGGTCTGACTCATCGCCATTGTTTAAGCGACCGAGTCGGCTGGTGCCGAAGTCGTGGGGACAGAGGCTGAGCTCGTCAACACGCCATCGGTCTGACCCGTGGTACTTACCACAGCGGTGTTCTGAGGAACGTTGCCGACCATCTGCGGGTGGTCGACTGGTGGCGTGGCGTTGAGAGAGCCAGATTAATCGGGATTCATCTCGATCTATCGAACCTTAGATCTGATTCTTTAGATAGGAAAGATTACAAATTGTCCCCACAGTCGGCGCCAAATGTGAGATCTAAGATTCACACCAAGGATTTGTATTCGTGGATTTGGACGTTTGTATATGAAATAATGTAGATTTCCTATGAATCAAAGATGTTATTAAGATTGAATGTCGAGATCGAACTAACACAAACGAAAAATAGTACAACAAGATAATTACCGAGCTATTAATTCGAAGTATTCTTGATTAGGGCTGGAATGTTTAAATGAATCGCCACTTCTCCCTTTAAATAACCTTCGACATCGATCTTCTTATTCCGATCTTTCTTCGTAGCGGTAACGATCTCCGAGATTTACGGAAGTCGCTTCAACTGACGATGACTTGGTCGTTCTCTCCCGACATCACCTTTGATCGAGCTCAAGCTCAACCACTTCATGTTTCGTGTTACTTGGGCCTTGGTTGGCTTGTGACCGAATGGGCCCAGAACCTATAATAATCAAACTCGTCTCCATAATCACGAATCAAACTTATAATTATGAATTTTTATTTTGTTAGTTAATGGGCCGGATTTCATAGAGGGAAATCCAACACTAACAAAACATAGAAATTATACATTTTCATCAAATCCGGTTTAATATAGTTTAATGAATCATTGTTTCTGGTTTTTTGGTGGTGTAATCCGTTTTTTTTTACACAGTATAACTCTGTAGATTTTATGATCAAATCAATCCAAAAAAGCTTTCGTCCTGTCCGGTCCGGATTTGAAACATTGACCGAAACCAAACAGTTCGTCTCTTTAACCTACTCCGCATTAACTATTTTATCTATTCCCGAAAAAATGAGCTTTGTAATTGACGTAACGAAGGGTTTGTCTCTAACTTCTAGATAAATCATTAACGTGTGTCTAACTAGAAAAAGCTTTTTTGGGAGTGGTTTAATTGTTATCTAACCAGAAAAGCTTGTCTTTAATCAGTAGAAGGCGACAGGGAAAATGATTACATATTTTTTTTCATCTACGGATGGTCCAAAACTAGAATCGAATTAAATGGATGAATACAAAACGTGAAAGAGATTTTGTAATCTGATTTGAATGGACAGAATGAGAAAAATTAGCTGAGTATTATAATAACGTGATTAATGTCTAATAACTGTCATGGAACCAGATCAACCAAATCATTAAAGTTCACATGAGCAACCGTCCACAAATTGAATGCAAAGTTCTTTTTGAGTGGAACCACCCCGATGGCCCGATCTACCAATTTCCCTAGGAATCATATTCTTCCTGCTGTATATTTAACATGTTTATAGATTTTAAATGATAACAATAGTCGTTGGATAGATTAGTCTGTAAAATATCGATAGCAATTTAATTTACCATTTATAGATTTTAACTCTTAACTTTTTTTTGTAGATTGTACACTCTTAACTTTTTTAAAACATTTTATAGATTTTAAATGATAACAATAGTCGTTGGATAGATTAGTCTGTAAAAGATCGATAGCAATTTAATTTACCATTTATAATGTTTAGTATGTAGTAGTAAAAACAAGAAAAAAACATTTGTTGTGGACCTCATGCATATTATTTTTGCGAATAAATAAATTTAAATCGAACAAACTATAATTCCATAGTTTAGTCTACATCTAAATTAATTTACTATGACTATTGCTACCATTCAACCTCTTGTTATTTTATTTCTTTTTCTTTTTAAATTAGTTAAAAACTTACAAAACCAGTTTTTTTATTTAAGAACCAGTTTTTAAATAACTATTTTAAAATTAATTATACTAATAAACATATTTTATATTAGATTAAAGGAGGTTTATCACAAAGTTAATTATTCTATTTAATTATTCTACTTTCCAGAAAATTAACTATTTCAAAAATTATATGTTTGAGTTTTTAGTTTACTTTGATGATTTAAAATGTGATTGCAAATGTCTAAAAGTTGAAGTGTTTGTAATATATTTTGAAGATTTAAAATGCAAATTTTCTTAATATATTGCAATTTCAGCATCATTGTGTAATGTAATTAAGATTTGAGCAAAGAAAAATAATAAATAAATCTCTATCTCTATCTCTTTCTCAGCTCTACCTTTCCTACATAAAAGAGTGAGTTAGCTCCAAGCCAAAATTTCATGACCAAACCAATAAAAAAGGTAACAGAAAGAAGAACATGCAAAGAACATGGCATCTCCATGTCGTAAGCTTCATAGGCTTTGTCTCTCTCCTTAGACAATTCTTTCCTCTCCTGAAATGGTTTATCACGAGATTCCTCCTCACAAACCCCAAGCGCCTCAAGCGTTATGGGTCGTGGGCTATGGTCACTGGAGCCACAGATGGGATCGGACGAGCCTTTGCTCACGAGCTGGCCAAACACGGCCTCAACCTCATTCTAGTCAGCAGAAACCCTTCGAAGCTCGCTTCTGTCTCCCATGAATTCCAACAAGAGTTTCCACAAATCAAGATCAAGATCATTCCCTTTGACTTCTCCTCTGGTAATAATACTAAATGCACTTTCTTACTTGTCCTCACTTCATTTTGGTCAGTCCTATAAATATTATTGACTTGTGTGTGTGTGTGCGTGCAAATATACGTACGTTTAAATTATTGTCACTTTGGAAGTATTTCTTGTTCTTTCTCAGAAAAAAAATGCTTGTTTCAACAGCTAGGAAAAATACAATTACTCAGTGTTAATAATTCTAAACATAAATGAATATATATAGTACATAATTACATTTATTAATATATTTGTTAGAGAGTCGCAAAATATACTTGAATTTGTTATAGTATAACGGGAAAATAATACATGCATTTACAAGATTAAACTTAAAAATAAAATATTTTCTTAATATATATTTTTGTTAATTATTTCGAATTCTAATATATACAAAAATTGAGCACTAAGTCATTTGATCCTAAGAGTCTTTATGAAGCTAAACTCTATTCGAATCCAATTAATTTAGATAGTAATATGATTTTCCGATAAGGAGGGTAAAAGCGATCATGCCATCTTAGGTTCATCCGTCACAAATTCTATAAACATCGGAGAAAATCAATGAGAAATATTTAATAAAAAACCACGAGCCATGTTCGTATTTTGTGCATAGTGATAAATTGGAAAAATGTGCAGGAGGAGGATATGGAGCAATCGAGGAGGGGATCAGAGGTGTTGAAGTTGGAATTTTGATAAACAACGTTGGGATAACATATCCACGAGCCATGTTCTTCCACGAGGTTGACCAACTCACATGGACCAAAATCCTTAGGGTTAATCTTGAAGCCACCACTTGGGTTACAAGATCTCTCATGGGACCAATGCTTCACCGCCGTCGAGGCGCCATCGTCAATATTAGCTCCGGTGCCGCCGTTGTTGTCCCTTCTCATCCTCTCTACGCCATCTACGCCGCCACCAAAGCGTTAGGACTCACCACTTTCTCTTTTCTTTTATTTAGTTTTTCTTATGTTCAATGCACATTATATACTGACCAACAAATTCGTAAGGAAACTATTAGAGGTCTTAAGAAAAATATTTGGGACATCAAAAAAATCACAAATGTTATGTCATTTAAAAAAAACAATATATCTAACTACGATAAAAGCATAATATAAGAAATCAAACTAAGCATGACTTCCGATATCCGTTTTGCTTTAGGTTTTTTGGGTTTTCAAATTTAGAGATAGATAATTCGTTTGGATATTTATATATATTAGATCGAGTTCGGTTTTGGATTTCTCGAATTCGGATATCCGAAATTATTATAAAAATTTATAAAACTCGAAAAAATTATTAAAAGATATTCAAAATATTTAAATTATCCAAAAATCTAGTAAAAAATATACTCAAATTACCTAAAAATATTCAAAACTTAAAATAAATATATTATTCAAAATATAAAAACAAAAACTACTCAAATCATCCAAAATATTCGAAAGTATCAGAACTTACCGAAATTAGATAAAATTTCGAATTATTTCAGGTATTCGCTCGGGTTTGGTTCAGATTAAGTTTTATACGATACATGAAATATTTTGATTTCAATCTCATTCAAATAATTTTTTTTTTAAATCGGTTCAGATTGATTTCGGATTCATATTCGAATTTCGGATAAAATGTTCAATCCTAAACCAAACGTTGGTTTTTATGAGGTCTAACTAAAATATTTTGACTTAAGTGAATTAGTTGATTATTGATTATAAGTTTATAAATAATTCTCTAAAGAAAATATAATTAAATGTAAAATTAGAAAACAATTACTTCTACCGTTTTGTAAGTTTTGAAGTAAAATTCAGATTTTTAAATTCCTAATAATGATAAGCTTTCTATAAAATCATGTATTAAAATTTAGAGCAGTATATTTTGGAATCTTAAACTAATACTAGTATCTAGGGCTGGGCATAATATCCGGACCCGAAATACCGAACCGAACCCGAACCGAAAAAGTAGAACCGAACCCGAACCCGAAATGATAAAATACCCGAACGGGTCCTAAACTCCTATATCCGAAGAACCGAACCCGAACCCGACCCGAACCGAGAACCGAATGAGTACCCGAAATATCCGAATTACAATTATATACCTAAAATATTAATTATATTTAGACCTAATATAACAAAATTATCCAAAATTATAATTATAAACTTAAATATATTAGTTGTTTTTAGTCTAAAATAACTAAATTATCAAAAATAAACAAAATATATGAAGAGTTTTGTTATATTTATCAAAATTTAACGAATTTTTATTTAAATATAACTAATTTTTATTTTTGTACTATGTTTTTTGGGTACCCGAACCCGAACCGAACCCGAATGGAACCGAACCGAACCCGAACCGAAATTTTAAAATACCCGAATGGGTTTTATATCTCAGATCCGAAAACCCGAAAACCCGAAAAACCCGAACCAAACCCGAACGGGTACCCGAACGCCCAGGCCTACTAGTATCTATTTTTAATATGGAAAATGTCTGTGAAATTTTGTTTTCATTTCATATTACTGAGTACAGCTATATCGCTGACTCGCATGTAATCCAGATTAATTAAGGTTAATTTCATTCCGATATTTATCTCTTGGTAGTTGTATCATAAATATGGAAATACTTAGTTACTAGCTACTAGTATATGTGAGGACCTTGACGATCCAAATGTCTAATTGATTCCATTCAACTCGATGTATACCACTCCCCCCCACCCCACATCAAGACACCTGCATTAAAGGTTTTTAAAACTTACAATTGCTACGTGGATGCTTAAAGTATTTAGTGAAGACTAATCACGCGACAAAACCTCATTCTAGAGCTAGTGTAATTTGTAAAAAATCATAACTAAGTAAATAACGTTTTTACTTTGATATAAATAAATAGTAGTACGATCCTCGTCCATAAGTTAATTAAAATGTATTTGGTGATTCTGAAAAGATTGTCATTTTATTAACATCTTTTCTTTTAATTGTATTTGATTATTCAGATTATTATTCAATTACCATAGCTATAAGCTTTATTATTTTTGTAAAACAAACTGTGTTATTGAACTTAATATGGTTATCTAGCAAATTGACCCATTTTTTGTTAAATTTTTATATATTGAATTTGATGCTGTTAATTTTTGATCAGTTACATGTATGAATTAACGAACACGTACATCGGTTGCATGCAGTTATGTTGATAAACTATCAGGATCTCTACATGTGGAATATAAGCAGTTTGGTATCCACGTCCAGTGCCAGGTATTATTTTATTTCTGTTTCTCTTTTCATTCAAAGAATAAATTTAATATTTTATGATTTCCCATGTAATGTGTATAAATAAAATAATACTATTACGAATGTACGTGTGTAAAACTAATGTGGCAGGTGCCGTTATACGTGGCAACGAGGATGGTGTCAGAAGTAGCAGCTATAGATAAACCAAGCTTCTTTGTACCGTCGCCGGAAGTATACGCAAAAGCCGCGGTGGAGCAGATCGGAATTGGATCAAGATGCTCGCCATTTTGGACTCATTCCCTTCAGTGGTTTCTCGCCGGACTTTTGCCGGATAACCTTCTTGATTCTTGGCGTCTCTCTATCGGCTTTCGTAGAAGAAGTTCGTCTTAATTCGTTCACTCAATTATGTTTTTAAGTTTTTAAACTATATATATATTCCCGGTTACTTTCTCTTATGTTATGCAGTAACTAAACATAAATATAACATCCACCAAAAATAAAATAACTCGTAATAAACACTTTGTAAATTTATTAAGACTTGGAGCATGCTCTGAAAACATTTGTTAAGACCAATTCCTACAGATGTGAAGACATTGTTAATAGATGTGAGGACTTAACTTTCTCTTTCAAAGACTACTAACAATTACAATGTAGATGTTGAAAAACAAATTCAATTGTTGAATTCATGTAATTAGAATGCTATTATAATATGCATCCAACTGTGTTACTTTAAACAAAGAATGGATAAGACCACAACTTCACGTTTTGATTACACATGAAGAATGAGATTTTAGTTTTAATTTTTTTTTTGTTTCTTTAGTTATTTGAAATTAATCATGTCACAATGATCTATATTAGAAGTCATTTTTAATTTATAAATAAATATTTATTTGATTTAATTTGGAATAGAAAATGACACTAGTGTTGAGTTTGTTAAAAAATATTGTAAAATTTAAAGTTTGATTTGATGTTGAATAATTTTTTATGGTAATTTAAAAAAAAAATTAGTTAGTTTAAGCAACTAATCTTTGAACTAATCTTTGGACCAAAGAATCTATGTAAATGCCCCAATGACCAATCCGAATCGAATCCAGATTTGGTGGGAGTACTAAACATTTTTATCAACTGAACTAACACATATTTGATGTTGAATAATTATTTGAAAGAGAGAAAAATTTATGTGAAAGTAAAAAGGTTGATGATGAAAAAGATCGAATGTAAGTAGTGTTCAAAAGTGAAATCGCAGTGCGTAAAATAGGTAGCCAATTTGTGCTTCCATTATAGAATATGAGACTTGAATATTATTAGAATGAGATTAAAGAGTACTTATAGGCTGTACACTAGGATAATATACATAGTATGAAAGACTATCATATCCTTTTCATATATACTCTACACGCCTCCTCAAGATGGAGGGGCTGTAGACACTCCAATCTTGAATGCTAATTCATTGAAACATGTCTTTGGTAGAGGCTTTGTAAGCGAGTCTGCAAGTTGATCTCGTGTTGAGACGTGGGCGACCCGTAATGCTCCAGATTGTATATTTTCGCGGATAAAATGATAGTCCAAGGCCAAGTGCTTCATTCTCTATTGAAACACAGGATTCGCGCAGAGATAGGTAGCCCCGACATTATCGCAATAGATAATCGGTGCTTCAAGGAGCTGAATTCCAAGTTCTGTCAACACTGAACATACCCAACGAATCTCTGAAGCGGTATTAGCCACTGATCTGTATTCGGCTTCTGTCGATGAGCGAGCAACACTCTTTTTCTTCTTGGATGACCAAGCAATGGGTGTGGAACCCAAATAGAGTATGTACGCATTAGTGGAGATGAAATCCTCCGTATCGCCAGCCCAATCAGCGTCAGAAAAAACATGTAGATTGAGCGGTGATGATGCTCGGAGATATATACCATGTGTGGAAGTACCAGCCAGGTATCGAAGGACCCTTTTTGTAGCATGCCAATGTGTGTCCGTGGGGCAGTGCATGAATTGGGACAAGCGATTAACCACATACGCAATATCCGGTCGAGTGAATGACATATATTGCAGGCTTCCCAATACCATTCGATATTCGCGAGCATCCTTTAGAGGTATACCTGAAATTAGAGACAACTTTGGAGTGGGTGACATCGGCGTGCTCACAGGCTTGGAATCGAGCATCTTCGTCTTGATGAGGAGATCGACAATGTACTTTCCCTGTGTAAGATGCATGCCATGTCTAGTGCGGTGTGCTTCGATGCCCAAGAAGTATGAGAGGTCTGTCGGTTCTTTTAGTGAGAACCTAGATCCAAGCTTCTCAATTATCGATGAGATGAGCGATGTGGTGTTTCCAGTCACGAGGATGTCATCGACGTAGATCAGTAATCAATGTGAATACGGATGTATCAGTGTAGGAATTGACAAATCCAATGTCTATCAGGAAGCTTTTGAGTTCTTGATACCACGCTCGGGGTGCCTGTTTAAGACCATACAGAGCCTTGTTCAGCTTCCAGACGTGTGTTGGATTATCTTGGTCGACAAACCCTGGTGGTTGAGAACCATATACTTCTTACGATAGGGTACCATGTAGGAAGGCGTTGTTCACATCTAGTTGCTTTATGCTCCAGCCTTTGGAAACTGCTATCTGCAAAACCAACCGAATCGTGACAGACTTAACCACGTGACTGAAAGTCTCTGAGTAATCAATGCCATATTGCTGGTTGAACCCTCTTGCAACAAGCCTGGCCTTATACCTGTCAAGCACACCGTTAGACATATATTTTAGAGTAAAAATCCTCTTCGTCGGGATTAAATTATGGTTTGGCTGCGAGGGTACCAAATCAAATGTGTTATTGCGTATTTCAGAATTGAATTCTACTCCCATCACTGACCTCCACTTCTCATATCTTAGGGCTTGGTTAATGGTGTTTGGAATCTGGGGTTTGGTGTTTGATGTGGCGAGAAGGGTGAATCTTTGTTTTGGTTTGACGATGTTGTTTTTGGCTCGGGTCCGCATGGAGTGGTTGTTGATATATCATGGTTTTTACCGGTTTTAGACCATGATATAAGTGTGTTTTAGAGTCTTTTAGTGTTCCTTTAGAGTCTTTTACAGGTGTTATTAGGTATTAGCACGTTTGGAGCGGAATTGGAGTTTATGGAGCTTTTTGGAGCATTTTGGTGTTTTGACCCGAGAGATAGAGTTCACTGTCCAAAACAGAGTAATGCATCGATCGACACACTAGCGAGATGGGCCTTTCTCGGCGGATGAATGAAGAATGCAGAATTCACAAGTTTTGCCCAAAAGTTCCTGATAATTACAAAGAAGCCCCAAGACGTGATTAGCTTATATAATTAGGTTTTTACATCAGTTTTTAGAGAGGCTTTCATACTTAGAGCTGAGAGTTTTTAGAGCTTGGGGCTGATCTAATCCTGTACTGCTTTCTGCTTTTTGGAGAAGATTTCGAACCCCTTTACTTCTTTATTCTCTTTTATGCAATCTATTATTTCATTGATTATGTCTTCATATTCTATGTCTGAGTAGTTTCATAGTTAGGTTTAGGGATTCTCATTAAGGATTTCATGACTTGCTAGATTTATTTATTTCAGTTAAGGATTCATATCAATAATTGTTCTTCGATCTAAATTGTGCTTTAACACTAGTTTCTAACCTGATCACTTAGAATCTAGATCTTAGGTTGTTAAATTGACACGAAAGTGTGGTTTAGAATCTGAACTATTTAGGTTGAGCAATTGAATTACGCGCAAAGAAATTTGGTTTAATTGAATTGTGAACATATCGAACTTAATCTTAAAGCTAGTTTAATCTGTTAGGAATTACAAAGAAATTTGGATTTCTGCAATTAGGCTTAGAGAATTCTCACAACGAAAGTTGGTTAATTCTATTTCCGTGTTTGAGTTCTAGAAATGTGCTTAATTCGATCCTGACTGAATAATTTATTTGCTTGTCTGATTTCATCAGAACTCCCTAGACTTAGCGCTTTTAGTTAATTGCCTACAAACCGATCTTGCTACTGATTTACTTTCTTGCATTGCTTTTAGTTTCTCATTACATTGCTTTCTCCTAGTTTTAACTTGACTGTTCTTAATAGGCCTGGGCAAAATATCCGAACCCGAAATACCGAACCGAACCCGAACCAAAAAGTAGAATCGAACCCGAACGGACAAAATACCCGAACATGTCTTAAATTCCTATATCCGAAGAACCGAACCCGAACCCGAACCAAACCGAGAACCGAATGGATACCCGAAATATTTGAATTACAATTATATAGCCAAAATATTAGTTATATTTAGACTTAATATAACAAAATTATCTAAAATTATAATTATAAACTCAAATATATTGGTTATTTTTAGACTAAAATAACTATATTGTCAAAAATAAATAAAATTTATGAAAGTTTTTGTTATATTTGTCAAATTTTGACAAATTTTTATTTAAATATAACTAATTTTATTTTTGTTTTATGATTTTTCGGGTATCCGAACCCGAACCGAACCCGAATGGAATCAAACCGAACCGAAATTTTAAAATACCCGAATGGGTCTTATATGCCTAGATCCGAAAACCCGAAAACCCGAAAGACCCGAACCGAACCCGAACGGGTACCCGAACGCCCAAGCCTAGTTCTTAATCTATCGTTGCCTAGAGTCCTTGTTTATTCGATACCCTAAAGTACTACATTTACATCACTGTGCACTTGCAGTTAGAATAGGGATAATTTTTGACCTATCAAGTTTTTGGCGCCGTTGCCGGGGACTCTTTGGAGTCTTCGATAGATTTGAACTTAGGATTTAGACTATGATTTTTATTTTTTGTTTTTGGTTACTAATTTTCTCTGTTTTTCTCTGTCGCAGGTTTGACATTCGCCTAGCATCGATCGTTGCACTCTTTTGTGTCGATCGTTACTAAGCGACTGACTTGAGTCGATCGTTGCACTCTAGCATCGATCGTTGCACTGCGATTACAGACGGTTTATGCAGACGTGTGATACCAGAAGTAATCCGAATACTAATCTCATTAATCTCCAACTTGAAGAGCTTGCTAGACTAGAGAGGACTAACATGAAAGTTCAACGAGCAAGAATGGTTCGAGAACGTCTGATTCTGATACCCGATGCTCAAGGTACCCTGAGGGACCGAAAAAACAATCCGTACAATGCTGCTGGGCATAGGATTGATGCTGAAGGGAATGTGATTTCTGAGCCTGAACAAGAACAAGAGCAAGGACAAGGCCAAGGCCAAGGACAAGGTGAGAGGCAGATGGTTAATCCTCCTATTGCTAATGAGAGGACCTTAGCTGACTATAACCGTCCGGATGAGTTTCATGCTAACCGGTCAGCTCTTGTGCCTCCTGGTTTTGAGAGGAATGACTTCGAGATCAAGACCATCTACTACTCTATTCTGAGGCAGAATGCCTTCCATGGTTTCCCTAATGAGCAGCCAATGGATCATATTGATGAGTTTGAGGACATAGTCACTGGGATGAAGTATGATGGAGTGAACTATGACTATCTGTTTCTCAAACTCTTCCCCTACTCTCTCGCTGGAGATGCTGCTGCCTGGCTGAAACAACTTCCACCTGGGAAGTTTACTACATAGGACGCTGTTAAGAGTGAGTTTCTGAGATACTTCTATGATGATGCTCGCTCTGATCAGTCGAGACAGAACATTCTCACTTTCTCCCAAGGTCCAATAGAGCCTCTTAAGACTGCCTGGATAAGGTTTAAGAAATACCAACGTGACTGCCCGCATCATAGATTCACTGAGGTAACATTTCTGGGCATTTTCTTTAGAGGTATAGATCTCCCATACCAGACCGCGTTGGATAATTCCAGCAACGGAAATTTCAACACTAGGACTCCTGAGCAAGCTAAGCAATTGATAGATAACTTAGTAAGCAGTAATAGCTGCAAGACTGCTGATAGGAGAAGAAAGGAATCTGGTGGGAAGATAGATAATTTGGAGATTGCTGATATTAAGAGTAAGTTGGATACTGTCTGTAATTTGCTGTCTGGGAAGAAAGCTGTCCATTTTGCTCAAGATGTTGAAGTGATCCAAGCTGAAGAAGATGGTCAGGAAGAGGATGTGAACTACATTGGAGGATCTGGTTTCCAAGGAAACAAGTTTGGAGGACAGCAAGGTAATAGGTTCTTCAATGGTGGACAAAAGAGTGCTTTCACAAGCAATCAAAACTCTTCTGGCTTTGGACAGAATGCTGGTTTCCAGAAGCCTTTTCAACAAGGTAATCAGAGGACTTATGGATCTTCCTCTTACCAAACACCTCCTGCTGCTAATGCTCATGAGAGAAAGATGGAGAGTATGATGGAGCAGCTGCTGAAAGGTCAGACCAAGAATGATGTAGACTTCGACAAGAAGTTAGGAGCTGTGTATGAGGATCTGAATGGGAAGTTTGAATCCTTGAGCACACATATGAAGGAGCTTGATGCTAAGGTTGCGAGGACTGCTGGATATGTTCAGAGGCCAGATGGATCTCTTCCAGGACGGACTGATGTTAATCCTAAGTATCAGTGCAATGCAGTGACATTGAGAAGTGGTAAGGAGTTGTTTCCTGCCCAGAAAAAGCAGTTGAGTGTCGAAGAAATCGTGGAGATTGAAGAAATGGACGATGAGATCCGTGGAATTCGCAATGCATCGATCGACGCACCTCAGCAACGGTCGATGCAAAGCGAAAACAAAGATGATGAGCAGAAGCTCGACGCAGAGGTCGTGACACAGTCGCCCAGCAACGATCGATGCAACATTAGCAACGATCGATGCAAGGCGACTGCAGAGAGCTCAGACGCAGAAAAGCTGAAAAAGTCAAATGAAAGGGTCTACAAGCCTAAGGTACCTTTTCCTAAGAACCCCATGAAGGGTAAGAACGATAAGCAGTATGCCAAATGCAAGGATATCATTAAAAAGGTGAAGATCGAAGTGCCTTTGATTGACTCTATGGAGACTACTCCTGTGATGAAGAGATTTCTTAAGGACTTACTTGCTGGTAAATGGTCTAATGAGGAGAGTGCAATGATGATCATAGAGGTATGTAGTGCAGTGATTCAAGGCAGAATTCCTGAGAAGTTGAAAGATCCAGGGAGCTTTGTGTTGGATTGTGCTATCTACATGGAAAGATTTGAAAGATCTCTATGTGATCTTAGTTCTAGTGTGAACCTTATGCCCTTCTCTGTTGCTAAGAGACTTGGGATGACTGATTTCCTGCCCACTAGGATCTCACTGGTTTTAGCAGACAGAACAATCAGAATTCCTGAAGGAATATTGGAGGATGTGCCTATAATAATTGGCCAATGTGTGATTCCTACTGATTTTTGTGGTTCTGCAGTATGGAGAGGAACCAAATGATCCACTGATTTTGGGTAGACCTTTCTTAGCTACTGCGGGTGCGATGATTGACTGCCAGAATGGTAAAATAATTCTGAATGTAGGTGATCTGAAGATGAGCTTTGATATGGACAAACTGGTGAAGAGACCCACCATCGACGGACAGACCTTCTATGTGGACACACTCAGTGATTTGGCTGTAGAATACTTTCATAGGTCACATGCTGAGGATCCACTGGAGAGAGCCTTACTGAGCTCTATAATGGAGCTGGAACACCTGCAAGACGAGCCTGCAATCTACTATGTAAGGCTAATGGACTCTGCTGAGCAAGTGATGCAATTGGATGTGTCTAACGCGACATTGCATCGATCGACACCTTCAGGGCATCGATCGTTGCATGTCGACAGAGACTGGGCAGAGGAAAAGGCTCCGAAAATTGAACTGAAACAGCTTCCATCACATTCCTTGGACCTAATTCAACTTATCCAGTAATTGTTAATGCTAGTTTGAACAACGCAGAGCTCACTTTACTGCTAAGAAAGCTGCGCAATCATCACAAAGCTCTTGGCTATTCTCTTGATGACATTTCAGGTATCTCTCCGGAGCTTTGCATGCATCAGATACATCTTGAGGACGAGTCTAAGACATCAGTTGAGCATCAGAGAAGGCTGAATCCTAACCTTAAGGATGTGGTTAAGAAGGAGATTATGAAACTCCTGGATGCTGGGATTATCTATCCAATTTCAGACAGTGATTGGGTGAGTCCAGTCCATGTAGTGCCTAAGAAGGGCGGAGTTACAGTAGTGAAGAATGAGAAGAACGAGCTGATTCCTACAAGGACTGTGACTGGACACCGGATGTGCATAGATTACAGGAAGCTCAATGCTGCGACAAGGAAAGATCATTTCCCTTTACCTTTCATTGATCAGATGCTGGAGAGGTTAGCAAATCACCCTTACTATTACTTCCTCGATGGATATTCAGGTTTCTTCCAGATTCCCATCCATCCAGAGGATCAGGGAAAGACCACATTCACTTGTCCATATGGCACATTTGCTTACCGTAGGATGCCCTTTGGACTCTGCAATGCACCAGCCACCTTCCAGAGATGCATGATGTCCATATTCACTGATATGATTAAGGACTTTATGGAGGTATTTATGGATGAGTTTTCAGTCTACGGGTCATCTTATAATGAGTGTTTACATAATCTGTGCAAGGTACTAGCTAGATGCGAGGAGAAGCACTTAGTTCTTAATTGGGAGAAGTGTCATTTCATGGTCAGAGATGGCATTGTACTTGGACATAAAGTGTCTGAAGCAGGGATCGAGGTAGACCGCGCTAAGATTTAGGTAATGACCAGCCTTCAGGCGCCCGATTCTGTGAAGTCTGTGAGGAGCTTTCTTGGACATGCTGGTTTCTATAGACGGTTCATCAAGGACTTCAGTAAGATTGCTAGACCACTAACTGCTTTGCTGTGTAAGGATACCAAATTTGAGTTCAATGCAGATTGTCAGACTGCATTTAAACAGATCAAGCAGGCATTAGTGAGTGCTCCTATAGTTCAGCCACCAGATTGGGATCTACCTTTTGAGGTTATGTGTGATGCAAGTGAATATGCTGTAGGAGCTGTTCTTGGGCAGAAGAAGGACATAAAGCTTTATGCTATCTATTATGCTAGTAGGACACTAGATGATGCGCAGAGAAACTATGCCACTACAGAGAAGGAGTTGTTGGCTGTTGTCTTTGCATTTGAGAAGTTTCGCCCTTATCTTGTTGGCTCCAAGGTGATTGTACACACTGATCATTCAGCCCTGAAGTATCTGATGCAGAAGAAAGATGCTAAGCCAAGATTGTTAAGATGGATTCTGTTGCTTCAAGAGTTTGACATTGAAGTGAGGGACAAGAAGGGAGTTGAGAATGGAGTTGCTGACCATCTTTCAAGGATGCTGGTTGAAGAATACGTGCCCATTAATGATTTCTTGCATGAGGAGAACGTCAATATGATTGGGACAGTGTTTCAGATGGATTTGGACAGAAACTTGCAAAACTGTCGGATTAATCGCACTGCGTCGATCGATGCCACATCTGTGACGATCGATGCATGTTTCGAGACTGCGACGATCGATGCTACTTTATGCGACGATCGTTGCAGTGCGGATATGAACCTTGAACCTTTCACGGTTCAAATTGGAAACTATGTCGTCGAAGTAGTTGCTGTCGCAACCACCAATCGACTCTGGTACGCATATATAGCTAATTACCTTGCTGCAGAGACTGAACAAGATGATTTGAAGGGGTATGCAAAGAAGAAGTTGTTCAGGGAGCTCAGACGATACTACTGGGATGAGCCTTATCTCTACAAGCATTGTTCGGATGGTCTTTACAGGAAATGTGTTGCTGAATCAGAGGTTCCAGATATCTTGATCCACTGTCATGGATCAGATTATGCTGGACATTTTGCTACTTTCAAGACTGTGTCTAAGGTTCTGCAAGCAGGTTTCTGGTGGCCTACAATGTTTGCGGATGCTCATTCCTTCGTTTCTCAGTGTGATGCCTGTCAGAGGAGAGGGAAAATCAGTAAGAAGTATGAGATTCCTCAGAATTTCATTCTTGAGGTTGAGGTTTTCGATTGCTGGGGCATAGATTTCATGGGTCCTTTTCCCTCTTCCTATGGGAATAAGTTTATCTTGGTTGTTGTGGACTATGTATCTAAGTGGGTAGAAGCAATAGCTAGTGCAACCAATGATTCTTCGGTGGTTATTAAGCTGTTTAAAACCATCATATTCCCTAGATTTGGAGTACCTCGGATAGTGATTAGTGATGGAGGATCTCATTTCATTAATAAGGTCTTCGAGAAATTGCTACAGAAGCATGGAGTTTATCACCGAGTTGCTACTCCTTATCACCCTCAGACTAGTGGACAAGTTGAGGTGTCTAACAGACAGATCAAAGAGATCTTATAGAAGACAGTTGGGAAGACAAGGAAGGATTGGGCAGCAAAGCTGGATGATGCACTATGGGCTTACGGACTGCATTCAAGACACCACTTGGGACTACTCCATTTTATCTGCTGTATGGAAAAGTATGTCATCTGCCAGTAGAGCTTGAACACAAAGCGGCATGGGCTGTAAAGCAGAGGAACTTCGATCTTAAGACTGCTGCAGAGAGGAGATTGGTGCAGCTTAATGAGTTGGATGAGATTAGACATTTTGCTTATGAGAACTCAAAGCTGTACAAGGAGAGGACTAAGGCTTACCATGACAAGAAGATTGTCTCTAGACAATTTGAGCCTAATGATCATGTACTTTTGTATAACTCTCGTTTGCAATTGTTCCCAGGAAAGCTGAGATCAAGGTGGTCTGTGTTGGATTGTTTAGTTGAATCCTGATTCAATTCCAGATTCAGATCATCCTAAACATGCGGATCTAGGTTCTCTTGAATAGAAACATAAGTAGATCTCACCTTATACCTGTTTATTGCAGCGGAAAGGGACGGTATGTATGAGATCAGAGAGCCACCGAGAGATAACTCCTCCAAAGGTTCACACACGCACGCAAAAGGAAGCTGGCTGCTAGACCACGAGGAGGGAGGCGACAGACAGAGAGAGAGAGGCGGCTCATTTAGGGTTTCAGGTTATTTCAGAAAAACAGACTCGAGTTTTATTTATAAAACTCGTTCGGTTTCCTCTGCACTGTGTCGATCGACACACCTTGTGTATCGATCGACACACCGTGGCCAAACCCATTATTCTCTCTAAGTACAGTAAATGCCTAGCACTTTTACCGTACTTCTGCTAAGCCGTTCCTATAACTTTCCTGTTAGCTTAGGCGTGTGACCCATATGGGATCATATAATAAAGGCAATAAGTCCAAGACTTATAGATCATGAGCGGACTCTAGCAAGCCATCATGACCCCCAGTATTATATGACTTATGTCTGATCATTGACATACTCTTACTTTCTAGAGACAGTACCGAGATTACTGGACACAATTCCAACAATCTCCCACTTGTACTGGAATCTCTGTATTCATAATCCTTTTGTCACAATATCTCGATTAGTCATAAGGCAAGATTGGTGTCATCCTTATAAAGCCTAATCTTGTTCATCGGACTCTGATTTGATACTGACAATCCAAACGACTCGGGACAGTCCGTTTGAGCATGGCCATGCATTTTCCAGTATTCAAATCTCCGATTGGCCTAGAGATATTCACTCCATTTATATTGGAGGGACAAATCCCGTCTTGTTCCATCACTGTAAACTACTCATTTCACAATGTACCCAAACAAGGTCCTTATAACTATCGCAGAACGATAGCGTTAGACAATGATCAAAGTGCATCAGTCCATGTGCAGTCACATGCATGCGAACTCAGGTCTAAGGACTATACTCTATAGTCGTAGTAAGAATCTCTTATGACACAGATATAAATATCCTGAAGAGTTCTTATAAGCGGGTCTTGTCCGGTCGTATGTTCCCAAACATACACCTATGTACTGACTTTGATGCCGCGCATCTATGACACACTGAGACTTTGTCATAAGTCACGTACCAATCCAGTCTCACACGGTTGTTGGTGTTCCAATTTCAACAACCTTCGACTAGGGACAGGATGATATAAAACATTTATCAAATATAGGGTCTCATGATCAAGCTAAATGACTTCGATGACTCAAGATCAAGTCATTCACTTCGATGACCTATAAAATGGTTTATATCACTTTGGAACGATTATTTCATCACAGTTAAAATAATCTTGAAATAATAATTTCATTAAACATCTTAAATGTTGTTTCAAGAACATATCCAATAACTAAATAAAGCCCTTTAATAACTCCCACTGAAATTAAGACTACATCTTAATTTCACTTATCCTACAGCAACAGTCCGCGACTCGTGCTTAGGCCTAAGGAGTGGCTTCGTTAATAGATTAGCAACGTTCTCATTCGTTGAAACTTGCTGATCTACTTAACATCTCTGTCATTTATCTTACGGAATAGGTTATACCTATCCTCAAGGTGTTTGGACCTCTGATGTGCAGCTAGTCTCATCTATGCTGGGAATCACATCAAGTTCAGTGACGAACTCTTCTTTCCAAACGATCTCTTTCGCCACTTCCCAAGCTGCGAAATGTTCAGCTTAAGTCATTGAGTCAGCAACAGTGCCTTGCACCGCCAGATAGACACAAGATATAACCGGACTGTGATCGGAAATCATCTTTGTCTATTAGAAACTTGCCTTTCAGACTCTATCGACTTATAGCACCTCACTTTCTCCGTAAATCAAGAACTTATCCTTAGTATTCCTCAAATACTTTAGGACATACTTTAGGAAACTTGATTCTTTGCTGGATTTGACTGGTCTTTATTTGTCTTGCTTAACATTAAAGCAACATCAAACAAGTATGTTTCATGGCATACATGATAGATCCAATTGCCGACGCATATGGAATCTCATCCATGCATTTAAGCTCAGCAGTTATCGTAGGATACTGTATCTTGCTTAACTTAATGCCATGTGACATTGGCATAAAACCCTTCTTGGACTGCTCAAAACGTGTAGGACTTTGTCAATTTAAGAATCCTGACTTTGTCCTACCAGCTCTTTTGGATCTCTATCTTTAGATCCAAAATCCAAGAACTACGTGGCTTTACCCATGTCAATCATTAATCCAACTCCCAAGCTAGTCCTTTACCGACTACAGCGTTGGGACGTTATATCCGAGAATCAGTATGTCATCGACATACACTTTGAGAAATGCAATATCGCTCCCACTAATCTATTAGTAAACACACAGTTCTGCTTCGTTCCTGTTCAAGTCAAAACCTTGACTACTTCAACAGAACGAAGATTCCAACTCCGATATGTTTGCTTCCATCCATGAATGGATCAATGAAGCTAACTTACATAAAATGTAATTTTTTCGGAGTCCGGGCTCACTTTCGCTTCTTTGAATTTCGCAGATTCGTCGCTTTCAATGATCATCAGGCTGAACTAATGACGAGAATTCACTCTCGGATTAGTGACTGATTCTTTCATATCTGCGAACTTCAGGCTCCACAGGAGTAGATTCTACAGAAATCTGTAAATCCTTCCGCTGCTCTCCCTCAATAGGTTAAGCAGCCTCCTGTATTTCTCGAATTTCTTCGAGTTGTACTTTTACTCCCACTGTTCTTCTTGGAAAGTAATCTCCCTTCTTAGAAAACAGATTGGACGTAAAAGTAACAAGCCTTAGTTTCTCTAGGACAACCAGCGAAGTAGCACAACTACAAATACTCAGTAAAGACAAATTTGGATCGATTCCAATCCACATTAACGTGGTGTCTTTCAACTGATATTTGTGGAACTATTTCAGCGTAAACTTAGATATTTTAGAGCGTTATTCTTAAATAATATCATGGAAGATTCGTGTGACTCATCTTTAATCATTTCTAATAAGATCTGATTCTTTCTCACAGAAACACCTTCAGGTTTTCAGGAGAAATGAGCTGTGAAACGATTTCACACTCATTCAGATGATCACACAATCAATGACTTAAGTATTCTAACTCGTGATCTTATCCAGAGTCTTAATACTTCTGTCATTTAGATCCTATACTTCATTCTGGAACTCTTTCGACCATGTCAAAGAATTCTGACTTGTGTCTCATCAAATGAACACAGTCACACTCACTGAAGTAATCAGTAGAGACAATGAAGTACAGGAGATTTTCTCTGGCATTACTGCTCATTGGGCCACATACATGAGTATGTTCCAGGTCCAATAAGCCTTTGGGCTTTTCTCTAGCTCGGCTAAGATAGGCCCTTTTCCTTTTGGTCTAGTAAACAGAATTCATGTCTCATAAGATATTTTATCAAATGAGCCCAACAGTCCATGACTATGGGATTTCTGAATCCGACTAACTCTATGTGACCAAGACTTTATGCCAAGAAAAATCAGGTTTAATTCATCAGATTTAAACCAATTCGGTATTTATGTTACATTTAGGCACTCTTTGGTTTAAGATATAAAACCCATTCCATGAATAGGGTGCTACAATTAATATTTCATTAAGATCAAAAGAACAAAACTTGTCTTTTATCAAAATGAAAAACATTCAAATTCTTACAAGAAAATGAAAGACAACTCTGCTTAAAGCAGGTACATTGTAGCAATTACTTAATACAAAACCAAGCCATAAAGGGATCTATAAGTGAAAAAACCCTACGGCTGAGGCAGCATCCCAAGCTCCTTCCAGACATGTAGTTTCACTTGCCCTTCCTTCAACGTTCTACTGTTGCTTAGGTTCTGCATATTATCACAAATATCAGTGCCACAACCAGTATCCAATACCTTTAAGGTAGAACTTGAAGTAATAACATGAATACCTGAGGAAGTAGTCTCATACATCAACTTCAATTCCTCATCATCTTCCATGAATTTAATGCAATTTCTCTTCCAATGCCCTTTCTCCTTACAGTAGCAGCACTTACCAACGTAAGAGGTATCTGACTCGGGCTCAGAAGACACACGCTTGCCATGATTCAAAATCTGGACAACTTTGTCTTCACCCTTGTCAGCATTAGGTTTAGTAAACCTACCCTTCTCATTCATGAGATTGTACAGGGTACTCTTCACGTTTGGCTCAACTGTCTTGAGCATATCATGCAGTTCAGTCAGCGTCTTCGTTAATCCTTTCTTGATATAGTTCTTTCTGAACTTATCATAGCTTGACGGCAGTGACTGCAGAATGATTTCAGTTGCCAACTCTTGGCTAACTGGATAATCCAGTTTCCTCAGGTTATCAATGTAACCCATCATTTTACTGACATGAGGACTCACTGGATTATCATTTGGTAGCTTGCAGCTAGTGAGAGATTTAACCAACTGGTATCTCTCCACTCTTATCTGCTCCTGAAATTTCAATTTCAGGCTGCTGATCATCTCTATTGGCGACTCCATGTTCTCATATTGCTTCCGCAAGTCTGAGTCCATGGTAGCCAATATCAGACCACGCACATCTACCGCATCATTATAATGCTTATTCCAAGCATCATATACTGCATGAGAAGCATTGGACCCGATCCTCACGGGGAGAGCTCTCTCAAGGACATAGTCCTTTCTCTCCTGTCTGAGGACTAGCCTCAGGTTCCGCGACCAAGTCAAGAAATTTGATCCGTTCAGCTTGTCCATCTTAAGGACAGACCGGATCGAGAAAGTGTTTTGATTGTTTGTGCTAGTCATAACTGAAAATTAAGATAAAAGGATTTTAGTTAATATGTTCAATATGATTAATTTCGTATTAATTTAATATGATTAATCATGCATTATATTCAATAACATAAGTTACCCTCAATAGAATATAATGATTCCAAGATCCACATATAACTAAGATTAAAGTGGGCCACTGGCCGTCACCAAACCTTAGCTTATATCGGTAAGCCCTATATCGGCTAATTATATCCGTGATATAACTCTTGGTTGTGAATCTGGGCCCGAGGCCCAATCCACTCTGATGTCTCAAGGCCCGGGACTCCCGATGGCCCAGTCAGGAAAACCAGACTATACATTCATGTAATCATTAATGTCTGGGACTCCCAATGACATTTATGAATCACAAACCGTCTTATCCACGCAAAAGCAGACACCCTCACACTGTAAGGCCATGAATACAATTGAATGGGCTTCGACAGCTGACATAGAATGGACAAGACATCCAACGCTTGATATTATTTGAGGTTCGTAGGTTTATTTAAAAATTCATTCCCAAAATAGAAGATTACTATTTCGGGAAACTTTCCATTTTTGGAAACCTACTATTTTTGGAAACTTTCTAAAATTGGAAACTTTCTAAAAACGGAAACTTTCTAACTTTAGAAATTTCTTAAAATCCGAATCATGCAAATCTAGAAACTTCTATAAATTAAGAAACTTTCTAATTTCAAAATATCGGAAACTTTAATTTAAAATCGATTTATAATCTTTATAAAATAAATTTTAAATTAAATCTGAAGAAAGACTCAAATAATTGGCCCAATTGTTTTAACTTCTTGGCCCGAGGCCCAAGAATTGGTCCATGTCCAAGACATGACCCAACTGTCCAATTAAATGACATAACCGGTCTGGTTCATTAAAATTGGCCTAACCAAATTTTAATTACTACGATGACCACAATTGTCAACCGGTTATTTACTAAACCGGATTTTCTCAATTTATTTGGTCCAACCAAATCAAATTAGAAAATCCTGGTTTAGGCACTAAATCCAATAATTCTTTCGACATTGGATTTCTTGTCCCGGTTTAACCAGACTTAATAAAATTATTAAATCTGTTTATTAAACCAGGACGAAATAATTTTAATCAAATTATTAAACCGAGCCTTAAACCAACCATGTCGATCGATGAACCAACCGTGTCGATCGATCCATCAACCACATCGGTCGATGCTCTTAGCATCGATCCTGCATCGATCGTGCATCGATCCTGTATCGATCGATGCTCTCACGCATGCACTGAACCGAGCCAAAACCCTAACCGTGTCGATCGATGTGCACCAACCGCATCGATCGATGCACCAATATCGAACCTGCATCGATCCTGCATCGATCGATGCTTTCACGCGTTAACAGGGTTTTGCCGAGAGTCTGTATCGACCGATCCATGCGATCGTATCGATCGATCCATGCGATCGCCGATTGTATCGACCGATCCATGCAATCGTATCGATCGATCCATGCGATTCTGGCCGATTCTCATTCTCTCGGATCAGATCGCATATCAAATCATATAGCTTGATCATGCGATTTTTCATATGTTTAGGGTTCAATTCTTGTTACTTAAGTGATTTATCTTATCAGTAGTTGATTCAAAACACTTTTAAACAAGAAAAACAATCCTAAACTTGAATCTAAACAAGAAAAACCAGAACCAATGGCTCTGATACCACTGTTGGAATGTTTAGTTGAATCCTGATTCAATTCCAGATTCAGATCATCCTAAACATGCGGATCTAGGTTCTCTTGAATAGAAACATAAGTAGATCTCACCTTATACCTGTTTATTGCAGCGGAAAGGGACGGTATGTATGAGATCAGAGAGCCACCGAGAGATAACTCCTCCAAAGGTTCACACACGCACGCAAAAGGAAGCTGGCTGCTAGACCACGAGGAGGGAGGCGACAGACAGAGAGAGAGAGGCGGCTCATTTAGGGTTTCAGGTTATTTCAGAAAAACAGACTCGAGTTTTATTTATAAAACTCGTTCGGTTTCCTCTGCACTGTGTCGATCGACACACCTTGTGTATCGATCGACACACCGTGGCCAAACCCATTATTCTCTCTAAGTACAGTAAATGCCTAGCACTTTTACCGTACTTCTGCTAAGCCGTTCCTATAACTTTCCTGTTAGCTTAGGCGTGTGACCCATATGGGATCATATAATAAAGGCAATAAGTCCAAGACTTATAGATCATGAGCGGACTCTAGCAAGCCATCATGACCCCCAGTATTATATGACTTATGTCTGATCATTGACATACTCTTACTTTCTAGAGACAGTACCGAGATTACTTGACACAATTCCAACAGTCTGGTCCTTTCACAATCAAGGAGGTACGTCCTTATGGAGCTGTCGTTCTAATCAGCCAGGAAGGTAAGGAATTTGCTGTAAATGGACAGAGAGTAAAGCATTATTGGGCTAAGGCTGAGATTCTAGGCGGCCAGATTTTGCCTTTGGATGTTGCACCCTCTGTCTGATTGAGCTAAAACGTCAAGCTATTGACGCTAAAAGAGCGTTGAATGGGAGGCAACCCACTGTTTTGTTTTTGCTATTCATTTTTGGTGTTTTTGTTAGGATTTTACGTTAGTTTTTGGTTTTGGTAAGTTTTGTCTGCAAGTTTCGACAGATTCACAATGCAACGATCGACACAGTCCTGTGTGTCGATCGTCACAACACGAAAATCACACTGCAGCGATCGTTGCGGTCCTGAGCAACGATCGACTCATGATGCAAATCGCCTTGCAACGGTCGTCGCATTTATGTAACGATCGATGCATGAGCGACATAGGTAAAATCAGACAGATCTTAACACATCCTTTAACATTTTTCTTTCTTTTACCAATCCTTAGCTTGACACTACTGGGGACAGTGTGTTTCAAGTGTGGGGGAGGTGGTACTGACTATTTTCTTTCTGTTTTCTTAGAGTCAGTCCTGTTTTTCAAAAAAAATTGTTTTATTGAGTCAAAACGGTTTAAGTAGGAAACATTGAATTTTTGAGAAGTTAACAACACTTGCAGGAACTTAAGTAACCATTGGGATGAAGTTGCAGGATCTATCTATGACTATTAGAAAACCCAACACGGATCAACCTACTGAGGACACCCATATCAATTCAGGTATTCAGAGGATCCTTTACTGACCTTACCCTTAATTTGACTTAATTTTCTCATCTAAGGGCTTGGTATACCTTGAGTCGGATTCCTTTGTTAGTTCTGACACAGATTGTAAACCTGTCCGAGTATGGTTCCCTTCTCCCCTTCTATAAAGTAAAAAAAAGGAGTAATAAACTGAGGATGAGCTAGTAGCTCCGAAGTGGTCACGGGAGTAGTAGCAAACACTATTACCTCCTGTGCATTCATGAAATGTGTCCAAAGTACACCCCTTAACGGGAAGAGCACTGATAAAAAAAAATGATACACAATGGAGAAAAATCAGAATGCTAAGGAAGGGAAAAGAGACGAAAAGGAACCAGAAAAAGATAGTATGGTGGTCTAGAACTGACAATGTAAGAATCCATGTGCCCTTTGATCGATAATCCTTAGGTGAGACCGCAATTAATAGCTTATAGAAGTCAGTAGGGTGAACTTGAATTGCTTGGATTGATTGTGGAGTTTACTTAGGACAGTTGCTAAGTGTGGGGAAAGTACATGTTGGTCTTGATGTCTTGCAAGTGATTCTTTCAGTGGCTTACTAAGGGGAATCTGAGTGTTGTTGCTTCTAGGATGAAAAGAGTTTCTGAAAGTTTTCAAACCTCTTCACCATGTTTTAGTTCTCTGTTTTGCTTGAGGGCATGCAAAGGCTAAGTGTGGAGGAGTTGATATATCATGGTTTTTACCGGTTTTAGACCATGATATAAGTGTGTTTTAGAGTCTTTTAGTGTTTCTTTAGAGTCGTTATAGGTGTTATTAGGTATTAGCACGTTTGGAGCGGAATTGGAGTTTATGGAGATTTTTGGAGCATTTTGGTGTTTTGACCCGAGAGATAGAGTTCACTGTCCAAAACAGAGTAATGCATCGATCGACACACATCGTGCATCGATCGAAACACTAGCGAGATGGGCCTTTCTCGGCGGATGAATGAAGAATGCAGAATTCACAAGTTTTGCCCAGAAGTTCCTGATAATTACAAAGAAGCCCCAAGACGTGATTAGCTTATATAATTAGGTTTTTACATCAGTTTTTAGAGAGGCTTTCATACTTAGAGCTCAGAGTTTTTAGAGCTTGGGGCTGATCTAATCCTGTACTGCTTTCTGCTTTTTGGAGAAGATTTCGAACCCCTTCACTTCTTTATTCTCTTTTATGCAATCTATTATTTCATTGATTATGTCTTCATATTCTATGTCTGAGTAGTTTCATAGTTAGGTTTAGGGATTCTCATTAAGGATTTCATGACTTGCTATATTTATTTATTTCAGTTAAGGATTCATATCAATAATTGTTCTTCGATCTAAATTGTGCTTTAACACTAGTTTCTAACCTGATCACTTAGAATCTAGATCTTAGGTTGTTAAATTGACACGAAAATGTGGTTTAGAATCTGAACTATTTAGGTTGAGCAATTGAATTACTCGCAAAGAAATTTGGTTTAATTGAATTGTGAACATATCGAACTTAATCTTAAAGCTAGTTTAATATGTTAGGAATTACAAAGAAATTTGGATTTCTGCAATTAGGCTTAGAGAATTTTCACAACGAAAGTTGGTTAATTCTATTTCCGTGTTTGAGTTCTAGAACTGTGCTTAATTTGATCCTGACTGAATAATTTATCTGCTTGTCTGATTTCCTG
The DNA here is from genome assembly GCA_030180135.1 of Orychophragmus violaceus. NCBI lineage: Eukaryota > Viridiplantae > Streptophyta > Magnoliopsida > Brassicales > Brassicaceae > Orychophragmus > Orychophragmus violaceus. Next base: position 23,588,143 of record CM058230.1, on the reverse strand, counting down.
AGAACTCCCTAGACTTAGCGCTTTTAGTTAATTGCCTACAAACCGATCTTGCAACTGATTTACTTTCTTGCATTGCTTTTAGTTTCTCATTACATTGCTTTCTCCTAGTTTTAACTTGACTGTTCTTAATCTATCGTTTCCTAGAGTCCTTGTGGATTCGATACCCTAAATTACTACATTTACATCACTGTGCACTTGCAGTTAGAATAGGGATAATTCTTGACCTATCAGTTGTTTGGTTTTAGTGGTTGACGTGCAGCCTTAGCTGCAGGTGGTAAAGGTAATGGTGGAGAAGAAGGAATTGGGTTACTGGTTTGAGTAGTTTATGAAGTGGGATTTACAATGTTTGGGAGAGTTTGAGTGGTATGCGTACCTTGTTTTTCTGTTGAATTTTCTGCACAGTCCACCTCATTGTGTAATGAAGCATAACTAGTTTCATCATTAGTCGTGTTTGTATGTGATATCTGTGGTGAAGCAGGTGATGAAGGCTAGTGAAGATCCGAGCTTGGGGGCGCTGTTGATGGCAGAGCTAATACGAGTGGCACATGGGTTACGGTGGGTGAGTCGGTGGTTCTCTGTGCTTCGGTTTCAGATACAATCAAGTCATCTTTCGACATCTTTGCTGAAGTCGCATAAGGGAAGCAGTCCTCAACAAACCGGACATGTCTGGATGTGAACATTTTTCCAGCTACTTCGTCATAGCAATAATAAGCGCTTTGCGTCAGTGAGTACCCAAGAAATATACACGGTCGTGAGCGTGTATCCAATTTGTGCTGCGTGTATGGCTTGAGCCATGGAAAACACAGACAACCGAATACCCGAAGCTTCAAGTAGTTGGGCTGTTGTTGAAACAACCGTGCATAAGGTGATATATTTACAATTACAGGTGTTGGCAGTGGGTTGATCAGGTACACGGCAGCCGCAAAAGCGAATGACCAGTAGCTGGTTGGAAGCGATGCTTGATGGAGCAGAGTCATACCCATTTCCACGATGTGCATGTGTTTTCCCTCCGATATGCCATTGTGTTCGGGCGTATGCGGTGGAGATATCAGGTGAGATATCCCGTGGTCTGCTAGAAATTGGCGTAAAGCTATGAACTCCCAGCCATTATCAGAATAAAGAGTTCTGATTTTGCTTGCAAACCGATTCTCCACTAGGGACTTGAATGCAATGAACACCTCTTTGACATGGGATTTTTGTTTGAGTGGCTAAAACCATGTGTACCGGGTATAGTGATCGACAAAGATGAGATAGTATTTGAAATTGTCAAGAGAAACTAAAGGTGAAGTCCAAACATCACTGTAAAGGTATTCAAGTGGCTGAGAAGAAGAGGCTGTGTTGGAAAAAAAATGGAAGTTTATGGCTTTTTATTGAAAGACAATGAGAACAAGACAATGGTTTTTGAGAAACATCATGAACCGGTAAAGAAAATTGCGAAAGAAGAAGCTTAAAAGTAGAAGAGTGAGGATGCCCAAGTCTTGAATGCCAAGAATGGACAGTAGCTTTGGGTGTTGGTGATGCGTAAAGGGAAGAAACAATTTGAGGTGTAACTGGCCACTCGTATAGCTCGTTCTTAGTTCTCCCTTGGAGCAAGCGGGCCCCCGTGCTGAGATCCTTCACCTGAAAGGATGCAGGAAAAAATTCAACAGATACTTGATTAGTATTGCATAACCGATAGACAGAGATAAGGTTTTTGTGTAAATCAGGGACATAGAGGATATCATTAAGGTTAAGAGAGCGAGATGGAGTAGCGTAGGAAGCAGAACCAGTATGCGAAATAGCAAGAGTGGAGCCATCCGCTATCGTGACTTCTTCGCCCTCGTTGTAAGGATGATGTAGCGATAGATTTTTCAGATCCGAAGTAAGATGGTGTGTCGCACCATTGTCGAGAATCCAGTTGTTTGGATTGTAAGATGCAGAGGCGATGTTAGCTCGGAGCTGCCATCGTGACGATCCGTAAGACATGGAGTTGTTGTTGTATTGTCGCTGATTGTTGTTTGCCGAAAATCCAGACTGTCCAAGCTGTGAGCATCGACGAGCGCTATGACCATAAACACTGCAGATTTGGCATCTTCCCTGATATCCATGAGCGGAGGAGTTGTTAGCATCATTCCGCGGCTAATACTGCTGCGACTGCCAGTTGTTGTTTCTTGGTGCAGACCGATTATTGCCATGGTAGTTGGAACCAGACGAGTTGTGGCGATGGGTCGTGACATTGGCTGATATCGGAGTGGACGCATGAGCCATAACAGCCATGGTCTGTAGCCGAGCCTCATGATTGAGAAGTTTCACGAAGATTTCAGTGAGTGAGGGTGTTGAATCCCGACCTTGTATCTGATAGACTACCTGTTTGTAATCATCGGACAGGCCTTCCAAGACATATTCAATCTGGTCTTCTAGATCCATTGCTTTTCCCAAAAGAGCGAGTTGATCAAAGCGATTTGTGTGACCTTGGAAGTATTCTGTTATGGACTTCGTGCCCTTCGTCCAGACTTTGATCTGTTGACGCAGCTGCATAATATGGTCTCTGGTCGGCTTAGCATAAGTCGCGGAGAGTTTCGTCCAGATCTCAGTGGACGTGGTTGTTGTTGAGAGCAATGGCTGAACAGATACAGAGATAGCACCTAGTAGAGCGCTGTAGACAAGTTTATCTTGTCTTTTCCACTTCGTGTGTGCAGGATTTTCAACAGGAAGACCATCAACAATGATCATTGGGGGTGGAGTAGCGATGGAACCATCAAGATAACCAGCAAGGTTATGGCCATCAAAGAGAGCGTGGACCTGGCGACTCCACATGATGAAGTTGGTCGCCGTGAGCTTGGTGACATTTTTCATATTCACATTGAGAACAGTTGTCTGATCAGAGAGAACAACAGTTTCGTTGTTGTTGTTGTTGTGGTTATTGTTGGCCATGGCGGAAAGGTGGTGAGGAGGAAGGAGAAGAAGAGTTCGAAAGTTTTGAAAAAGAAAGTGATTGGCGGCCAAGGATTTTTAGGTTTAGGTATCTAATGCTCTGATACCATATAGAATATGAGACTTGAATATTATTAGAATGAGATTACAGAGTACTTATAGGCTGTACACTAGGGTAATATACATAGTATAAAAGACTATCGTATCCTTTCCATATATACTCTACATCTATATGCCATGAACATACATCACTTGTATTTGTAAAATAATATTATTCGAATCCTTTTACTGCTAATGCTGATACCCTTCATTCTATACTAATATTATTTCACATCCTCACCATTCCTTCTATATTTTCCTTTAGCTCCACAAGTCACTCTTTTTTGGGCCATGTGGTATTTGTTTTGTGTGTCCATGAACCACTTATCTTCTAAATCAATAGGTTCATTGCTACTAAGGCCTTTATGTTAAGTCAATCGGCAACATACCCACCAACAATGATATATACAAAACGTGAAACACAAAACATATATATATATATCATAATTTATGTATGTGAGCTAGTATTGATTGTGCTCAAGATTGCGTCGGACGCAAGAAATGTGATTACTAGCCTCAACAACCGACGTTATCCGAAAGAGATCCATATGATTTGTGAAAATATAATCTTTCTCTCCTCCTCCTTTATATCTATTGTTTTCATCTCTATCCCTAGATCTAGTAATGGGGTAGCGGATGCTCTTGCAAAAGCAGCCACAAGGTCTACGACCATCGGCTAAAACTCAATTGTAAATGCTTAAGTTTCAATGAATTTATTTCCAGGACCAAAAAAGAGTATTGATTGTGCTTTAGTTGCGTTCCGTGTTTGTTGTATCATTCCAACAATTTACACTCTTTTATTGTGCTTACATACTTTGTTAATGTTGTTTAGTTGCATATAACTTTTCTTAAAAAATAGCTTTGGTATTCAAACTTTTGGTCAAAGATTTAAGTCTCCCTGTTCTCTCTCATGGTGATTTTCACAACGAATTTTCGTAATTGTTTTATTGGCATTGATGTGAGTGATTTTCCGACAATGGAAACTGCTTTTAGCGGTTATCAAGTCAGTGTTCGTCCATCTATCATCACTTTCGCTCAAAACATGGGTCATATGTGGTTTCCTTTGTCTATAACTGCTCATATACTCACGGATTTCGAATTGAAACCACCATGGAAAACTGACTATTTATCTATTGCATCTCCTTGCTACAACACACAACGTAACATTGCACCCAGAATACTATATCAAAAAGAGATTATGGCCGGAAATATCCAGCGACAATTGTAGAACATCAATCTGGGCATTGAAGATGAACTTGTTTCCTTGCCTATAAATGTCCGCCAAGAAGCCATCCACGCCAATCGTTTTGTTTTAGTGGTGGTTCCTGTTAACCCACGAAAACAAAACCTTCATGCAATGATTACACAATTGCCAAGAGTTCGGGGTTTTGATTCTACAATTTCTGGGCGGATTATTAGTCCGGATCGAGTGCAGTTTCTCTTCCCATCAATGGAGGCTTTAAACTTGGTTCTGCGGCGATCGCCATGGTCATCCAATGAATGGATGATCACTGTTACTCGCTCGTATCCCAATCTTTCCGCTAGTCTAAGAAGATTATCCTTTTCTGGATACAAATCCAAGGGATTCCATTGGAATTTCTCTCCCTAGGCACTATGGATTTTGTCAGAAGTAAACTCGGTGTTGTCTTTGATGTGGATTTCGATGAATCATCAACACGGTTTGAATATGTTCGAGTTCAGATATTCTGGAACATAGACAATCCTTTAAAGATTCAGAGGAACTTCCAATTCATTGCTGGTATCAACACGATGTTGTATTTTAAATACGAGAGACTCCACAACTTCTGTCAACGATGTGGTATGCTGGACCATGAACAGAGAGAATTCCCTTTGCGATTTGAAGATGATGCGGATGGTTTTGATGATGGACCAGATGATGAGGAAGATGATGCTGCTTAGGCCCAAAGTGATGAAGGTTTTATTGACGCTGATGCTCTTGCCGTAGAAGCTCCTGATGACGCCTCTGTTATTGCTGACAATCCAAATATGGTAGATGGAACTGAAGATGTTGATTCCACAAACACACTAGTTTCAATTAAGGAATTTCGTGTTGTTCCATCACTGCAACATCACTACATTCGCATGCCAGTTTTTGATCAGACTAACTAAAATGCAGATTTGGTTCAAACACAGAGAGTTATCGATACTGACATGGCTCTTCTAAATGTGTCTGTTGAATCAACCCCTCCACCAGGTTTTGGCGACAGTCTTAAGAGAAAGCGTGATCAAGAGAATGAAATTACCACTCGGGAAATTGGTGAACCAACCGGATGATGGTGGGTTCGGTTCGAAGAAGAATAGCTGATATTGAATCTACATATTCAAATTCCAAGCCTAGGATCTAAGGTTGATATAATTGAATCTATCAGATCTCGAGATTACCTGGTGATTTGCAGCGAAAGTTTTGCAAGTAGTCGAGATCACGAAGCACCTCAAACGCTGTGCCTCTACTGGTATCCACACGCACACAAACTGAACAGGAGGGATGCTAGTGCTAATGGAGATCAAATCTCTTGAGAGGTTTCTATTCTAGTTCTGGTGGCTGTGAATTAGGTTAAGTTCGAGTTTAGGTCAACCATATATCTTATATATGTCGACTTAAACCACAACGGAATTAACCAACGATTAAACCGAATTAATCTGGTAATCCGCGAGTTGTGTCGACCGACACACTCTTTGTGTCGATCGACACTGCCCCAGAATATTGATATCGAATGCATATCAAATATGTATTCACTGGATCATTACATTAATGATCAACCTCGTCTTTAACGTCCAGTTTGCTTAGGTGTGTGATGATAGGTGTCATGTTTTATCCTATATCTAACTGCAAGTGCACAGTTCAGTAGTCGTAGTATATAGGTATCGAATCCACAGAGACTCCGTATTCAATAGCTCAAGAACAGGAAATTAAACTAGGAAGAAAGCAATGTGATTGAATTAAAAGCAGTGCGAGAAAGTAAACAGAAAGCAGAGATTGTTAGTTGCGAAAGCAAGTTATTAAGAGCGCTAAGTCTAGGGCGTTCTCAGGAAATCAGACAAGCAGACAGTTCATTCAGCAAGGATCTAATTAAGCACAGTTCTAGAACTCAAATCACAGATATAGAATTAACCAAATTCCTTTGCGACAATTCTCTAAGTCTAAGTGCAGCAAACCAAACTTTCGTTTGCGAGAACTAACAAATTAAACTAGCTTTAATTCCAAGTTTAATATGTTCACAATTATCCTAAACCAAACTTTCGTTTGCGAGAAGTTTAATTGCTCAACCTAATTAGTTCAAATTCCTAAACCCCACTTCCGTGACGTATTTAGCAACCTAAGATCTAGATTCTAATTGATCAGGTTAGAACTAGCTTTAAGCACAATTAGATTGAAGAACAGATATAGTTATGAATCCTTAACTGAATTTAAACAAGTCTAGCAAGTCATGAAATCCTATGTGAGAAACCCTAAACCTAACAAGGAATCTACTCAGACATAGATAATGAAAACATAATCATATGATGAATAAATTGCATAGAAGATAAAGAATAAAAGGGGTTCGAAATCTTCTCCAAATACAGATGAAGTAAAGGTTCAGATCAGCCCCAAAAGCTCTAAAAATCCTCTGCTCTTAATTATGAAAGCGTAAGTAAATAAAACACCAAAAACTTAATTATATAGGTCTAATCTCGGCCAAGGGCTTCTTTGTAAATATCAGGAACTTCTGGATCAGAGTGCAATATCTTGACTCTTCATAAACCGCCGAGTTTCGGCCCATCTCGCTGGTGCAACGATCGATGCTAGAGTGCAACGATCGACGCATTTCTCTGTTTCGGACAGTGAACTCTATCTCTCGGCCAAACACTCCAAAAATCTCCAAAAAGTGCCATAATCACCAAGTATGCTCCAAACCTGATTATACCTGTAAAAGACTCTAAAAGAACACAAAAGACACTAAAACACACTTATATCATGGTCTAAAACTAGTAAAAACCATGATATATCAACTCCCCCACACTTAGCCTTGCAAAACAGAGAACAAAAGCTTGGTGAAGAGGTTTGAAAACTCTTCAGAAACTCATTTCATCCTAGAAGCTACAATACTCAGATTCCCCTTAGTAAACCACTGAAAGAATTCAATCACATGATATCAAGACCAACATGTACTTCCCCCACACTTAACAACTGTCCTAAGTAAACTCCACAATCACATTCAAGCATTCAAATTCTCCCTACTGACTTCTGCAAGTATTTAAGTGCGGTCTCACCTAAGGAGTATCGATCAAAGGGCACATGGATTCTTACCTTATCAGCTCTAGACCACCATACTATCTTTCTCTAGTCCCTTTCTTCTCTTTCCCTTCTTTAACAACTGATTTTTCCCACATTGGGTATCATTTTATTTTTTTTATCAGTGTTTTTCCCGTTATGGGGTGTACTTTGGACACATTCCATGGATAGCACAGGAGATAATAGGGGTCTCTACCACTCCTGTGACCACTTCGGAGTTACTAACTCATCCTCAGTTTATTATATTTTTTTTTTACTTTATAGAAGGGGAGAAGGGAACTAAATAGGATAGGTTGACAGGCTGTGTCAGAACTAACAGGGAATCCGACACAGAGTATACCAAGCCCTTAGGTGAGAAATCTAAGTCAGTATTAAGGCTGAAGTCAGTAAAAGGATCCTCTGATACCTGAAGTGATGTGGGTGTTCCCAGTAGGTTGATCTGTGATGGGGTTTTCTAATAGTCAGAGATAGATCCTGCAACTTCATCCCAATGGTTACTTAAGTTCCTGCAAGTCTTGTAAATCTTCTCAGAAAATCATAGTTTCTTACTTAAACAATTTTGACTCAATAAAACCAAATTTTTTTGAAAAATGGACTGACTCTTAAGAAAACAGAAAGATATAAGTCAGTAGCACCTCCCCCACACTTAAGACACACTGTCCCCAGTAGTGTCAAGCGAAGGATCAGTAAAAAGAAAATAAAAATTGTTAAAGTTCTGTTGATTTCTGTCGGGTTTACCTCTGTCGCTCAGGCATCGATCGTTGCACTAAGTGCATCGACCGTTACTTGGCGATTTTCGTGTATGGTCGATCGTTGCTCAGAACTGCAACGATCGCTGCAATGCGATTCCGATCGTGTTGTGACGATCGACACAGAAGTGCGTCGATCGACGCACTGCGAATCTGTCCGAGACCTACAATCATAAACTCACCAGAAATAAAAACAAACGTAAAATCCTAACAAAAACACCAAAAATTAAGTAGAAAAACACCAGTACCTAATGGTGGGTTGCCTCCCACCCAGCGCTTGTTTAAGGTCAATAGCTTGACCGGACGGACAAGAATTTTCAGGCACCAGGAGATCCTGACAGAGACTTTTTCTGTCTCTGTCCAAGTCTCCTCATCCAAGGTGGCGAGTAGGCTGTTGCAGAATGCTCATGTCCAAGAAAAGATGGAGGAAAATGTGCTCCAGGATCTATAATCACAGTGTCATCAGACTGCTCATCATCTGCATCCCTTATGGTGAATGTCTGCCCATCTATCAGTGGTCTTCGCAGCTTATCCATCTCATAACGTAGCGGCTCATCTCCCAGATGGAGGTCTATCAGGCTGTTCCTAACGTCTATCACCGCTCCTGCTGTAGCCAAAAATGGTCTTCCAAGCAGCAATACTTCATCCGGATCACAGTCATATCTCAGCACTAAGAAGTCTGTTGGAACTAAGTAGTTTCCAACTCTCACCGGTATGTCTATCAGGAGTCCTTCAGGAACTCGTATGGACTGATCAGCTAGGACAAGAGAGGTCCTAGTAGGAGTAAAATCTAGCATACCCAGCTTCTCTGCCACAGAGTATGGCATCAAACTTCCAGCAGCTCCTAAGTCACACAGAGAACGCCTGAAGCTATCCTCAAAGATTGAACAATCAAGTACAAAGACTCCAGGATCAGGCAGCTTCTTCGGAATCTTGGTTAACAAAACATCACCAATATGCTGAGGAACTATAACCACCCAGTCTCTCAGCTCTTCATCTAGAGGCAGCATCTTGTTCAAATACCTCTGCACACATGGATGATAAAGTGGATCATCAGAAGTTGGAATTTCTTCCAATTCTTCACCAATCTCCTCTAGCTTCTTAAGCTCTTCAATTTCTTGTTTAATCACTTCAGACACTGAGGAGTGTTGTCTAACAATCTGCGCATAAATCTCCTGTTGAGAGATCTCAGAGACTCCAGAGAATAAGCCATCAAGCTCCAAGTCTGCATCATTACCATCATCACTCAGCGAATCTGTATGTTCACGACGTGCATCGATCGACACTAAGTGTGTGTCGATCGTTGCAATGCTGCAATTTCCACCCGAGAGTTTTTTCTCCAAAATCCGGGATTTCTCCTTCCTTCACCAATTCAGCTGTACTTAGCTCAAATTTTTCACCTAAGTGAGATCCATCATTAACGTACACAGACCATGCCTTAATATGAGTGTCTGCTAGCCCTTTTCCCTTTATTGAGCTGGAAATCTGGTTTACCTGAGTATCCAACTGCTTCATGTGAGTGTTCAGGGACTCAAACTTCCCATTGAGGTCTTCATAGACAGCATCTAACTTCTTGTTGCAGTCCACAGAAATCTTGGTCTGACTCTCCATTAGTTGTTCCATCATAGCTTCCATTCTACTCTCATGATCTGTAGGTGCAGGAGGATTCTGATAAGATGAAGACCCATAGGTTCTCTGAGTACCTTGTCCAAAGGTCTTCTGAAAACCACTAGTCTGTCCAGAATTAGATGAGTTGCTGTTGAAAGCACTTTTCTGTCCTCCATTGAAGAATCTGTTTCCCTGTTGATTACCAAATCTATTACCTTGGAATCCAGAACCTCCTATGTAATTCACATCTTCCTCCTGAGTGTCCTCCTCAGTTTGAATTACCTCTACATCTTGGGCAAAGTGGACAGCTTTCTTACCTGCTAGGAGATTGCAAACTGTGTCCAATCTTGATCTAATATCAGCTATGTCAGAATTCTCTACACTTCCACCAGATTTCTTCCTCCTCTCATCCATAGTCTTGCAGCTGTTGCTGCCTATTAGATTCTCAATCAACTGCTTAGCTTGTGTAGGAGTCCGGGTGTTGAAGTTAGCATTTCTGGAATTGTCCAGTGCAGACTGATATGGAAGATCTATGCCTCTGAAGAAAATGCCAATCAACTGAACTTCAGTGAATCCATGGTGTGGGCAGTCACGCTGATACTGCTTAAATCTCATCCATGCAGTCTTTAAAGGCTCCACAGCTCCTTGTGAAAAGGTGAGTATGTCCTGTCTGGACTGGTCTGAGCACGCATCATCATAGAAGTGACGCAGGAACTCACTCTTTCAAGCTGCCCAAGTAGTGTACTGAGCAGGTGCCAGCTGCTTTAGCCATGCACTAGCGTCTCCAGCAAGACTGTGCGGAAAGAGCTTAAGGAACAGATAGTCCGGGCAGACTCCATCATACTTCATGCCAGTGACTATGTCCTCAAACCCATCGATGTGATCCATAGGCTGCTCCGTTGGGTAACCATGAAACGCATTCTGTCTCATCAGCGAGTAGTAGATGGTTTTGATCTCAAAATCATTCCTCTCAAAAGCAGGAAGCACTAAAGCTGACCGGTTTCTATGAAACTCATCCGGTCTGTTGTAGTCAGCTAAAGTCCTCTTATGGACAACCATCTGTCTACCTTGGGCCTGTCCTTGACCCTGGTTTTGCTCCTGTTGCTGTTGCTCAGGAGGATCAGGGATGACATTCCCTTCAGCATCAACCCTTTGCCAAGCAGCATTGTATGGGTTGTTATCTCGGTCCCTCAGGGTACCTTCAGCATCACGTACCAGAATCAAACGCTCTCGTACTATCCTTTCTCTTCTTTCTCTTATGTTGGTTCTCTCTAAACGTCCAAGTTCTTCAAGATCGAGATTAACTAAGTCCAAGTTCGGATTACTTCTAGTTTTCTGCGTCTGCATAAACTGTCTGTAATCGTCCGGCAACGATCGATGCTATCAGTGCAACGATCGTTTCAATCTCTGAATCGCCTAGTGACGATCGATGCTAGGGGTGCAACGATCGACGCAATGCGATATTGGTACCTGCTACAGAGAGGAAACAGAGAAAATCAGTAACTAAAAAAACAAAAACAAAAAGAAAACGAAAAAATCCTAGTAAAACCCTAGGTTCTAAGCTATCGAAGACTCAAAGAGTCCCCGGCAACGGCGCCAAAAACTTGATAGGTGTCAGGTTTTATCCTATATCTAACTGCAAGTGCACAGTTCAGTAGTCGTAGTATATAGGTATCGAATCCACAGAGACTCCGTATTCAATAGCTCAAGAACATGAAATTAAACTAGGAAGAAAGCAATGTGATTGAATTAAAAGCAGTGCGAGAAAGTAAACAGAAAGCAGAGATTGTTGGTTGCGAAAGCAAGTTATTAAGAGCGCTAAGTCTAGGGCGTTCTCAGGAAATCAGACAAGCAGACAGTTCATTCAGCAAGGATCTAATTAAGCACAGTTCTAGAACTCAAATCACAGATATAGAATTAACCAAATTCCTTTGCGATAATTCTCTAAGTCTAAGTGCAGCAAACCAAACTTTCGTTTGCGAGAACTAACAGATTAAACTAGCATTAATTCCAAGTTTGATATGTTTACAATTATCCTAAACCAAACTTTCGTTTGCGAGAAGTTTAATTGCTCAACCTAATTAGTTCAGATTCCTAAACCCCACTTCCGTGACTTATTTAGCAACCTAAGATCTAGATTCTAATTGATCAGGTTAGAACTAGCTTTAAGCACAATTAGATTGAAGAACAGATATAGTTATGAATCCTTAACTGAATTTAAACAAGTCTAGCAAGTCATGAAATCCTATGTGAGAAACCCTAAACCTAACAAGGAATCTACTCAGACATAGATAATGAAAACATAATCATATGATGAATAAATTGCATAGAAGATAAAGAATAAAAGGGGTTCGAAATCTTCTCCAAATACAGATGAATTAAAGGTTCAGATCAGCCCCAAAAGCTCTAAAAATCCTCTGCTCTTAATTATGAAAGCGTAAGTAAATAAAACACCAAAAACTTAATTATATAGGTCTAATCTCGGCCAAGGGCTTCTTTATAAATATCAGGAACTTCTGGATCAGAGTGCAATATCTTGACTCTTCATAAACCGCCGAGTTTCGGCCCATCTCGCTGGTGCAACGATCGATGCTAGAGTGCAACGATCGACGCATTTCTCTGTTTCGGACAGGGAATTCTATCTCTCGGCCAAACACTCCAAAAATCTCCAAAAAGTGCCATAATCACCAAGTATGCTCCAAACCTGATTATACCTGTAAAAGACTCTAAAAGAACACAAAAAGACACTAAAACACAATTATATCATGGTCTAAAACTAGTAAAAACCATGATATATCATGTGACCCTGTAGGATCATATAACACTAGCAATGAGTTCTTAACTCATTGATCATAAGTGGCTTCTAGCAAAGCGTTATGACTACCTAGTGTTATGTGATTGTCTCATCTCGACAATACGACTTTCACTTAGAGTAAGTACAATAGATTTCAGGACATTCCCAACATCTCACCTATTTGGATCTCATGGATAATGGCGACGGTCAAGACGGTTTCTTACTCAGTATTGGTTAATGGATCTTCACAAGGCCATATCATCCCAAAACGCGGTATACGTCAAGGAGACCCTCTATCTCCTTATCTTTTTATTCTGGTGGATGACGTCTTAAGTCATCTTATAAGACATACAAAAGAAATGGGAAAATCCGAGGGATCAAAATCGGTAATGGTGTTCCCTCTATCAGCCATATTCTCTTTGCCGGCGACTCTTTATTCTTTCTCGAAGCAAATATGAGCTACTGACAATCTCTCAAAGAAGTTTTTGATCTATATTAGTACTGCTCTGGTCAAAAGATCAACAAAGATAAGTCAACAATTACCTTTGGCTCACGTGTTTATGGAGGTAAACAACCAATGTTAATGTCGATTCTGGGTATTGGTCATCAAGGAGGTGGTGGCAAGTATTCGGGTCTACCGGGACAATTTAGAAGGAAGAAAAAGATATGTTTAGAAACATAGTGGAGGCTGTTAAACGTCGCACTTCATCTTGGTCTTCAAAAAGTCTAAATCAAGCTGGAAAAGAGGTCATGTTGAAATCAGTAGTGATGGCTATGCCGGTATACTCTATGTCAGGCTTTAAATTTCCAGCCGATGTAATTAGTGACATCACTTATGTATTACGACAATTTTGGTGGAAAAACATGAAGTAAGGCGAGGTATACCTTGGGTTGCTTGGAGTCGTATGCAGCTTCTGAAACATCAAGGTGGTCTTGGATTTCGAGATTTGGCTAAGCATAATGATGCCCTCTTAGCCAAACAATCTTAGAGTCTTTTAACTCATCCCAATACTCTTTTTGCAAAGCTCTTCAAGGCAAAATATTTTCGTGATTGTTCAATATTGAAAGCAAAACAACAACGACTTCAATCTTACAGTTGGTCCTCAATTCAGGTGGGACTACAAATCATTAAAAATGGATTTCAATGGAATGTAGGAGATGGGTAAGACATATCTGTCTATACAAATAAATGGTTGGCGACCACAACTCCTAGACCGCCACCAGGGATGACTCCATCGGATCACAAAGTCAAAGAATTAATCTCAACAAGCCATCCATTCTCTTGGAATGACGAGAAACTAATAGAGTATATCCATGTTGATGACCACCCTCGGATTCGTGCGATCTTCTTATCCAGTGAACCCCGGAGATACATCCCATTTTGGCCATTAACATCTCATGGTGAATACTCTATCAAAACAGGATATCAGTTTGCTTGCTCTTCGGCTGGGATATTCAACTCGATTATCCCTCCTCATGGTCAACAAGATCTCAAGCAACTACTCTGGAAACTCCCAATCTTACCGAAATTAAAACATTTCCTATGGTGTATGTTATCTCAAGCAATAGCTACAACCACAAGACGTCGGACGAGAGGATTATTAATCTCTCCTACTTGTACTAGGTGTGGTAGTCACGAAGAAAGCCTCAATCGCTTATTCTTCACTTGCCCAGTATCAATGGTTTTCTGGACTAAAGCTCGTTTTCATCATTTGCCTTGCTTCAATCAACAAGATGACAAATTCTAAGATAATGTCCGCATCTTATTTATACGCTCATCCGACTCGACGCTAAATGCTATTAAACAACTTATTCCCTATGGAATACTTTGGTATATTTGGATTTCTCTCAATGAATTGCTATTCCAAAATAAGAGGACAACACCAAAAATCTCCTTTGGCATTGCTAACCATTGAATGGATTCATACATCAACTGTCAATAATGATTGCAACTCCCAGAGAATCACCAATGTTTTTTCACAACAACAAACCATTCTAACCTATTGGAAAGCATCAACATATACTACACTTAAATGCAACTTTAATGCTTCTTATGATATCTCCACTCAACAATCTCGAGGAGGATGAATAATACGTGACCTCCACGGTAACATATTACACACAAAACAATCTCCACTACTTTACCCATCCTCTCCTTTGGAAGCCGAAGCTTTTGCATTACTAGGAGCTATTCAAGATGTTATTTCACAGAACATTCAAGATATCATTTTTGAAGGGGATTCTTTATCTCTAACTCGCCATGTACGTTCAGAAGATTCCAACTGGAGGATCATCAATATCATTGAACAAATACATTCTCTATCTCGACATTTCTCCAAGATTCAGTTTGAATTTGTGTGAATGAATTCAAACCAAACAGCTCATATTATTGTTTCACAGAGAAGTCTTTCAATTCAAGATTTTACTTCTAATCAGCCCTTGCCTTCTTAGCTTTCTTATATTATTGATTATGATAATGTAAACTCATTTTCTTTACAATAAAATGAAATTCAGTAAAAAAATAGCTTTGGTATTTTATTTATAAAGTATTTAACTATTGCTGGTAGTTACAAGAGGAAAAAGAAACTAATTTTTAGAAAATTGCTTTAAAATTATCGAGATGTAAAATCTGAATAAAAGCATACAAATGGAATGAAAAAAATATGCAAATAAATGTCATATTGTTTCTTGAAAGACCTATGGTCCCATTACTAACATTTTCACACCAATTTTTTAAATAATGTTGGTCACATTCTAGTTTAAACAACCTGACCCAGAAATATATTTTACCGGGGTCATAATATAAATTAATTATTTATATTAAAATTAAATTAAATATTATTTACATTTAAATTAGATTAAAATAATTATTTTATTTAAAACATTGTTGAAAAATGTTATCTTATATGAAATCTTAGATTTTAGCATTTTTTTAAAAGAAAACTATAATATATATAAAAAATGATCAAGTTTTAAATTGTCAGTTTTTTTTTTTAAAGACAAATTCATATTTGTTTGGGTTTTAGAAATCCAAATAAACAAAATTACATTTAGGTCTAATCCAAACATCCATACAAAAGGCCATAAAATGGGCTTGAAGCCCCGATAAAAACATGTAGGCCTGGACGTTCGGATATCCGTTCGGGTTCGGTTCGGGTTTTTCGGATTTTCAGGTCTAGGCATATAAGATCCATTCAGGTATTTTATCATTTCGGTCCGAGTTCGGTTCGGTTCCATTCGGATTCGGTTCGGGTCCGGGTACTCAGAAAATCATAAAACAAAAATAAATTTTGATTAATTTGAACAAAAAATTGTTAAATTTAGACAAATATAACAAGAAATTTCGTATATATCGTTTATTTTGGATATTTTAGCTATTTTGGTCTAAAACTAACCAATATATTTGTGTTTGTAATTATAATTTTGTTATCTAAATATAATTAATATTTTGGATATATAATTGTAATTCGGATATTTTGGATACCCATTCGGTTTTCGGTTCGGATCGAGTTCGATTCCGGTTCTTCAGATATAGAGGTCTAGGACCCATTCGGATATTTCACCTGTTCGCGTTCGGGTTTGGTTCTTCTTTTTTGGTTTGGGTTCGGTATTTCGGTTCCGGATTTTTTGCCTAGACTTAAGAACATAAAATACAAATTGGAACTGGGTCAATGGGGAATCGTGTTCTGGGTTGTCAGTTAAAGTAATTTTGACCAACTGAGTTGTGGTGTTCTGCTAAAAGAATGGTACAAATTAAGTTATTATTATTTAGGGGTGTCAGCTGAACCCCTTTCCCACAACATGGGTCCGCCTCTCGGCCTAATTAAGGTTTGACATGGAATACCCTCACAATCAATCATGCAATTAGAACACTATATACGATAAAATTCCGAACTCCCATTTTTATATTATTCGATGGGACATAACAGATAAAATAAATAAATGTTGAACACGAATAAAGGAAAGCAAAAAAAAAATCAAGACTGGACTACGGTTGATGAATCCCTTTTCTTCCTAAAAACAACCTCCGTATCCAACCCGAAGCCGTCCACATTTCGTACGTGAACCACCTCCGATCGTCGGAACAGCCTCACCAACGCCTCCACACTGTACAAATCGTTCGCAGAATACTTATCCGAGCGTGTAGAGAGAGCCACGTGTAACACACATAAACCTCCTGGTCTTAGTGTCCGTTCGATCTCTCCAACGAACTTCTCCGGGTAAAGCGCATGATCAAACA
Organism: Orychophragmus violaceus; assembly: GCA_030180135.1. Lineage (NCBI taxonomy): Eukaryota > Viridiplantae > Streptophyta > Magnoliopsida > Brassicales > Brassicaceae > Orychophragmus > Orychophragmus violaceus. The sequence goes on along the minus strand of CM058230.1, from coordinate 23,571,446 downwards.
CGTTGGAGAACTCGAAATCAAAAGTCTCATCATCGAACGGCTGGTGATGAAAGTCTCCTTTAACCACCAACGGTGGATACGGAACAAGATCCATCCCGACCGAGTCGGTAACGCCCACACGTTTCAACGCCTCCACTTCTTGCCCGACTCGAGCTCCGATGCAGAGACATTTAGAAGCGTTGGATAAGAGGTGTTGACGCTTGAGATCTTGGAAGAATCTTGAGAATACTTTGATCTTACGGTCCCAGTCTCGTGTCATCCACATCGTACGTAGCCTAGGGTTAAGGGTCTTGTTGAGCTGACGTTGGATGTAGTAATCGTAAGACGTGTAACCTGGTCGTATCTTGATGAGATCTTTTTGGGCGGTGAAGGAAGCTTTGTGTTGTTGTAGAGAGAAGAAGAGAATCAGAGGTAAAGTGAGGAAGAGGAAGACGAAGAGATATTTCAGAATCGTCTTTGATTGCTTCATTCTCTTTTTGTCTCAACACACAAACCTCTTGATCTCTCTCTTTCTCATGTGTGCATCGAAATCGAAAATGAAAGGAAGAATAGGGTGAAGTTGAAGGCAAATTGAGAATACGAGGGCTAATGTATTTACGACAGGTGTTAAATGGTAATGATTGGTTTATGTAAAGATGGAGTATTAGCTAAGAGAATTAATGAATAATGAGAATGTTGAGGGAATGATAAAGTGCGTGTGAAGGAAGCTTTTAATCTCAGCCGTCGATTTGCTTAAGTAGCATGCATCTCATTTACTCGAGACTACCAAATTGGTGTTAGAGCATCTCCATTAGGGTATTTTAGTGGGTTTTTGGGTGAGGTTTCTTAGGCAAATTGGATTAAAAGAATAATATATGTGGGACCCACTTAAGAGATTGTCTCTTAAATTGCTTGTTTAAGAACCCGTCTCTTACACGTGGCGTCTCCTGATTGGTCGATTTATTTTTTTTTAATTTTTTTTTTTTTTAAGTCTTTCCAAAAAAAAAAAAAAAATTAATAAAAAATAAATTAAGAGACCCAGTAGCAGTAACACTACTGGAGATGCTCTTAGACCGTGAGGGTGATTATTTCCGATTTCATCATTTTCAGTATTTGAACGCGCTAAGTTCTGTTTTGTAACTCAATATATTATCCCTTTCAATCAATATATATATAGAATTATCCCTACGTACATGTTCTGAATATACTCGAAACTTTTGGGAAAATTTAATTCCACACAAATTAAATTATATGATTCTCACGTAAAACCTGTTTTCCTTTGCAAGTGATAATGTAAGTTCGTATCTTGTTATACTACTCCTTTATGATCGTGAGACTTCATTTTCAAAACACTTTATTATGATATTATAGTATGTGGTAAAGAGAGTGTTAGTAACCTCCCACTATTCAAGTTCGAATCCTTCTGGTCATTGAAAGATTAAACTGAGGGTATTGTCAGTTTTTAGGGAAACCACGTGTAGTTGTCGCCTAAGGTGAACGCACCACGCTAGTCAAGATTTATCTTGATGGGACCCGAATACTCTAGGTTATCAAAAAAAAAATATATATATATATTATACACGATATATGTAAAGAGTACTACATTTCCAGTTGGGCATGTGACAACAACTCAGCTTCAAAGAAAGAATGATGAAGCCCAAACAAAGCTCAAGATATCTTGATTACTACGCAACAAAAACGGAATCATGTTCTAACGGTCTTCTCCCTCTCACGATGAAGTCGTGTGACATTCGTACAGTCAAACGAGCATAGCCAGCTCATACAATCCATCACTCAAAGCCATATATGATCTTTGGTCTTCTCAAGAAGTATGGCTAGCTCCTGCTAAGAAATATAACCGGGTGTCTGCAACTAGGAAGCTTGATTTGCAAAGGAAAATATAGAATACATTTAAACAATATAAGACTATGCTTGAGTATCTAGTTGAAATAAAAAGTTTGTGTGACCAGTTAGACTCAGTAGGTCCTCCAATCTCTGAACACAAGAAAATCTATGGTGTCCTAAATGGTCTAGGAAAAGAATATGAGTCCATTTGAAATAAGATAGAAAACTCCATGGATATTGATTTCAAAGAAGAATTATGAACTCAAAGATTAATAAAGAATAACTCTCTTTATTAGCTTAAGAAACTCACTCAAAACTTAAGCTCTTAATCTCTCATAAAAACTCATGAGTTATGCCACAACCTTGACATCTCCTTATATAGAGATCTCATATATTTTTCCTAATCACAAAAAAGAAATACTACTTATTTAGATAACTCCTAATAAATGGAAAACTAACATTTAGATAACTCCTAAATATTTTCCTTATTGATATCCTAATAGGATTGCTTCTTTCTCAAGCTATCTTCAAGCTTATCCCTGTTGGGAATGTCCTGAAATCTACCGTACTATCTCTAGAAAGTATGATAAGTGTCGAGATCAGACATAAGTCATAAATACTGGGTGATCATGATGACTTGCTAGAGCCCGCTCTTGATCTATAAGTTTAGGACTTATTACCAGTATTGTATGATCCCTAAGGGTCACACACCATAGCTAACGGGAAAGTTAACAAGGAATTAATACGGTAAGATGCAAGGCATTTACTGTATTGGTACAGAGAATTGGGCCAGACAAAATACAGGCTTTTGTCTGATTTGTGTCTTGGGCCCAAAATCCCATTAGGCCATTAGGTTAATTCCTTGGGCCCATATAAGGGAAGAGGAGGCGCCATTGAGACCGTGTGTCTGCGATTTTTTCAGGTGCAGCCGTCCTCTCTCTCTCTGTCAATTCCAGCTTGGTCTAGCAGCCTGATCCAATAGCTTGTAAGAGTGTGGATACCTAGGAGGAGCCGGTTTCTATCAGCTCTTGCAGATCTCTTCATTCCTTTGATCAATCCGCTGCAATCACAAGGTAATGAATCTGATCTGTTTATGATTCAACTGCAATCACCTAGATCCTAGTTGATTATGTGCTAGGTTGTAATCTGATAATTACACCAATGAACACACATAATCCTACAGTGGTATCAGAGCCAGGTTGTTAGGTTTTTGCTTTTTGGATCATACTAGGTTGTTTATTAGTTTGATGAATCGATTTTAATGAGTAAAATTGATTGAAACTTTGAACAACTAGAAATAAGAAATCGATTAGATAGCTTGTTGATTAAGTCGATATCGTTTATTGTAAGAATCGATAACTATGCTTTTGACTTTGCTTTATAATAATCGATAAGAAATCGATAAGGCGATCGCATGTTGACTTTAGGTGAATCAATTAATCGATTGATAATTAATTGGTCAAGGTTGCGATCGATGATGTCATGAAACGAATTAGAAAAATGTTCAAAATCGTTTTTGTCATGATCGCTTGATTAAACAATTATTGAATTAAGAATCATACGATTTGGAAAACGTTTTTGACATAGCGATCGATGATGTCATGTTCCAGCAAACCAATTGTACCACAAACGTTTCAAAGCCTTGATTAATTATGGTTCAAGCGGTTAACCCAAATCGCGGTTTGCTGGAAATTATTTAATACAATTGGTATTATTTAGTTTCTGGTTAAACCGGATTTAAATTCAAAATTGAATTTTAACCTAAACCGAAGACTGGTCTATGTTTGATTTGGTTGGACCAAATAATTTAGAGCTGGTCTGGTTTAGTAAATAACCAGTTGGATTTAGTAGTTAATTTGGTCTTGGACCAGAATTAATGAACCGACTCGGTTATGTCAAATTATTGGGCCAATTGGAATTCTGTGGTCTTGGGCCAAGAATTGGGCCTATAATTTGTGACCCAACCGAAAACTTTAATAAAACATTAAATTAGAAAGCTTCTAATATTAGAAGTTTCTAATTTTGGAATGTTAGGAAATTTCTAAAAATAGTATGTTTCCGATTTAGAAAGTTTCTAAAAATAGTAGGTTTCCCTAAATAGAAAGTTTCCACATTTAGTAAGTTACCTGAAATGGAAAGTTTCCCAAAATAGTAATCTTCTATTTTTGGGAGGAAATCTATTGAAACCTAAAATCCTCAAAAACAATATCAAGCTTGGATGTCTTGCCCAATCTTGTCAGCTACTTAACGCTTATTCAATTACAGATATGGCTTACAGTGTGAGGTGTCTGTTTTTGCGTAAGTAAAGTAGTATATAGTCACTAATTTTATTGGGAGTCCCAGACTTTAGTGATTATTTGGCTGTAAGAGATTGGTTTCCTTGACTGGGCCATCGGGAGTCCCGGGCCTTGAGACATCTGGTGTATTGGGCCTTGGGCCCAATTCACAACCGAGAGTTATTGGATATAACTAGCTGTGTGTATGCTTACCAAGTAAAGCTACTTCTGGGTGACGGCCAGTGGCCCACTTTGGATTTAGCTGAACATGGGTCTCAGAATCATTGCATTCTTATGAGGTTAAACAAAGAAATTTTGAATGCAATGCGAGTTTTCTTATAAGTTATTAAGATTACTCTTTTATGAACTGAATAACTAAAACTCTATTTATCTCTAAATTTCAGTTATGACTAGCACAAACAATCAAAACACTTTCTCGATCCGGTCTGTCCTTGAGATGGACAAACTGAACGGATCAAATTTCTTGACTTGGTCGCGGAACCTGAGGCTAGTCCTCAGGCAGGAGAGAAAGGACTATGTCCTTGAGAGAGCTCTCCCCGAGAGGATCGGGTCCAATGCCTCTCATGCAGTATATGATGCTTGGAATAAGCATTATAATGATGCGGTAGATGTGCGTGGTCTGATATTGGCTACCATGGACTCAGATTTGCTGAAGCAATATGAGAACATGGAGTCGCCAATAGAGATGATCAGCAGCCTGAAATTTCAGGAGCAGATAAGAGTGGAGAGATACCAGTTGGTTAAGTCTCTCACTAGCTGCAAGCTACCAAATGATCATCCAGTAAGTCCTCATGTCAGTAAAATGATGGGTTACATTGATAACCTGAGGAAACTGGATTATCCAGTTAGCCAAGAATTGGCAACTGAGATCATTTTGCAGTCACTGTCGTCAAGCTATGATAAGTTCAGAAGGAACTATATCAAGAAAGGCTTAACGAAGACGCTGACTGAACTGCATGATATGCTCAAGACAGTTGAGCCAAACGTGAAGAGTTGAAGGATTGTTTAGTTGATCCTGATTCAATTACTCATTGATTGATCCTACTAAACATGCTTGGATCTAGGTTCTCTTGCAGAATCATAAAGGATCTCACCTAATACCTTGTTTATGCAGCGGAATGGAGAGGTATGGGTCAGAGATCAGCAGAACCGCCAAGAGACAGCTCCTCCAAAGGTTCACACACGCACACTTCAGGAAATTGGCTGCTAGACCACTGGGAGGGAGGCGCAGAAAGAGAGAGAGAGAGGCGCAGAAGCTTAGGGGAAAAAAGGTGGCTAGGTTAAGTTTTAATCATAAAACTTATGCCTAGTTCCTTTTGGGCTTTTGGGCCCAATTCCCAGTCTGATTAAATCCCTTGGATTTAATCAGGCCCTTCTATCTCTCTAAGCACAGTAAATGCCTAGCACTTTTACCGTACTTCTGCTGAACCGTTCCTTCATGGTTTCCTGTTAGCTTAGGCGTGTGACCCATATGGGATCATATAATAAAGGCAATAAGTCCAAGACTTATAGATCATGAGCGGACTCTAGCAAGCCATCATGACCCCCAGTATTATATGACTTATGTCTGATCATTGACATACTCTTACTTTCTAGAGACAGTACAGAGATTACTTGACATAATTCCAACAATCTCCCACTTGTACTGGAATCTCTGTATTCATATTCCTTTTGTCTCAATATCTCGATTAGTCATAAGGCAAGATGAGTGTCATCCTTATAAAGCCTAATCATGTTCATCGGACTCTGATTTGATACTGACAATCCAAACGACTCGGGACAGTCCGTTTGAGCATGGCCATGCATTTTCCAGTATTCAAATCTCCGATTGGCCTAGAGATATTCACTCCATTTATATTGGAGGGACAAATCCCATCTTGTTCCATCACTGTAAACTACTCATTTCATAATACACCCAAACAAGGTCCTTATAACTATCGCTTAACGACAGCGTTAGACAATGATCAAAGTGCATTAGTTCATGTGCAGTCACATGCATGCGAACTCAGGTCTAAGGACTATACTCTATAGTCGTAGTAAGAATCTCTTATGACACATATATAAATATCCTGAAGAGTTCTTATAAGCGGGTCTTGTCCGGTCGTATGTACCCTAACATACACCTATGTACTGACTTTGATGCCGTGCATCTATGACATCCTGAGACTTCGTCATAAGTCACATACCAATCTAGTCTCGCGCGGTTTTTGGTGTTCCAATTTCAACAACCTTCGACTAGGGACAGGATGATATAAGCCATCTATCAAATATAGGGTCTCATGATCAAGCTAAATGACTTTGATGACTCAAGATCAAGTCACTTACTTCGATGACCTATAAAATGGTTCATATCATTTTGGAACGATTATTTCATCACAGTTAAAATAATCTTGAAATAATAATTTTATTATTAAACATCTCAAATGTTTTATAAGAACATATCAATAACTAAATAAAGCCCTCAAACTCCCACTCAAATTTAGATTACATTTCAATGTCTCTAATGCCTACAGCTTCAGTCAGGAACTCGAGCTTAGGTCTTGGGAGTGGCTTTGTCAATGGATCAGCGACGTTATCATCTGTCTGAACTCGGCTGATCTTGACTTCCTTTCTATTAATGATGTCACGTATCAAGTGAAATCTTCTTAATACATGCTTGGATTTCTGGTGTGATCTTGGTTCCTTTGCCTGAGCAATAGCACCATTGTTATCACAAAACAGTGCCAGAGGCTCAGCCGCATTTGGTATCACACCTAGTTCAATAATGAACTTTCGTATCCAAACAGCTTCTTTCGCTGCTTCTGAAGCGGCGATATATTCAGCTTCTGTAGTGGAATCAGCAACGGTGTCTTGCTTGGAGCTTCTCCAACTGATTGCACCGCCATTCAGACAAAAGATATAACCGGACTGTGACCGAAAATCATCTTGGTCTGTCTGGAAACTTGCGTCCGTGAATCCACTGACTTCAAGCACATTACTTCCGCCGTACACCAAGAACTTATCCTTAGTATGTCTTAGATACTTCAGGATATTCTTGACGGCAATCCAATGGTTTTCACCTGGATTTGACTGGTATCTACTCGTCATGCTCAATGCATAAGCAACATCAGGACGAGTACAGATCATGGCATACATGACAGATCCTATTGCAGATGCATAAGGAATATTCTTCATGCGCTCAAGCTCAGCAGCCGTCGTAGGGCTCTGCTTCTTGCTTAGCGTTGTGCCATGTACCATTGGCGTGAAGCCCTTCTTGGAATCTGCCATGCTGAATCTATGCAGGACTCTGTCAATGTATGAATCTTGACACAAGCCTATCAGCCTTTTAGATCTATCCCGGTAGATCCGGATTCCAAGAACGTATGCGGCTTCACCCATGTCTTTCATGGAAAAACAACTTCCAAGCCAGTCCTTTACCGACTTCAGCATTGGTATGTAATTTCCGAGAAGTAGTATGTCATCGACATACAGAATAAGAAATACTATCTTGCTCCCACTAGTTTTCTTATACACGCATTGTTCTTCTTCGTTTCTGATGAAGTCAAATTGCTTGATCGCTTCATCAAAACGAAGATTCCAGCTCCTCGATGCTTGCTTCAATCCATAAATGGATTTATGAAGCTTGCATACTTTCCCAGCATTCTTTGGATCTATGTAACCGTCTGGTTGTGTCATATACACATTCTCTTCCAGAATTCCATTCAGGAAGGCGGTTTTCACGTCCATCTGCCAAATTTCATAATCATGAAAAGCTGCAGTTGCTAGTAGAATCCGAATAGATTTCATCATTGCCACTGGGGAATAGGTTTCATCATAATCCACACCGTGAACTTGCCTGAAACCTTTTGCCACCAACCTGGCTTTATAAATCTGGACATTTCCATCCACGTCAATCTTCTTCTTGAAGATCCATTTACACTCGATGGCTTTTACACCAGCGGGTAAGTTAACCAACGAAAACACTTGGTTGACCGACATGGAGTCCATTTCGGAATCAGTGGCCTTACGCCACTTGGAGGAATCTGGGCCCATCATGGCTTGATTGAAGTTCGATGGTTCATCACCATCAATGATCAGAAGATCATGACAGTCAGTCACGAGAAATCCTTGATATCTCTCGGGTTCGTGACGGATCCTCCCGGATCTTCGAACTTCAGGTACTACAGGTTCAGGCTCTACAATTTCTTGTAGGTCCTCCTGCTGCTCTTCCTCATTAGGTTGAGCAGTATCCTGTTCATCTTGAATTTCTTCAAGCAGTACCTTACTCCCACTGTTTTTTCTTAGAGAGAAACTCCCTCTCAAGAAAATTACAATCCCGGGCAACAAAGATCTTGTTCTCGGATCGTAGGTAGAAGTAATAAGCCTTGGTTTCCTTCGGATAACCAATGAAGTAGCATTTATCAGACTTTGGTGTAAGCTTGTCAGAGATCAATCTCTTGACATGGGCTTCACAACCCCAAATTCTAAGATAAGACAGCACTGGAGCTTCTCCAGTCCATAATTCATATGGTGTCTTTGCTACTGCTTTTGATGGCGCTCTATTTAGAGTGTACACTGCTGTTAGCAGAGCATATCCCCAAAGGGATATTGGAAGGTCTGTGTGACTCATCATAGACCGAACCATATCCAATAAGGTCCGATTCCTCCTCTCAGACACACCATTCCATTGAGGTGTTCCAGGAGGAGTGAGTTGGGAAACTATCCCACACTCTCTTAGATGATCACTGAACTCTTGGCTCAAGTATTCTCCTCCTCGGTCGGACCGAAGAGCTTTAATGCTTTTGCCAAGTTGGTTCTGTACTTCATTTTGGAATTCTCTGAATCTCTCAAACGATTCAGACTTATGTTTCATTAAATAAACATATCCATACCTACTGAAATCATCAGTGAAGGTAATGAAGTACTGATAGTTTCCTCTTGCATTTGTGGACATTGGGCCACACACATCAGTGTGTATCAGGCCCAATAAATCACTGGCCCTCTCGTTAGGTTTATTAAAGGGGGCCCGCGTCATTTTGCCCATCATGCAGGATTCGCATTTCTCACATGACTCAAAGTCAAACGAGCCAAGAAGTCCATTCGTATGGAGCCTCTTAATGCGTTTCTCGCTAATGTGCCCTAAACGACAATGCCATAGAAACGTTCGGTTCTCCTCATTAGGTTTGAACCGTTTGGTATTAATGTTATAAATTGGCGCGGATTGATCAAGTATGTAAAGCCCATTCGTAAGAGGGGCACAACCATAGAACAAATTGTTGCGATTGAAGGAACATAATTTATTCTTAACTGAAAAATCATAACCTTCCAAATCCAACAAAGAAATTGAAATAATATTTCTGCTTATCGCAGGTACAAAATAACAATTATTGAGTTCTAAAACCAATCCCGAAGGTAAAGACAACAAGTATGTGCCTACAGCTAGTGCAGAAACTTTCGCTCCATTCCCAACTCGTAGCTCCACTTGTCCTTGCTTCAGCCTCCTACTGTTGCTGAGTGCCTGCATATTAGTACAAATATGAGCCCCACAACCAGTATCCATAACCCATGAGGTATTATCAGAAGTAGTTGTATTAACTTCTATAACAAAAATACCTGATGAAGAAGTCTCCAAAGTCTTCTTCTTCAATTCCTTTAGACCTTCCAGGAATTTCTTACATTCTCTCCTCCAATGCCCTGGTTCTTTGCAGAACCTGCAGATGTCAGTAGGCCCAGCCTTGGACTTGGGCTTGGGCTTTGGCGTGTCCTTGTCCGAGACTTGAACAGCCTTAGCCTTTCCCTTGTCCTTGGCAGAGGATTTCTTAAAGCCCTTGCCCTTCTGCACCATAAGCACATTGGGGTCCTTGGCTTTCCTCAAGTTGGGCTCTGCAGTCTTGAGCATTCCGTGAAGCTCAGGCAATGTCTTACTCAAGCCATGCATATTGAAGTTCATGATGAACTGATCATAGCTTGCAGGTAAAGACTGCAGAACGATGTCGCAGGCAAGTTCCTGGCTGATAGGGCAGTCGAGTTTCTGAAGATGATCGAGATAACCCATCATCTTCAAGACATGAGGACTCACTGCCGCATTTGCAGCCAACTTACAGTCTAAGAGGTTCTTAACTGTCTGGAACCTCTCAGTCCTTGCCTGTTCCTGAAAAAGCGATTTCAGGCTTGCCATTATCTCGATGGGCGACAACACACTCTCGAACTGCATTTGCAGCTCAGCAGTCATGGTCGCCAACATCAGGCAATAGACATCATTTTCATCTGACGAATGCTTTTCCCAAGCATTATGCAGATTCCTTGCAGCATTGTTAGGAGGCCTCTCGGGGAGGGGATCACGAAGGACATATTCCTTCTTCTCCTGCTTGAGGACCAGCCTCAAGTTCCTTGACCACGTCAGGAAGTTCGTTCCAGTCAGCTTCTCCTTGTCGAGAACAGACCGGATTGAGAATGTGTTTTGTGTGCTTGTAGTAGTCATAGCTGAAATATAAGATAAAAGGATTTTAGTTAATATGTTCAATATGATTAATCTCGCATTATAGTTAATATGATTAATCTCTCATTATATTCAATAACATCAGTTACCCTCAATAGAATATAATGATTCCAAGATCCACATATAACTAAGATCAAAGTGGGCCACTGGCCGTCACCCAACCTTAGCTTATATCGGTAAGCCCTATCTCGGCTAATTATATCCGTGATATAACTCTTGGTTGTGAATCTGGGCCCGAGGCCCAATCCACTCTGATGTCTCAAGGCCCGGGACTCCCGATGGCCTAGTCAAGAAAACCAGACTATACAGTCATGTAATCACTAATGTCTGGGACTCCCAATGACATTAATGAATCACAAACTGTCTTACCCACGCAAAAGATAGACACCCTCACACTGTAAGGCCATGTGTACGATTGAATGGGTTTCAACAGCTGACATAGACTGGACAAGACATCCAACGCTTGATATTATTTGAGGTTTATAGGTTTTCTTAAAATTTCATTCAAAAATAGAAGATTACTATTTTTGGAAACTTTCCATTTTGGGAAACCTACTGATTTTGGAAACTTTCTAGAATTGGAAACTTCCTAAAAATGGAAACTTTCTAACTATAGAAATTTCCTATAATCCAAAACATGCAAATCTAGAAACTTCTATTCTAAGAAACTTTATAATTTGAAATTTTGGAAACTGATTAATTTAAAATCAAATTTTAATTAATAAATGAATTTTAAAATAATCTGAAGAAAAGACTCAAATAACTGGCCCAATTGTTTTAACTTCTTGGCCCATGGCCCAAGAATTGGTCTATGTCCAAGACATAACCCAATTGTCCAATTAAATGACATAACCGGTCTGGTTCATTAAAATTGGTCTAACCAAAATTAATTACTACGATGACCACAATTGTCAACCGGTTATTTACTAAACCGGATTTTCTCAATTTATTTGGTCCAACCAAATCAAATTAGAAAACCACTGGTTTAGGCACTAAATCCAATTTTACGACTTTGGATTTCTTATCACGGTTTAACCAGACTTAATAAATTTTATTAAATCTGTAATTATTAAACCGTGACGATTAAGATTTTTAATTGTCTTAAACCGAACCATCACAAGCCAAACCGAACCGGCTCGAGAGTGACCATCGATCCGGACAGCTAATGCTTCACGCGATCGGGCTCGGGTCATGCGATCGGGACGAGATGGCGGGTCGTGTGATCGGGACGAGATGGACCGAGAGGTGCAGGACGCGTCAAGGCCGATCGGGACGAGAGCGGGACGAGCAGCGATCGATCCATGCGATCCGCTCGGTCGTGCGCTTCATCGCTGATCGGTAATGACCACGCGACACGATCCACGATCGGTCCGTGCGTCATGCCGATCCGGACGTGCGATCCTTCGACGATCACACTCCGACGCATACCAATTCACTATAGATTGGTACATGCGATTTTGATTAGTGTTTGTTTAGGTTTTAATTCTTTTGTTTCTTAAGTGTTTTCTTATCATAGATAGATTCAAACACTTCTAAACAACCTAAACATGATTCTAAACAAGAAATCCTAACAGAACCAATGGCTCTGATACCACTGAAGGATTGTTTAGTTGATCCTGATTCAATTACTCATTGATTGATCCTACTAAACATGCTTGGATCTAGGTTCTCTTGCAGAATCATAAAGGATCTCACCTAATACCTTGTTTATGCAGCGGAATGGAGAGGTATGGGTCAGAGATCAGCAGAACCGCCAAGAGACAGGTCCTCCAAAGGTTCACACACGCACACTTCAGGAAATTGGCTGCTAGACCACTGGGAGGGAGGCGCAGAAAGAGAGAGAGAGAGGCGCAGAAGCTTAGGGGAAAAAAGGTGGCTAGGTTAAGTTTTAATCATAAAACTTATGCCTAGTTCCTTTTGGGCTTTTGGGCCCAATTCCCAGTCTGATTAAATCCCTTGGATTTAATCAGGCCCTTCTATCTCTCTAAGCACAGTAAATGCCTAGCACTTTTACCGTACTTCTGCTGAACCGTTCCTTCATGGTTTCCTGTTAGCTTAGGCGTGTGACCCATATGAGATCATATAATAAAGGCAATAAGTCCAAGACTTATAGATCATGAGCGGACTCTAGCAAGCCATCATGACCCCCAGTATTATATGACTTATGTCTGATCATTGACATACTCTTACTTTCTAGAGACAGTACAGAGATTACTGGACATAATTCCAACAAGAGTACCCTGTATAATCTCATAAAGGAGAAGGGTAGGTTTACTAAACCTAATGCTGACAAGGGTGAAGACAAAGTTGTCCAGATTTTGAATCATGGCAAGCGTGTGTCTTCTGAGCCCGAGTCAGATACCTCTTACGTTGGTAAGTGCTGCTACTGTAAAAAGACTGGGCATTGGAAGAGAGATTGCATTAAATTCATGGAAGATTATGAGGAGTTGAAGTTGATGTATGAGACTACTTCCTCAGGTATTCATGTTGTTACTTCAAGTTCTACCTTATAGGTATTGGATACTGGTTGTGGCACTTATATTTGCTATAATATGCAGAGCCTAAGCAACAGTAGAACGTTGAAGGAAGGACAAGTGGAACTGCTTGTCTGGAAGGAGCTATGGATGCTGCCTCAGCCGTAGGGTTTTCACTTGTAGATGCCTTTGAGGCTTGGTTTTGTATTAAGTAATTGCTACAATGTACCTGCTTTAAGCAGAGTTGTCTTTCATTTTCTTGTAAGAATTTGAATGTTTTTCATTTTGATAAAAGACAAGTTTTGTTCTTTTGATCTCAATGAAATATTGATTGTAACACCCTATTCAAGGAATGGGTTTTATATCTTAAACCAAAGAGTGCCTAAAAGTAACATAAATACCGAATTGGTTTAAATCTGATGAATTAAACCTGATTTTTCTTGGCGTAAATGTTTTGGTCACATAGAGTGAGTCGGATTCAGAAATCCCATAGTTATGGACTTTTGGGCTCATTTGATCGGATATCTTATGAGACTTGAATTCTGCTTACTGGACCAAAAGACAAAGGGCCCATCTTAGCCGAGCTAGAGAAAGGCCCAAAGGCTTATTGGACCTTGAACATACTCATGTATGTGGCCCGATGAGCAGTAATGCCAGAGAAAATTTCCTGTACTTCATTATCTTTACTGATTACTTCAGTGAGTATGACTGTGTTCATTTGATGAGACACGAGTCAGAATTCTTTGAAATGGTCGAAAGAGTTCCAGAATGAGGTATAGAATCTGAGTGACAGAAGTATTGAGACTCTGGATTAGATCCAAGTGAGAATACTTAAGTCATTGATGGTGTGATCATCTGAATGAGTGTGAAGTCGTTTCACAGCTCATTTCTCCTGAAAACCTGGAGGTGTTTCTGTGAGAAAGAATCAGATCTTATTAGAAATGATTAAAGATGAGTCACACGAATCTTCCATGATATTCTTTAAGAATAACGCTCTAGAAATATCTAAGTTTACGCTGAAATAGTTCCACCAATATCAGTTGAAAGACACCACATAAATGTGGACTGGAAATGATCCAAATTCGTCTTTACTGAGTATTTGTAGTTGTGCTACTTCGCTGGTTGTCCTAGGGAAACCAAGGCTTGTTACTTTTTACGTCCATTCCGAAAACGAAGTTAGGTTGTTCGGAATTCTGTTTTCTAAAAGGAAAGTTACTTTAGGAAAGTTACTTTCCAAGAAGAACAGTGGGAGTAAAAGTATAACTCGAAGAAATTCGAGAAATACAGGAGGCTGCTCAACCTGTTGAGGGAGAGCAGCGGATGGATTTACAGATTTCTGTAGAATCTACACCTGTAGAGCCTGAAGTTCGCAGATCTGAATGAATCCGTCACTAATCCGAGAGTGATTTCTCGTGATTAATTGCCATGATCTGATGATCATTGAAAGTGACGAACCTGCGAAATTCACAGAAGCGAAAGTGAGCACGGACTCCGAAAAAAATTATACTGTGTGTAAGTTAGCTTCATCGATCCATTCATGGATGGAAGCAAGCATATCGGAGTTGGAATCTTCGTTCTGTTGAAGTAGTCAAGGTTTTGACTTGAACAGGAACGAAGTGGAACTGTGCGTTTACTAATAGATAAGTGGGAGCGATGTTGCATTTATCATAGCGTATGTCGATGACATACTGATTCTCGGCAATAACGTTCCAATGCTGCAGTCGATAAAGGACTGGCTTGGGAGTTGGCTTTATGATTGACATGGGTAAAGCCACGTATGTTCTTGGATTTTGGATCTAAAGATAGAGATCCAAAAGAGCTGATAGGACAAAGTCAGGATTCTTATATTGACAAAGTCCTACACGTTTTCAGCATTCCAAGAAGGGTTTTATGCCAATGTCACATGGCATTACGTTAAGCAAGAAACAGTGTCCTACGATAACTGCTGAGCTTGAATGCATGGATGAGATTCCATATGCGTCGGCAATTGGATCTATCATGTATGCCATGACACGTACTTGTTTTGATGTTGCTTTAATGTTAAGCAAGACAAGTAAAGACCAGTCAAATCCAGCAAAGAATCACTGGCTAGACGTAATGAATATCCTCAAGTATTTGGAAAATACTTAGGATAAGTTCTTGATTTACGGAGAAAGTGAGGTGCTACAAGTCGGTAGAGTCTGAAAGGCAAGTTACCAACAGACAAAGATGATTTCCGGTCACAGTCCGGTTATATCTTGTGTCTGTCTGGCGGTGCAAGGCACTGTTGCTGACTCCATGACTTAAGCTGAACATTTCTCAGCTTGGGTAGCGGCGAAAGAGGTTGTTTGGAAAGAAGAGTTCATCACTGAACTTGATGTGATTCCAAGCATAGATGAGACTAGCTGCACATCAGAGGTCCAAACACCTTGAGGGTAGGTATAACCTATTCCGTGAGATAAATGACAGAGGTGTTAAGTAGATCAGCAAGTCTCAACGAATGAGAACGTTGCTAATCTATTAACGAAGCCACTCCTTAGGCCTAAGCACAAGTCGCGGACTGTAGCTGTAGGATAAGTGAAATTAAGATGTAGTCTTAATTTCAGTGGGAGTTTGTAAAGGGCTTTATTTAGTTGTTTTGAAAGGTTCATGTAAACATAATATTTTATGTTTATGAAATTTATGATTTCTGGATTATTTTAACTGTGATATAAATAATCGTTCCAAAATGATTCATGTCATTATATATGGGCCATCGAAGTACATGAGTAGACTTGATCCTGAAACCCATATTTAACGAAATGACATAAATCATAGTGTCCATAGTCGAAGGTTGTTGAAATTGGAACACCAACAATCACTTGAGACTAGATTGTGTTGAGACTTATGACCAAGTTTCGAGGGGTCATATATGCGCGGCATCAAAGTCGACACATAGGTATATGTAGGGGAGCATATGACCGGACATGGCCCGCTGATGAGAACTCTACAAGATATTAATATCTGTGTCATAAGAGGTTCTCATATACGACTATAGAGTATAGTCCTTAGACCTGAGTTCGCATGCATGTGGCTGCACATGGAGTGATGCGCTTTGATCATTGTCTAACGCTGTTTCGTAACTCGGAGCTATAAGGACCTTGGTTGGGTGTATTATAAAGTGTGTAGTTCATTGTGATGGAACAAGATGGGATTTGTCCCTGCCGTTTAACGGAGGTAATATCTCTAGGCCAATCGGAGACTTGATAGCTGGTAAGAGAGTGGCCACTCCCAAACAGACTTGCCCAAGTCGTTTGCATTGTCAGTATCAAATCTGGTCCGATGAACATGGTCTGGCTATATAAGGATGACACGCATCTTGCCTTATGCCAGATCGAGATATTGAGACAAAAGGATTAGGGAATGTAGGATTCCAGTACAAGTGGGAGATTGTTGGGAATGTCCTGAAATCTACCGTACTATCTCTAGAAAGTATGATAAGTGTCGAGATCAGACATAAGTCATAAATACTGGGTGATCATGATGACTTGCTAGAGCCCGCTCTTGATCTATAAGTTTAGGACTTATTACCAGTATTGTATGATCCCTAAGGGTCACACACCATAGCTAACGGGAAAGTTAACAAGGAATTAATACGGTAAGATGCAAGGCATTTACTGTATTGGTACAGAGAATTGGGCCAGACAAAATACAGGCTTTTGTCTGATTTGTGTCTTGGGCCCAAAATCCCATTAGGCCATTAGGTTAATTCCTTGGGCCCATATAAGGGAAGAGGAGGCGCCATTGAGACCGTGTGTCTGCGATTTTTTCAGGTGCAGCCGTCCTCTCTCTCTCTGTCAATTCCAGCTTGGTCTAGCAGCCTGATCCAATAGCTTGTAAGAGTGTAGATACCTTGGAGGAGCCGGTTTCTATCAGCTCTTGCAGATCTCTTCATTCCTTTGATCAATCCGCTGCAATCACAAGGTAATGAATCTGATCTGTTTATGATTCAACTGCAATCACCTAGATCCTAGTTGATTATGTGCTAGGTTGTAATCTGATAATTACACCAATGAACACACATAATCCTACAATCCCAACATTCTCCCCCTTAAGCTTGAAGTCCTTTCTCTCCAACATCTTGAATTCCAATGAGATCTCTCATCTCTTGCATCTTCATAAGGCCACGCCTCTCCTCTTTACATTAGGTAAACTTGAGAATATCCTTTTGTTAAGATATTTCCTATTCCACCTTTTATTAACTTTTCCTTTTGACTCCAAGCTGCAATCTTCTCTTCAATATCTTCATCCAGCTCAGCAAACAACTCATAAATCGAATCACATCATAAAGATTCGTTCATATCTCATCAATCGAGTATATCAACGTCCTGAGTCACGTCTTGTACTACCACTTGTACTACGCTGTGAATGACACATCACATACCTCTTCAATCTCCCCCTTTTTGACTATGTATGTGATCTTAATAACCCTAGCATCAAAGGCTTTGTCACTAGCAACGTCCCACCTCATCTAGCACCAACAACACCAATCTCCCCTACTTGAGTCACATCATGGTCAAAACTAACACATGAACCGTCCTCCTCCATATTGAGGATGAAATCCTACTGCACCATTTCCGAAGGGATTAACTTTTTTTCTCCAAATCTTCCTGACCCTTGTCCCTTCATGAGTAGCCTTTTGAACATGTCCTCTACCTTCACAATGATAACATATTGGACCATGAAATCTCACTTCATGAGCTTGCTTTATTCGTTTATTCTCCTTCAATAACTTGAAGCATCTTGGCCTAATATGCCCAACAACTCCACAATGATGACAAACAGGACGCCAAATTTGTTTAGGTGCACTCCTCACTTCTGGGATTTTCCTTGTTGTAGTCGTTGTAGCAGATCTTGTACCAGCTCTCGTACTAGTTGATGTACCAGTCGACGTACCAGTTGCAGACTTCACAACAGTTACAGTCTTTGTAGCAGCTGTTGATGCAACATCCATCTTTCCACCAGACACAAAAACACAGTCAGCTTTTGAAGGTTCTCCATTGAATCCAAGACCACACCGATCACTTTTGCCAATGGTAAGAAGATGATCCAACTGTTTTGTACCATTATTCAGCATCCTCACACCTTTTAGAGTTTCTTCAAGTTGACCTATGGCTTGTTGTGCTTCTTCTTCCTTCTCTGTTGCATACTTTCGTACCTCAGCAACTTGAGCTTCTAACTTGACTTTCTCCTTAGTCAATATTGAATTCTCCTCAACCAGCTTACACCAATGCGCATATAAGGCTTTGTAGTTCTCAGTGAAATCCTCATCATCACTTACATGATCACTTTCATCCTTGTCACTTCCAATTGCACACCTTGTTGTAGATGCTGACGCAAGTTCCGCCGCAGACACTGATGCAGACCCTGTTGTAGCATTATAAATCGTAGTCTTAGCCTTAGAATTGCAACTTGATTCCCTCTTATCTTCAGCATTCCATTGATCATTAATCATCACATGGGAATTCCAACCAATCTCAATTGAATTCCAACAATCCTCATTAAGACCACTAATCAAAGCTTGCATACGAACCTTGTACAACCGATTATTTGTTCTTATTGCTTTGACAAGTAGTTTTCCTTCATGATCATGCATTGTCAGAAGATCTTCTTTCATCCTTACATCACAACCCGATTTAGTGGCCTGACCGAGACTAATAATATTACTCTTTAGATCGGGGATAAAGTAGACTTCAGACATTTTTCTGTCCTCACCGTTTTGATCGACAAACTCAATCGATCCCTTTCCTTTTATATCTATTCGGGAGTCATCTCCAAACCGCACCTTCCCAGTAATGGACTCATCAATATACGCAAAGTACCTTCGATCTCCACTCATGTGATTGCTAGCTCCATTGTCAAGATACCAACAATCATCTTCACCAGCATTTGTTTCATACTTACTTGGCATGATTCTTTCTTCGTTTAAATACACCACCTCGTGTATCATAAGTTCATCTGCCTTTTCTGTATCGTTGTTTTCATTCTCTTGTGCTTCTTGTAACTTTAGTAATCGATCAGGACAGTTTGAAGCATAATGGCCGATTTTGTCGCATCGATAACACATCACTTCTGATGTATCTCTGGTTCCGTTATAACGTCCTCGACCTCTGTTGAAGTAACGTCCCCGACCTCGACCTCTATTGAAATCACCATAGGAATCACGGTTAGAGTGGGATTCCATATTTGCAAAAATTAGTTTGCTTTGATCTTCCTTTTCTTCTTCTTCCTCAGCCACACGTTCTTCATAAGCTTTTAAACGTCCCACAATATCGTCAAAACTTGTTTTTTTAAATCTAGCACTTGTTCAAGAGATGCAACGATGTGAATATATTTCTCCCGAGGAAGACACTTAAGGAATTTCTTGACTAATTTAGGTTCTTCGATTTCTTCTCCAAGCGCAGCTGATTTTGAAGAGATCTCGGATAACTTCCCAACAAATTCATCAATTTTCTCATCCGGTCTCATCTTTATTCGGTCGAATTCGGCCATTAAAGTTTGTAATCTCGCCTCTCTTACTCTCTCTGCTCCCATATGCCTCGCCTTGATAGCATTCCATACTTCTTGAGCTGTGTCTAGTTCATCGACTTGTAGAATAAGAGACTCAGGAATTGACTGAAACAACAAGGCTATTGCCATGTCGTTTTTATCACCATCATCTTTTCATGTTTCTACAACTTCCCAAGTCTTATGAACTTTAAGCAAAATCTTCATTCTCATAGCCCATACTGTATAGTTGCTTGAATTTAGCATAGGACATTGGATAGAAAGAGATCCCCCTCCTTCTTTTATCTTCCATGTTGTTTCATCGTCACTCTTCCCCATCGTCTTGCTTTCTCAATCGTATTGCTCAAGATCTAGGTCAATAGTACTTCTTACAATCGTATTGCCTACGATCGGAGTTGAGAGTACCCCTTACAATCTTAGCAAAGCTCTGATACCAATTATTGATTTCAAAGAAGAATTATGAACTCAAAGATTAATAAAGAATAACTCTCTTTATTAGCTAAAGAAACTCACTCAAAACTTAAGCTCTCAATCTCTCATAAAAACTCATGAGTTATGCCACAACCTTGGCATCTCCTTATATAGAGATCTCCTATACTTTTCCTAATCACAAAAAGGAAATACTACTTATTTAGATAACTCCTAATAAATGGAAAACTAACATTTAGATAACTCCTAAATATTTTCCTTATTGATATCCTAATAGGATTGCTTCTTTCTCAAGCTATCTTCAAGCTTATCCCAACAATGGATGCATTTCCATGTCCTTTCCTCGAAGATGTAAGTATTAAGCTCATTGGATTTGATGATAAGCTTAGAACATATGAATCACCCTCTGATGCATCACCTCATCAAGCCTTCTATACGGATAGAGGGTGTAACGCCCCCTTCCCGTTTACCACTGACCGACGAGCTGACCGGCCAACAATCAAACAAGAACATGACCGATCGAACCCGAGCAGCCATACGAGAAGAGTTTGTCACAATACGAAGCCAAAGGCAGCCCAGTTTGAGACAAAGGCTCGCACCAAACCGTCCTTAACTCCGTTTACCTCGCTTCCGTGATACAAAGCTTTTCAACCTGTACCGCTTCCACGAGTTGTGTTCGGTTCGGACGAAACCGTATATCAGGGAATTATTCCGTTTTTATTATTTGAAAAATATAAATCTCATTCATAACAATATACGGTCGAATACACATTGTTTAGCGGGACGTCCCAAACAAAATCCGAAAACCGAAAATAAAGTCCATATGCGTAACAACCAATACCCAATGCCAACCCGAGACTACTCCGAGCATCCTACGCGTCCGCCGAGCTACGCCAAACCTGAAAAACACAAAAGAGTCTAATGAGCAATCTAAGATTACCCAGTGAGACGGCTCCCCACTACGGCTTCTAATAATCTAATAATCCCGCCCAAAACCCAAAATAACAATCAAGTACAATAGCCGATCACGTGCTACCAAGACGTGATGAGCTTCACAACACACAAGCATTCAAATAACAACACTATACAATAAAGGGAATCGAAAGCACTGCGGCACATGCTCTCAATTGGAACTCTATCTATCTATCGCGCAACACCATCATCATCACCAACACACCACTGGGCCCTTACGCTTCTTGGTAACTTCCACGGATTTCCACCGTTACCGACATGGTAACAAACCCCCGCGACTCCCAGACGTTAACACAAAGTCTCACGATCCAGGACACTGTTCTCAGTCCATCGATACGCAGTGACTCCGGTTACCCTCGGCAACCCGAGCTTCCATGCAATCCGGCCCTAGGACGCGACCCCGTGTTCTACGGACTACACACCTACAGACGTCACTCCATAGGTTAACGCCATAACCGAAATCACCATGATCCGGTTAAGCAACTTCCCGAGGATCCAATCGGGTCGGAAGTACCAGAACGTCTCCAATCACCTAGACTTGCGGGATCTAACGCACCCTAGAGTCCTAGTGCGGAAAAGTAAACACGCAGACTCGCTCGGACTCTAGCAATCAATCAGACTCGAACAACCATCAACCACAATCTCATCACCGCACCCCGCAATTCTACACACAAACCCGCACCACCGCTTGCTCGGCCCAACACCGAGACAATCTAATAGGCCTGCACAACAAAGCTTAACAACCACAAACACGCAATCACACAATACAAACAATCATCACACAAGCAAGCCTATTAGGGTTCCTAATGTCTTTTAATTCATTTACGTCCGCTACACTGGATTAGCGGATTGCTAACCCGTAGACGGCTCACATCTCCTTATCGTCCGCTACCTTGGATTAGCGGATTGCTAACCCGTAGACGGCTCCCAATCTCAACACTTTTCTTTTCTTAACCTTTCCTAGGTATCTTTTATCAACTCCCCGATCCGTCGGTTTAGAGCTAGTAGCTTACTAAACTCCCCGACGTCTCACCATTTATTTATTCCATTCATTCCTTTACTACTAAACCTCAACCGAGTATCATTCCATATACTATACATTTGTTAAGTTTACTTCCGTCTTTTACACCGTCTTAATTTCCGTACTTAGATTCATTTTAGATCGTTATTCATACATAGATATATATGCATATACGGCCTTATCATACAACGACTATATGTATGCATCACACAACGTTACTACCAACCTAACGGCACACAACAAGTTTAATCCATTTAATCTTATGATCCTAGTATGCGTCTCGAAACCCTAACCGGTTTATCATTAATCTGACAATTCAATTCTCAAACGCCATCAATTCATATCCGGGTATGCAATTACTTAATCTATGGTTTTCCCATTTATCGATCTATATGCATAGCTACGGTGTTTGAGCCGACTCACATTGCTATTATGACGACGGACGGACGGATTGACGGACTAGCGGAACAACGAGACCCGGCACGAACCCGACGCTAACCCGAACCTTTCCCGAACCTCCGCTGCTTGACTCGACCTTGACCCACACTTGACCATACCGTTGACCTTCGTGGTTCCGACTGAGCCTCCGGACTAATCTCTTCTCTCTCTCCTCCGGTTCTCTTTCTCTTTCCTCCGGTTCTCTCTCTTCCCCACTTTCTCTTTCTTCTTTCTCTCTCTACTTTCTCTTTCTTATTTTTCTCTCTACTTTCTCTCTCCTCTCTCTCTCTCTCTCTCTCTTCCTCTTCCTCCGGTCTTCTTCTTCCTCCTCCTCCTCCTCCTCCTTCTTCTTCTTTTCCGGCTTCCTCTTCTCCTTCTCCTCCTTCTCCTTTGCGCCTCCTCCTCTCTTTTTCTTCTCTTCCTTCTCTCTTCTTTCTCTCCTCTCCCTCTTCTTTTCTCTTGTGAGTTTTTGTTGTGAAGAAAATGGGAGGGGGAGAGGTCCTTTTTATAGCCAAAGGGAGTTAATCTCCACCCTCCACTTGTCTCCTCTCCACTCTCCTCTTATGCCACGACCCTAGGCCAGCTGTTGGCCAAAAACACTTCTTCTTATCCTCTTTCTTATCCTCATGAAGTCCAATAAAAAGCCCATTGAGCTTGGTCCACAAAATGTTTTGTAGATTCAATGTATCTTACCCACAAGGCCTCCTTTTGCCTCTTCTTGCTTCATTTCGTGGCTAAACTTGTAACTGGGCTTGAATTAGGTCCATAATGACTTCAGATATCAGCTCCAATCATCCCCAAACCAAGCCCAAGATCCCATGAATTTATTTTGGAATTTTAGTCATTAATCACCCATTAATGATCTAAAATCTATAACTTAATCTAGGCATTGAATCTTGCTGAATCCTTTTCACCGTGGCTTCTAAATCTTCTCATGAGGCTGTGGTCCAAATTTCATAAATTTTGGTGGAGTTTAGAAGGTCCTCTTGCTTGCCCGAACATTGTATCGGTTTCTCGGAAAAACCGGTTTAATGTTTAATATTTTAAAAACTCTTTATCTGCTTCTATAAATCCACCAAGCCTCCTTTTCAGATTCCAGATACTCTTAGATGAATTTATCAATTTGAATCACTTCAAACGGACACCCGTAGCTCCCGTAATGAATTTTACAAGTTTTGTCGGTTTTATCGGTTTCCATTCCCGATAACCCGAAAAACTCATCTACACTCCGTTTCCACCATTCTTGATCTTCTAAATGTTTTCTTGACTTAACAAGAATAACATTTGGTCCGTCTTAGCTTCCGGCTCATATTTTGGTAAATTTACCAAAATACCCCTTAATTTCTTGGAAATTACCAAATGTCCTCCGTTGATTTTTTCTGCTACCCGTTGACCATTTCTTGATACAAGGTATTATAGAGGGGGATACATGGGTGGTTATTCCAGGGGGCGTGGCTCAAACCGAGTCAGCTATAGATGCAAAGTATCCTATTCTACTCGAGGAAGGGGTTTTCATCAACAATTCACTTCAGGAGGGTCTCAGGTTGCTCCAAATGGCTCCAACCAACGAACAACATACAAGATCTGTGGAAAATATGGTCACTCAGCCTACAAGTGTTATAACCAGTTTGATCAGGATTATCAAAACCCAAACTATCACAACGCTTTCTCTGCAATGAAGCTATATGAACAAGATTCTCCTTCTAGTCATGAATGGTATCTAGACAGTGGTGCTACATTTAACAACACTGGTTCAACAATTAGTTTCAATCTTCTCAACCTTATCACGATGATGATTCAATGATTATAGGAAATGGAGATTTTCTTCCTATTACTCACATTGTTCTTGTTTGTCATGGTATTGCAAAGGATCTTATGTTTGTCTCAAAATTAACAACTAACTATCCTTGTGCTATCGATTTTGATTATGATGGTTTTATTGTTAAGGGAAAAAAGACTCAGCAAATGCTAATTCAGGGAAGTCGTCATAATGATCTCCATATGTTGGGTAAGCCAGGGTTTTTTGCTTTCTACTCAACCAGGAAACAAAAAAAACCAGTAATGAGGTGTGGCATTAAAGGTTAAACCATCCTCACAAAGATATTCTTCAGCTTCTTACCAAGAATAAAGCCATAGTAGTCAATAAAGCAAATTTTTCCTTCTCTGATTCTTGTCAAATGGGAAAAGTTAATAAACTTTCATTATGTTCTTCTGATTTTGTCTCTGTAAGACCTTGTGAGAGGATACATTATATTTTGGGATCTCTCACATGTTATTTTTACGTAAAGTTTTCGTTATTATGTCATTTTCAGTGGCAATTTTTCAAGATATATATGGTTCTTCCCTTTAAAAACAAAAGCAGAGTTCTTTCATGTCTTTCTTCTCTTCCAAATGCAAGTAGAAAAACATTTTCAACAACAAATAACTTTCTTCTAATGTGATGGAAGGGGTGAATTCTCAAGCAACAAATTTCTCAGTCATCTCAATGCATGTGGAATCAAGCGTCTTGTCCACATACCCCTCAGAAAAATGGAATTGGTGAGAGGAAGAATACACATATTATAGTGTTGGACCTCTCTGAGCTTTTCAAAATTCAGGCTCCACATATCTTATGGGTTGAAGCGTTTTTTTTTTCCACAGCAAGCTACTTGATCAACCTTCTTCCCTCTTCTGTTCTAGTTGATAAAAAGGTCCTCTGAGTTGTTGATGGGGATCTTCTCCAATATATTTGGATATAAGGGTGTTTGGATGTTCCTGATATCCGTATATGAGGTCATATGCAAAGAATAAACTTGATAAATCTCTACATTGTTTCTTTCTGGGTTATAATTCAAATTTCAATGGATATAGATGTCTACATCCGCCTATTGGTATAATCTACATCCGTCGAAATGTTCTATTTTCTGAATCTAGCTTCCCTTTCTCCAGTGAATACAAAAAAATTTCCCTTACATCTAATACACCGCTTATGTCTTATTGGTACTGTGGTAGGACAGTTTCAAGCTCACCTCCAGTTGGTTCAACAGAAGAAGGACCTTCTATTACTAATGTGGGAACACCTCTATCTTTTGCAGTATATCTACCTCAGTCTATGGATTCAATTAAAGAAATCACACAAATGATATTTTTGATCAGGAACAACCAATAGATGACAACAACTCGAAGTCTCATATTATTGAGATTGTTTCTCCTCAAGCCTCATGGTCAAAAGAAGCTTCTCTAGCTTGCAGAAAAGAAGTATCTCCACCATAGACATGATATGATGGTACATCTACAACAAATACATACACTACTATTGTCTCTGCTCTGCTTCATCCAATGAAAACACATATACAAGCAACAACAGTTAAACCAAACCCAAAGTATGCTCTCTTCATTGTCAAGGCTAACTATCTGGAACCCAATACTGTGAAAGAAACTTTACAAGACCCATGTTGGACTAGTGCAATGGGTGAAGAAATGGGAACTCTTCATGCTAAAGATACTTGTTTTGGTTCTTCCAGCTTCATATATACATCTTTAGGGATGCAAATGGGTCTTTAAAATGAAGCTTAACTCAGATGGTTCTTCAGACAAGCTTAAAGTGAAGCTAGTGTCTAAAGGATATGAGAAAGAAGAAGGGATATACTACACTGAGACTTATAGTTCAGTTGTAAGAACTGAATGGTGATAATGTTTTTTACATGTAGCAGTGATCAAACGTTGGGTTATTAAAAAAAAAACATATGTCAAAAATGAATTTATGCATGGTGAGTTACGAAAAGACGTTTACATGATCCAACCACATGTGTTTGAAGATCCACATAGGTTTTTAGCAAGAACCTAGAGATTAGCTTGACAATTTCATCTCCTTTCTTCTAAAGTTTGGATTTGTTTGTGCAATGGGAGATTCTTCATTGTTCTTCTATCACCATTGATTAGACACAATGTATTTCTTCCGTACGTTGATGATATAATTCTCACATGCAGCAATGATGATCTTCTTCAAAAACTACTCAATCTCAACACATAATTCATGATGAAGGATATGTGGAAGCTACATTATTTCCTTGGGGTACATTCTCATTTCCACAACAATGGTTTGTTTCCAAATCAACAAAAATATTCCACGGATCTGCTTATAGCTTTTGATATGAAACATTGTGCACCTATGTCGACTCTCCTGACTCTACTGTTCTTAAGATTTCATGTCATGATTCTCTTTTCACTAATCTTACATTCGAAGTTTAACAGGGAAACTCCAGTATCTTACCTTGACAAGGCCATATATCCAGTTTGTAGTGAATTTTGTTTGTCAGAAAATGCATTGTCCAACTTATGTTGATTATTCAGTTTTGAAACACATCTTACATACCTTTAAGGAACCTTCGACATGGGCATGATCTCTCTGCAGCAACTGACTCAACCCTGATAGCCCTCGGTGACAGTGATTGAACAGGTTTCAAAGAGACTCGACGTTCCACAAGTGGTCTGTGCATGTTTCTTGGATCGAATATAATCTATTGGTCAACTAAACGTCATCCAATCATGTCAAGATATTTTACTAAGGCCGAGTATAAGATATTGTTTGATACTTCAGCATAAATCAAATGGTTGTCTTCTTTTCTCCATGAAGTTCATATATCTCAATGTGTTCCACTTGAGCTCTATTGTAACAAACTCTATGTTGTATTTCTCACAGATAATACAAAATTGCACTCAAGATCAAAACACTTTGAATGACTATCATTATGTCAGAGAACGTGTAGCTTTGGGATAACTTCTTGTCAAACACATTCCAGAAACACTTCATGTTGTTGACATCTTCACAAAATCTCTGCCTCAAGTTTCCTACTTCACCCATAGATCCAAACTTGGTGTTTTTCTTCCACCTACACCAAGTTTGAGGGGGTGTGTAAAGAGTACATCTCCAGTTTGGGTATGTGACCACAACTCAGCCTCAAAGAAAGAATGATGAAGCCCAAGAAAAGTCTAAGATGGTTTACTCTACAAAAAAAATAGAGTCACGCTTTAACGGTCTTCTCCATCTCACGATGAAGTCGTGTGATATATGTAGAGTCATACAAGCACAATCAGCTCATATAATTCATCTGCAGAACTGTTACAAAATTCTTGAAATCACGTGCACAGGATAACAAGAAAGATTCACTCAGGATAAGATTTGCATTTTATCTTATGATTGTATAGATAGTACAATGATATAATCGAAAAGGTTAAGCTGAAAAGATCAATAAACGTCTTCTTCTTAATTAAGCTTTGAGCTTTTCATTCTATCATTCAATATATATATATATATATGTACTTCTTCAAGTCGATATATAATTAATCTAATAAAACAAATTGTTTCTTTGTTTTGTCATAAACAGATAAAAAGGAAATACACTATTGGACTTTCGATGTAGTGATTCAGATAGAGACATGCTTCAAAAAACAGTAACAGAAGAGGAGATTAGAGAAGTTCTGTTTCGAATGCCATCAGACAAATCACCGGGTCCAAACGAGTACACAAGTGAATTTTTTAAAGCATCTTGGACCATAATCGGAAAAGACTTCACTACTGCCATTCAATCCTTCTTTATTAAAGGTTTCTTGCCCAAAGGAATCAATACAACAATATTGGCCTTAATTCCAAATAAGGAGGATGCTTTGGAGATGAAATACTACAGACCCATCTTGTGTTGTAACGTCATATACAAGGTGATTTCCAAGATATTGGCTAACAGGATCAAAGGTATCTTACCAAAGCTTATTTCTTGGAACCAAAGCGCTTTCATCAAAGATAGGCTCCTGGTTGAAAATGTCCTATTAGCCACTGAGTTGGTTAAAGACTATCACAAGCCCTCAGTCTCACCAAGAAGTGCAATGCAAATAGACACTTCAAAAGCTTTTGATTCTGTCCAGTGGGGATTTTTACTCAATGTCTTGCGTGCAATGGACGTCCCAAACCAGTTAATACAGTGGATAAACTTGTGTATCTCAACAGCCTCTTTTTCGGTCCAGGTGAATGGTGAATTAGCTGGATTCTTCAAGAGTGAAAGAGGATTAAGACAGGGTTGTGCACTCTCCCCTTACTTGTTCGTGGTTTGTGTTAATGTTCTCTCGAGTATGCTTGACAAAGCTGCTAGCAGAAGGGAGATTGGATACCATCCCAGGTGCCAAAGATCATTTGTGCTTTGCTGACGATATTATGGTTTTCACCGATGGGAATAAAAGATCGATAGAAGGAGTGCTTGCTGTGTTTGATAAATTTGCCAAATACTCGGGTCTAAAAATTAGCATTGAGAAATCAAAGCTCTTCATGGCAGGTGTGTCGGACCTCAATCAAGAAGCCATCCTATCTACCTTCCATCTATCAAATGGACATCTTCCGGTATGTTATCTTGGCCTCTCCTTGCTGCCAAAGAGGATGACTGCGGCTGACTATATGACTCTGATTGAAAAAATTTGAAATCGTATGGGCTCATATACTGGCAGGTTCTTATCGTATGCAGGAAGGCTTCAACTGATTAATTCAGTGATTATGAGTTTAACCAACTTTTGGTTGGCTGCATTCAGGCTTCCGGGGAGCTGTTTAAAAGAAATTGAGAAGCTCTATTCATCTTTCTTATGGTCTGGACCAGAACTAAATCCGAGGAAAGAAAAGGTGAAATGGGCTGACCTCTGTAAACCAAAACAAGAGGGTGGACTTGGTATAAGAGCTTTAAAAGAGGTTAATATGGTGACGGGTCTAAAGCTTATCTGGAGAATAACATCTTCTAAATCTCTTTGGGCAAACTGGATCCACACTTACCTCGTCCGCAAAGGCTCATTCTGGTCTTTGGGGGAGAGATCTGTAAGTGGATCGTGGATGTGGTGGAAAATTCTCAAGCTACGAGAGAGTGCAAAGCTTTTTCATCGGATGGAAGTTGCTAACGGCATGAACACATCATTTTGGTATGACTGGTGGTCGCCTTTTGGTCGACTTAAGGAGCTGCTTGGAGATCGTGGGCTTATTGATCTTGGGATAGCCGACTCAACGACGGTACATGAGGTGCTCTGTAACCATAAGAGGCGTAATCACAGGGTGCAAATCTTGAATGACATTGAGCATGAAATAGAATAAATACGAGGTCTGGTAAATAGCGTACGTTCTGATGTTGCTATGTGGAGGCACAAGGACGACATGTTTAAGCACAAGTTCTCAACAAAGCATTGCTGGGACCAAATAAGGAGACGATACACACACTGTGAATGGAGCTGCTGTGTATGGTTCCCACAAAACACTCCTAAATTTGCCTTCATTCTTTGGGTTACTATCCTTGATCGGTTGTCGACAGGTGAAAGAATGGCACATTGGTCTAATGTTAACACCAATTGTGTTCTTTGTTCGAACCAGCTCGAGACTCGCGCTCACCTGTTTTTTTAGTGCACTTACACTCCTCGGATCTGGAAGGATCTAACCAGTGGACTGCTTCTGAACAACTATACATGTGTCTGGGGGGATATCATTTCTTTCCTAACATCGGCAACAACTCAAAGCACAACTCTATATCTGCTAAGGTACGCGTTCCAAACTGATGTGCATTCGATTTGGAGAGAAAAGAACTCTAGGAAGCATGGGAATGAACCACAATCAGCTCAGATGCTACTGAAATACATTGATAAAGAGGTCAGGAACAAGCTATTAGCTCTTCAACAAGATGGCCGAGAAGACTATCGCGATGGGATACAAATGTGGTTTGCTTCCCGGCAGCCACAGCTCACCGGCTCTTAATCTTTCATTGATTCTTTCATTCTTTCATAGGCCACTTCTATAAACTGTAGAGATGTATACTTATGGAAAGGAGAACTTTGTAATTAGTTATAACCTAGACTCTAGCATCTCCTGTAACTCTATATATTGTAATTACAGCAGTCAATAATAATCATCCAATTCTCTCTATTACATGGTATCAGAGCCTTCGATACCTAAATTTTTCACGACTAGCCGTCGTCTCTCTTCTTTACTTCTCTCGTTAACCTTCTCTTTTCAATGGCACACAACGAGCATATTGTTGTTGCTGATCGAACACTCTTCAACGTCAATATGACGAACGTGACAAAGCTCACAGACTCGAATTTTCTGATGTGGAGCCGTCAAGTGAAAGCCTTGCTTGATGGTTACGATCTCTCTGGGTTCATCGACGGCACCGCAGTCATCCCACCCATGACGATCAATACCAACAATGGTATTGTCCCAAACCCAGAATACACGATCTACAAGCGGCAAGATCGACTTGTGTACAGTGCGTTACTTGGCGCCATCTCAACCTCAATTCAGCCAATACTCTCCACCACCACAACGTCAGCTCAGATCTGGACTCAGTTGACCTCAACATACGCTAAGCCAAGCCGTGGGCATATTCTGCAGATCAGACAACAACTCAAGAGCTGGAGCAAAGGTGACAAAACTGTGAATCAATATTTTCAGGGTCTGGTGACCAGATTTGATCAGCTTGCACTCCTTGGGAAAGCAGTTGACCTTGAAGATCAAATTCAGTATGTACTTGAAGGCGTGTCTGAAGACTACAAGACCGTTGTGGATCAAATCGAGAGTCGTGATACTGCCCCGACGTTGACAGAGATTCATGAAAAGCTGATCAATCACGAGGTCAAGCTTCAGACGACTCTCGTCTCTGCCTCATCCACGCCAGTCACAGCTAATGCTGCCTCTGTCCGCCCTTACAACAACAAAAACAGCTCCTTCAACAAAAGGAACTACTCTAACAACAGCTACAACTCTCAGAATCGGAACAACTACAACCGTTCGGGTCAAGCTGCGACACCTCGCCACAACCAACAGTTTCAAACTAGAGGATATCAAGGCCGGTGTCAGATTTGTAGTGTCTACGGACACAGCGCACGCACATGCTCTCAGCTCCAGGCTTCCCGCGACAGTCGTCCTTCAGGCAGTAGCTCTTCTTGGCAGCCACGAGCTCATCTTGCCTCGATTCCACAGGCTGATTCCAGTCAATGGCTCCTCGACTCTGGTGCGACGCACCATCTCACTAGCGATCTGAACAACCTCTCCCTTCATCAACTTTACAATGGTGGAGAAGAGGTCACCATTGCTGATGGTTCAACTCTCGCAGTATCCCATACCGGTTCCACCTTATTCTCTACTCAAACTCGTCCTTTACTTTTAAATAACGTTCTTTACATACCCAATCTCCATAAGAACCTTATCTCTGTGTATCGATTGTGCAATGCTAATCAAGTATCTGTGGAATTCTTTCCCGCATCTTTTCAGGTGAAGGACCTCAGAACGGGGGCCCGCTTACTCCAAGGGAGAACTAAAGACGAGTTGTACGAGTGGCCAATACCGCAACCCAAACCCGCAACCTTCCTTGCTTCCCCAACACCAAAAACAACACTTCCATCATGGCATTCTAGACTTGGCCACCCATCACCACCTGTTTTACATTCTATATTGTCTCGATTTTCTATTCCATGTTCTGAATCTTCTAATAAACAGTTTCCATGTTCTTCATGTTTCATTAATAAAAGCCACAAATTACCTTTCTCTTCAAACACTATTGTCTCCAAACACCCTCTTGAGTATGTGTATTCCGATGTATGGATGTCTCCTTTGATTTCACCTGATAACTTCCGCTACTATGTCATCTTTGTGGACCATCATACTCGCTATACATGGTTTTATCCCCTCAAGCAAAAGTCAGATGTTTGAGAAACATTTATGTCCTTCAAAGCATTGGTGGAAAAGAGGTTTCAAGCTCAAATTCGCACCTTGTACACAGACAACGGGGGCGAGTATATAGCGCTTCGCTCGTTCCTCCTGAAGCATGGGATATCACACCTTACTTCTCCACCACATACACCGGAGCACAACGGTATAGCGGAACGTAAACACCGGCATATTGTGGAAACCGGTCTAACTCTACTACATCAAGCTTCCATTCCCAAGCAACATTGGCCCTACGCTTTTGCCACTGCCGTATACCTCATAAACCGTTTACCCACAGCCGTGCTTCATAACGAATCACCATACCACAAGCTCTTCGACCAACCACCAAATTACCTCAAGCTCAAGATTTTCGGTTGTCTCTGCTTTCCGTGGTTAAGACCATATACCACCAACAAGCTAGACGAAAGATCATTGCCGTGTGTGTTTATGGGATACTCACTGACTCAAAGCGCTTACCTTTGCCTCCATCGTCCGTCTGGTCGCATATACACGTCACGGCATGTTCAATTTGTGGAGACACGATTCCCATTTGCTGAACCTGAACCATCAACTCTCGAAGTCCCAACTATTACCCAACCTCAGAAACACCCACATACCATCGTCCCGTACACCTCACCACCACTCGTACAACCATCGTCTAGCGCGCCCCTGAGCTCAGGCCTTCACCAGCAAGCACGATCGACACAGCAACCAGCCCGACCTCTAAAGACATACCAACGCCGACCACGACCAGCCCCTACTCCACAGCCAATGTCCTCTACAACACAGGTACTAAACACAATACCTACAGCCCAAATCGAACCTGTTCCTACCACTGTCCAGCCAAATAACAACCCTGTTCAGATACCACCCAAACCTGCTCCCTCTAGAAAACGAACCAGACCTCAAACTACCAAAATCCGACCACCAAACACTCACCCTATGTCCACCCGAAGCAAACAGTCCTTCACCGCTATCACCACAAAACCACAACCACCAATCCCAACAACAGTTACCCAAGCCCTGTGAGACAAGAACTTTCGCCAAGCAATGGATGCTGAGCTCAATGCTCAGTTACGAAATCAGACGTTTGAGTTGGTGCCTCAAAAACCAGGTCAAAACATCATCTCGACTAAGTGGATATTTACTGTGAAATATTTGCCAAGTGGTGCTATTGACAGGTACAAAGCGCGATTGGTGGCACGTGGATTCAATCAAAATTATGGCCAAGACTACTCTGAAACCTTTAGTCCGGTGGTAAAGTCGGTATCTATTCGCGTTATTCTCCATCTCGCTGTCACACAGTCATGGTTGATTCAACAATTGGACGTCAACAACGCATTTCTTCAAGGCAAGCTGACAGAAGAGGTGTACGTCTCTCAACCTCCAGGATATATAGATCGTGATCGACCCAACGATGTCTGGAAACTACGCAAGGCACTATACGGACTAAAGCAAGCGCCACGCGCTTGGTACCAGGAGCTCAGAAATTATCTTCAAAAGCTGGGATTTCGAAATTCTGTCGCGGACACATCGGTCTTCATCTACTTGAGTGGGAATGACCAATTATACACACTGGTTTACGTCGACGACATTATCGTCACAGGAAGCAGACCGGCACTGGTCACTGGATTTATCGCAAGTCTGTCCAAACAATTCTCGCTAAAGGAACCTTATGATTTGACGTATTTTCTTGGGATAGAGGTGATTCAAACACCAAATGGTCTTCACATGATGCAGAAAAAGTATATCATTGATTTGCTAGAGAAAACAAAGATTTTGGAAGCCAAAACTGTCGCCACGCCGATGTCTCCAACTCCAAAACTATCTCTGCGATCTGGTACATCTCTTACTGATGCGAAACAGTATCGTATGGTTGTAGGAAGTCTGCAATACTTGGCGTTTACCCGACCAGACATTGCCTATAGCGTCAATCGCTTGTCCCAGTTTATGCACGCTCCAACAGATCTTCATTGGCAGGCCGCAAAAAGAGTCCTCCGCTACCTTGCTGGTACATTGACCCATGTAGTTACAATCCGTCGCAATTCACCCTCGACCTTACATGCATACTCGGACGCGGATTGGGCAGGAGATACGGACGATTTCGTCTCAACAAATGGGTACATTGTTTATCTCGGCACTACACCTATATCCTGGACATCAAAGAAACAAAAGGGTGTCGCACGTTCATCCACCGAAGCGGAATATCTTGCAGTTTCAGCAACAGCAACAGAGGTGCGATGGGTGAGTTCACTGCTCTCCGAACTTGGCATCAAGCCCACTGCTCCACCTGTGATATATTGCGACAATGTCGGTGCCACTTACCTATGTGCAAACCCGGTGTTTCATTCAAGAATGAAACACTTAGCACTTGATTATCACTACATCAGTGAACTCATTCAATCAGGCCTTCTTAGAGTGGTTCATGTCTCATCGAAAGATCAGCTAGCCGATTCATTGACTAAACCATTACCAAGACCAAGATTTCTCGATATGAATGGCAAGATTGGTGTAACTCAAGTTACTCCATCTTGAGGGGGCGTGTAGAGATGTATACTTATGGAAAGGAGAACTTTGTAATTAGTTATAACCTAGACTCTAGCATCTCCTGTAACTCTATATATTGTAATTACAGCAGTCAATAATAATCATCCAATTCTCTCTATTACATAAACTACAAACAAACATCTTTATGCACTTGATGTAAAAACGTTTTTTTTTGTTTGAATACAATTTTACATTCATTCAATATATATATATATATATATATTGTTGGAATTGTGTCCAGTAATCTCGGTACTGTCTCTAGAAAGTAAGAGTATGTCAATAATCAGACATAAGTCATATAATGCTGGGGGTCATGATGGCTTGCTAGAGTCCGCTCATGATCTATAAGTCTTGGACTTATTGCCTTTATTATATGATCCCATATGGGTCACACGCCTAAGCTAACAGGAAAATGTGTAGGAACGGTTTAGCAGAAGTACAGTAAAAGTGCTAGGCATTTACTGTACTTAGAGAGAATAAAAGGTTTAGCCACTGTGCATCGATCGATGCATAAGGTGCAACGATCGATGCAGTGCGCAAACACCGACGAGTTAATTGGTATTTGGGCCAAATGGCCCAAACGGAACAGGACGAGTTTTGTGTCATAAAACTCGAGTTTCAGACTGATTAACCCTAATACTTGAGCCGTAAACTCTCTCTCTCTGCGCCGAGTTCCCCTTGTGGTCTAGCAGCTGTTTCCTGTGAAAGCGTGTGTGAACCTTTGGAGGATTCATCCCTCGGTGTTTCTCTGATCTCAGACATACCATCTTCTTCCGCTGCAATAACAGGTATAAGGTGAGATCATCATTTGTTTCTATTCTGAGAAGAACCTAGATCGCATGTTTAGGATAATCTGAATCTGGAATTGAATCAGGATTAATCTAAACGTTCCAACAGTGGTATCAGAGCTTTAGGTTCTGGTTTTTCTTGTTTAGATTCATGTTTAGGACTGTTTTCTTGTTTAGAAGTGTTTTGAATCAACTACTGATAAGATAAATCACTTAAGAAACAAGAATTGAATCCTAAACAAACTGTTTAAAAATCGCATGACCAAACTATATTGATTTGGTATGTGATCTAAACTGATTTTGCATCGACTGAGATCGCATTGCATCGATCGATGCAATGCAAGGATCGATCGTTGCAGTCGCGAGAGATTGACCGCGATCGCATGGATCGTTCAAACGATCGCATGGATCTCACGAGAATCTCTCGGCCAAACCTGATAACCGTTCGTGCACACGTGAGAGCATCGATCGATGCAGGATCGATGAACGATCGTTGCAGGATCGATGCTGTGAGCATCGATCGATGCGGTTAGGGTTTTGGCTCGGTTTAACTTAATTAAAATCATCGTTCTGGTTTAATAAACAGATTTTAATATTTTTATTAAATCTGGTTAAACCGGGATAAGAAATCCAATGTCGAAAGAAATATTGGATTTAGTGCCTAAACCAGGAATTTCTAATTTGATTTGGTTGGACCAAATAAATTGAGAGATTCCGGTTTAGTAAATAACCGGTTGACAATTGTGGTCATCGTAGTAATTAAAACTTGGTTAGACCAGTTTTAATGAACCAGACCGGTTATGTCAATTAATTGGACAATTGGGTCATGTCTTGGACATGGACCAATTCTTGGGCCTCGGGCCAAGAAGTTAAAACAATTGGGCCAATTATTTGAGTCTTTCTTCAGATTAATTTAAAATTTATTTTATAAAATTATAAAGTCGATTTTAAATTAAAATTTCCGAAATTTTGAAATTAGAAAGTTTCTTAAAATAGAAGTTTCTGAGTTTGCGGGTTTTGGATTTTAAAGAAATTTCTAAAGTTAGAAAGTTTCCGGTTTTAGAAAGTTTCCAATTTTAGAAAGTTTCCAAAAATAGTAGGTTTCCAAAAATAGAAAGTTTCCCGAAATAGTAATTTTCTATTTTGGGAATGAATTTTAATAAACCTACGAACCTCAAATAATATCAAGCGTTGGATGTCTTGTCCAGACTATGTCAGCTGTCAAAGCCCATTCAATTGCATTCATGGCCTTACAGTGTGAGGATGTCTGCTTTTGCGTGAGTAAGACAGTTTGTGATTCATAAATGTCATTGGGAGTCCCAGACATTAATGATTACATGACTGTATAGTCTGGTTTTCTTGACTAGGCCATCGGGAGTCCCGGGCCTTGAGACATCAGAGTGGATTGGGCCTCGGGCCCAGATTCACAACCAAGAATTATATCACGGATATAATTAGCCGATATAGGGCTTACCGATATAAGCTAAGGTTTGGTGACGGCCAGTGGCCCACTTTAATCTTAGTTATATGTGGATCTTGGAATCATTATATTCTATTGAGGGTAACTTATGTTATTGAATATAATGCGTGATTAATCATATTAAATTTTAATACGAGATTAGTCATTTTGAACATAATAACTAATAACCTTTTTATTTATATATTTCAGATATGACTACTACAAGCACACAAAACACATTCTCGATCCGGTCTGTTCTCGAGAAGGAGAAGCTGACTGGAACGAACTTCCTGACATGGTCAAGGAACTTGAGGCTGGTCCTCAAGCAGGAGAAGAAGGATTATGTCCTTCGAGATCCCCTCCCCGAGAGGCCTCTTGCCAATGCTGCCAGGACTCTGCACAATGCTTGGGAAAAGCATTCGTCAGATGAAAATGATGTTTATTGCCTGATGTTGGTGACAATGACTCCTGAGCTGCAAAAACAGTTCGAAAGTGTATTGTCTCCAATCGAGATCATGGCAAGCCTGAAATCGCTTTTTCAGGAGCAGGCTAGGACCGAGAGGTTCCAGACAGTCAAGAACCTCTTGGACTGTAAGTTGGCTGCGAATGCGGCAGTGAGTCCTCATGTCTTGAAGATGATGGGTTATCTCGATCATCTTCAGAAACTCGACTGCCCAATCAGCCAGGAACTTGCCTGCGACATCATTCTGCAGTCTTTACCTGCAAGCTATGATCAGTTCATTCTGAACTTTAACATGCATGGCTTGAGTAAGACACTACCTGAGCTTCACGGAATGCTCAAGACTGCAGAGCCCAACTTGAGGAAAACCGCCAAGGACCCCAATGTGCTTATGGTGCAAAAGGGCAAGGGGTTTAAGAAATCCTCTGCTAAGGATAAGGGAGCGGCCAAGGCTGTCCATGTCGCGGACAAGGACACGCCAAAGCCCAAGCCCAAGTCCAAGGCTGGGCCAACTGACATGTGCAGGTTCTGCAAAGAACTGGGGCATTGGAGAAGAGATTGTAAGAAATTCCAGGAAGGTCTAAAGGAATTGAAGAAGAAGACTTTCGAGACTTCTTCATCAGGTATTTTTGTTATAGAAGTTAATACAACTACTTCTGATAATACCTCATGGGTCATGGATACTGGTTGTGGGGCTCATATTTGTACTAATATGCAGGCACTCAGCAACAGTAGAAGGCTGAAGCAAGGACAAGTGGAGCTGCGAGTTGGGAATGGAGCGAAAGTTTCAGCACTAGCTGTAGGCACATACTTGTTGTCTTTACCTTCGGGATTGATTTTAGAACTGAATAATTGTTATTTTGTACCTGCTATAAGCAGAAATATTATTTCAATTTCTTTGTTGGATTTGGAAGGTTATGATTTTTCAGTTAAGAATAAATTATGTTCCTTCAATCGCAACAATTTGTTCTATGGTTCTGCCCCTCTTACGAATGGGCTTTACATACTCGATCAATCCGCGCCAATTTATAACATTAATACAAAACGGTTTAAACCTAATGAGGAAAACCGAACGTTTCTATGGCATTGTCGTTTAGGGCACATCAGCGAGAAACGCATCAAGAGGCTCCATTCGAATGGACTTCTTGGCTCATTTGACTTTGAGTCATGTGAGAAATGCGAATCATGCATGATGGGCAAAATGACACGGGCCCCCTTTAATAAACCTAACGAGAGGGCCAGTGAATTATTGGGCCTGATACACACTGATGTGTGTGGCCCAATGTCCACAAATGCAAGAGGAAACTATCAGTACTTCATTACCTTCACTGATGATTTCAGTAGGTATGGATATGTTTATTTAATGAAACATAAGTCTGAATCTTTTGAGAAGTTCAGAGAATTCCAAAATGAAGTACAGAACCAACTTGGCAAAAGCATTAAGGCTCTTCGGTCCGACCGAGGAGGAGAATACTTAAGCCAGGAATTCAGTGATCATCTGAGAGAGTGTGGGATCGTATCCCAACTCACTCCTCCTGGAACACCTCAATGGAATGGTGTGTCTGAGAGGAGAAATCGGACCTTATTAGATATGGTTCGATCTATGATGAGTCACACAGACCTTCCAATATCCCTTTGGGGATATGCTCTGCTAACAGCAGTGTTCACTCTAAACAGAGCGCCATCAAAAGCAGTAGCAAAGACACCATATGAATTATGGACTGGAGAAGTTCCAGTGCTGTCTTATCTAAGAATTTGGGGTTGTGAAGCCTATGTTAAGAGATTAATCTCAGATAAGCTTACACCAAAATCTGATAAATGCTACTTCATTGGTTATCCACGGGAAACCAAGGCTTATTACTTCTATCTACGTTCCGAGAACAAGATCTTTGTTGCCCGGGATTGTAACGTTCTAAGAAGGGAAGTTATTTTCCAAGAAGAACAGTGGGAGTAAAAGCATAACTCGAAGTTTTCTTAAGGAAACCAAGGCTCGGTACTTTTACGACCATTCTGTTTTCTAAGAAGGAAATTACTTTCCAAGAAGAACAGTGGGAGTAAAAAGTATTTTTACGACCATTCTGTTTTCTAAGAAGGGAAGTTACTTTCCAAAGAAGAACAGTGGGAGTAAAAGTACAACTCGAAGAAATTCGAGAAATACAGGAGGCTGCTTAATCTATTGAGGGAGAGCAGCGGAAGGATTTACAGATTTCTGTAGAATCTACACCTGTGGAGCCTGAAGTTCGCAGATATGAATCAGTTACTAATCCGAGAGTGATTTCTCGTCATTAGTTGAACCTGATAATCATTGAAAGTTCGCATGATCTGATGATCATTGAAAGCGATGAATCTGCGAAATTCAAAGAAGCGAAAGTGAGCCCGGACTCCGAAAAATTACATTTTTTATGTAAGTTAGCTTCATCGATCCATTCATGGATGGAAGCAAACATATCGGAGTTGGAATCTTCGTTCTGTTGAAGTAGTCAAGGTTTTAACTTGAACAGGAACGAAGCGGAACTGTGTGTTTACTAATAGATAAGTGGGAGCGATATTGCATTTCTCATAGTATATGTCGGTGACATACTGATTCTCGGATATAACGTCCCAATGCTGCAGTCGGTA
Source organism: Orychophragmus violaceus (assembly GCA_030180135.1). Classification (NCBI taxonomy): domain Eukaryota; kingdom Viridiplantae; phylum Streptophyta; class Magnoliopsida; order Brassicales; family Brassicaceae; genus Orychophragmus; species Orychophragmus violaceus. The sequence goes on along the minus strand of CM058230.1, from coordinate 23,531,412 downwards.
AAGGACTGGCTTGGGAGTCGGTTTTGTGATTGACATGGGTATAGCCACGAAAGTCTTGGATTTTGGATTTAAAGATAGAGATCCAAAAGAGCTGGTAGGACAATGTCAGGATTCTTAAATTGACAAAGTCCTACACATTTTGAGCAATCCAAGAAGGGTTTTTATGCCAATGTCACATGGCATTAAGTTAAGCAAGATACAGTATCCTATGATAACTGCTGAGCTTAAATGCATGGATTAGATTCCATATGCGTCGGCAATTGGATCTATCATGTATGCCATGAAACATACTTGTTTGATGTTGCTTTAATGTTAAGCAAGACAAATAAAGACCAGTCAAATCCAGCAAAGAATCAAGTTTCCTAAAGTATGTCCTAAAGTATTTGAGGAATACTAAGGATAAGTTCTTGATTTACGGAGAAAGTAAGGTGCTATAAGTCAATAGAGTCTGAAAGGCAAGTTTCCAACAGACAAAGATGATTTCCGGTCACAGTCCGGTTATATCTTGTGTTTGTTTTGGCGGTGCACGGCACTGTTGCTGACTCCATGACTTAAACTGAACATGTCGCAGCTTGGAAAGCGGCGAAAGAGGTTGTATGGAAAGAAGAGTTCGTCAATGAACTTGATGTGATTCCCAGCATAGATGAGACTAGCTGCACATCAGAGGTCCAAACACCTTAAGATAAATGACAGAGATGTTAAGTATTTCAGCAAGTTTCAACAAATGAGAACGTTGCTAATCTATTAACGAAGCCACTCCTTAGCCCTAAGCACGAGTCACGGACTGTAGCTGTAGGATAAGTGAAGTTAAGATATAGTCTTAATTTTAGTGGGAGTTAGTAAAGGGCTTTATTTAGTTATTGATATGTTCTTGTAAAACATTTGAGATGTTTGATAATGAAATTATTATTTCAAGATTATTTTAACTGTGATGAAATAATCGTTCCAAAATGATATGAACCATTTTATAGGTCATCGAAGTAAGTGACTTGATCTTGAGTCATCAAAGTCATTTAGCTTGATCATGAGACCCTATGTTTGATAAATGTTTTATATCATCCTGTCCCTAGTCGAAGGTTGTTGAAATTGGAACACCAACAACCGTGTGAGATTGGATTGGTACGTGACTTATGACGAAGTCTCAGTGTGTCATAGATGCGCGGCATCAAAGTCAGTACATAGGTGTATGTTGGGAACATACGACCGGACAAGACCCGCTTATAAGAACTCTTCAGGATATTTATATCTGTGTCATAAGAGATTCTTACTACGACTATAGAGTATAGTCCTTAGACCTGAGTTCGCATGCATGTGACTGCACATGGACTGATGCACTTTGATCATTGTCTAACGCTATCGTTCTGCGATAGTTATAAGGACCTTGTTTGGGTACATTATGAAATGAGTGGTTTACAGTGATGGAACAAGACGGGATTTGTCCCTCCAATATAAATGGAGTGAATATCTCTAGGCCAATCGGAGATTTGAATACTGGAAAACGCATGGCCATGCTCAAACGGACTTTCCCGAGTCGTTTGGATTGTCAGTATCAAATCAGAGTCCGATGAACAAGATTAGGCTTTATAAGGATGACACTAATCTTGCCTTATGACTAATCGAGATATTGAGACAAAAGGATTATGAATACAGAGATTCCAGTACAAGTGGGAGATTGTTGGAATTGTGTCCAGTAATCTCGGTACTGTCTCTAGAAAGTAAGAGTATGTCAATAATCAGACATAAGTCATATAATACTGGGGGTCATGATGGCTTGCTAGAGTCCGCTCATGATCTATAAGTCTTGGACTTATTGCCTTTATTATATGATCCCATATGGGTCACACGCCTAAGCTAACAGGAAAATGTGTAGGAACGGTTTAGCAGAAGTACAGTAAAAGTGCTAGGCATTTACTGTACTTAGAGAGAATAAAAGGTTTAGCCACTGTGCATCGATCGATGCATAAGGTGCAACGATCGATGCAGTGCGCAAACACCGACGAGTTAATTGGTATTTGGGCCAAATGGCCCAAACGGAACAGGACGAGTTTTGTGTCATAAAACTCGAGTTTCAGACTGATTAACCCTAATACTTGAGCCGTAAACTCTCTCTCTCTGCGCCGAGTTCCCCTTGTGGTCTAGCAGCTGTTTCCTGTGAAAGCGTGTGTGAACCTTTGGAGGATTCATCCCTCGGTGTTTCTCTGATCTCAGACATACCATCTTCTTCCGCTGCAATAACAGGTATAAGGTGAGATCATCATTTGTTTCTATTCTGAGAAGAACCTAGATCGCATGTTTAGGATAATCTGAATCTGGAATTGAATCAGGATTAATCTAAACGTTCCAACATATATATATATCTAGATTACAAATCAAACTTCTGACCAGCCGAACTTGAAATGGCTGCCTTCAGCAGTCAACCTGCATAAAGAAAAAAGAAGAGTGAGTGAAGATAAGAAGATGACAGTTGCATGATGTATGAAACTCAGTAATTTCCTCGAGTTGTCTAACAGATAAGACAAAAGTTAAGCAAAACAAAGTTCTTTCTTGGTGTTCAATCTTGAAGCATAAGCTTCACTTTCATGATATCATAATCATGGATGAAAGATCCATGAAGATATTTTCCCCTCCTCCTGTGAACATCACCAACTCTGTCACGGTTAAACTCGCACATCATAACTACATATTGTGGAAGAGTCAATTTGAAGCCTTTCTTAATGGGCAGCGTCTGCTTGGTTTCGTTACTGGCTATATCTCCCAACCTCTTCCCACACTCAATACTTCATGCTATCACCGGAACTCAGATACCAATGCCTACCCCAGACCATCAACTACTGTTTCGGACGGACCAGGTCATTCAGTCATGATTTTTGGGTCTTTCTCGGAGGAAATACAGAGTGTTGTTGTCCATTACACAACAGCTCAACAGATCTGGATGGCATTGGAGAATCACTTCAACCGACCCCCTTCATTTAGTTTGTTTGAGTTAAAACGTAATATCAAGAAATCACCAAGAATGATAATTCTATGCTTGACTCATTTGAGAGATTAAGTCTATCAGCGATCAACTCTCTTCTATTGGCAGTCCTCTCAACAAAAGGATTAAAATTTTCTCAACTCTTGTTGGTCTTGGAAGAGAATTGAACTAATAAAGACGAGCATTGAAGGAGATAGGGATCTCTACCCTTGTCCAACCTTTGATGATGTTACTCATCGGCTAATCAGTTTTAATGATAGGCTACAAAGCCTTAACATGGTTTCAGATGCAACGCCGCACCTTGCTTTCAACACTATGCGTTCTACTGGCCCTTTTTACTAGAATAATCTCGATCGTGGACAGTCTAATAAGTGATTTGGATCAAGCATGGGTCAAGGTTCATTCTCTACATGAGGGTGTGGAATCCCTCAATAGTTCTCATCATCCAGCTCCTATGTTTCCTCGTACACTGATAGCTCTAGCCCTCATGCCAGATATGTGGTAATTTTGGACATACAACTTTGCGATGGTGGCATAGATTCAACTACAGTTTCCAATAAGAAGAATGATAGGTCTAGTTTTACTCCCTATTCTACTTCAAGTGCACAGCTATGCTATTGTAGTACTTAGGGTATCGAATCCACAAGGACTCACGGTCACACGATAGATTGTATGTATTCAAGTTAAGCTAAATCAATTCCAGAGAAAGCAGTAAACAAAAGCAATAAACTAGAAAGGTATTTTCAATAAGAGAAAGGCGTCAGACATAGGAAGTTCTCGGGAATTATGCTATGCTAGACACTTAACTAACATGATTCAGATTAAGCACAGTTCAAGAACTAGAAACACAATACTAAACAATCCAACTCTCGCTGAGATTGTTTTTATATCTAGCAACCTAGCGATCCAAATCTCTTTGCGATCCTAGAGTTCTAAATAAGCATTAAGAACAGGTTCTATCGGTTCACAATTTTTCTAAACCAAATCTCTTTGTATCTAGTCAAGTTGCTCACACTAAGTTTGGTTCAGATTATAACTCACACTCTCGTGCTATTGTTAATTATCTAAGATCTAAACCCTAGGTGATCAGTCTAGAATTCAGTGTTAAGAACACTTAGGTGATGAACAAAATGATGGTGAATCCTATTTTAATCAGTTATCAAGCAAGCATAAAACCTTTGTGAGAATCCCTAAATCTAACTAGGTTACTACTCAGACATATTAGCAATCAAACAATACATCATAAATAGAAAACCAAAGGAATGAATAGATAAAGAAAAAGAGTTTGAAATTCTTCTCTCAATGTTACAAGAATCAGCCCTCTCCAAAATCTCCCTAGCAAGAACAAAGTTAAGAACAAGATAAAAGAATGAATGATTCTGAAACCCTAATTAAACTCTCTAAACACGTTTAGGGGCCAGCTTAGAATTAAAGGAAACTTTTGGGAAATTCTGCAAATCTTCAAAACTTGTCTCTAACTCGCGGATGTTGTTCTGTCGCGCTCAGTGTCGAGCGACATCCAGGTCAATGTCGGTCGACACTTAATCGTGGTCGAGACACCAACTTCATCTCGTTGCACAAATCACCAGACACGTCATGTAATCCCATCCTTTGCTCCAAACGCAAGCTTACCGGTAAAAGGCTCGATAGACTCTAAAAACAGGTTAAAGACTCAATATATACAACTATATCATGGTTGAAAACCTAGAAAAACCATGATATATCAACTCCCCCACACTTAGCTCTTGCTTGCCCTCAAGCAAGTAAAGAACCTAAGCATAAAAAAAGAGGTTTGAAAACACAGAAACTCATTTCGTCCTAGGAACTTTCGCATTCACATTCACTTAGTAAACCACTGAAAACATTCCTGTAAGCCTCAAAACCACAATGTACTTCCCCCACACTTAGCAACTGTCCCAAGTAAACTCCACAATCAGATTAGGATATTCAAGTTCACCACACTAGCCTCTGTATACAATTAGGTGCAGTCTCACAGAGGGAGTATCGAATCAAAGGACACATGGACTCAACCTATTCAGTATCTGACCACCAAACTGTCGGTTTCTAGTTTATTTCTTTTCCCTTTCTCCCTTAGCACTGATTTTTTCCCACTGGGTATCATTTTTTTTTTATCAGTGCTCTTCCCTTTTTATTGGGGTTTAACTTTGGATCTTTCCATGGATACACATGAGGTAATAGGGGTCTCTACCACTCCCGTGACCACTTCGAAGCTACTAGCTTATCCTCGGTTTTTATCTTTTTTTTTTACTTTAATGGGAGGGAAAAATCAGAAACCATACTTTAGAATATGATCATAGGCTGTGCCAAACACATCAAAGGAATCCGACCCAAAGATTACCAAGCCCCTAAGCAAGAAATTAAAGTCAATATTAAGTGCGAGACTAGTGATGGATCCTCTGAATACCTGGTTAGATTTGGGTGTCCTTGGTAATTTGATCCGTTTGGGGTTTTCTAATAGTTATAGAGGCTCTGCAAGTCTGTCCAATGGTCACTTAGTTCCTGTTCAAGCGAAAAATTTCCTCGAAAAATCATAGTTTCATACTGATTTTGACTCAATAAAACAATTTTGAAAACTCATGAAAATATGGGACTGACTCTAAGAAAATAAAACACAATGTCAGTGGCCACCTCCCCCACACTTAAACTGCACTGTCCCCAGTGTAATTTTTATAAGGAGATCGGTATAAAGCAAATTGGAACCATGGAGATTTTGAGTTAAAAATCCGAACTTGTTCACGGTCGATGTCGACCGACACTAAGGAGAGTGTCGACCGATACTGAACTCGTGTGAGCATACGCAGGATGATAAATCTGTCCGTGGTTAAAATCATGAGTTAACACTCAGTTTTCTATCCTGTTAGCTGCGTTAGATCACTCAAAATCACATCAATAACAACAATAAAGATGCATAAACTCAAATAGTCTTAGGTCCAAGCAAACACTACTGAAAAACTGACTCAAAAGAAACATAAAAACTGACTCAAAAGAAACATAAAAACTGACTCAAGAAAAGGAAAAAGAAAAACAAAACCAGTGGCAGCTGCAAGTCTATAACTCCTGAGAGTCCTCATCATCCATATCCTCGTCGGAGTCAGCAGCTACCTCTATTTCCTCTTCCTCAGAGCTGATGTGCTCAGGAGCTGGTGCAGGTGCACGGCGACGTGGCTGTGGGTGGTGAACGCGCTGAGATCGCTGGCGAGACATCTTGTGGACCGTCTTCCAGATGCCCTTAAGCACCTTTGCTGCCCACTTCTGGAATTGCGGTGGTGGCATGTCTTCTGCTGGTCCGGGAAGCTCAGGAAACCCATAGGTCTCGTCTGGATCATCAGCATGGACAGGCTCATGCTCAGCAGCAGAAGCAGCAGCTCCAGAAGATGCGCCTCGGAGCACAGTAGCTCGGCGCGGGACAGCTCTACAAAGATCCACACTCGGATGGAAGGAGAGTGAGAGAGGATGATTAGTGATACCTGTGAGCTTAGTCTCTGGAAGAGGAAAGAGCCGCTCTACTCCGGATCTGTCATGGAATCTCCACCAGAATTGTGTCCCATTGGTGTCTCCCTTGATCCACTGACTGCTCTTCAGATGTGTGAAGTTCATGGTGAGTTTCCTAGTACAGATGTTCATCTGACTCCTGTCAAGTCCAAAGTGATCAAAGATGGGAGTTAAAAGACTCCCGATCGACTCCGTCTTCGTTGCCTTCCCAGTGAAAGGCTTTGTCTCCTTCAGTGTCTCCAGATGGTGAGCGAAGAGAGCTCCCATGTTAACATCTAGCTCCAGATGAGAATACTTAAACTCACTGACATCAACGCTCTTACCAATCCCAATATAAAGCAAGAAGAGTTCAGCAATCCTCATCATCCCAGGCTCCATCTTACACAAGATAGTGTTGTAGAATATGCGAACAAAATAGCGCAGAACCGGGTGTCGCACAGCGATCTGCCTGGTTGTCTGAGAATCATATACTCCTGTGCCAAAGTGTCTCCAAAAGAGCTCTACATCGGACCAGTGCTCAGGTAAACTGACTCTCTCCTTAGTCCTGTCAAACTCATAAATATCGCATAGCTCATGGAGACTAAGTCTGTACCTCCTTCCCTTGGCCATGAATGTTAATGTACCCTCAGAAGCTTTCCTCACCACATCGTTGGTGTAGTACACACGGATTGTGACCATAAATTGTCTGACCAGCTATGGGTATAGGTCGTGGTACTTGGTACATATCGTACCCAAACCTATGGTTCGCAAGACGCGCACCACATCTGATCGTATCTTCAGCTTGCTCATTGTGGTCATGTCAGGAAGCCATGTGGGCTCGATGTTAACGTCACACCATGCGTTGTAGAACAGGCTGTCATAGATGTCCCACTTCTCTGAGATATCCCTGTAAATGCATTCTCGCTTCTTCACCTCCACTGCAGGTTCGTCATCAAAGCAAGTGATCTTGAACTTAGTTTTCTCCATCCTTGGCCAAGGTGCTTGTTTCCGAGCATCACGTTGCTGCGACGAGGAACCAGAAACATTGGTTGCAGAGCCTCGGCGCGGGCGTTTTCCTTGGTTCAGAGAAGGATCCATCCCCAAAACGAACAAACGGACCAACAAGCATGAGATTCTAAAAATCCGGATTTTTGCATCAAAATATTCTCATGAATTGACTCCATACAATCATTCTCAGCATCAAAAGCAATCACATTCCACTAATCAATCATCCTAAACATCCATAAATCAACCAAAGATCGAAGCTTTTGCCATTGGACACAAACTGAAAAATTGAGATTCAGAGCCATACCTTCGCAGATCGATGAAATGGATGCTAGTAATAGATAGAGCACGAAAATCGAGTGGAATAGAGCTTTGAATCGATGAAAACGGTTAAAAATTGGGGTTTGTGGCGATTTTTTGAAGATTTTTGGCGAGAGAGAAGTGAGGAAGAAGAAGAGAACTCTCGGGTTTTTTTAAAATCCGTACCTCGATTTCGTCGATGTCGACCGACATCAAGATGGATGTCGGTCAACACTTACCTTTTTAGAACAAATCGACCTCTGAAATCAACCTTGGTAGATTATCGTCCGTGCTCGAAACTTCCTCGAATCGATGTCGACCGACATCCTTTTGGAAATCGACCAACACTGATTCTGCAGTGCTACGGGTTCTGTATAACTTGACACAAAAACTCCAAAAACGAAAGAAATTAAAATGCAAAACTCAAAGTCCTAGTATTTACAACTTACCAGTGGGTTGCCTCCCACTCAGCGCTTGTTTTAGGTCATTAGCTTGACTTTGATGGGGATTTAGACTTCCGGTGGCTTCGACAGAAGCTGTGAGTGCCTCTGCGAAAGTCTCCTCATCCAAGGTGGAGAGTAGGCGTTGTCAGCGTGAGCTTGTCCAAGGAACGAAGGTATATGTGTTGGGATTATGTCCTGAAATCACATTGTATTAACTCTAGAGATAGTTGTATTGTCGAGATCGGACAATTCATGTGATACTGGGTAGTCATAATGTTTTGCTAGAAACCGCTTATGACAAATGAGTTGTAACTCACTTCTAGTATTATGTGAACCTACGGGGTCACACACCTAAGCAAGTTGGATACACTTTGTATGGGATTGATCATTGGCATATGGTCTGGTCGATGTGTATTGGATACACATTGAATATGAGTTTTAAAGAGGTGTGTCGATCGACACCATTGGGTACGTCGGTCGATACAAGATCTGTGTCGATCGACACCAATGAGTGTGTCGGTCGACACAAGGCTAAAACCGAAACTGATGTTTCGGTTTACGTCGAGGTCTGTATATATATGAGTTTATGTATTTCGACCTAGAGAAAGGAGCACCGCCCAGAGAGTTTTTCTCAGAGAGAAAAACACAGAAACCTCAAAAACTCAGTTCCCAGGAGATCTGATTCCCGGCACTAGCATCCCGGCGGATTCCAGCTTATGTGCGTTGATAGGCTCAGAGTTTTACCCTATTCTAAACTGCAAGTGAACAGCAATGTCAAAGTAGTATATAGGGTTATCGAATCCATAGGGACACTTGGTCTCAATAGATCAGAACAGTAGAGACTAATACTAGAAAGCAAGCAATGTAATTGAATTAAAAGCGGTGCGAGAAAGTAAATCAGTAGCAGAGATTGTTGGTTGTGGAAGCAATAAACTAAAAGCGTCAAGCCTAGGGTATTCTCAGGAAATCAGACAAGCAGACAGTTCATTCAGCAAGGATCTAATTAAGCACAGTTCTAGAACTCAAAACACAGATATAGAATTAACCAAATTCCTTTGCGATAATTCTCTAAGTCTAAGTGCAGCAAACCAAACTTTCGTTTGCGAGAACTAACAGATTAAACTAGCATTAATTCCAAGTTTGATATGTTCACAATCATCCTAAACCAAACTTCCGTTTGCGCAAAGTTTAATTGCCCAATTTAATTAGTTCAGATTCCTAAACCCCACTTCCGTGACGTATTTAGCAACCTAAGATCTAGATTCTAATTGATCAGGTTAGAACTAGCTTTAAGCACAATTAAATTGAAGAACAGATATAGTTTGAATCCTTAACTGAAATTGAACAAGTCTAGCAAGTCATGAAATCCTATGTGAGAAACCCTAAACCTAACAAGGAATCTACTCAGACATAGATAATGAAAACATGATCATATGATGAATAAATTGCATAAAAGAATAAGAGTAAAAGGGGTTCGAAATCTTCTCCAAATACAGATGAAGTAATAGGTTCAGATCAGCCCCAAAAGCTCTAAAAATCCTCTGCTCTTAATTATGAAAGCGTTTCTAATAAAAACAGCTAAAACTTAATTATATAGGTATAATCTCGGCCAGGGGCTTCTTCTCAAAGCTAGGGGTATAATTGCTGACCGGTTAGTATAGAACTCATCTGGACGGTTGTAGTCAGCAAGAGTCCTCTCATCAGCAGGAGGATTAATCATATGCCCCTGACCTTGGGGCTGTTCAGGCGCAGGTTAAGGGATCACATTCCCTTGGGCATCAATTCTTAGCCCGTCATCATTGTACCGGTTGTTTTGTTGGTCTCTCAAAACACCCTAAGCATCAGGTCTCAAAATCAAACGATTGTTCATCATTCTTGTTCGTTGACCCTTTTTGTTCGTTCTCTCTAGTCTAGCAAGTTCCTCAAGCCTGAGGTTCACAAGTTCTTCTCTCTGGTTCCTTCGGTTATGTCGACTTGGCATACATAGAACTCAAAATATCTGTCTCAAGATCGGTGTCGGGCGACACTAAAGAGAGTGTCGGTCGACACTAAATGCGTCAGTCGATTTTCTGCACAACCAAAAACAAGCCAAACAAGAGAAAAATCAGTAACAAAGAAAATAAAAACGACTTAGACTCAACTCTAGGACAAAATCTATCGGCGAACTCAGTTGAGTCCCCGGCAACGGCGCCAAAAACTTGATAGGTCTAGTTTTACTCCCTATTCTACTGCAAGTGCACAGCTATGCTATTGTAGCACTTAGGGTATTGAATCCACAAGGACTCACGGTCACACGATAGATTGTATGTATTCAAGTTAAGCTAAATCAATTCCATAGAAAGCAGTAAACAAAAGCAATAAACTAGAAAGGTGTTTTCAATAAGAGAAAGGCGTCAGACTTAGGAAGTTCTCGGGAATTATGCTATGCTAGACACTTAACTAACAGGATTCAGATTAAGCGCAGTTCAAGAACTAGAAACACAATACTAAACAATCCAACTCTCGCTGAGATTGTTTCTATATCTAGCAACCTAGCGATCCAAATCTCTTTGCGATCCTAGAGTTCTAAATAAGCATTAAGAACAGGTTCTATCGGTTCACAATTTTTCTAAATCAAATCTCTTTGTATCTAGTCAAATTGCTCACACTAAGTTTGGTCCAGATTATAACTCACACTCTCGTGCTATTGTTAATTATCTAAGATCTAAACCCTAGGTGATCAGTCTAGAATTCAGTGTTAAGAACACTTACGTGATGAACAAAAGATCGTGAATCCTATTTAATCAGTTATCAAGCAAGCATAAAACCTTTGTGAGAATCCCTAAATCTAATTAGGTTACTACTCAGACATATTAGCAATCAAATAATACATCATAAATAGAAAACCAAAGGAATGAATAGATAAAGAAAAAGGGTTCGAAATGCTTCTCTCAATGTTACAAGTAGCAAGAATCAGCCCTCTCCAAAATCTCCCAAGCAAGAAAAAAAGTTAAAAACAAGATAAAAGAATGAACGAGTCTGAAACCCTAATTAAACTCTCTAAACACGTTTTGGGGTCAGTTTAGAATTAAGGGAAACTTCTGGGCAATTCTACAAATCTTCAAAACTTGTCTCTAACTCGCGGATGTTGTTCTGTCGCGCTCAGTGTCGACCGACATCCAAGTCAGTGTCGGTCGACACTCAATCGTGGTCGAGACACCAACTTCAGATCGTCGCACAAATCACCAAAAATGTCCTATAATCTCATCCTTTGCTCCAAACGCAAGCTTACCTGTAAAAGGCTCGATAGACTCTAAAAACCAGGTTAAAGACTCAATATATACAACTATATCATGGTTGAAAACCTAGAAAAACCATGATATATCAAAGAACCACACATGGCCTTGGCAGCAATGCAGATCACAAATGCCTCAGACCACAATGAAGCAAAATGGTTTGTAGACTTAGGTGCTACTTTTAATGTGACAAAATCAACTCGCCATCTGACACAAGCTCAACCTTGTAAAGGTAATGATTCAGTGCTTATTGGTAATGGAAACTTATTCCCAATAACTCATGTTGGATCAACCGATATTTCTTCTACATCTCTAGAAGATGTAATTGCCCTGACCTAACTAGATCTTTCTAGTCTGTCTCTAAGCTTACAACAGACTACCCTTGTTCATTTAAATTTGACTCGACTAGTGTTCGTGTTAATGACAAGGTCACAAAACAGCATGTGGTCAAAGGTTGCACACAGTAAGGGTTGTATGTTATTGAGGTTCCTAAGATGCATGATTTATATTCCACAAGGCATATATCAACTAGTGATGAGGTGTGGTACAGAAGTCTTGGTCATCCTCACAATCAAATCCTCACATATTTCAATCAGAACAAGGTTATCTTCATGCATCAATAAACACACCAAGATAATGTGTGTGAATCATATCTCTTAGGAAAGAGTAGTCTTTTGACTTTTTCTACTTCTAGATTTTTTTGTTTATAAGCCTCTAGATAAGGTTCATTGTGACCTTTGGATCCCTTCACTGGTTTTATCTAATCAAGGATTCAAATTACATGTTATCTTTATAGATCACTACACACGTTTCGGTTGGTTCTTCCCTTTAAACTCAAAATCAGACTTTCTCTCAACATTCCTTAGGGTGAGTGGTGGTGGTGGTAAATTCATCAGTTCCAGCTTCATGGATCATCTCAAACAGTCTGGTATCCTACATCAAATCTTGTGCCCTTACACTCCGCAGTAAAATAGGCTTGCAGAGAGAAAACACAAGCACATCAATGAGTTGGGTCTTTCAATGATGTTTCAAGGTAAACTTCCTCAAAAAATTTGGGTTGAGGCATTCTATACTAGTAACTTCTTGAGTCATATCTTACCCTCCTCAGTCCTTGAAGATAAATGCAGTCCCTTTGAGATGTTGTATGGTAAAGCTCTGGATTACTCTTCACTAAGAACGTTTGGTTGCTCCTTCTTTCCCACACTCAGAGACTAAAAGTTGAACAAAACTGACCCACGGTTTCTACATTGTATCTTCTTAGTCTACAATGAGAAATATAAGGGTTACCGTTGTCTTTATCATCCAACAAGGAGAGTCTAAATCAGTAGTCATGTTCTTTTTGATGAAGTAAGGTTCCCTTTTTAGTTGTTCATCAATCATTTCACAAATCTTTTGTCACTCCAGTTCTTGAAACATGGTAGAAAAGATTATGGTCATGAGGTTAGATGTGATAGTTCACTAGTCAATATACCAGTGGGACATCTTTATTTACTGAAGAAGACTTTCCTCCTCTCCCAAGCTCTTCACCATCTTAAGTGTCTACTCAATCTCAAATATCATATAGCCTTCCTCTCATGTTCCCTCAGATTCACATGAGCCATCTTTTGCTCCAATTTATGCGGTTCATCCTATGATCACAAGGTCTAAAGCAGGAATCAAGAAACTCAATCCTAAGTATGTACTGCTAACACATAGAACGTCTTACCCTGAACCCAAGACTCATTATGCTGCTCTTAAGGACAAAAGGTGCACAGCATCAATGAAAGAAAAAATAAGCAACTTCATAGAAACAATAACTTGGTCTTTAGTTCCAATATCATTAGATATGCATGTTCTTGGAAGTAAATGGGTTTCATAACAAAAATCAATGCTGATGGGAGCTTAGACAAACTCAAGGCAAGGCTGGTCGCAAAGAGTTATGACTTGGAGGAAGGAATTGACTACCTGGAAACATATAGTCTAGTCGTCCGCATAGCTACGGATCACATTGTTCTTCAATTAGCAACCATTATCGGATGGGACATTAAGCAACTGTATATCCAAAATGCATTCCTCTATGGATACCTAACCGAAACAGTTTACATGAGACAACCTACAGGGTGCATATATAAGTTTAAACATGATCATGTTTGTCATCTCACAAGTCTCTATATGGGCTAAAACAATCTCCATGTTCATGGTTGACAAATTCAGCAACTTATTATTGGATTTTGGATTTTTTTGCAAGATGAAAGATCCATCCTTGTTTGAATATTATCAAGGGACTGATATTATCATTCTCCTTCTCTATGTTGATGACATGGCTATTACAGTAAAAAAATGTTCTTCTCTCGACAAACTCCTTTATGAGCTTACAGTCAGTTCCATATGCAGGATCTTGGGTAACTTCATTAATTTCTTGGGATTCAGGCCTCCTTTCATGACCATGGTATGTTCCTTACCCAAGAAAAATATGCATTCGATCTTTTGACAGTTGCAGGTATGGAGAATTGTGCTCCGATCACAACTCCCTTATCTCTAAAACTCAATAAAGTCCCTGACCAGGACACGAAGTTCTTTGATCCAACATATTTCCGGAGTTTGGCAGGAAAGCTCCATTATCATACATTGACGCGACCAGATATTCAGTTTGTTGTCAACTATGTGTGCCAAAGAATGCACTCTCCATCTTTCTATAATTACAAAAATTTGAAAAGAATCTGCGATATGTCAAAGGTACATTTTCTATGTGAATCTCCTTTAACAAAGAAATAAATTATACTCTACGGACATATAGTGACAGCGACTGGGCAACATGTCCTACTATACGTCGGTCTACAGGAGGTTTCTGCACATTCTGGGTCAGAACCTCATCTTTTGGTCCTCCCAGAATTAACTGACAGTGTTTAAGAGCTTCACCGAAACAGAGTACAAATCACTCTTGAAAAAATCCTATGAGTTAACCTGCAAAAGCTATGTTCTACATGAAATGGGTATCGCACTTCCTGTTACACCATAACTCTTTGGGGGACAACCTCTCTTTCATTTACCTGATTGAAAATTTGGCTTTCCACAAAATAAGCAAGCACTTTGAGACTGATTACCATTATGTAAGGGAAAGAGTTGCCTTGGTATCTCTGGTGGTAAAGCATGTTCCTTCTCATCTAATTCAGCTCGCAGACATCTTCACTAAATCCTTGCATTTTCATCTGTTATGCAGCCTTAGGTACAAACTTGGAGTTGACGTACCACCCACACTATGTTTGAAAAGGGTATTAAGGCACCAATATCAAAAGATTCAAAAGCTGCAGCATCTTATCAAAATTACATAGTTCAAGTTAGTAAGCAAGTGATGTTGGGCCATAGCAAGCCCAAAAATATTCAAACTCTGGATCAGTCCAACTCGCAACAGTCCTCTTCCATGGTCAACCTGCATAAAGGAAAAAGCAAAGTGAGGAAAGACAAGATGATGACGATTGCAGGTTGTACGAAACGCAGTAATGGCCTCGAGCTGTCTAACATATTTTCAGCTCTTGATCAAGATGAAGGGTATGGATGAATGATACATAATATCGGAGTCTCTATCTTAGGTTTTTAAGCCTTTCCTACATATTGTAATGCAATTCTCTTGTACATGTTAAGCGTAAAGTTAAATAAAACAAAGTTCTTTCTTCGTCTTCAATCTTGAAGCACCAGTTTCACTTTCACCACTAATTCGCCGAAGATGCACCCTCTGTTATATTGCTTGAACAATAGTCATAGAATGGCCTTTCCTTTTCTTGCAACAAGTTGTCACTCCATGCGGTGCCATCTATGATGCCGATCTGAAGTGAAAAAAACAAAGATAATTAGACACTTCAACAGGGACGTAAACTGTGTTTTTTATTTTTGGTAAACATCCTATCTCTAGCTTTGAAGAGAAGCAAAGTGGTGTTGCTTGCTTATCCACATCCATTAAAATTTCTTAAATTTGTTGGTTTCATCGTTGCTTGAATAACTTGGGCTTGTTGTACTTGAGATGTAAAAATATATATATACATTGTTCCGATAATATGAAGAAATGATGTTTCGTACATACCAAATATTTTTCTTTCTACTATATTTTTATGTTTATCTACATTTTTAAATTTAGTATAAAGTGTATTGGAAGATCATTCGAAAAAACAACTTCCCTTAATTGTATATTTAAAAGCTAGATAGTATTGATCATGTATGTTTCAATAAAGTGAAGTATGGTGAAACAGTCTAAAGTCTGGTACAGCCTGAAATCTGGTGAAACAGAAGAGAACAACAGACAGTGAAGTCTGGAGTGCAAAATGAAGTCTGTGAAGTTTGGAGTACAAAGTGAAGTCTGTGAAGTCTGGAGTGCAAAGTGAAGTCTGGAGCTCGGACTAAAATGACAGGCTGTCTAATTTGTCCTGTAGCTAATTAGATTTAGGGTTATTCTTGTGTACCCATCATATATAACTTGTGTAGCCACCAAATATCAAAAGTTAAGTCATTTTTGTGACTATTCTCTCTTCTTCTCGTGAGCAAACAATTCTCCCATTTATGAATCTTCAAGCTTAAATCTTTCTTAAATCTAACATGGTATCAGAGTAATAGAGTTATTGTTCTTTGATTCTCTTTATTCTCTTATTGATTCTACTCATTCTTAGTTCTAAATCTGTGTTTTTTTCTTCATTTATGTTCTTCAAATTGTTTCTCTTTTCTGAAACCTTCAAGCTTCATCAATGGAAGACACTATCCAAGTAAACTCAAGTCTCAAGCCTACTGTCATTCTTGTGGTTCTCAAGGTTTTAAACTACAGGACATGGCAGAGAACAACCAAGACCGCAATCTGTGGCAGAGGACTTTGGGAGCACATTATTGAGGACAAGACACCGCCTGATGAAGATCCAAAGGAGAAAAAAGATGAGGAAACAAAGAAGGAGGAGGCAAGGTGGTTTCAAGAAGACCAATCAGTTCTGGGTTTTCTTCAATACTCACTAGATCCTTCCATCCTTGAAGCTTACTCCCATTGTGAAACTGCTAAATCACTTTGGGACACTCTGAAGAAGGTGTATGGTGATGTCTCTAACCTCAGCCATGTGTATGAAGTGAAGAAGACAATCAGTGACCTTCACCAAGAGGATTGTGAGTTCACCAAGTATCTTGGGAAGTTCTCATCTGCTTGGTCTGAGCTTGACATGTTAAGGCCAAGCACCATGGACCCAAAGGTTATCAATGAAAGGAAGGAGAAAGACAAGATCTTTGGACTCCTCCTCAATCTGAATCCGGTCTACAATGATGTTATCAAGTCCATTCTAAAGGAGACTACTCTTCCTGACTTTGAAGAAGTGTGCTCAAGGATTCAAAAAGAACAAGGGAGCATTGGGCTGTTTGGAGGAAAGGGGGAGCTTGTCACCGCCAATAAGAGTGTGTTCAAGCATGAGGACAGAGGCGTGTTCAAGCAAGAGGACAGGAAGCACATCTCCTGTGAGCATTGCAAGAAGAAGGGACACGTCAAGGAAAAATGTTGGATCCTCCATCCATACCTCAAGCCATCCAAGTTTAGGGATTCAAAAGCCAACATCTCTCAAGAAGTGGCTCAGCAGGCGACTTCATCTACTCAAGGAGGAGAGCTTGCCTTGTTCACTAACACTGAGTATGTGAGGAGAAGTGATCTGGAGGACCTCATCAAGGCTTATGCCTCTAAACTCTCTGGTATCACGCTTTTGTCTCATAAATTGCTTGCTCAATCTGATCATAAAATGGTAGTAGACTCAGGAGCTTCTCACCATATGATTAGTGATGCTAAGTTGTAAAAGATATTAAACCGGCTCTAGGTAGAGTAACTATTGTTGATGGTCAAGGTATCCCCATTGTAGGAACAGGAAAGTTAAGACTCTTTAACAAGGATAGTGATGCTTTCTTTGTGCCTAAGTTTAAGTCTAATCTTCTGTCTGTGAAAAGGATTACAAATGATCTGAATTGCAATATTATATTTGGGCCTAATGAAGTTTTCTTTCAGGATATTAAGAATGGCAAGGTACTTGGAAGAGGTGGAACACAAGATGAGCTTTACCTCCTTGAAAACACTCCTCCAAGCAATTTGGATTCCTTAGCTTTCAATTCCTGTTTTTCTATTAATCAAAATGTTTTGTGGCATGCTATACTTGGACATCCTCATGCTCGTGCTCTCAGTTTAATGTTGCCTAATGCAAACTTTGATCATTCAACTTGTGAAGCTTGTATTCTTGGCAAACATTGTAGAACTATCTTTCCTAAATCTGCTACTATCTATGAAAACTGCTTTGATCTAGTGCATTCTGATGTTTGGACTTCACCATGTCTGTCTAGAGATAGGAACAAGTATTTTGTGACATTCATAGATGAAAAATCAAAGTATACTTGGGTCACCTTGCATCCGTCTAAAGATAGAGTTTATGAAGCATTCATTCACTTTCAAAATTACATTACTAATCAGTTTAATGCCAAGATTAAAGTGTTTAGATCAGATAATGGAGGAGAGTATACAAGTCAAAGATTTAAAGCAAATCTGAACAAACATGGAATCCTACATCAAACAAGCTGTCCACATACACCCCAACAAAATGGAGTGGCTGAGAGAAAGAACAGACATCTTATGGAGGTGACTAGATCCATGATGTTCCATGCCAATGTGCCTAAAAGGTTTTAGGGAGATGCAGTCTTGGCAGCTTGCTACCTCATCAATAGGATTCCAACCAAAGTTCTACAAGACATCTCACCATTTGAGGTACTAAACAAAACTCAACCCTTTATTGAACACTTACGTGTGTTTGGGTGTGTGTGTTTTGTCCATATCTTAGGTGATCAAAGAAACAAGCTAGAGGCTAAGAGCATCAAGTGCATGTTCCTTGGATATTCAACTACTCAGAAGGGATACAAATGCTATGATCCAATCAACAACCGCACATATGTGTCAAGAGATGTTAAGTTCATTAAGGGGAAGGGGTACTATGAGAAAAAGGATTGGGAAGGACTGAAAGATCTTTCAAGATCACCGTCTGACCTTGCTACAAGTCTGAGGTTTCTCTTGAATCATTTGGGAAATGACCCTCATAAAGTACCAAGACAAGGGGAAACAGAAACAGGAAGTCATCAATAAGAGTTGCAAGAAGAAGAACCAGTGACAACTAATCAAGAACCCACTCAAACTCAAGAGGAAGCTCCACCTCAGAATCAAGATCAAGACAACTTGAATATGAATGATGAGGAGATTATTCATCATGAAGAAGAAGAGATGGGTGTAGAGGAAGCTGCTCAACCGGTCCAACAACTCAGAAGAATCATTAGAGAAAAGACGGATCTATCAAGCTACATCAACAAGAAATTCTACTTCAACAATCAGGCTGTTGCTCATCCCAACCAGTCCGTGTGTTCTATCGACTTGTTGCCATCAAGTCATTGCGCTTTTCTTGGGTAGATAGAGATGAATCATGTTCCTAAAACCTATGAAGAGGCTAAAGACACCAAAGAGTGGATGGATGTTGTGATTGATGAGAAGGGAGCTATGGAAAAGAATCACACTTGGAATGTGGAGAAGCTGCCAAAGGGAAAGAAAACTGTCAGCTCAAAATGGGTCTTCACAATCAAGTATAAGAGCAATGGAGACATTGAGAGGTACAAGGCAAGGTTGGTTGCAAGAGGGTTCACGCAAACTTATGGAGAAGACTACACTTACACCTTTGCACCAGTAGCTAAACTCCATACAGTAAGAGTCGCATTGTCCTTGGCCACAAACCTTTCATGGAACCTATGGCAAATGGATGTTAAGAATGCCTTTTTACAAGGAGAGCTTGAAGAGGAAGTGTACATGACTCCACCACCGGGACTAGAGCATTTGTGTAAACCTGGTGAAGTATTGAGACTAAGGAGAGCAATCTATGGTTTGAAGCAATCACCAAGGGCATGGTACCATAAGCTAAGCCATACACTCATGGACTATGGATTCAAGAAGTCTCAATCTGATCACACATTGTTTACTCTTCAAAGCCCTTTAGGAGTGGTGGTGGTTCTGATCTATGTGGATGATTTAATCATTACTGGAAGTAATAATGAGGGAATTCAGTCCACAAAGGCTTTTCTCAAAAGTTCGTTTGACATCAAAGACCTTGGAGAGTTGAAGTATTTCTTGGGTATTGAAGTATGCAGATTCAATGATGGGTTGTTTTTGTCTCAAAGGAAGTATGTTAAAGACTTGCGGACAGAAACAAGAATGCATGATTGCAAGATAGCAAAGACTCCTCTTGAAGATGGCTACCAAGTCAATAGAAAGGGGGAGAAATCAGATGAAGAAAAGTTCAAGGATGTCTCCTTGTATAGAAGACTGGTTGGGAAGCTTATCTATTTAACTCTCACTAGACCAGACCTATGTTTTTCTGTGATTCAAGTAAGCCAGCATATGCAATCACCCACGGTTTATCATTGGAGTTTGATTGAGAGGATCCTTAGATATCTCAAAGGCTCAACAGGACAAGGAATTTGGATGGGTAAGAATGATAACACTGAGATTGTCGGCTACTGTGATGCAGATTCTATAAGAGTGACAGGAGGTCCACAACCGGTTATTGCACCTTCGTTGGAGGAAACTTAGTGACTTGGAAAACAAAGAAGCAGAAAGTAGTCTCATGTTCAAGTGCTGAAGCTGAGTATAGGGCTATGAGGAAGCTTACAAAAGAGTTAACTTGGTTGAAGGCTCTACTAAAGGACTTTGGCATTGAGCAATCAAGTCCTATTACCTTTCATTGTGACAATCAGGCTGCAATACACATTGCTACCAACTCTATGTTTCATGAAAGGACTAAACACATTGAGATAGATTGTTACAAGGTAAGGGAGAAGATTGAAGATGGGACGGTTCTACCATGCTACACAAAGAGCGAAGATCAGCTAGCAGACATCTTCACCAAGGCTGCAAGTCTCAAGGTTTGCGATCATATCTTCAGCAAACTAGGACTTGTAGACCTTCCTACCCATGATTAGAACTTCCCTGATCATGTGCAGCATACTCTTTTTCCCTTGATGTGGTTTTGTCCCAAGTTGTTTTCTACATCAAGGTTTTTAATGAGGTGTTGCCATGATCATTCCAAGTTTAGACTTTAGGGTGATTCCAAAGTCTGAACTTGAGGGGGAGTATTGATCATGTATGTTTCAATAAAGTGAAGTCTGGTGAAACAGTCTGAAGTCTGGTGTAGCCTGAAGTCTGGTGAAACAGAAGAGAACAACAGACAGTGAAGTCTGGAGTGCAAAATGAAGTCTGTGAAGTCAGGAGTGCAAAGTGAAGTCTGTGAAGTTTGGAGTGCAAAGTGAAGTCTGAAGCTCGGACTAAAATGACAGGCTGTCTAATTTGTCCTCTAGCTAATTAGGTTTAGGGTTATTCTTGTGTACCCATCATATATAACTTGTGTAGCCACCAAATATCAAAAGTTAAGTCATTTTTGTGACTATTCTCTCTCTTTTTCTCTTGAGCAAATAATTCTCCCATTTATGAATCTTTATTAAATCTAACAGATAGTTCAAAGAGATAAGAAATAAAGATCGAAGGGAGCTGAGGTGTTGAACTATACGACATATGTGAGAGGAGGTTAAGTGAAATCAAACACAGAAGATTAGTTCCAGCTAAGTATAGATAAATAAACTGAGCCAAAACGTTAAACAAGTTCAAGTTGCACTGAGTTCAAGTACATTACGCTGACTTTTTAAAAACTTAATCTGTTTAGACAGCTTAACGCCGATGTTATTTTACTTACAACTATTTGTTTTAAAATTTGCGGAAAGGCTGTCGTACGGATTCTTTTTTTCTTATAAAATCACTTCGTACGAATAATGTAAATTATTTCCCAAGGTAGTTGGTTAAGTCGGAACCACATTACGTATGATTGATACCTTGAACAACGGACATCGATCTTCAATAACAGTCTATTAAGTCAACCATTCTATAATGACTTTGAACATTCCTTAACCACTAACGTTTGGATTTAGAACCTCTCCGCACATTCTTGTATTAGTATTAATTTGTTGTCATCGAATTATTCAATCTTTATCATTTTGTGGCATTACCTCGATCCACGTTTTGATCATATCAAAGATAGATTGTGTTAAAACATAAAAAAAGGCATAGTGTGTGTTTTTAAGATTAAACTAGATTTTGAGAAAGCGCGGATTTATTTTTCTTTACAAATATAAATTTTTTTTATTTTTTTATTAGTAATTAAATTTTTTAATCATACAATCTAATTTTATTTATAATTATTTAATCCGCATTATAAAAAAATAAATTAATAATTTAGGTTTTTTTTAAAAAAAATTGTGTGTTAGTTGGGAAGAGGTATATCGTAAAGATAGAGAGATTGAAATAACGATTTTGCATTATAAAACTAATGTGTTGTATCGTAAGATCATAGTTTGGAAATAATTTTTTTTAATGAAAACAACTATTGTAAAATTTATATGATATAAGTTTAATCTTTATCACATTTATCTAAATTTTTTTTTGAAAGAAACACATATTTATGTATATAATTTATTATGTTTTTAATATTTATATAATTAAATATTTATGAAAGTAGAAATAGAACAATATGTTTATATTTTTGAATCTATTTAATTTTTAATGTTTATATAATTGAAATTGGTTAATTCGTTTTAACCTCTTTCAGTGAGAAAAGTTCAATTTTAATATTTTACTATCAAAAATGGCTAATCTATTTTCCAGCACATGTTGTAGTGGTATATAGTTTGCAAATTTGATGGAACAACCTGTTAAAAATGCATTAAAATGAATCATAATTTAATGCATCAAATATTTGATTAATATAAATATTGAATATTTTATATTTTTATTAAATCAAAAAGATATCAATTAAAATTAGTTAAAATATATTTTAAACTTGCGCAATATTTTTTTGTATAAAATTTTAGTTAAAATTGCTTAATTTATTTTTCAACCCGTTTGTAAAGGTTTAAATGTTTTTTAATTTGATGCATAACCCGTTAAAAAGTGCAATCGTAATAACATCAATCATAAATAATCGTAATTAAATAAAATTTGTATGTTATTAGGAGGAGGGATATCATAAATAAAAAATTAAAATAACGATTTCGCATTATAAAAGTTATGTAATATACGTTCCATCTTTATTGTATTTATCTATAATATTTATTTATAATGAACATATATTTGTATATATAATCTATTACGTTTTTAATAATTTAACATTTTAAATAACAGTATATTTATATTTTTGCATTTTTAAATATTTATATAATTAAAATTGATTAATCCAAAATTTTAACCTTTTAACAAAGTTTAATTTTAATATTTTATAATAGAATTTGGCTAATCTATTTTTTAACATGTGATGTAATGGTATATAATTTGAAAATTGATGGAACAACCCGTTAAAACTGCATTCAAACATGAATTATAATTTGACGCATCATATAGTAGAATAATATAAATATTGAATAATTTGAATATTTTATTAAATTAAAAATATATATTTAATTGGAATTAATTTTTATATATATTTGTTTTAAACTCGTGCAAAGTTCATTTTTAGAATTCGAAATTAGCTAATTTATTTTTAACCCGTTCTTATAATAGTTTAAATATTTTGCAATTTGATGGAACAACCCGCTAAAAATACAATCGTAAAAACAAAATTCTTACGAAATAAATTAATTTAATATATTTATAAAATTTTATTATAATATAAAATAAATATTTATATTTGAAACAAAAAAAAAGAAAGAAGATATTAAAATATATTATAAATGAATTTTAAATATAATCATAATTAAAAATATTATTTTATATATAAAAATAGTTGATGTTTAAATTATTTAGTTATATTTATCAATTGATTTAATAGTTTCATATATATATATATATATATATATATATATATATATATATATATATATTATAATTAATTAAAAAGGTGAAATCTATTATATTTAACTTATTTGGATACATGTATAGTAATTGTCTTGTTTGAAAACATGAATAGTAGAGAAAATGTTATATTCCTTAATTACCCTTAATGAATATTAAAAACACTCTTAAATTTCTAATGGCACAAATTGTAAATAACACATGTCATAAAGGTTAGTTTACTTTTGACTCTAATTTTTTAATAGTATTGATTCCGTGGAAAAAATGTTTACATCCGGAGCCCTAATGAAGGCCATAAAGACGTCATGACTTTGATATTATATTGAGAATCCACAATTTATGATTTCTTTGACTTCGTCACTAAAGCAGGATGTTTTAGAACAACTGGAAAGTATAGGGGGTTTTACAAATGTTTTCTGTAAAATGTAGGGACTATAAAAACAATATTTTTCACTATCATAGAGCATGCACGTATAAATAAGCCCATGAAATATACATTTACGTTTATTGGTGACCGAAGAATCAAACATGGCTCAGGCTTCTTTTATTTGTCTTCTCCTCAGCTTTTCCATCATAATCCTTTCTAATGCAGCCGGTTAGTTATTCAACTCAAAATATTCCTTTGATTCTTATGTAAGTGGATTAGACCCAATTTTTAGTTTGATGGGGCCGGCATGGTTTCAGATATTAACATAGACTGTGGATCATCAAGCTCGCACAATGATGCGGACAACAGAACGTGGGTGGGAGACACGGACTTTGTAACCACCGGTTTGACATCCTCATTTGAACCAATGGTCAAAACCGCTGAATCTCTGACCACGCTCCGGTATTTTCCTACTGGCGAGAGCAACTGTTACTCCAACATTCCGGTCGATAAAGGTGGGAAAGTGTTAGTTAGGACCAGATTCAACTATGGGGACTACGACGGAGAAAGCACGGCTCCCAAGTTTGATGTCGTGTATGATGGAAAACATCGAGATTCGGTCGTCACGACCACATTCATCAGCGGTACTCGATCGGAGGCTATATTTATTCCTGAGAGCGGGAATACTAGTGTTTGCTTTTTCCGTACGTTTTTGACCGAAACACCGTTTGTATCTACCATTGAAGTACGGAGGTTGGACGACTCCATGTACACCGATCTTGGCCCTAAGGAAGGTTTCATTCTCCAGCAACGCAACGCCTACGGCAGGGTACAGGAATTAGTAAGGTAACCATATAATTGTGTATATGTATATGAATATCATCGGATTAACAATTTGTTTTGCATATTTAAAATCATCTTAAGGGGGAAAAATCTTTTAAATCGGAAGCTGTTCGATTGCTCCTGTTACAATGAAACCGGAAAGTCATTGGAAACTTTAGGTAGATCCAAAGTCAAAGAACAACATATAAGAAATTGTCGGATATCATAACTCAATCGGTTGTTACCATAAAATTTAATTGTGTAAAGGTTTTTTTCTAGTATCCAGCCCAACATATAAAAGAAAAAAGAACGTGACAAAATATCGATCATTTTGTTAATTCCTAAACTTACATTGTACAGGTCCCCATTTGATCCTTACGACAGAATCTGGGCGCCAACACCACTTTCGACCGGAACTCTAACAAGTGCTGCCACTTCTATCAACATAACAGGGGCTGATAATCGACCACCGGAGATTGTCCTCCGGACCGCTTGGTCACGGGAAGACATGGCTTTCTATGATATAAGCCTACCTTTTCCGGGAGTAACATTTTACATTGCCCTTTACTTCTCGGAACCACTAACTCTTGGTTCCGACCAAAAGCGGTCTTTCAACGTTGACTATGATAAAAAGCAAGTGGGTCCAGGTCTAATTGTGCCACCTTTCGGGGCAGTGACTCAAGCTGTTCTGAGGGCTGTGGGGACGACAAGTAATCCCTATCTAACATTTAAAGCTACACCAGACTCAAATCTGAACCCACTCATCAACGCTCTCGAGTTTTATGTCATTAGCAATAGTGCTGGAAGCGGGACGAATTCAACGAGCACCGGCGGTGGAGGTAGTCCTAGCACTGGCGGTGGTGGAGGCAGTCCTAGCACTGGCGGTGGTGGAGGCAGTCCTAGCACTGGCGGTAAGGGTGGCAGTCCTAGCACTGGCGGTGGTGGAGGCAAATCCGGTACTTGTTCTTTTTTCATAATCTTACAATAATATGGTATTACTAATACGGTTCACTTTAACTATAATTTTGGGTTTAACCCGAGTGTAGTTCTACAATTTTACAAAAGAGTGTAGTTCTACAATTTTTTCACACATATTAAAAAATTAAACTATTAAAAATTCTATTATATCCCTTATTGTTGAAATCTGGTTCTTCATTCTAGCCCAAATCAATTTCAGTGAGCTTAGAGGGCCTTGACCGAATGTTTGTCAAGAGGCCGAGATCAAGTAAAGCCCACGAAGATCTGTTTCGGGCTTGGGAGATAGGGGAAGGGATAAATGTTGTAAAGGGTTGGTTCGTTCTGTTCTGTTGGTTGTTGATAAGAGCTGAGCGAACGACTCTATCTCTTTCTCTAAGTCTCATTCTTGTAAACTTGATCTCAAGAACAATCTAAAGCTCATAGTGAATTTCCAGGCACTGAACCTGAAGAGAGAAGTACCCGGATTTGGGGAACTCTATATGTGTTCTGTGTTCTCTTAATTCATATACAATCAAACGAGTGAATCAATCGAGTGAGAGAGAGAGGCTTGTTTGAAGATTGAATCTGATTCGGCAACAAGTGGTATCAGAGCTCCGGGTGACGCGAGCTATCAGAAGAATCGGAGGAAAGATCAAGGTGCAGAAACGAGGAGCAGCGAGACCAAAGTTCATCAACAGCAAGTTGTAATGAGATCGGAGATCGATAAGATCGATCGGCGATAGATCGTGAGTCGACATTAGATCGGTAGACGCGAGCGTATTGGAGGTGCAAAAGGATCGAGGATCGAGCTGTCTCGGAGCATTCGCAAGTGAGCTAGCTACATCCCTTGATCGCAAGCCTCCTCAATCCAAATAAAGCGTCAGGGAAGTAAAATCTTGAACCCTAAAAGTCTAAGATTGTGGAACCTTGCCTTAAATTTTGAATAGACCATCTGCGAGAGATTCTTTGCCGGATAGTATATTCTTGTGTACTTGCCTCGTATTGTTTTCTTGTGATTGCAGGTATTGTTTTCTTTGGTGTTATTCTGCAGGTAACTCAAAGAAATCATAAAGAATCTTCAAGAAATGGAACCAACGCGTGGGAAGTTCGAAATGGATAAGTTTGACGGTAAGGGAGACTTTGGGATCTGGAAATATAGAATGCTGGGATAGTTAGAGATACAGGGACTGGCGTCGGTACTTTCAGAGGATTCTGCATCAGTTTCAGATACAGAGAAACAGGTTGATGGCAGTGAAAAGCAAGAGGATCCAAAGAGAGCAGCTAAAGACACCAGGGTAAAGAATCTTCTGGGATCATGCCTGAGTGATCTAATTCTGAGAAAGATAATGAATGAGACAACAGCTCTGGGAATGTGGAAGGCATTGGAAAGAGACTATCAAACTAAGTCTCTGCCAAACCGAATCTATTTGAAGCAGAGTTTTGCTAGCTTCAGAATGGATGAGCATAAGACAATTGAAGAGAATCTTGACGTTTTCTTGAAGTTAGTGGCTGATCTGGCGAGTCTCAAGATTGAGATCAGTGATGAAGACCAAGCGATTCAGCTTCTGACCAGCCTTCCACCACCATACGAACCATTGGTTCACACCCTAAAGTATGGCACAGGGAAGGAGACTCTGACAGTTAATGAGGTTACAACTTCAGCTTATGCTAAAGAGGTGGAGTTAAAACAGAAAGGGATGTTGTCAAAGTCAAAGAATGCTTCAGAAGGTCTATATGTAGAATCCAGAGGGAGATCATCCAAGAGAAATGATTACAAGGGTAAGTCAAAGGGAAGAAGCACAAGCAAAGGAAGATCAAAGTCTAAGAGCAAGTTTGGACCAAAAGCTTGCTGGATATGTGGTTCAGAATCACATTGGAAACGCGATTGTCCCGAAAAGGGGAAGAAAGAAGGACATAACGCAAGGTCTGCGAATTTGGCTATGAATCTCCCTGAACCAATAGCCTTAACAGCTAGTCTTCATGATTCAAAGGACGATTGGGTACTGGACTCAGGATGCTCTTTCCACATCACACCAAGGAAGGACATCTTGTCTGATCTAGAAGAGTTTGAAGGAAACCGGGTTCTAATGGGGAATAACTCACAATGTGTAGTTAAAGGCATGGGACGCATCACTATTGATAATCCAGACGGGTCAGTAGTCATATTAAACAAGGTGAGATATGTCCCTGAGATGAGCAGAAACTTGATCTCGTATGGGCAGCTTGAACAGTCAGGCTGCAGTTACACTGGAGAAGACTTCTCAGTTCAGTTCTACAAGGGTGGCAAGAAGGTTTTAACAGGTAAATACAACCAGGGCCTATACTACCTCCAAGGCAGAGTAAGAGAGCCACAAGTTAACACTGCTAAAGCCTCAACTGACACAGCTAAGATTTGGCACTCAAGATTGGCACATATAAGTCAGTCTTCTATGGAAGCTTTGGCAAGGAAGGGTTACTTGAAGAAAGAGGAAGTCTCAGGTTTTGGATTCTGTGAAGCTTGTGTTATGGGAAAGTCACATAAGCAAAGCTTCCCAAAGGCAAAACACACTACGCAGGGAATATTGGAATATGTTCACTCGGATCTCTGGGGGTCATCTAATGTCACTCCAAGCCTCTCTGGAAACCAGTATTTCATGACCCTCATAGATGACTACTCTAAGAAAGTGTGGATATACTTTCTAAAGACCAAGGGAGAGGCGTTTCAGAAGTTTGAAGAATGGAAAATCTTGGTTGAAACTCAAACATGAAAGAAACTGAAATGCCTCAGGACGGATAACGGGTTGGAGTTCTGCAACAACCAGTTTGACAAACTGTGCAGAGAGACGGGGGTAAAGAGACATAAAACCTGTCCATATACACCCCAACAGAACGGCGTTTCTGAGAGGATGAATAGAACAATAATGGACAGAGTCAGAAGTATGCTTGCTGAGACAGGTCTAGAGGGAAAATTCTGGGCTGAGGCAGCCTCTACAGCGGTGTATGTGATTAATAGATCCCCAACAGCATCCATTGAGTTTGAAGTTCCAGAAGCCATTTGGTCAGGTGGTAAACCAGAGTATCAACATCTGAGACGGTTTGGGTGCATATCTTATGTGCATACTCTAAGAGAAAAGATCAAGCCACGAGCAACAAAAGGTATTTTTGTGGGATATGCTAATGGAACTAAAGGATATCGCATATGGCTGCTAGAAGAACAGAAGATCACAGTCAGTAAGGATGTGGTGTTCCAAGAGGAGAAACTGTACAAAGAAATGGACTCAGAGGCAAACAAGGGAGAAAAGGTCACTCCAGAGAAATTAAAAAGACGAGTTACTTTCAGTGAAAAGCTGACAGAAGAATTCTCGGAGGAAGGATCTACTGACAGAGAAAGTAGAAGTAACCAAGAAGACCAGACTCAAAGTGAATCACCTGAAACCAGCTCTGGTCAAGGTGGAGCTGATGGGACACAAGACACAACAGAAAGCAGCTCAGACCAAGAGGAAGCTGGGTCTGAACACACCACCACAGAAACAGATGAAGAGGACAGCTCTTCGGAAGAAGACTCAGAGCAGAACACCAATGCAAATGCTAAAAGAGCAGAAGATTACTTGCTGGTCAGAGATAGATCAGTAAGAAAGAAGAAGAAGCCATCAAGGTACGAAGATGCAGATTTTGTGGCATATGCCTTAACCAGCTCTGACGCCATTAACATGGATGAGCCAAAGTCATATGAGGAAGCAAAACGGAGCAAAGACAGTAAGCTCTGGGATATGGCAGCAGATGAGGAAATGGAATCCCTTCAGAAGAATAAAACCTGGGTTCTAGCAGAT